>OZ007587.1:311780427-313030427 GCA_963931845.1 Maratus michaelseni | reverse complement strand
GCTATATCGGCAGTTTATGCAATGGCGCAGTTATATTTATAGTATTGGGTTCAAATAGTGAATTAGTACAGTGATATGGGAAATCAGTGCATTGGTGCAGTTATATTTACAGTTGGTGCAGTGGTGCGTGATTGTTCATATATTTGATAGTTTATGCAAAAAAAAAAAAAAAAAAATCGTTAAATAATGCAAAGAGAAAGTTAACTAGAACCAATCTCACATGAATATCAGCATTCTTTTTCTTAAATTGTAGACACTTTTTAAAATATTTTCCAAAAAATGCTACATGGATATCATTGCGCTATTTCAGAATTATATTTTTTAAAGTTTTTTAGTCTTATAAATAATCAAAATTTACGATAATTAAAATTTGTTCAATGAAGTAAATTTAATAAGGGAAGTAAACAAGTTTGCATTCAATTTTGAATGAAAATACATTTGCAAAATTAATTATTTAATACCCCTAAAAATGAGCTTATATTTCGAAAGATTATCACGATTTTTAAAATAAAACTTTTTTACAAACTTTTGCATAATGAAATATTTTTCACATGAAAGATCTCAAACTTTATGTTAAGATAGTCCGAAACTAAAAAAAGTACAATCAATCAATTTGTTTATAAGATTTAGTTGGTTAGTTCTAATAATTCAGTATGTTCACTATGTTTCAATATGTTCAATATGTTTCAAGTTCAGTCTCAGAGAATTGATTTTCATCTCATGTCAGCCTGTGATGCTTCTCATCATTGACTGAAAATAAAGATCATTAAAATTCGAAAGAAAGGTGAAATTTTTCGGAATGACAAAAGTTGACTTCAAGTTCAGTCTCAGACAAATTCTCTGTGTTTTCATATTATATCTGCATTTGATGCTGATATAATAATAAAAATATAATATCTCATCATTGACTAAAAATAAAAATAATTCTCGTTTTTTTTTAAACAATGAATAAAGGAAAAAAAATGAGATTTCGAAACTATAAAAGTATTGAATAAGTTTGTTTTATTGTTACATATCCTTCCAATGTAAAACATGAAATTTAATTTTTATCTGTAAAATTTGTATAAAGTTTCTTTTGTTTGTCACTTTAAGCATTAAAATTTTGAAAGTTTTTCTTAATGTTATATGTTGTAACATCGCAAATCTGTTTGTAACTGTTAAGTTCTGAATTTTTGTTTTCAGTTAAAAAAATAACGACATATGTTCCATAGATCATCAAGTGCATTCCTGCATTTCAGCCCAGTGATTGAGAGCTGTTCATCACATCATATGCCTGGTATAAGCCAATATATTTTACCTATCTAAGTGATATGCAATAAATTCAAAACATACGAAATTACACGAATGATAATAAGGTGATACTCACCAAGTATTAAATTTCGTACAATATAGTTTTAGCTATTTACTATAATATATGAATTTAAAATACATTACTACAATTAAATGTCATATGGAATGGAATGTGTTTATATATAGAAAACAAATTACGAAATAAAACAGACGATCGCTAGTACATCAACATTTATATACTTTGAACAAAGAATCCCTGATTACGGCGATAAAATGTGTTTTAGGACTGTCAAATGTTTTTGTAAAAAATTATAATTTAATAAGCGTAATTGATATTTACTATGAGAATAAAATAGATATTTAGTTGCATAAATATAGCTAATAATATAGATACTTTGCAGATATTTCAAATATTTTAAATTTACGATTTTTCAAAACTCTTTCTTTACTTTGAAATTTCTAACTATTAGATTTAAAACCTTTCTGAAATCTTGGTTCAGTGAAAATAGAAAATTAAGGATAAATATTAAATTGACCAAAATCTTCTCATTCTTGTATAGTTTTGCCTCTATTTTATATACCATAAAGTTTGATAAATGATTTTCTTTGCTTATTGTTTTCTCTGTACTTAATTCAAAGTCCTGTATTATTATCTTTTAGAACTAACGTAGAAAATTAATGTAATTTTTTGAAAATTACATAAAAAAATATATATATTTCTTATATTTTGCGATTTGTAATGTTGAATTACGATATCAAATCATTTATTCAATGTCAAATCTTTCAACACTTATGTTTTATTTCGTACAATGAATATATGTTTTCAATTCTCATATGGAATCCTGTGCATTTTAAATGAGATAATATGTGAGATAATATGCGAGATAATATGAGATAATATGTGCATTTTAAATGAGATAAATAGAATAAACTTTTTATTCTATTTATTCCTTTATTCCAAACATACCGTTTTATCGTCTGCTGCCATAGCAACATGATAAATTAAATTTCATTTTAAAAAATGCACAGTAGTAGAAAAATGTTTTTCTAAATCGAATAGTTGAACAACTAAACACTTTAACCGGGGAATTCTTATTTCTTATTTATATATTTTAAAGTTTGTTGTCATTTTTATTTTTTATTTTGGCTTTAGAATTAAATTTATGAACTCCCATGCGTAAGAACGGGTTAAACAGCTTGTTTATAATAATATTTCTACTAAATAACTACATCACACATTTTCTTTTTTCAGGGTTATTTTTTATCATTCTGAACATAATGGTGAACATGACGATTTAAAGAAAAAATAAGAAATAAAAAGGAGATGCACAGAATATGATCACAAGATGAAAATACAATCTTGTGATCATATTAGATTGTAAAAAACTTTCATTTTAAAAATCGTGATAATCTTTCAAAATGTAAGCTCATTTTTAGGGGTATTAAATAATTAATTTTTCAAAATGTATTTTCATTCAAAATTGAATGCAAAATTGTTAACTTCCTTCCAAAATTGTTTACTTCCTGTTTACTTCCTTCCATTGCATTAGATGCAATGACGATGTTGATACGATGAGTAGATCCATGAAATTTTACGCTAGATGAAGATAATACCCAATATTTATGTATGTTATTGTGCATATTATGTGATTCATGTAATAGTGCAGTTACTGCATTTGTATTGATATATAGGGAGTTTATACAATGGCGCAGTTATATTTATAATATTGGGTGCAAATAATTGTGAATTAGTGAAATAAGTGCATTGGTGCAGTTATATTTACAGTAGCTGCAATGGTACGCGATTGTTCATATATTTGATAGTTTATGCAAATACAAAAAAAAAAAATCGTTAAGTTATGCAAAGAGAAAGTTAACTAGAACCAATCTCACATGAAAATCAGCGTTATTTTTCTTAAATTGTAGCCACATTTAAAAATAATTTCCAAAATATGTTACATGGATATCATTGCTTAGTTTCAAAATTATATTTTTGAAAGTTTTTTAGTCTTATAAATGATCAAAATTTACCATAATTAAAATTTGTTCAATAAAGTAAATTTAATAAAGGAAGTAAACAATTTTGCATTTAATTTTGAATGAAAATACATTTTGCAAAATTAATTATTTAATACCCCTAAAAATGAGCTTACATTTCGAATGATTATCACGATTTTTAAAATAAAACGTTTTTACAAACTTTTGCATAATGAAATATTTTTTTACAGGAAAGATCTCAAACTTTATGTTAAAATAGTCCGAAACTAAAAAAATTACAATCAATCAATTTGTTAATAAGATTTAGTTGGTTAGTTCTAATAATTCAATATGTTCACTATGTTTCAATATGTTCAATATGCTTCGAGTTCAGTCTCAGAGAATTGTATTTCATCTTATGTCAGCCTGTGATGCTTCTCATCATTGACTGAAAATGAAGATAGTTGAAATTCGACAGAAAGTTGAAATTTTTCGGAATGATAAAAGCTGACTTCAAGTTCAGTCTCAGAGTCAAATTCTCTGTGTTTTTATATTATGTCAGCCTGTGATGCTGACATAATAATAAAATTATAATATTTCACCATTAACTAAAAATAAAGATAATTTTCGAATTTTTTTTTTTTTTTTTTTTTTTTTTTTTTTTTTACAAAGTATACAGAAAAAATGAGATTTCGAAATTATAAAAGTGTTTAATAAGTTTGTTTTATTGTTACATATCCTTCCAATGTGAAACATGAAATTTAATTTTTATCTTTAAAATTTGTATAAAATTTCTTTTGTTTGTCACCTTAAGCATTAAAATTTTGAGAGTTTTTCTTAATGTTCTATGTTGTAACATCGCAAATCTGTTTATAGCTATTAAGTTCTGAATTTTTGTTTTTAGTTAAAAAAATAACGACATGTATTCCATAGATCATCAAGTGCATTCCTGCATTTCAGCCCAGTGATTGAGAGCTGTTCATCACATCATATGCCTGGTATAAGCCAATATATTTTACCTATCTAAGTGATATGCAATAAATTCAAAACATACGAAATTACACGAATGATAATAAGGTGATACTCACCAAGTATTAAATTTCGTAGAATATAGTTTTAGCTATTTACTATAATATATGAATTTAAAATACATTACTACAATTAAATGTCATATGGAATGTAATATGTTTATCTGCAGAAAACAAATTACGAAATAAAACAGACGATCGCTAGTACATCAACATTTATATACTTTGAACAAAGAATACCTGATTACGGCGATAAAATGTGTTTTAGGGCTGTCAAATGTTTCTGTAAACAAATTATAATTTAATAAGCGTAATTGATATTTACCATGAGAATAAAATAGATATTTGTTGTTGCATAAATATAGCTAATAATATAGATACTTTGCATGATATTTTAAGTATTTTAAATTTACAATTTTTCAAAACTCTCCCTTTACTTTGAAATTTCTAAATTGCAAAATGTATTTTCATTCAAAATTGAATACAAAATTGTTTACTTCCTTCCGTCAGTGCATTAGATGCAATGACGATATTGATACGATGAGTAGATCCATGAAATTTTATGCTAGATGAAGATAATACCCAAACTATATGTATGTTATTGTGCATATTATGTGATTCAAAGAATAGTGCAGTTACTGTATTAGTATCGCTATAAAGGCAGTTTATGCAATGGCGCAGCTATATTTATAGTATTGGGTGCAAATAGTGAATTAGTGCAGTGATATATGAAATAAGTGTATTGGATGCAGTTATATTTACCATCACCATATGTGCAATGGTGCGCAATTGTTAATATATTTGATAGTTTATACAAATACAAAAAAAAATCGTTAAATAATGCAAAGGAAAGTTAACTAGAACCAATCTCACATGAAAATCAGCATTCTTTTTCTTAAATTGTAGCCACATTTTAAAAGGATTTAGAAAAAATGCAACATGGTTATCATTGCGTTATTTCAAAATTACATTTTCGAAACTTTTTTAGTCTTATAAATAATCAAAATTTACGCTAATTAAATTTGTTCATTAAAGTAAATTTAATAAAGGGAGTAAACAATTTTGCATTCAATTTTGATTGAAAATACATTTTGCAAAATTGATTATTTAATACCCCTAAAAATGAGCTTAGATTTCGAAATATTATCACGATTTTTAAAATAAAACTTCTTTACAAACTTTTGCATAATGAAATATTTTTTACATGAAATATCCCAAATTTTATGTTAAGATAGTCCAAAACTAAAAAAAGTACAATCAATCAATTTGTTTATAAGATTTAGTTGGTTAGTTCTAAGAAATCATTATGTTCACAATGTTTCATTATATTCAATATGTTCAATATGTTTCAAGTTCAGTCTCAGAGAATTGCTTTTCATCTTATGTCAGCCTGTGATGCTTCTCATCATTGACTGAAAATAAAGATAATTTTCAATTACAAAGTTGAAAATTTTC
The DNA here is from genome assembly GCA_963931845.1 of Maratus michaelseni. Classification (NCBI taxonomy): domain Eukaryota; kingdom Metazoa; phylum Arthropoda; class Arachnida; order Araneae; family Salticidae; genus Maratus; species Maratus michaelseni. The sequence goes on along the minus strand of OZ007587.1, from coordinate 313,024,677 downwards.
GGAATGATAAAAGCTGATTTCAAGTTCAGTCTCAGAGTCAAATTCTCCGTGTTTTCATATTATGTCAGCCTGTGCTGCTGACATAATAATAAAGATTTAATATCTCAATATGGATTGAAAATAAAATAATTCTCATTTTTTTAAACAAAGTATACAGAAAACAAATGAGGTTTCAAAATTATAAAAGTATTGACTAAGTTTGTTTTATTCTTACATATCATTACATACATTTTTTTTGTTTGTCACTTTAAGCATTAAAAATTTGAAAGTTTTTCTTAATGTTATATATTGTAACATCGGAAATCTGTTTATAACTGTTAAGTTCTTAATTTTTGTTTAGTTAAAAAAATAACCTAATTTAGTTAAAAAATTAGGCTTATGTTACAAGGAATACGATTTCTATCAAAATCAAGGATGTTTTCTATCAAAATATAAGATTTTTTTAATCAAATTCCCATCATAATATTGGTTATCTTATTGAATAATATATATGATATATTATTCAATATGTATGTAAAATAATAATATATTATGTTTAAAAGATATAATGATATATATGATACATTATTGAATATATAACGTACTTTATTTACTTTCCTAATTTGCACCTGCGCTTAATTTACGCACTACGTACTTTTGAAAAAATTTTTCTTAAACTTATCCAATTGAATTCCTATCAAAATATAGGATATCCTATTGAATAATATACATCACATATTATTGAATATATCACATACTATTATGTAATATATTTATGATAATATGGAATAAATACAGGATATCCTATCAAAATATAGGACATCTTATTGGACTAATATTAAAATATAGGATTCCTATCAGACATTGAAATTTTGATTCCTGTCAAAATATAGGATAATTGATTCCTCTCAAAATACGGTATAAATTGTTAGGATTTTTCCCATCAAAATATGAATTTTGATAAAATAGGATTCTTATTAATATTATGCATTTTAGCACAGCAATATTTAGTTTTCTTTAATCTGCCAACATATGTAAAAGAAATACAATTTACATTAACAGAAATTCATAGTTAAAGAGCACTCCAAATAAAAGGTCGAAGAGGAAAAAAAAAGAAAGGTATATATCTAAAGACAGACACACAAGCAAGAAAACTTTTTAAACCCAAGCATCCACAAAATCTAAGCCTGTATAAACTACACAGGTTTAAACGGTAATATATACATGTATAATAACCGTATATGTAATTTATATCACACAACCGCGATCATCAATTGTATACTATCAACCTTAATATTTTTTTAACCATGCACCATGTAACTACTGATACACCCATTCACATTTATCATATAATCATACACCAGATAACCATAACTAAACACCGAAAACCATACAACAGAAATATACACCGATAACCATACATTAGTTAACTCTACACCAGATAGCCATAACTATACATTGATAAATATACACCAGATAAACATAACTATACACCAAATAACCATAACTATACACTGATAACCATATACCAGATAACTATAATATACACCGATAACCATACACCAGATAACCATAATTATACACCAGATAACCCTACAGCAGATAACCACAAATATACACCTGGTAACTATAGCTATACGCGGATAAATATACACCAATAAATATTACTATACACCAGATAACCATACATAAAATACCCATAACGCTATACCAGATAACCACAAATATACACCTGGTAACCATAGCTATACGCCGATAAATATACACCAATAAATATTACTATACACCAGATAACCATACATAAAATACCCATAACGCTATACCAGATAACCGTAACTATACACCGATAAATATACATCAGATAAACATAACTATACAACAATAACCATAACTATACACCGATAACCATACACCAGATAACTATAACTATACAACGATAACCATACACCAGATAACTATAACTATACAACGATAACCATACACCAGATAACCATAAATATACAACAGATCATCCTACACCAGATAACCTTACACAGATAACCATAACTATACACCAATAACCATACACCAGATAACCATATACCAGATAACCATAAATATACACCGATAACCATACATCAGATAACCATAAATATACACCAGATAATCTTACACCAGATTACATAACTATACACCGATAACCATACACCTGATAACCATAACTAAACACCGATAATCATACATCAGATAACCATAACTATACACCGATAACCATACACCAGATAACCATAACTATACACCGATAACCATACACCAGATAACCATAACTAAACACCGATAACCATAACTAAACACCGATAACCATACACCAGATAACCATAAATATATACCAGATAAACGTGCACCAGATAACCATAACTATACACCAGTTAACCATAACTGTACACCGATAAACATACACCAGATAACCATACATCAGATAAACATAAACCAGATAAGCATAACTATGCAACAGACAGACATAAATATACACCAGAAAACCATAACTATAATCCGATAACCATACACCAGATAACCATCATAACTATACACCAATAACCATACACCAGATAACCATAAATATACACCGATAACCACACTCCAGACTACCATAAATATACACCAGAAAACCGTACACCAGATAACCATAACTTTACACCGATAATCATACACCAGATAATCATAAATATACACCGATAACCATACACCAGATAACCAAAAATATATACCAGATAGCCATAACTATACACCGATAAGTATAGACCAATAAACATAACTATACACCAGATAACCATAACTACACACCGATAACCATACACCAGATAACCATAAATATGCTAACCTACACCAGATAACCATTATAGTACACCGATAACCGTACACCAGATAACCATAACTATACACCAGATAATCATAACTATACACCGATAACCATACAATACATCAGATAAACTTAACTATACATCAGATAACCATTCACCAGATAACCATATATATACACTGATAACTATACACCAGACAACCATAAATACACACCGATAACCATACACCAGACAACAATAAATATACACCAGACAACCCTACACCAGATAACCATAACGATACACCAGATAACCATAACTATACACCGATAAACATAACTATACACCGATAAACATAACTATACACCAGATAACCATACATCAGATAAACATAACTATACACCAGATAACCATACACCAGATAACCATGAACATAGTTATTTAACCATAACCATATGTATTTAACCAACACACATCCAACAACAAATAAGTTTATTTTACAGTACAAAACTACATATTAACAATTAGTCACCTTTTTACATCGAATTACGTATCACTGTGATAAAATGTCTTTTACGGGACTGACAAATGACATTACGAAGAAATCAATGCAAGAAACATCTTGAATGATTTTTGCTATAGGGAAATGATTACTTTTTTGGATAGTTTAGAGATACTAATTCGCAAATACTTATTTTATTTGCTCTTAAAAGAAAATGTGCGGATGATACATTTAAAAATTATTTTTGGCATGTTTTCACTTAACTGTGTATTAAGTAAAAGGAATGATTTATCAGTATTTAAAAAGTAATTAAAAACAATTCAAAATGTAGTTTTGAAATATTTATAAATATATTTTAAGTTCTTAAATTAATCAGTTTATTAATTTATTAATACTTATTTTTTAAATAAAATTTCATAAATTATCAGAATATTTTTCATCCATAACGAAAGAGCATCATATTATTAAATAAAGTCTGGAGTACATAAATATTACTGTTATTTTAATTTATGATAACTGAAGTTTTTTAATTAAAAAGACAGATAAAGGTTTACATGTTAAACAAGAATGAATATACAAAGATGCGTCTAAAGAAACGTAAATTTACAGTTTGAAATAGTATTCCTTTTTTATAAATATGATGCTACTTATTTTTTGGAAGTATATAAGTACGAAATAAAAATACCACAAATTATGCGCAAAAAAATGTACCCTAAATGAAATTCCTTCTGAAGCATGATTGAAAGTATTCACTTCAAAAATAAATTTTATTATTAGAAATTTTATTGAAAAAAATTACAGCTTTAGTTATTAAATTTTTAAATAAAATGTTATGTACAATCGGCCAATAAATAAATGAATAAAAGAAAATAGAAAGAGAGAACTAACTCTCCAGACTCAAATTGTCATTGAAAACATAAATAAATAAAAAATCGGAAATAGCCATTTGACAGGGCATTATATCTTCTTTCAATTTATCTTCAAAAATAAACTTAACGGGTCGTTTTTATACTGAAAGTTTTACCAAACTCTGAAATTCACAATACGAACACCTAATTTTGAGATCATATTTGGCTTTTAGGCCAAATTTACCTTAGGATACCAAACGCGAAGTGCTTCTGTCAAGTAGTTTAGGAATTATGAAGGTTTAAATTTTTGAACTGCTAATTCATTTGTAATCATTGCCAAACAGCATACACTGAGAGTAGCTTTTTAAGCATAATTGAAAACAACTTGGTGGAATGAACTGTAAATTTTGATTCATATGTTTGAAGTTTCTAGAAATCGATTGCTGTTAATGTATTAATGTAATTAATGTTTTATTAAAAAATGCATTTAAAAAAAAAAAAAAATTAATTTTTGAAAAAAAAATGTGATTTATAACTTTTTAATATTTTAACATAAATCGATTTCTAGAAACTTCAAATATGCGAATCAAAAATTACACTTTTTTCTGCCAAGTAATTTTCAAGTTATGCTTAAAAATTTACGCTCATTGTAATCTGTTGTGCAACGATTACAAATGAATTTAACATTAAGAGTTCCTAACTCTGAATCTTCCAAGTTTCTTAACTAATAGACCAAATGACTCACCGTTTGGTATCCTAAGGTAACCAAAAAAGGCGAACTATTATATTTAAATTACGTGTTCGTATTGCGAATTTCAGAGTTTGGTACAATTTCGATGTGAAGACTACTCTTTAAGCATTTTATTTGTCACATAAATTAAAAAAAGACATAATTTACATAAAATTTAAATATATATTTGTACGTATTTGTTTTCTCTTTTGCATTACGAATAACTGAAATGTAGAATAATATTATCTACTTATCAATATATAGTATGTTAACATGGAGACTTTTTTTCTCACATGTTACCATATAATTTTTTTAAATTTCGAATGCATACTTTTAAGACGTTGGTATTCCTTGATTTTAACGATTTCACATATTCTTCATTTTAAAAGCAACGGGATTTCTTTTAATATCTTTTATTTCTGTTAGCAATGAAGCTTAAAAAGTAACCAATTCCTTTAACATATCAAATGCATTCCCGTGCATTTTAGCTCAGTGATTTTGTCTGTTTTGTGTCTTTCTAGATCTTAGTGCTTATGCTAAATCTTCATTCATATAAGGCATTGTATATTTAAAATTGTAAACTTTTATAGTATATATACATATAGATAGATAGAGGCATAGATAAATAGGTAAGTAGGTACGTTAGGTAGGTAGGTAGGTAGGTAGGTAGTTCGATAGGCAAATATAAATGGTTTCTAGACAAAACTGGTATTTAAGCAGAAAAAATGCTGAAATACTTAAAAAACTGGACGTTTTAACTGTAGAAAATTATTGAACTGAAATGATTTAATAAATTTTATTTAACATTTAATTTACAAAATTTTAACTTTTAATTTTTTCACTTTTAAAAATAAGATAAGAAAAGTATTTCGATAAAATTTTGGTCCAGATCTTCAAGAACAGCATTAAAAAATGCGATATCTTCAAAAATAAAATAAAAATGTATAACATAGCATTTCTTATTAAATGTCGTATCTCTTCAGCCATAGTAAGGTTTAGAAAACCAGGAACGAAACATTGTAGTAAGACAATTTTCCTCGATCTGTTTTTAAAAATATACTGAATCAGTGTATGATAGAGCAATATTATATACATATATTATATATATTCAAATATTACATAATAAATGATTTTATGACATTAAAAAAATCATTTATGCATTTTTTCAATGCTTAATTAATAGAAAATTAGACAAAATTTGTTAATTTATGCATTTGAGCATCGGACAATATAGGAAAAAAATACCCACCTTCATAAATTATTCATCCGCAAATGTGTTAAAAATTGCTCTTGTAATTTTAATGATCAATATGTACCTTATTTTGTATCTCTATTGGGTTATTAATTTGGCAATGATGTCATTACGATTTTCTATTTTTGAGCTATTTTATTTTATTACATATCATAATATTTTGAAACATTTTCATTTTTTTTCTTGTAAGCATGGGACTGAAATAATGTTCAAACATATCTACGACTTTTGGACTGCATTTTACTTACGTAATTAACTAATTATATAACAAAAATATTTGTTATCTGCAAGTAGCCTTACTCCACACTAAAATATTTACAGTACTAAAATATTTACTGTCATATAAATCGGTAAAGATCAACGGAAATTTTTATAACCTTTTTAGATTACGATTAGATTGCATTAAAATTTTGAATCATCATTTGCTTATTAATCTTTGAAGAACATTAGGATTTACTACATAATTTCCATTATCATTTGCTGTCTTAATTCTGAGCATTATAGCCTTATATGTTATTTATATATTTAATTCTTAATTACCAATTTTTGTACAAAACTATTATAAAAATAGTTTTGTACAAAAAAATGTTTCTGTGGAAACATTTTTTATGTGTGCATAAAATGCATACATAAGAAGTTTTGTGTTTGTGTGCATAAAATGCACACAATTTTTCCAATAGGTAAAAGGAATGTTTTAAACAAACAAAATGGCTTTGAATTTTTCCTTGTTAAATTATTTATACAACACTTTTTTAGAAAGTTAGATTCCTTATAATTAATGTTTTTATATGCTTACTTATATTAAAATTATTGCCATCACATATGATGTTGCAATCAGTGACGGTAAGAAACGTGTTTATTTATCAAAAACCACGTGCATTCGTGTTGATTTAAAGCTCAATGATTATATGAGTAATGACTGATTAGATTATTTACTGTGGTGTCGTATTTCTTGGCATATGCCAAGAAATTGAAATAAAACTACATAAAGTAGCAAAACAATAAATTGTAATTGAACAGATATACATGCTGAAGCACTTCACGAGAGTCAAACTAAAAAAAAAAATTAATAGAGAATGACTGAGAAACCATCGCCACTCGATGGTCAGGGGAGGGCGATTCGATCCGACCGCCGCCACTGGCGTAACAAGCGAAAACAAACTCCCCTAAGATAGTCCTTAAAGTGAGTAACATGTAGGAATAAGTATGTAGGAATAAGGTAAAGCTAGGAGAGTCTGCGCACAATTCAAAAGACTAACAATAAAAAAATCTAAATATTAATTTTTTGTTAAACTATCCATGAATAATTTTTAATTAATTTGTTCTTTTATGCATTTCCATTGCTATTTTGTTGTTATGTTGTAATTTAATAGAACAGTTGTAGTAAAACCAAGAAAGTTATTTTGCGCAATTTGTCCTTACAGGGTTGGTGTGATTGCGCACATGGGTAGGAGAGATTGTTACTAATAATTACAATTAAACTGTTAACAATAATAATTGCACTTAAATGACATTGTTGTAAGCTTTTTGTGAACAAATATTATTGTATTAGGAGTGAATATTTCAACCTAATGATTAAAGAATCAGAAAAAGAAAATAATTAAAAAAAAAATAAAAGAATCAAAAAAAGCAAGTCCAAATAACATTACAAAACAACATTAAGTTACTTGATAACACGTTTAACTTAAAATTAGTCCGTTTTCATTTTTATTTTCTTTTTATGCATATTTATCAATAAGCTGCGTAATCTCTCCTAGCATGGACACTAATGGAAACAATGCGCCATCTCTCCCAAGTAGCAGACGCGCAAACTGTCCAATTTCGGTAGGAGAGATTGCGCGGCCTTTTATTTAAACATGGCTGCTACTAAAACGAACCGTTGATGTTCACACTGTTAATCTAGATTAGTAGCTTATGAGAAATCGTTTAAGTTTAAAATATTTTGTACTACTGACATTGTATAGAAATTCGGACGAATAGGTATGAAAATTCAAGCACTTACTTTGGGAAAACAAAACAAAATAGCAATGCTTTATCTTAGACGCTCAAAACAATCAACGTGCACTTTCAAGTAGACACTCCACTACTGCTGTTGTACAACTACCTGGAGTCGCTGCACGCTCACTCTACTCCTTCCCCCCGAACCTCTATGTGCGCAATCTCTCCAATCGCGCCATCTCTCCTGGCTTTACCTTATACATTATACGTGTTAATAAACAATTTAGTTATACTCGACACACTGCTTGCAATTCCATTTTTTATACCTGTTTATATGAAATACATATTATATGCTTTCTTATTAAATCCCACACACAAAAACAAATAAACGTATAAACATGCTTTCTTCTTAAATACCCACACACGAAAACAAATATATATACACGTTTTCTTATTAAATGGCCACACACAAAAACAAATATGTATACATGTTTTATTATTAAATGTCAACACACAAAATCAAATATATGTAACATGTTTTCTTAGTATATGCACATTTACACGTGGAATTATGGATAATTGCGATAATATGTCTTTTACACGGGTGGCAAATTATTTTCAAAGCAAGATATTTTACATGAAAACATGCCGATATAAGCTTTTTTATGAAGGAGTTTCTTTTAGCAGCCACTGGAAAAATACTGTAAATTTAATTTATTTTGATCGCACAGGTTTTTTTTTTTTTTTTTTTTTTTTTTTAAATTTCTGCGAGAATGTTTTACTTGAATATTTTACTAGAAAAGGTAATGCTTTTGTAAGATTTAATCATGCATCTTTCTAATCTCTGGTATCAGTATGAAACAGAATAATAAATTTAACTAATTTAAAATACACTTCAGGCATCCGTTGCTAAAAGCAACAATTGTGAAATATTAACTTAATTTAATATTATATTATACTTTAAAAAAATTTAAAATAGCGAATTCTTGATGTCTGTTTGCATATTTTAAATTTCTGGTCAATCAAAAACGTGATAAAATATTCAAATAAAAAATACGTTTTTTGTTTGATAAAAAAAAATAAAAGTTAAGTTTTCTGTATTTTCTAAAACTACAGATCTGTTTGCAAAAAAATAGTTTACCACTTTCAGAAAATATATAAATTTATAGTATAATTTAAAATTTTTCGATATATACCGGATCAGATGGTATTGCGGTTTGATTTTAAATTTTTATTTATTTTTTCTGGTTTTTACGCGTTATTTTTCTTTTTTTACGTTATTTCATTAATGATAATTTATTACGCAGAAACTATTTCATAAGTTTTAGTTATGGAATGATTAAAAAAATTTTGTAAGTTTTTTTAATTAAGTATATTGAAAAAAAAAATACTTAGAACTTTATGCAAGTAACATGACTGTTCATTTTCTTTTCATATTAGAGCATATTAGGAAATTAGAGTACGAGTTTACACACTCAAAAAATCCATCAAAAGTTCTCATGTTGCAGATGACTTTACAAAAATTTTCAATGTAATATTTTAGTTACTCACGATTTCGGAAAATTTTACCTTATTCTTAAAACCAATTACTAAAAAACCGATAAGAAACTTGCAGAGAATGATAGGATTTCAAGCTTTATAGATACATTTATTAAGTAAAAATCTTTGCTGCTTTCAAAATCTTTGCTGATTATTAATTTTAGAAATAGGAATGCTATTAGTTTAATTGCCTCTTCTTTTATGTATTCTGAAGAGAAGAGAAGGATTTCCAAGATCGTGGGTTATCACACTAAATTTTTATAAACGTTCTTCTATTCTAGAAAATATTTCTCTAATTTTTTAAAGGATATCCAATGCCAAAATGTTGCAATTGAGTGTAACTAATTTGCTTTTTTATGTAGTGCGTGAAATGTTTTAACCAGCACTGAAAACCACTCCATTTTTTTATGAAAAAATAAATTGTATTCCTGTGCATTTCAGCTCAGTGATTTGTTATTCTGAATCCAGAATACTCAGTTGTTTGACATACGCCAGTATACCGGTCAAGAAATATAAAAAATGCAGCGAGAAATATGCAAAATACAAAAACTATAGATTATGTTCAATAGATAAAAATATTCCAAAAAATTTCTACACCTACAAAATATATAAGATATACCTTCTCTACCAGCGCATAGATACAATTATTTATATAATACTTATTACATACCAGAAATAAAAATTAAACTGAATAGTAAAAAATGTATCAGAGAAGAATAAGATAAGTAAATAAATAAACGCGTAAGAAAATGTATAACGCAAAGAACTGTTATTTGTAAAAATGTGATGAGAATTGTACTTATAGAAATAAATTTATGACAATGTATTTATATAGCAATAAAAAAAAAATTAAAGCCTCGTAAGGAAATAAAATTACTAAATGTTGTAATCACGAGAACAATAAATTTCATTTGTTTGATCGTTGACACTTAAGATAAAGTAATTACTTTTTCTTTAATTCTTTTAAGTAATTTGATGAACCAATTTATACAATTTAGAAAAGTAATGTAAAAGCCATTATCAAAATTCAAAATGAAATGGGGTGTATATTTTTATTTTATATAGAATTAGATCTTTTTAATAAGAGATAACTATTTATGTTACGAAACCGATTTTTTAAAATTTCATTAATTCTACATATACATATATAGTTTTAATCCCCAAATTAACTAAGTTTATTTATTTCTAAAATACTGGGAGTAACAGGTCACAGCGAAACCATACTTCTTCAAGCTCCACAGTTTATTTTATAAGCAAACTACAGAAACAATTTATATCTGCTCTTTTTATCAAGCAAAGCATCATCTTGTTTTAAGTCATTGGAATCATACATGTGCTTTGCATAATGAAGGAAGCTATTAAATTATTATTTTCAAAAGCTATTTTCTTTTTATACATTTAAATATATTTTTAATGATATTATTAGTCAGTTTAATACTTGTAAAATTATGACTAATATTAATAAAGTACCGCATAAGTTAATACAAAGAAAAAAAATTAAAGACATTGCATTCACTTCAGGAATTTTTAAATTAGAGGCCACAAGAGTTTGAAAATATTTCAGTGCCAAAATAAAGTTGTACACTCACACATTAAAGTACAACTAAAGGCAAATTAATGTACAAAATTTTCCAACTTTCAGCACAGATTTATTAAAATTATTCTATTACAAAGAGAAAAACTTGATGCAACTGAAAAATTATTTATTTTTGAAAAATGAATAATCAAAACGTTAGGTATTATATATGCAAGCAATAAATTCTTAATGGATGTAAGGGTTCAAAATTACGGTATTGTAATCTATGTATATTAAAGAGTATAAAAAGTGCATCATTATTTTAAGTACAGTTTAAATTTAGAAATAGCTTACTAATATAATTTTGACCGTTCCATTATCATTTTTTTTTTATTAAAGACTGATTTACTGCTATCAATGTTTCTAAAATTAGGCAAGTTTCATAGTTTCGTCTAATTCATTAATTCTTTAATTATAGTTAAATTTTTTATCAATTCTTGAAAATTTTTTGCTTAACTATATAAAGGACTCAGACTGAAATAAGATATATAAATCATAATCTGTTGCAATCTCATCACAGTCCTGTTTTTGTATTATCCCCATTATTCTTACCCACAAATGTTAATAAAAATGCTTTTAACAGCAAAGTAAATCCACCATTATGCAAAGATCACAGTACTACAAACCATCCATAAATGAAAAGAAATCAATGTAATCGTTTAAAACCTTTTCAGTTTTCAACCTTTTTCAAAATATTTTCAAAGTTGGACAAATTTATCATCATTATCAATATTATTTCCATTGTTGTCCCCATTATTCGAATATAAAAAAATCCTTTAAATGCTGTACATTTATTTTATTCCTTTATAAATAAAAAATTAAGATTTTTTGTACACTAAAATATATTTTTTCCATTATATCTAATCTGAAAACGCACAACTATTTTTTTTTGTAATTTAATGTATGTATTACAAATTTATGTTACAAAGAAGAAAGAATGCAATCTAATGTTCTAATAGATAGATGTGAATGTAATGTGAAATATCCTAAATATTGCTGAAAATGTTTTTCTTCATTTCTTTAGCTCAGGCTTATAAAAAGAAAACAACACTTCAAATGATAAATGAAAATTATTTTTAAATAATTCAAGGTAATTAAAAAAGTATAAATAATTTTGAATTTGTATTACATCATTGTAATCTAAAATATAGTCTATTAACAAAGAGAGTTGACATAAAGGAATGGATAACAGCATTACAGCATTACTTCCTAACTTTCTCATTCTACTTTCCTACAAATCCACTGAACATTATTCAAATAATCTTGAATTGCTAAATTAGAAATGTATTTTATTTATTTTTGATAAAATTAAAAAATATATATTTTGTTTTTGAATTAAATGAAGATAAGCTTAAAAAATATTTTACAAAAAGGTCATGGATATGTTTTAAACAATTTATATAGAGTCCTGGATAGTTATTATGAATATCAGTGTATGTCAAAATTGCAAATTTACGTTTATTACTCAGCATTCGGTTTATCTGATCATTTCACAAAGATCCTTTGAAGTTACTAATTTAATTTGTAAATTGAAATCCTAATTATATATGTAATACTTTATACATTTCTTTTAATTTTACAAATAAAATATAATTAATTATTTAAAATCATGTAGTTTAAAATCTTGTAAATGAACAATGAATCTTTTAAACAAAAAAAATGATTTAAGAAATACAGTGAAATTAATTAAATGACATAATGTTGTGTAATTTAGAATCTTTTAAATTAATAATATCTTCTAAACAAAATAGAATTTTTGAAATTTAAATCATAAAGTCAAATTAATTATTTCACAATAATCAGGACTCGGCAAATTCAGTCGCCAGGTCGCCTCTGGCGAACAAAATATTTTTACTTTCCATTACATTTTTGGTACCTCAACTTTTTTTTATATTTTAGTACTTTGGTGTAAAAGTCGGCATAAAAAATAAGTGTTAGGACAGCAACCTTGTCATAAAAAGTGTTTGTAAAACTCTTATCTATGGTTAAGTGTATGTAGGGTAAGGTTCCCCTAAAGCTTCTTGAGTGTATTGGCTAAGTAATGTTTTTGAAAATAACTTTCTTTAAAAAACAATTTTAGTTAAGAACAATTGTTTTTCTTATGATTTGCACACTTTAATCATTCAAATTTGGATTATGTATTTTTTTTTCATTTACATAATTTATATCATTTTGATAAGTTTTGTTGATAAACTAATTTATCTTTTAAAATTATTTTATTAACTGGATTGCAGAGTTAAGACAATTCAAGATTATCATCATGAGTATAATTAGACAAGTTTCATAGTTTTGACTGATTCATTCCTGCTTTAATTGTAGTTAAATTTTCTATCAAATATTTAAATTAATTTTTTTTTGCTTAATTATACCGAGGACTCAGACTGAAATAAGATAAATCATAACCTTTTGAAATATCATCACAGTCCTGTTTTTACAACATTCCCAGCATAATTATCCAAAAATGTTAATAAAAATGCTTTTAACAGCAAAGTAAATACACCATAATATAAATATCAAACATAAATCAACAAACAAATGAAAGAAATCAGTGTAATCATTTAATGTAATAATTTAATTAATAAATTAAAATCATTTTAATTGAAAAATATTTTGAAATTTTTGCAAATTCATCCTCATTATCAATATTATTTTCATTGTTTTTGCTGCTGCTGCCATCATAAAAATAATTACTTTCATTACATGCTGTATATTTATTGGTTTTCAATGAATATAAAATATTGATACTTTACACAGAATAACTTTTTCCCATTATACTTAATCTGAAAATGCAAAAATTAAATTTATTGTAATTTCATGTACTTATTACAAATTTATGTTACATCACCAAGTTACAAGTGTCTCCCAATTATATTATCATTACTGTACTCGTGATTATTCTTTCTCAATCAGTACATTAAAATCAATTATGCATTTTTGAAATCAATTATTAAATCATTTAAAAAAATCACAACGTGTGTCTATGTTTGTTTATGGGATGTGAAAGGGGGGGGGGGTGAGAGATTTCTTACTGGGTACTAGATACTCTTGCTGGATACCAACATTTTTACGCCCTGCACATAATGTTATTGAGTTTTAATGAAATAAGACTTCTACAGTTTCATTACGAAAAGTAAATACATAAAGAAACATCTTTTTTAAAACTTAAAATATGTCCAAAATATTTTAAGGGTACATCGAAATTCTAGTTTTTATATGCAACTATCTAATTTTACGAAAATTCTAATATTAAGGTTTTGAAAATAATTATGTGAGTAAATAAACAGGTAAGCTGTTGACAATTTCTTATCTAAATCTATTGATAGTATGAGTAGAGCTATTTTACTTAAATTATATAAAACTTTCAATTTAAAGGCGGGAGTTGTTTCAGGATAATACTTTGATAAGTTGTTGTAATAAGACAAAACTACATGAATGAGTTATTTGAGAAAAAAAATATAATTTTTTCATGTGATATCCTATACATTAAAACTGACATCACATATTTGTGAAAAAAAAACCTTTTTATTTCTAGTAATGTCGGTTTAGTTCTGTACCAAAAAATATTCAATACATGCTGTTTAGAAATATAAAAAAATCCAATGAACATTTTTAAAAAGTGAAGTTTTACTTCTATGGTATTATATTTTTATATGGTGAAATAAATTTTGTTTTACAGAATTCTTAAAAACATTTTCATGTATTGCTTTTCTTTAAAATAACCAAAATTGTCACGTTCTTTATCATTAAAGTCATTATGAAAAACAAACCCATAGCTGCATTTAACAATTTCTACTTTTTCTGGAATATAAAAACGCATTTGTCAAAATCATAGAAATTAATTCTAACTGCCCATACAAATATCTGTAAAATTGTATCATGCTGTTGATATCTGAATTAATTAAGACATATTTTAATTAAACGCTCATTAAAAGAACTCGTGAATTGCAGACATAATAATTATTACACAAATAAATGCTGTTAAGAAGATTTCATCCAGTAAAGACATATTAAATTTGAAACAGATTAAATTTTTGCTGGTTATACCTGGTATCGTTTTTGTAGGAGGGAAGGGCGTAGGCTCAAAAGCAGAAAATATATTTTTCTGGTCCAGACCAGAAGCTGTTTTAGAAAGCTAAACACCAAGGCTGAAGGCAGTTACGACAGTCGGATTTTGGGCATGTGACAGGCTTTTTCACAGGTCTCCACTTACGCGAAGCATTACATTTATAGATGGAACCTATGGACGAAGGGAAAATTTAGATACAAATTTAGAAATTGAAATGGATTTCTAAATGTATTGATTTGAAATGAAACAAATAAAATGTTACACATATGTTTGTGTCTTTTCGAAAAAACAGAAACTTTATACGTTACCGTTTTATATTATTGGGGGTTACTTTCCTTTATAATTATTATTTTTTGAATTATTTATTATTGTTATATTTTAACGAATATAAAAATATATCTTTTAAAAAGTATTTTATGAAAATATTGTTTCACGTTTTCTTGTTTGGCGAGGTAGAGGGGTGTGGGAGATGCTAGTGCAGACTAAATACTTTTTTTTGATAGATTATTTCAGTTTGCGTGTTTCACTGCAGCATTTTCGCGCTATTCACAACAATGTATGATTATTTTGTTGTTGATATACATATATATATATATATGTACGTGCCTGCGTGTTCATTCAATAAATTTTAATGATATAAATATGAATATAACAATATTATTTTTCTATTTATTTAGAAATCTGTTTACATTTTAAAAAACAATAATGCGCGTTAACGTGGTCACTTATTGTGCATAAATATTTTTAAAATGTGTGTTCCACTATTAATACATTGGAAAAGTTTCTACATATTCCAGAAATTATACATTAAAATACAGAAATACGTTTGTTATTCAAATATTTATAATAAAAACCTATTCATATTAATACTAGTAAAATATCAATAGCAAATATCTGTGAAATACAAAGCATTTGAAAATGAATTTTTATAATTTTTAGATTTAGAAGAGTTTTGGACAATATAATTGCAATTCATAAAGATAGCTAGGTGAAAATGGTTGTTTTCACTACGTAAATATGAAATGTGTATCAGGCAAACCCACTTCAGCTGTGTTTTTCATTTAAAAAATATTTTATTGTTAACTACAGTCACAATGCTTAATGTACTTACTGTTAAAACAATACCTTGCTTAATACAATAATTTTACCATTTCAAATTACTTTAACGTCTTTGCTTTTAAGAACGGTTGGTTAAAGTGATGCCCATTTTAAAGTAAGTCTTAAAAATGAACTTTATAAGAAGTATATAATTTAAATATATAATAATCAAATGTATAATACACGTTTTGTTTCTGATAATCTTCTCCAGCGAAATTTGCATGCATATGATTTGAAACACATCAAATACCATTTTATAGAAAAAGTAAAATACATTGGATGACCGCGACGACTTCGAGCTCACTCATTGGTCGAAAGGTAAACTTCAGAAATTAAGGCAATATATAATAATTTTTGAGAGAATAATATAAAAATAATATACATAACTGCCCCATAATACATATAAGCAATTTAAACTTTTATGAAAAATAAAATAATTCACACACACAGAGGATTTTTAACAAACATGACCCCCCCCGCCCCCCGCCCAAAAAAAAAACTTATTTAATCCGATTTTCCGAATTGTTTTGTTTGTTGTACAGTCTACATGTCGCGCAATCTATTACTATAAATAAACTAAGTAACTACTAGCAACAGCAAAATTTTATAAGTAACATAAATTCAAAAAATATCATATATATATATGCAAATATATACATAGAAACACATTTTTTTCATATTTTTTCTTTATATGTGGCAACATTTTGTATTATAAACAATCAAAACATCTGGATTACTTTTTACATTTGCCCCTTTTTATTTTACAAGTATATATTCGGCTTTCAGCATGGGTTGTTGCTTAATCCAATGCTTCGGATTAGTGAATGTCGAATAATTGAGAATCTACAGTATTTATTTTACTTTTTTTAATAATAGTATTTTGTTTCGGAAATAATAACTATTAATTTTGTTAAAATGGCGTTACCGTTACACAAATATTAGAATGAACTGTCAAAAACAAATATTTTTTTAAAGTTTTCATACTAGCAAATATGAAAAAGACTAGTAAATTTTACCTTGAAACGCATCCATCTTGTTCCAGAACTAATGCTAGAGTTAATGCTAGAGCTCTTCGACCCTTTCGCTTTACTTTTTCAGACGAGACTGATTTGAAGTGAGCAGTGGTCGCTTTTTGAAAGAAGCGGTTGTTTATCCAAAACGGATGGTTTCGGGAAACCGGCTTTCTTCATATCTTTGGTGAACTTCATAGGAGCAGTCGTTGAGTAAAATCTCCGATTTCTATAAAGGATGATAATGGTTTAAAATCGAAATTAATAGAATTGTGTTTGCCCTTTAGGGAAACATAAATCCCTTTCTAGATTATTTGAAAATATATAAATTATATCTTATTTAAAAATAAACTGTTCTACAAATTCCATAGAAATTTGTAGTTTGATTTGATTTTTATGTTTTTGAAAACATAGTTCATATTTACTTTGTTTATTTTTCCAATACACTCATGTGTTTTTCTTGTTTACCTCTAAATTGAACATGCGTAGGAAAGGAAGTCATATAATTTGAATAGTACGTATTTTTAACTATCTAGTTTTAATCGTGTGTGAATAGATTAAATTTTTTTTGGCGTTGAAATCTTTTATAATCATGAAAAATTCAGATGAGTCCTTTTTCACATGTCTCAAAGTCAATAAAATCAGATTAATAACTTCATCTGGCACGCCTCGCTTTTAGGTAGATTTCGTAAGAAATACTACCTATTACATTCTCCCCTATGTTGGAATTTTTGAAAATTTTTTGCAGATCTACGCCGATTATGACTCCCAGAACCCAAAACTACCCACAGTTCAAAACTTGATGTATCTACTTATTTATGTCACTTTTTTATGGACACGATAACTTGAAAAATTCTGCGCAAATACCTTCCAAACTGATACATAAAATCAAGGGGCATAAAATCTCGGTCAAGTTCGTTAATGGGCAAAATCGAACCAGGGGGGGGGGAATGGGGGGCTTTTTTGAGAAAACAGATAATTTCTTAATTATGATACGTATCGAATCCGTTTAAAGTTATTATTACTTCTAGGAAAAGGACCGAAAATTTATGTATGACAGATTTTTTGATATCATTAAAAATAGCCCCAAGGGGGGGCAAAGAGATGGGTTTAGAAGAAAAAAAATTATAACTTCGTCAATTCACAAGATTTCATATCCGCTTAAATTTATTATAAATCCTCTTAATATTATCTAAAACTTTTATACTGACAAGTTTTTTATAGGACCAATCCTTATAGCAATAAATAAATAAATAAATAAATAAATAAATAAATAAATCCCTGCCGGCTCCGCCTGCAAACAAGTTAGGTTGCGAAGTGGGCAGTTCAAACTGCCGCATCATGGCAGAAAGGTCATTTCTTCTGCAATTCCCGACAACCAGGCTCCCCACGGTCTGCGTCTTCGAAATCTACTTGTGCCTGTAGGCCGAACCGTCAGGGATTTTTTTTGTAAACGATCCAAAATTTTTAATGCTACTTTCATCCAAATAAAATTTAAATATTTCACTGAAATGTATTTTTTGATAAAAATGGTTATTGTAAATAAATTATTTTCTATCATGAGACTTACTTACACAGCTGTCTTAAACAAATATAGAAAAAAAGATGATTTCATTTTTTATAAATTTTCTAATCTAAGAAAGACTGATTATATTAAAAATGTAAAATACTTGTTAGATTTTATTCAGATTAAAAGCAATTTCGGGCAGATATTAGCTTTAATACTATAAAGGTTGCCATTATGAAACAAATTAAAAATAAGGATTAAAAATAAGGGATTTAATTTATGAGTTTGGTGGACATGATTTCTCGCAAATTTACTTTCATTATTGTAAACATTGTTGCAACATCACATACGCCTAAAACTACATACATGATGTTATATTTAAAATAAAAAATATGGTGGTGTAAATAAAATATTTGCACACACACACCAGCGCGCACACATGTAACTGCATCCACCAGCGTCAAATTCAGGAGAAGCTTGGAGATATTTGTCAAAATAATTGGTCACCATGAATGAAGCTAATTTGGTCACAGCTAATTTGGCGAAATTCCTATTGAAATTAAATCACGACGATAACAGGGATCTTCTAAAATCCGCTTTTACTCATTTTATCTTCGTCTTTTCAAATAAAACTAGCCGAATTCTTAAAACCACAGAATAGGGAAACTACGTTTTTTTCCCAGTATATGCTGGAAAGAATATGTTTTTATGGAGCTATATAAAATATTAATTTATATAGCAACTGAGTTTAAAGTTATACATTTTTATACAACTGTTGAATTCCCCCTTTTTATCATATTTTATTTTACCTTTGGAATACTTATTTCTTTTTGGCATTCTAATGAAACATCACTTGCTTAAGAATTTTAATATGCAAAAGTTCTCAATTTTAATTTTTTTTTTAAACAACAACAAAAAAAAAAGTACAATCCTGTTAAAAGTCTGTACGCGTAATATTACAATCTATAATTTATTTTGAATAAATAAGTTATTTTCTATGGTTCAGTATATAAGAAATATGGTGAACCAATGTATGAATGGAGAAATGTAGAAATATGGTGAACTTAATAACTTACATGCAAGATATTTGCTGTTCTAGAAGAGTTGTATCATCACGGCAAATAAAAACCCAAAGAGAAAAAATGCAACCGAAAAGACCAATTCGAGAGCCTTTTCAGCTATTGGTGTTTCTGAAAATAAAAATTTAAGTCAACAAGTTATCCTTAAAAGAACAAAAAATAAAAGAAAGAAATTACATTATAAAGATGAATATCACTACAGTAAACCACTATATCGCGTCTCATAATATCGATTGATATTTTTATTATGTCTAAAAAATGGTTCTATATTACTTATGGTCGTATGCGTAAACGATAACTTTTGAGAGATATTTATAAAATATTTACTTGATTGTAACAGGTAAAATAGACCATGTTATATTTTATATATTCTTTTGTGTAGCCCTGTATATGATCTATAGCATTTATACACAGCACATAGTATACAAAAATTTAGTTACACTTAAAAACGCATACAATAACGGAATACACACTTCCAGCAATTATCGCTAATAGACAGTACTTCGGCTACAGTGCTGTATTCGAAAAATTTTGTCTGTAAATGAGCGACAAATGCTATTCCCATCATATTCTACAGCAAGTATCTTGTCTTAAACCTCAATAATGCATATCAGTTTCATTTTATTTGAAATAGCGTAACATAATTAAAATACTCTGCAAATTTTTTTCTTAACCGAATTACTTTTTGTGGCCCTATAAATGAATAATAAATGCTTTAAATTCCATATTCTACAAACAGTATATTTTAGTGTATCTCAGAAATTCATATTAATTTCATTATTTTTGTTATAGTTGTAATATGAATAAAATACACCGCAAACAATTGTTCTCCATATACCATAATGTAAAGGAATTTTTCGAGTCCCCCTGTCAACGAACTATAAGTGCTACACATACCATATTCTATAGTAAGAATCTTCTAGAAGAGTTCAGTGATGTATATCACATTCAATATGTTTAAAATATTGTAACATCCTTAAAATACACTGCAAAAATTTTTTCTCCATAGACCATAATATAACGGCATTCATTTGAGTGCCCCTATAAACGAGCTATAAAGGTTACAAACTTAATTTTTAATACCGAACATGCCATGGTAAACTTCAGTAACGTATATCAATTACGTAGTAATCCAAGTAAGAAGTAATCCTATATTTACGCAAGTTCGGCACTAAACCCTTACGAGCAAAACCCACGATAGTGACATAATAACCAGTGAAACTCTCGAAAAATTTTGCTGTATCCGAAAAATTTTGTCTGTAAATGTACGACAAATGCTATTCTCATCATATTCTACAGTAAGTATCTTGTCGTAAACCTCAATAATGTATATCAGTTTCATTTTATTTGAAATAGCGTAACGTAATTAAAATACGTTGCAATTTTTTTCTCATTGGACCATTATGTAACCGAAGATTACCAAGATTAATAACCAAGCAATAACCAAGCAATAACCAAGATTCAAAATGTGAAAACCAGCTCTAGAACAAGCTAGAGGTAAAAATATATCAAGAAAGAGACAAAAAACCAATGAATGATAGACAAAAAACAACCCATAACAGGGTGAGCCTATAAAAACGCCAAAAAGCCGTGACAGAGACAAATACAACAAGAAGTGAAAACAGCCCATAAAAGAGGCGATAAACATTACAGCGACAACCCACCATGAACGTGACAAGCCAACAGACATGGTAAATATGTAAATCTATGTACGCTAATGGCACCTGGTGCATGTAAAATCCGTCGTGGGTGCAAAGCCCTCCAAGTTACCTGTGAATTATACCTCTGGGGGTGCCTAGTCAGGTGAGGGGCTCGTCATCTGATCAAGGTTCTAAATTACGAGACCTATTAAATCTGTCAATTCAACAAAGTTAAACAGAAACCTTGAACCGGCAAACAAAGATAACGGTGGCAAATCACAAGAGAGCAAGCACAGCAGCGATGTGAACAAATCTATAGTCAGGTGGATTACAGCCATGCTGTGATCAGGCGATTTCCGCCCCGCACCCAGGTACTAACCCGTTAAGCTAGGCATTCATGCCGGGCAGGTAGGGGCCTGGTTAGCGGTATATATAAAAAAAGCCCTTACGAGCTTAGTTGCAATAACTTGAATTTTCCAGGGTTTTGCTAAATGACTTTTTATTCAGCTTAAACTTTTTGTAGAGTGAAAACGATTTCAGATCAGATCTAAGACTCTCACTAGAAAGATGTTCGTGGCTGGACATCTTAGAAACTCAAGAAAATCTGAACTTATTAAGAACTTATTCCTTTAATAATGGTTTAACCTTAAATTTAACTTTGTAAATAATGTGTAATTTAATTGTCAATTATGTGTCAACCGTCGGTACTGTATTACTCTATTTAATCAAGATTATAATATAACTATATTCAAGTCTTTTAGTGGATGCAAAGTGTGTGTGTCTCTTTGGATTAATTCCTCTCAGGATTACCAATTATTAATCAACAGAAAATCGCATCTGGATCTTTGGACTGAAGATACAGGTAGGATCTTTGATTATTTTTCTTTGAAGCACTATGCAGTTAGAACCAGCGTAGAAGATATTACATTACTATATAAGAATAAATTATAACAGGTAAACAAAATATGCAAGGAAAATGCCGTACTTACACAATTTAACTTAAAGTAATCTCTCATTTTTCTTTGCGTTACTTGAAAAAAATTATCTTTTTTACCACATCACTTTTCAGTTTTACGACACACTCGAAAATTTGATATTTTATATCACATTTTGATTGGCGATATCGGCGAACATCCATTAGCACTTTTTGCACATTTTACATTTTTGATGGTAGAAAGATTTCTTTCTATTCATTATTGTCACTGACAATTTCTTGGTCTCTCAATTCTGAAACTTACATAAAAGTTGCTTTTGAAACAAAAGTAGTTTCAATTCTGCTCGGTCAGTTTGTGGAAAAATTGTCCGCATTATTCGTTGGGTAGTACGTACGCTTTAAGCGACGCCTTTAACATTAATTGCAAATAGAAAATGTTAGGGAAAACGAAATTGTTATTATTAACCGGAGATACGTCTTAAGCGGAGATGCATTAACGATAGTGCACTGTATTTGGATATTTATAAGTCGGTATTTACTATTTATGGCGAAACAATTAATTTTGTTGCATATATTCATATAAGATATACATTTGGCCTAACTCTTTTAATACAAGATTTTATAAATTGCAATTTCCGCACTTTTAACAATTGATTGTCGCAAATATCGTGATTTTTGCATCTCCGGATTGGATCTAAAATGCATTAGCCAGGGTAATTGGGGTTTCACTGTACTTTTTCAATAAAATATCTATTAAAATATTAGTTTAAGGGAAAGCTCTAGTGGAAAGAGAAAAATTGTGAACCCCACATATCCCTGTTTTTCAATTTTGAGGAAAAAATATGGTTCGATTCATAATTAACTACGCTATGAACAACAAGAATACGATAAAAATTATACAGTATAATTATAATTCGGGTCGCGAAAAAGAAAGATGCAACCAAACTATTAAACAATCTGAAAATTAAAATTAAAAATTAATGTAACCTAAGTTAAATCTGCAAATTCACACAATTCAATCTATTTAAATTAAAATATATAACTTTTACAGCAACAGCGTAAACGTGTCTGTCAGTAACGTCTGACATCAAAACGATACTGGTAACAATGTGATTACAACTACAAGAACGTTATAACAATGGATTTAACTATACGCGCTTTCTCCAATATGCTAATTGATTTTTCCAATTATATAAAATTTTCCCAGCTGCCAGCGTATATGTAGACACATATTTATCCACACACATTCACATGTCCATCTCACATGCAAGCATATACATGTCAATTTTGGCGCCAAAAATAAATTTCCAAATTAAAGGGTCATTTTTTAAATGGCGTATTTGGAGATATTTTAAATAAAGTAACATTTGGGCACTTTATTGCGCAATGTTGACGAGACAAGCTTCTTCTGGTTATTTTAATAAGGAAACTAACTACTACTTCCTTGCTTTCACACTTTACAAATTTTAGCTCAGCTAGAAATACTCACAATAGAACTCATAAGGATGTTGTTAAAAAAAAAATACTGAATTCTGTACTTTTTTATCATTAATGCCACGTAATAAATTACATTTGCACCAGAGTTGGACAAATTTGTAATTCTTGCATTACTGTACCCTCCATCCCATTACGTAACGAAATTTTTGTGCTTGAATGTGTGTGACTATAATCAATTCCATACAATTAAATTGTAAATACATTGCAGATAATTACAATTATAAATTTTAGCAACTCTGATTTTCACATATTTGTTTTGTTCTTTGATATGGTGTCTTCCGCGGTTACAAACGTTCGATATCGTAAAATTATAGAACTATAAATAAAAAGATTCTTCTGCGTACATAAACTTAGTTTTTGAGAATAACAACGTTTCATTCACACAGGACGCACCGACGACTGCTTACTTTAAAAAGTACCGGTTATTTTAAAATAATTACTGTTTGATTTGAATTCTTTTGTCAGCTGACGAAAACGTTTAAAATACAAAAGTACATTTTTTTTTTTCTAAAATTCCTCAACAAACTTTTTTGAAATAGGGAAAAAATTAAATTTTTCTAGTTTTTTTCCGATGTAACTTTTTTGGTTCTGAATTAGAAAATTGAAATTTTGAGTTTTTTTTTTCCTTGAAAAGTATTTTTTAATTACATGACAAAATTCAACAAAGAGTTATTAAAAGCTACCATATCCTATGACTTCTGAAACTGTAGAGAACGAAATAAGAGTAACATAAAAATTGTAAACAGAAATGATTCCTTAAATTTTTCTAATTTAACGTATTCATGGCTGCAAGGATTATTCCAAATTTCGGAAAAGTCTGACAGAAAGCATTTTTAGCTCAGTTGAGCTATCCGAGTAAGATAAGAGTGCATTTACAAGCTGTTTTTAACACTTTCCAACCTACTTGAAAAGTGTTTATGACTTCGGTTTGTCTGTCCGTCTGTCCGTGCTCTAACTCCCGTAAATATGCTCGGATTGCCCTGATTTTTTTTATGTTATTGTCGTTATCTACAGCATGTTCCCTATTTCAACTGAAGTGTGTAGCACTTATAGTTTTTTTACAGGGACACTCAAAAGAATTCCGTTACATTACGGTATATGGGAAAAAATCATTTGCGGTTTATTTTAATGATGTTGCACAATTTCAAACACATTGTAATTGATATATATCACTAAAGTGCATTACAAGAAGCTTAATACGTAATATGGTGTGCATAGTACTTATAGTTACTTTACAGGGACAGTCAAAAGAATTCCGTTACATTACATCTATGGAGAAAAATCGCTTGCGGTTTATTTAAATAATGTTTCACTATTTTAAACGCATTGAAATTTATATATTTCACTAAGGGGCATTACAAGAGGCTTACTACAGAATATTGTGTGTATATTAGCAGCTATCGTTCATTTACAGGGACACACAAAAGAAGTCTCTACTGTCTCTTAATTCCGTGAAGTGCGTTTTAAGTTGCTGAACGCGATTTTAAATTTAACTTACTTTTTGTCTTGGTGTGTATAAATTCTGTAGTTTATATACAGGACAGCACAAAAGTTCGCGAACACAGTTCCGTTTATTGACAGAAACTCCAGAAGGAGAATTTTAAACTGTGCTACGTGTTTCCGAACGGAACTAAAATTTAGCGTCCTATGTAGTATATATACAAATCTATAGATCATATACAGAGCTGAATAAAAGTATTCGGATATTTTTCCAAATATTGTATACGTTGAAAATTCCTGAAATTACGTTTTTAAATATGTTATGCGTTTTCTAAATTGTTTACTTAGAGGTTATCTTTCAGCTTATTAAACGGTAATGATTTGTAAAATTACTTTGGAAGCGTTGGAAAGTGTTACATAATCTATGCTTGACGCATGATTTTTCGTTCTTGTTTTTTCTAGTTTCTGTTTATGCTGTAGAATCCGACCATTATTATTATTATTATTATTATTATTATTATTAATTTGCACATATAGTCGGCCCATGTCTCAAAAATTTGATGCTAACCTAGTACCAGGACGTAAAATTACAAAAACATAAATTTTGATAAGGAATTATTGTCATTTCATTGGAGCTTGCCATTTAATGATTTGAATGATCAAAATAAAGTCGAAATATCATAATAAAATCTAAGATAAAGCAACTCACCAACTTGGAACAGTAACGAGATCAAAGAAACTGTTGCAACGAAGATAGAAGTCAATAGAAGCCCCACCACCAGCCCTCCTGAAAAAAAAAAATTAAAATAAATCTATCATTTCATTTTGAAAATAATCATTCTTCATCATTCTTCAATGCTGGAAATTAATAAAATTAAAAGTATCATGACTCAGTATATCTTGATCGTACAAAATAGTAATTTTTACAGTTTTACTTGTTACATGGAGAAGGATTTTGTAAATATAACTTATAGGACCTAGGGATTATAGAAAGGTTTAAATTTTGTAACAATTTTAAAAAGACCTGTTCTGACGCAAATGGATTTTCCTCAGATGAAGAACAACAATTGAAACATTTTTGGAATTGGAAACTAAAACTACAACTTTAGGGATTAGCTATTAGTTGGGGATAAGAAGAAAAAGTCTGTATATATATTTCTCTTTATTCATTTGAACGTAGACTAAGGAATTAGATAACATAAAGGACAAATTCTTACAAACCCATAACGAAATATTTAATGTCTGACAATATAGTATGTCATTTAGGGGAATTTAGTACCTAAATATGTGCATGTTTCTACGATTTTAAAAAGAACTGTTCTGACGCAAATGGATTTTCCTCAGATGAAGAACAACAATTGAAACATTTTTGGAATTGGAAACTAAAACTACAACTTTAGGGATTAGCAATTGGTTGAGGATAAGAAGGAAAATTCTGTATATATTTTTCTTTTTATTCATTTGAACGTGGACTAAGGGATTAGATAGCATAAAGGATAAAAATCTTACAAACCCATAACGAAATATTTAGTGTCTGACAACATAGTATGTCATTTAGGGGAATTTAGTACCTAAATATGTGTATTATCAAAATTTTTTTTTGTTTGGTTGTTACTAACGGATTGGTATTACAACAACATTACTAATGAAAAAAAGATTGAATTACTTTTTCCTTAACTTTTAAAAGAAATTTAAAATTTATAACTATAAGCTTATTTTATTTTATTGACGACAGAGAAGATATTGTTTCCAGCTAGCAGAAAATTGAAGGAATTACATTTATAATAAAAGCATTTCGATCATGGCATAAAACATCGAGCACTTTTTAACAACAGAGTTTATTGAAAATTTATTGATTATTATTTTAATTTTCTGATAAAATACATGCAACAAGTTTGGAAAAGGTCATGAACAGTCACGCATCTGTTTTTTTTTTTTTTAAAGCAGTTTTAAAAATATTACAATTTCGATAATTATGTAGTGTATAAGCATTCCACTTTTCCATTTAATGTCACGATATTGATAAATCGTACATGATTTTTTTTATCCAACATCGAGTGCACGCAAAATGCAATCAGATATAGTAAAAACAACAAAATCGTCATCAAATTAGTAAATGGAAAAACGTGAAATTTCGGATAACGACAATCGTGTACGATTTATCGTAATCGTGTCGGTAAATAAAAAATCGCTCTTAGTATTAAATAATAAATAATTTTATCAAATGTATTTTAAAGTAAAATATTTTCAAATTGCGAAACTTTTAATAAATTTACATAAATAATGAAACACTTTCAAATATCTGGATATATATATATATATATAATGCTCCAATAAAATGATTTGATCCAGGTAAACCGAAGCTCAAGACCTGGTTTAATTTCAGACCACCCTTCCTATATTGTCGAAAGAAACTTACGCTTTTTTGTGCTTAAGAATCCATATATCGACACATATAAATACACAATTAGATGGACAGATATTTTTCAATTTTAACTAAAGTTGATATAGAAATATAGAAACATAAAAATTCAAGAATCAAAAAGTGATTGCAGCACAAAAATTTTATAATTGAAGAAAATCCATAGTAAAGAGAAAATTGGATATTTAGTTCAAAAATACAGTTGGTGATCGGTTTACGAACAGATCGGTTAACGAACACTTTCGCGAGATATTTTTATGTTCGAATAACGAACACATGTTCGGTTAACGAACATCTCACAAAACAAAGCCAAGAAGAAGCAATTCTGTGTTTCAGATTCGCAGGAAACTGTTTTTAATTGCATCTATTATCGATTTAGACAACATTTTAACAGTTGTATACCTATGGCCTAATTAATTCATGGACTACCGGGTGTTCGGGCCCTACATTTTGGGGCCACCAAATTAGAATAAACAGATTAAAAGCATTAATTTTTAAATTTTATGTCCCTTTTTAAAGAAATATTTTTAATTGGAAATTATTTATTTTAATTGAAATTTAGTTCCTAATTTATTAACAGGCTCTGACTCCACTTGAGCTTTATCGGGCCCTATAGTAAAGACGATCTTTTAGAAAACTAATTGAGTTTTGAATAGGTCAAAGTGATAAATTGATATGATTTAATTCTGTAGTCAATGAATGTGATCCTAAAAGTTTTTACAAAGGGCATGCAATTTATTTATTTTTATTAAGTACGGCACGACACGGACAAAGCCATCTAAATACGATCTGTCCATGTTAAATATGGAAAATTTAGGAAGAGTTTATATTATTTTTTTTATATACTATTTAGCTTTTAAGAACGGATAAATGGAATTCCCATACAAATCTATACAAAATCTATGATCGGTTAATGAACAATTGGGTTAGCGAACATTGTTTTGGAACGGATTAAGTTCGTTAACCGATCACCCACTGTATGCATAAAACAATAGTACCATTAAAAATATTTCAATATATTTAGTGGAACGTAAAACAAAAGAAAAAAATATGTATGCATATTAAATTTGGAGGCTTGAAATCAGAGAGGCCCAGAATCACAGTTCTGAATTCTGTCTTTCAGATCATACAAACAAAGCGTTTAAAAACTATTTAATAAATTCAATTAAAAGTTAAATTCTCTTGCATTTTAAGAAGAATTTTAACATTTAAAAATGCAAAATTCTTGAGAAAAAAATTTCTCATTTTATAAAAATACAATTAATAAACAAAAATATAATCTACCAACATATATTTGAATAATAGGAAAAAAATAACCACGGATATAAAATAAATAATAACGATATATCTTCTGGAAATGATTCTTTATTTTAATTAGGGACAAATTGTAAAAAAATACATAAACGTATTCGAAAACAATGTTCCATAGTAGGAATTCTTGCGACATATTCCTATTACCAAACCCTTGTTTGGCTATGAAAAGTGCATTTAAAAAGGGAGAAACTTTA
This sequence comes from Maratus michaelseni, assembly GCA_963931845.1. Lineage (NCBI taxonomy): Eukaryota > Metazoa > Arthropoda > Arachnida > Araneae > Salticidae > Maratus > Maratus michaelseni. The sequence continues at coordinate 312,995,293 of OZ007587.1, read as the reverse complement.
AAATGCAAAATTTGATAACATAATTCGTATAAAAATATAAACAGTTGAAATGTATTGGAATTAAGTTTCTCCGAATGTGCGGCAAAATGTAAAAAATATCTTACATAAAATTACATGATAAAAATATTGTTAATCGTTAAAGAATAAAGGTACGTTATTTTTTTTTCTTATTACAATTTATTTCCGTTTTATTAAAATTAGAAGATAAAACGGAACTTTCTAATATAGAACACATTTAAAAGTGGAACAGTTAAAATAAACAATTATAGATATTTTTCTGGCATTAGGATAAAAAAAATATAAAAAATACCTTTATTTTATTTACACGTTTTAATGAGAATTCTATAAATGAAAAAAATCAAAATGAACTTTATTTAAATGACAGGAAAAAATTACATTTAAAATCTAATTTTTTAAAATGGCAATGTCTTCGGTAATTTAACTAAGGGGAATTATTTTTCCTATATCAGTCGTTTTTTATGTTTATCAGCATTTAGTTCGCTGAATATTTTAAATAGCTTTATATGCAGAGGCACTAAATATTTATCTTTTAATTAGTATTTACAAATACAAAAATGAACAGCAGAAAATTAATTACATTAAAATTTATATTTCTATTTAATAACGATACCATGTAATAAAACCTACTTTTTAATGCGTCCATAGTGACTTTGTTAAGAGTTGAAGAGTTATTTATAGAAAAGAAAGCAACTAAGAGCACCACAACGACACCATCACTGCTTGCCAGCCGACTGATTTCGAATGAATAGCAGCAACTCTTTTAAAACTTCTCGTACGTGGCAACCTCATATCAAGCTGTGTTGAAAAGAGACACCACCAAACTGTGCATACTTTATTTTTATGTCTTCATCACAAAAAATAAAAACCCATAACGTTCAATATTTCTTGGGAAATACAGCAGTAGATTAAAGAGCTATTTCTTTTTAAATATTTAGTAACAAAATAAATATTCTTATGTATTTCAAATATTTAGTTGTGAAATACGCATTTGAAAAATTTTCTTTTTGCTTTGTCCGAGGGAAGATTTTCTCTAAGAATTTCTGCTTATAGATCTAAACAAAAATATTTTTTTATTTTATTTTTGCTTTATGGTAAGGTGTTCAAAGTTTAATTTATTACAAGAAATTATGTAATAATTAATAATATTAATAGTTATGTAAGCGTGTTATATCAGGGTCGTTTTGTAATTTTGTAATAAATGCAATATTTCTAAAATTGCAGCTTTATTTATATTGTTTCGTTCATCTCACGAAACCCTATTACTCCCGCTCCGTTGTCGGTCTGACACAGAGGCGGTTTTCAGAAACTATATAACTTACATGAAATTTTTTATAATCTGAATAAAGCTGAATATCTGCTATAGAGCTCAAAATCATAAAATTTGAAAAAATCGTATTATTTTAATATATAGAGATCAAAAACCAAAAATCTAACAGCCTTTTCCTATTAAATTTACAATGCATTGTAATCATGCTTGACGTCATATAAATGTTTTTTTCTTCTTATTATTGGCTTTTTTTTTTGTTCCACTCGACATCACACCCTTCATAACAATTTTTGCGATTTTCTCCCCCTAAACGTGGTTTTCGACTCCAAGTTCTATAGTAAATTTTCATCCTCTTGATACCTTTTACTATTCCTTTTTATTTGTCGGTCGAATTTTGGAACGCCCTGTATATATACTCCGTCTTTGATACTTACACACAGGTTATATATCTACATGTATTTCACGAGATAAATGCATACAACCTGTTTCAATATTATATGCTCTTAAAAAAAGTAGCTGCAAGACGCTATAGGTTCTGAATTTAGAGTAGGTTGTTAAGAAGAGAAAATTAAGAGGAATATTAGAAAATTAAGAGGATAAAAAATAATAAAATGTGTTCATTTTTCATTACATTGACTTGTAAAATTTCCATTTAAATTTAAAATTTGAACAATAAGTGTTCTTGCTAATTTTTATTTTATTATTTTTTTTTTAATGAGATTAATGTTTAAGCACAGCGTAGCACTTAAATATCTACATATATATGTCACTAATTTTCGTCTGAGTGAAAATTTATCGATGATATATTCATGATTATGACAAAAAAACTGATCATAAATCTTGCTTTAATTGAAATATACATAAACATGAAAACTACTTCGCACATAAATGCAAAGTAATGATTCATGAAATGTTCTCATATAACAGTCATTTAATTACAAATTCGTGAAATATGAAGATCATTTAGAAGTACGTAAGAAAATGTAGAATAAATTCCATGTAAAATGATTCATACAATGTGCTAAAAAAGAGTCAGATAATTAGAAATTCCTGGAACGACGAAGACCATTTAAAAATATGTAAATAAACGTATAAAAATTGTGTTGAAAAAGACAAAATTGCGAAATCGGTTTAAATCACTTATCGTCTCTTTCTTGAATGAGCTCTTAAAATATGGCCTCTATGATTGCTCCAATAAAAAAAAGAAAAGAAAAACCTCTTCAAGTCGAGGAAGGCCGGTTCTTAGAAAAGTTCATTTCGGGTCTGCATCAGTCTGTTTATAAAATCTATAATCACGATTTATAGTTACGTTCTTCATATAATTCCCTCTAACAGTTTGTTTATTGCAAGATCTCTCTCGTGGGCTTTCAACAGAACACTGCACATGGATGCATCGAAAGGTAGGATTTAAAAAGGAAAAAAAAAATACTAAATTCAAATATAGAAGTGAAATTTTAACGCATATTATCAATATATTTATAGAATGTGTATTAATCTTTAAATACATGAAGATAATACTATTTAAATTAGTAAATCTACAGACCATGTGTCTCAAAGTCAGATCTTCAAGTCATTGTTTTTAAATATAACTTTGTATAATATTTAATAGCCTACACTGTAAGAATAAACGGCAGAAATTACAGTAAAATTTGCTGTAAATTTATGCACCCAAATTTCCAGCATATTGTAGTGTAAATTGACAGCAAAATATGCCTTAAATTACATTATATTTGGAATTTTACCGCAAATTGTGCTTCAAACATGCTAATTTTACAGCAAATACGATTATAATCATATTAAATTTTACAGCAAAAAATGCTGGCAATTTGGGTGCATAAATTTACAGCAAATTAAGCTGAAATTTTTGCCGTTTTTTCTTACAGTGTACAATTCGCAGTTTAATTTTTAAGGTTTCGTTCATCTCATGAAACGCTATTACTCCCGCTCCGTTGTCTGTCCGTCACAGAGCTATTCTCAGAAACTATGTAACTTATTAGGGTTTCGTTCATCTCACGAAACCCTATTACTCCCGCTCCGTGGTCTGTCCGTCACAGAGCTATTCCCAGAAACTATGTAACTTATTAGAGTTTCGTTCATCTCACGAAACCCTATTACTCCCGCTCCGCTGTCTGTCCGTCACAGAGCTATTCTCAGAAACTATGTAACTTACAGAGTTGAAACTTTGTGAATATAGATGAATACCAGTTATACAGAGCTCAAAATAATAAAATTTGAAAAATTTGTATTATTTTAATAAATAGAGATAAAAAAACCATAATTCTAATAGCCTTTACCTATTAAATTTAAACATTTTTCGTTATAGCAGATGCCAAAAATTAAAAATCCACGATGAAATTCTTTCTACAATAATTTTCTATCAAACAATTTCCACGTGAAAAATGAAAATGAAATAAAAAGTTTCACCAATTGAAAAAAATATTAATATGAAATAAAAATGATTGACGTCGTAGTGGTAATAAAACGATATTTTCAAAGATTTCTCAATAATACAAGGAGTATGAGTATGTGTATGTACACAAAGCAGATTAATTACACGTCATTAGAGAATTAAAAAGAAAATCTGACGTCATATTGGAAGTTTAACGAATTTTTCAGATGTTTGAGAATAATACAAAGCGAGTACCAATATGAGTAATAGAGAATAGTAAATATATGAGTGTGAGAAACATATTGAATCATGATAAAAATCCGATTATGGAAATATTCGCATATTTTAATATTTTGAAGGTGTACAACATGTTTAATTTTGGACTTACTTTTTTTAAATATCGCATTTAGTCCGCATGACAAATATTATTATGACAGAATATAATAGCAGGCTTAGCCCGCTATTGGGCTGGTTTAGATATTCGAAAAAAAGAAAAAATAGACCGGTAATTTTTTTACTTTATAAAAAACATGACCTTTGTTTTTGTTTGTTTGTTTTTGTTTTTGTTGTTGTTGTTGTCGTTGCTAAATGAAATTTATTTGGATTTATTAAAGAAGGGATAAAGTGTTTTGAAAGGAATATTAAACGAAACCCTTTGAGCGATCTTCGATCACACCTACCCACTTGTTTAAAGTTATACCTATTCTAGCAGACCCACCCGATGTAGACTGTGTTAATTTAAATTGCATCCGCAGTTACCTGACACAAGAAAATAGTTAATTTTCCAATTCTTTAACTTAAAAACTTTATAATAAAAAAATTTAAGAATTTGCAGATTATTCACTTATTTAAAGCTGTTATTTTTTTTATTGTGTATTTTTAGGTTATTGATAATTAAATTGATTTTTTTTTTTTGGGGGGGGGCGGGGGGGGTTAGTAATGTTATGTTCATATTTGTGAACCTAAATTATAAGGCCCCTAAAACAATAGATTTAAAAATATATATATTTTGTCATCTACGATGTCATTTTGTTTGTTTAAAAGCAAAGAATGAGTATTTGTACTATTATTTTAACTTCAGGTCTTAAGAGGTTAAAAAAAGAGAGCTTGAACAAATATACACCTTGAAAAATGTTTAGCCAAAAATGAGCATTATTTGTCTTATTCGTCTGAACTTCCATAATCAGGTACATAGCCAAGTTGGCGATAAAAGTGATGCTGGCAGTAAGGTCGTTTCACGGTTATGAGAGTTACAATAATGGTTGCAACAGTAAAATTAATTTTGCGCGAAACCACGCTTGCGAAACTTCACAAATTGGCTGTAAACCCGATTACGGAAGAATCTTTTATTTTTTATCTTCAACATTTCTTGTACTCCTTTAACGGTTAAATTTCAAAAATCACTGAAATGCGTGTTTGACCTTGTTTTTAGAAGATTTGTTATGCTGCATATAACGCTTCTACCTAAATCTGCTACTGAGTGCTATACACATATATGATTTCCTGAAGCTTCAGATAATTAAATTTTAGAACTCTCACATTAAATGCAATTTTATGTAATGATATTCTGGAACTACTTATTCTTATATATTTTTATAGAATAAAATACAGTGAAACCTCCTTGAACGGTCACCTCTGAACAACGACAACTTCCGAATACCGGCCATATATGGATGGAACCAAACGCGTTCCATAGCATTAACATTAGTGCGAACCTCTAAATAAGGAATTCCGAACAGCGGCCGCTCAAAAGTCACGAGAGCAAAAATTTAACAGCTTCCGGTACCATTTCATATTTATTTGCAAACCAAAATGTGAAACAGATCAAACGAAATTTACTTGATCTGTCAACAAAAAGTTACTTAATCACTTAATCCTTTTTCAAACACTAATATCTTAATCCTTTTGATAACCATTCAAAATGTCTTAAATTCCCAAAACTCAAGAGGGACAGGGCGAACAGAAAGTCTGTCGTACCACTCTGGGTGAACAAATAATCTGTCAACTCTTTGAATACTGGACTCAGACAACATAGCATCGAAAATACGGGTGGATACCGGAACGTGAAATATGCTGCGAGATAATTTCTTGCACCCCCCCCCTTTTTTTTATTTGCTATTTGTCAGAAGGACAATCGGAGGTAAAAGTGGAACCTCCCTAAGATAAGTACAACAGGCTTCCAACCCATTGATTCCAATATTCCCCCCTGCTCTGTGACAATAGTTGGATAAATTAGGAAGGGGAGAAAAGGTAAAAGGCATTCCGGAGATGTTCCAAGACTTTGTTCAGTCTTTTTTCTACATTTTTTTGTGTGTGAAGTTTTGAAAATCTCCCTTTGTTCATAAAAATAGACAGCAAGTTTCTTTAGGATGAGAGGGTGTAAAAACATTTCCGCTTGGAATTAAGGGAGAGATGAATTCTCTAAACATTGGGTGTCATTGTAGATTTCAGTTTTCTGGAAACTTCTGAACAAAAATGTCAAAGACTGATCAATCTTTTGTTCAACTTTTCTGCAGTATGTCTTACTTGGACTCCTGTAATTTCAGAGTACAGTTCTTACTTGTCCGTGATTCTTTGTGCGTTGTGTATCGAATTTTTGAATACCAGTGAAAAATCACGATGAGTTGCTCTAAACGAAAATTTCTAAATTTGAAGGAAAAAATTGAAGTTATTGAGCGTAATAAAAAAGGTGAAAGTGCACGAAAATTGGCAGCAGTTTATGGTTGTGGCAGAACACAAATTAACGCTATTTTAAAAAACAGTGAAGATTATCTTGATCAGTCTCTTCAAGGAATTAATTTAGAAAGGAAAGTCAAGCGTCGGAAGACAGGAAATGAAGAACTTGACGAAATGTTATTAGAATGGCTGTCTGATTGTCGATCAAAAAATCTTCCAATTTCAGGGCCGATGCTACAAGAAAGTGCGTTAGAAATTGCAGAACAATTGCAAATTTCAGATTTCAAAGCATCAAATGGGTGGTTAGAGAAATTTAGGAGCAGGCATAGTATCGTATTTCGCAAGGGTTTCGGAGAGGCAGCAGATTGTCCAGCGATTGAAATAGATGCATGGAAAAAAACACTGCCTTCCCTAATTGCAGGTTATGAATCCCAAAACATTTTCAACTGCGATGAAACGGGACTCTTTTTCCGAGCACTCCCTGATAAAACTTTATGTTTAAAAAGCGATGCTTGCAGAGGTGGGAAGCATGCGAAAGAAAGATTGACCGTGCTTCTGTGTTGTAACATGATAGGTAATTTCCAGAAAACGCTTGTGATAGGAAATGCTGCGAAGCCACGGTGCTTTAAAAACATGGATATAAAAAAACTACCCGTAATGTGGAGGCATAATAAGAAAGCCTGGATGACCCAATGCATTATGAAAGAATGGTTGACAGAACTGAATAAAGAAATGAAGAAACAAAAACGCAAAATCCTTCTTTTTATGGACAATTCGAAATCTCATCCTACTGAAAATGATTTCAGTAATCTGAAAGTAGTGTTTTTGCCCCCAAACACCACTGCCTTCTGTCAACCATTGGATCAAGGAATAATCCAGGCTTTCAAATTGCGTTACAGGAAAATGCAAATGCGGAAACTGGTGTCTAAGATGAAAGATGCAGCATCAGTAAGTGTTCTCATAAAGTCTCTTAATGTGCTTGATGCTGTTAATTGGATTAGCATTGCGGTAAAAGAAGTGAGAAGCTCAACAGTACAGCGATGTTTTGCAAAGGCAGGTTTCCAGGTAAGTTCTATTTATTTATTTATTTGTCATGCTGAGAATTTAAATAAGTTTTCACTTTTTACTTTATTTTGTAATGTTTGGAATCCTGTAATTAAAATGATTTTTTTTTAATTGCAGGATTCTCTCTTAAACGATGACATAGAAAATGAAGACCTTAATAATAATGACGAAAATTTAGATAATATTCTTAGAACGGCAGGCATAACAAACATGAAGGCCAGCGAGTTTGTATGTCTGGACAAGGATTTGGCTGTTACTGCCACATTTGATTCTATACAGCAAATGGTGGAAGACAGGAGAGAGGAAGAGAAAAGTGATGAGGAAGAGGAAATGGAAGAGATTATAGAATCACATAACATTTCCAGTATTAACACATATACCGAAGTTTTGACGAACCTTCGTGAAATTCAAAATTTTGCTTTAAGTCATAATGATGAGGAGTTATACACTAAAACAACTCATATTGTTATTTCTTTGGAGAAAAATATTTGCAGCAAAAAAACAAAGCAATTGCAAATCACTGATTTTTTTAATATAGTATAACAATGTGGATAAATTAAAATGACAGTTTCCATTTAAATTTGTATATTTTGATTTTTTAAAAATGAAACCTCTGAATAACAACCACCTCTGAAGAGCGGTCACTTTTTACTGGTCCCACGGGCGACCGTTATTCAGAGGTTACACTGTATATATTTCTTCAACAAAGAGGGTCTGTCCCCCTGGACCACTCTATTGTCATTTAAATTTTATGTACGCAAATTCCAAAAATTGTGCTATTTTTGGAAACCGAGTATACGGAGGAATACGTTTTACACTATAATTTTGTTAGTATAAGCATCTTCTTGTACAAGAGATTTTATCTTATCCTTTAAAGAATATTTACTTTCCTTTCAACCACGAAACATATCCATCCATTGCAAAGTTTGGATAAAATTTCTTGTAAAAACGATACTTATTCAAATGTAAATTCTTCTTGAGACTTGTGTCTAATTTAAACGTACTGAGTTTTTATAACTTTTGTTTGGAGAAAACCTTTTTGGTGGATATTCTATGCTATATGAAATTTATCAAATAAATGCTTATCCACTAAAACCTCATCTATTTCATTAGAAAAGCGTGCTAAAATCACTTAAAAATAAGCTTTTAAGCTAAGTAAATAAGTTATTAAAATATTGAGTCTAGTGCTATTTTCTTGATTTTTAGCTGTTTATTTATTTATTTATTTTTGATACACTATGAAATATAGTTCTCGGTAACGATTGCATGAAAGAAGGAACGAAATACTTTGGAAAATTTGTGAAAACAAGATAGTAAAATGTTTTACATTTTTCGGACAGATGCATAGAATTTTACAATAAGTTATATAATTAATTTCGAATTTCTGACAAATGTACTAGCAAACTTTTAAAGCTTTCGGATTAATAAAGTCGTCCATGTCGAAAGTTTAGAATCCATAATTTGACATTTAAATCGATTATCAAATTTTGCCAATTTCTTTTCAGTGAATCATGAAATGTGAAAATAATATTTATTTGCTTAGAAAACCATTGTGACAAGAAAGAAAAAGTTTATTTTATTTTATTTATTTATTTATCTTTTATGACTGGCTTTTATTTACATTTACATTTACATTTATACTTACATTTATATTTATATTTAAATTTATTTATTTATTTTGACACACTAACACTAAATTTTGCTTTTTATTTAAAGTGTTGCGTTAAATAAATTTTGGATAAAGATAAAAATAAATAAAATATTTTTTATTTATTTCAAGTTTAATCCTCCTTTCAAAAATTTTTTTGTTGCTGCTGTTAGATTTTCTTTTGCATTTTATGAATAAACAGAACTAAAAATTCCGATTCCTAAAACAAAAAGCATGTATGTAAAGTTTTGGTTGAGATTGTTAGATTATTTATTAATTGGAGATTATTTTGAATTTCGTTTTATTTAGGTATTGTTGCTTGGTTTCCATTTCTGTTATATGTTTATCTATATATTTCATAAAATTTAAGATCCTTGATTGTTTAAAAATATTTTTTTTCCAATATCAATTAAATAATGAGAGTAATATTAGTAACAAGTTTCTCATTGGCCTTTCAATTTTAATTTATTTATTTACTTACTTTTTTTGCAACACTTACACTATATTTGACTTCTTGTTAAATGTGTTGCTTTATTTAATGTTTGGTTTTAAGTTTAATGTATAGCTTTATTACTTGTGTTCAATGTGTGCGTAATTTCTGAAAAAGATAAGGAAATGAAAAAATACTGTGTTATGTATTTTAATTTCCATGCTCTTTCTCATATAGTCTTTTTCTTGTGTTGCAGTTTATTTAAAACATTGTATAAAATCCTCTTGAACATTATTTCTAGTCTTTTGGAATTTTTTGTTGTTATTGTTAGATTATTGCTGCAACTTATTTTTGACAACATTTCGCCAAACATTGCCCGGCTTAGAGGTCATTTTGGAAACTTTCAAAGTTACCAGATTTATTTTATTTAATTATTATTTTTATTATATTATTATTATTATTATTATTTTGGAACACAGTGGAATGAGAGGCAGATAGACAAAATTGTAGAAGGGGCAGGGTCAACGAGGTAATAGCGCTGAACATCAGAATATTAGAATCGCCAGATTTAAAATTAACTCTTGTCTTCAAAATAGAGAAAGAAAAGGAAAGGCTTACCTTTTCTATGGCCTATCCGTTAGTGAAATATCAGCCGACGTAATCCAGGAGAACATCAGTTTAATTATCCAGGTGATTTAGATATTCCAATAGTAGAGAACACACTAGATTAAGTAGTTTCTTGAATTATCCATTTTATGCACAATAATCTGAAGAAAAACTTGTTAAGAATAATATTAGATTCAATTAAACAATAAATAAATGAATTCGCTTTTGAATTTAATTTTTAAAATTATATATTCTAGTCTACGTTATAATTATTTAGAAGGTTAACATTTTAGATATATATTAGATGTTTTATCAGGAAACATTATTCCTGTGTCTTTACAGAATGGGATTTAGAAGTACACTGACTCATTTTCATTTAGTCTGGAAAAATACAAGTAATTCAGTTGCACGAGTTTTTTTTTAATAAATTAATGTCACTAACATATACATTTCACAAATTATTAGTGGTTTTTCTGAAGAAATATTGTTGCACGACTGTAAGTTCATAAGTTACATTTAATGATGAATAATTGTCTTATAAAATGATTTTTAGTTCTTTAACAAGTTTATAATAACATAATCACAAATCACAAATCATACTTCACATCATTAGAAGAGTGATGAACATTACGATGTAATAAATATCTATTGCTTGGTATCTTGAAACTTAAGAGTCATAAAATTAGGTCACTGGTTTTTGAAGAGATGAATGAAATTCTCGTTAGGTTTTTTCTGTGCTTTATCATTTTCCTTCTTTATTTATTATTCAATAAGCTTTTTCCCATTATTACATACTAAGTACATACCAAATTTTAAGTCTCTATCTCAATTTGTTCGGGAGATAGAGCGTTCACAGACACACAGACGGACGGCAAAATTTTGTTTTCTAAAAATATGTTTTTAGGAATCTCCAGTGTCTGAAACGTGTAAATCCGTCAAAAAAGGTTTTTCGATTTTCAAAACTATTACAAGACTTACCCTATACTATGTATGGGGCCGTCCATAAATGATGTCACGCTTGGGAGAAGGGGAAGGGGGTTCATGAAATTGTGAGAGTTTGTGACAAGGGGGTGGGAGGGGGTAAGAAGAAGTGTGACATCACACATTTTGATTTAAATAAAATCATTTAAAATCAGCAGACTAAATTTTGAAGTTATTTTAAATTTACCAGAAAGTGAGGGTATTTTTTAATCGAGGCTAAAACAACTTTCATGTGATTTGTTTTTACTTATATTCCTTTCTTTAAAAAAAAATCAATTGCTCCTTCATATTAATATTTTATTACTATTGTATATTAATTATATTTTTTGTTGTAAATATTAATCTTATTTCATACAAAATAAGTGCACGAATCATTTTTATTGTTATGCTCACAAATGTCATTAAAACACGTAGTTAAAGTTTAAAAATAAAATTTGAAATATGATCTATAACATAGTGCTTTGTTTCTGAACTGCAAGTATATGTTTATGTAATATAGTGTGACATGTGACAAGAGGGGGGGGAGGGGGTATGGTGAAGTGTGACACTTTGTGGCAAAGGAGGGGAGGGGGCTCAAAAATATTGAAAAAAAGTGTGACATCATTTATGGACAGCCCCTATGATGGGTAAGTAAAATTTCGTGTGTCTGAAACGTACAGCACCATTAAAACTATATTACGACAAGAGCACATCAAAGATTACAATGTAGTTGAATTCTTTTGTGAGGCCCAGTAAGAGAACTATAAATGCTACATAAAACATTTTAAGCAGGGAACATTCTATAGTGAAGATCGGTGTTTCCCAAATCTCGGGCCTTATAAAAATACAATGACTGTCGCATTAAAGAAGTCTCAAAAGAATGATGTTTCGTTTTTTGGAGTATTTTTTTTGTCGGCCGATAAATATTTCTAGGATATATGAAGGTTGAAGTCAATCCGTAGCCTGCTTACTCCTTTTTTTGTCATGAAAACTCCATAAAAGGGATGGAACAATTGCAAAATTTGTGCCGTTCTTTTCAAGTTTTTGTAAGATATTTTTTTTTATATTAAAATATTTGAACATTGCATGTGACCTTTAAAATGGGTTTTATTTTACCAAAAAATTCTTCTTATGCATAGACATTATGGCATATAAAAATGCAGAGGTCAGGTTGTAAAATTTTAGTATGCCACGAAGGAGAAGTTTGGAAAACGCAGGTGCATATGATAACACGTATGCATTTTGATGAGTTTAAATATTATAATGTCATTCCATTTCAATCAATTATCGTGCATTTACATTAATGTACTCAAGTAATTATATATGACCCTTAATATAATTATAAATGCGCGCCATCTTCAATAGGAATAATTTTGTATGAGACAATAACAACATACTAAAATCTCGTTGATGTCCGTTATTCAGAAATCACATATAAAGAGTTACATAAAAAGATTAAAAAGTTTCAAAAAACGTTTGTTACGTGGTCGTCTGCCACGCCACCTAAGAAGGTAGCCACAACACTCTAAATAACAATAAAAACTGTTTATTTAAAATAAATAAGAAGGAAGGTGTGCAGGGGAGCGTTCAAAAATTGGCTACGATAGTAAAATTTGGACTGAGCCAGCTCTCAGATAAACTAAACTCAGTTTACGAACTTTAAATTCACCTTACGTAAAGAAAATGGCTGTTCTAGTCGCACTTAAGAAGTGCTACCACGTCCAAGTTCTCTAATGGCGCTGTAAACACTGTAAACAATAGCCCTTTGCAAAATACGTCAAATGTCAGTAAATGGCTGGAATCCCGTAGACTCCAAAAATCACTTTATTTTGAATTACTTAATTCAACTCCTACCAAGAGCACGCTGTTAGGCTGCAGAAAGTAACTTTATCGTTTAATTCACATTAACCGTTACAACGAAAGGGCACGAGTCTTGAAATGCTTTGGAAAGCTGCCTAATAGAATCACAAGTGTGAGGGTCTGCTAAACGTCTCGTTTCAATTTTCACTCCCATATTTATGCTCGCCAGCCGACCACAATAAGCTAATAGCATATAACCGCACAAACATAACCGTGAAGCTCAGATTCAGGGAGGAACAGTCATACTTCCGAAAGTCAGAGAAAGAAACGATAGATGTCACTTTCCTGCACAAATGTTAGATGTCGGACAACGCGTTCACAACAAAAACTAGACTACATTCATAAGCGAGTAGTAGACACTGCCATCTGTTATATAATTTTTTATAACGATTATCTCTCTTGAACACTAATGCATTAAGAATTTTTTCCTATGGCCTTTTGAAAGGAACATAAATGCTTCACAAAAGAATTATATTAGCTGCAATGATTTCGAAGGTCGTCCGAAGTATTAAACGTCCCGTCCAAACCCAAACCCGATGGTCAATGAATTAAACTTATCGAATTTAGCTTTTAAAAATTTCCTGTGACATCTTCCGTGATCGGGTCAGCCATTACTCGAGTTAAGTATCGGAAAGGGCATAAGGACCGACGGGCGCGCAGTCGCCTTTTCCGCGAAGTAGTTACAACTGCCTGCTAATTCGCAGAACAGGCGGTGCGCGCGCGTATCGCACTATACTGATGTCATATTGCTTATTTTTCCCTTTGATTGGCATCAGTAAATAGCCGATCTATTAATTACGTCACACTTCTAAAGGGAGGCGGGGGTCCACAAAATATGACACAGTGTGACAGGAGCAGAAGGTGAGTTAACGCGCTGTGACGTTACATCTAAAATATGAAAACAAATACATAGGCATTGTTTGCAAGCAGTATAATTTAAATTCAAATAAATACATATTTTTATTTAAAAAGTATTGCGCATCTTCATTATTTTCATATATATATATACTACACCAGGGCATGAAATTTCAGTTGAAGATGTACTACAAAGACTAAAATTTTTGCTCGCCACTACTTTACATTCATTCAGACAGTAACGTCGGCCACCATACCTGCCAGAAAATGAACTATTTATGACAAACTGAATTGAAATTGACCATTGTTAGAAGGAGCTGTCTGTTAAATCCAGAATATTTTACATTCATGAAAAATATGGACAATTTTTCAAATGTTAAAAATTCGAGAGAAAGCCAATGATTTTAACGTGTTTCAAGCAGCTGAGCTTAGATGGCGAAACCTGATTCACTTCGCGCAGGAGTGAAGAGTGATCAGATTCGGTCTTGGAAGTGAAAAAAGCATCCTTGGCGTTTCCGTGGTGCGAAAGCGGGGGAACGAATATAGACGGGGGATGTTCGTTCCTCCGTAGGAGAGAAATGGAAGTGGGTGACGCCGCGTTTTTTCTTCTTTTGGAAGATAAATGACGTCACTTGATTTTAAAACTCTTCCGCGTTTTGCTAGATTGAGGCATGATATTCTGATCGTATACAGTTTGATTTGAAGCACAAGATTTAAAAAGAAGAGACTTACTCGCCAACCTTAAATATTTGCTCGCCAATGGCAAGCTGGCGAGCGGAAATTTTTTGCCCTGTACTATACAGTATTATACACGTTACATTCTTCGTTATGAATCACGCTGTAGTACTACATGAAGAAAAAATAGATATCTAAATTTCGTGGCCATGCGCGTTTCTAAAAATCCGATTTTGAACGTTACAAAAAAATGTACCATGTTAACTTATGATTTTAAATATATAGAATATATATACTTCTATAGTCTCTATTTAGAAAGCATGTCACGACCTATTTATAATTTATACTTAATTTTTCTTTTTTTCATCGCAATACTTACTTTTTTACAGGTATCAATAAAAATCAAAATACTGTGAAAAAAGAAAGAATATTCGTATTTATGGAATTCGAAGTGGATGGCGAAATCGGGAAATACGAGTCGCATGTTATTCAAACGAGGATTAAGAAAAGTGGAAATCTTGATAAAGAAGAAGACAGTTTTATTATAACGGAATTTAAAAGCAGTAAGGGACATACTATTACTGGACGGATTATTCCATTATCACCATTAAATGTAAGTGCAGTTGTTTTTCATTTCTCTCTTGGATATCTTCAGATAAAATAAATATTAATTACAATCTTTTTAACACTTTCCAAGATAGTTAAAAATGAATTATGATTTCGGCTTGTGTGTTTACCAATCCGTGATCTAACACGTGTAAATATACTCTGATTCCCATGCAATTGGTATATGTTATGGAGGTTTAGTATGACATGTTCGGTATTGAAAATGAATTATGTAACATTTATAATTCGGCTACAGTGGCACTCAAGAGGATTACGTTACATTACGGTCTATGGGAAAAAACTTTTGCGGTGAAGTTAATGATATTACACTATTTCAAGCATATGGAATTTATCTGTGACATGCACTACAAGATGCTTACTATAGAATATAGTTGTGCATATCATGCATGGTTCATTTACAGAGACCACAAACCAATTCTGTTACAGCACGAACAATGATTGCAGGAAGTGCGTTTTCAATTGTGATACACATGTATAAATTTAGCTATTTTTTACATAATACTTGGTGTGTAGATCATATACAGGGCTGCACAAAATACCTCCAGTACATTTTAGTTTATTGACGATATGGCCGAAGGGGAATTTTCAACTGTGCTATACGTTTCTTAACTGAACGAAATGTGAGCATATACAAATCTATAGGTCATATACAGGGCTGCACAAAATAAATTTGGATATTTTTCCGATTATTGATGGTAATTCCTGAGATTGGGTTTTCCAAATTGTTTACTTAGACATCATCTTTCACGATATTAAAAGGTGAAGTTTTGTGACAGTATGTTGAGTGTGTTGAAAGTGTTTCATAATCTATGCTTAATGCAGGAAAATAACTTTACGATTATAAGGAAGTGGGACATGCAATTAGGGTTAATCAAACATACTGCTTGTCAAGCTAATTTGTCTTTGTAAATGTATATTCCAATAAGTGTGCTCGAATGCATTGCCAAATGCAAATATTCTTCGTGCTTATTTGCTTACTTCCAGAAATATCCCTTAGTTTGGAAAGATTCTTTTTCTCTGTGGAATAACAGTGTTGAAACAGAAAACATCTTATGAGTGGTGAAGCTGATTTCACCAAAATTATATTAGAAGCTGTTTCTGAAAATAGTGGAATTCGTGTAAAGGTCTATCTATATAAGACTGAATAAGTTAATCCTCAACGAAATTATAGCAAATAAGGTTAATTAATTTTTGTGTTTTTAGTAAATATTTAAGTAAACCAACAAAGAATATCATGCCAGTTGTAACTTTACAACTGAGTAAAAAAGTGTCCATGCCAGAATTTGAACTTGGAATCATTAGAATAAGCTGTCAACGTTCTACCAACTGAGTTATCGTGGACAAATCTGTCAGATACAATTCACCCAGACAACATTTTGATAATGACATCTGATACCTGAAACAACCGATCTGAATAACCTGCAGGTAATGGAAATCCAAGAAAACGTTATTGTTAGGTATTATATAGCTGTTTCAGATAACAGACCAGATGTCATTATCAAAAGGTTGTCTGGGTAAATTGTATCTGCCAGGTTTGTCCAGGATAACTCAGTTGGTAGAACGTTTGAAGCTTAAGCGAAGTTGTAAAACTACAGTTAGTATGATTTATTTACTAATTAGAATAATTGTGTTAAATTAATGAAACGAATATCATACCTTGTAACATTAACAGAATGATATTCATTCAAGTTTTCTTTCTATCAAATATCCCTAGGGAAGCGAATATATATTTTCATTTTAGCCCTTGTACATCTGCCGTTCTAATAATAGCACATTTCTTTACATTTACTATTATTTTGTCTTTAAACTTACTTTCGTTATTATCTGCTTGTATTAATGATAGTATATAATTTGTTTTACATTTACTATTATACCTTCATTTGTGTTTTCAAAAGTATTGTATGTCAAAAAACACACAGATTAAAATCACAATTTTTATTTCCTACCCATATGCAAGTGCTTCTCAAAATATTTCCCCATACATACTTGGATATGTTTTATTTTAGATGTTACTGTCAAATATTCGCACAATTTCTCTCTTCAATCTGATTTTGTGAATTAAGTGCGTTTATTTTTCTAGAATTCGCACTAAAACTGATAATTAACTGCGCAATTATAAGGAAAATATCCCTTGTTTAAATATTTTTCCGCCACTATATTTTCAATAATTCGTTATTGTAATTTTATTGTAATGCGACATTAAATTTGCTTCATCTCATAACTTATTTCTATATTTTAGCTGGCAAATTCGAAGTATTTTGCTACACTTGTTGCAGTTATACATAATAAATAGGAAACTCGACACATGCGATTTTCTAAAAGTCGAGCAGTCTTTGCCACTAATGCTTGGCTTCAAAGTCGTCTAAGAGAGAAAAATATAGTCGGATGATTTCAGTATATGTATTCTTCAACTGAAAATACCGTGAGTATTTCTGTGATGATATTATGTCGAAACTGATCAATCTATCTCTTATGATAAAGAATAAAAAAGAAAATTAAGTACATTGCTCCTTGTCAACATTTATAGGATTTGCTTAAAGATTTTTCCTTAAATTAAGGAAATTATTATTCGATTTTCTATTTTTAATGCAATTTATACTAAACTAGAAAACACAATGTAAACCATTTATAAACAAAACAATATGGTAAAACTGAATTTTAAATTAATTTAGTTTTAAATAAATATGATTTTCCATTGCAATGTAAAATAGGAAATGTTAGATGTTATTATTATATTTTTTAGACCGCTGATCAGGCCCCTACCTGCCTGGCTTTTGCCTAGCTTAACGGGTTGATGCATGGCAATGGGGAGAAGATTAGCCTGATCTTCGCATGGGGAATATCTGTTTGATAAGCCTTTAGGCCAACTTGGCTTCGGTGCATATTGTTGCCTAAATTGCTTTTATAACTTGGCCGGTTGCTAATTGATGTTTAGATGAGTCGATTCAGCACTGCACAGTGTAGCGAAGTCATGCTGGACGGATGTGAGATGCTGGAGTATTTACTTATTTCACGCTGTATCGCACACCCATATGTCATGCCATCGCTACGCGAGTTGGTTTCGTAGTTTAGACCCTTGATCAGGTGACGAGACCTTCACCTGACTAGGAACTTCCAGAGGTATAATTCACAGGGAACTTGGAGGACTTTACGGCGGATTTTACATACACCGGGAGCCATTAGCGTACATGGTCGTTGCATTGCGGCGCTTCATTTGGCTGGTTTGACTCTTTGACGGTGGCTTGTCGCTGCCATGTTTGCGCCTCTATTATGGACTGGTCTCTTTGTTTTGTTTATTTGTCTCTGTTAGGGTTTTTTGACTCTTTTATAGGCTCATCCCTATTGAGTTTGTTTGTCATGGTGGTTTGCCACTATCATGTTTATCGCCGCTTTTATGGGCATGTCTCATTTTTGTGTTTTTTTTTATTTCTGTTAGGGATTTTTGCAGCTTTCATGGGCTGATTCCTATTGGGCTGTTTCTGACATTCTCTTGGTGAGTTATGTCTTGTCTGTGGCTTGGTTGTCTATTATCACTAGCTTGTTGCTTGTGATGTTTGTCACTTTCTTGGCTGTTGGTCATTTGCGATGTATTCGCTGGGTATTTGTCGCATTTATTGGGTTTGTAATATTGCGACTTTTGTCACTGTTTTTTTACTATTTTTTGTGACATTTGTTGTTGATGCACTTTAAATTACTTTTTCACATTATTTGATTTTCTCCCTTGTTTTTATTGCTTTGAGGTACTTATTATATTTGTAGCTTCGTGAATGCGCTTTATGCTATCAGTCCATTGAAACCTAATGGCTGTTATCAGAACTTGATTTTCTTTGAATGTGGAACTTGGTTGATTAGTTATTTGAGAA
Source organism: Maratus michaelseni (assembly GCA_963931845.1). NCBI lineage: Eukaryota > Metazoa > Arthropoda > Arachnida > Araneae > Salticidae > Maratus > Maratus michaelseni. Next base: position 312,976,351 of record OZ007587.1, on the reverse strand, counting down.
GCTTGGCGCATTGATGGGTGGGGCTTGTTTCATGGCCGTTAGTCCGTGTTTTACCTATGAGGCTGTTGTTACTTGATACAACATGCATTTTTATGGTATTTTAGGGAGCAGATGTGCATTTTGCTTTTCACCCTTTTACATTGCTGGCACTATTAAACTTTGTGTTGTTAGTTGTCTTCATCACTTGGTGAATTCACAGTCCATCATAGACGACTTCCACTGCTCACTATCACTGAAAAGAACGATTTTTTCTTGCGTAGCAAAGAATTTCCCTTGCTACTACTTTTTTTTAATTATTATTATTAAGTAATAAATTATACATACCAAAAGAGGAGTTATCGGGGACAAGGATTGCTTATCATGAATCTCGCTGCTGGGAAGTATTGATTAAAGTGATAACACGTCTATATTTTCTACCAACCGTCTGATCACCGCTCTTCGTATTTTTTGTGCATGTTTATTGTTCGTTAGTTGGTTAAGACATAGCTTTTGGTTGTTTGGTGTAATGTGGGTTAGATGGAGTGATAAGGTTCATGTGGAGGATGTGAGGCAATGTTTGGGGGTTCCCAATTTCCCGCATGAACAATTTAGTTTTTTTTTACGCGTAAACCTGTGTAGACAGTCCGGAAATGCTCTATAACCTGTGTAAATTTGTCTTAGTAGATTGCAGTTGATGATTCTGCGAGAGACTACTTTTGGGAAGTATTCATATGTCGTCCTGCCTGTGTCCCCATAAACCCATTCGAACTTCTATTGTTTAGTTGTTAACTCTCTTAAGTTTCTTTTTAGGTTTGATATCGGTCTTTCTAAATGATATGGTATGTCCTTTATTTGATTTTCTGCCGCTTTTTTTTGCTAGTTCGTCGGCATACTCGTTTACTTGGATGCCCACGTGTGCTTTCATCCAGATGATTTTAAATTAATTATTTGAGTTTTTTCAATTTTTGTATGTTACCTATTAGTTTTGTTATATGAAATGGTCTTCTGAATGATTGATTGAATGGCTAACATGCAGTCCGGGTGGATGTTGTATTCCTTCAATGTGCTGTTTTCCCATTCTGCTGCTTTGAGTATAGCCAGTAACTCGGCTTGGAAAACAATAGTATACTTCCTTAATGATGATGACTATGTTTTTATTATTTTTTATTATTTTTGAATGCTACGAATGCCAAACCCGTAGCGCCAGATTCCAGTTTCGATCCATCCGTGTAGATTAGTATGTCTTTGATGTTGTAGCTTATTCTGGGTTCTGTGGTGTCTGTTGGGTGTGTTTCCCATGCAGTGATCTTTATTATGTAGTCTGTTGGTTGTATTGTTGTTCCATGTATTTCTGCTGTCTCTCTAAGTCTTGAAATTTTATCATAGACTGCCTCGTACTTAACTTGGAAGTCTATTACAGCAATTTGAGTGGTTTTATACGGTCTAACTATGGCCAGCAGGAAGTGTCTTTGACAAGTTGTTAATATTTCTTTACTTCTTTGGTTCAATTTATGTCCGTAGATTGGGGCCGCGTAGCTCAGTGTTTTCTGAGCAGCTGTCCTATTCCAAAATTTTATGATTTGTGGTTTTACTCCCCAATCCCGTTTGACCATTTGGCTCAACATCCAGAATTTTTTTTCTAACTTTTTCTGTTTGAGTCTGGTAGTGTGGCAACCAGTTTAGGTTTTTATGTATGACTAATTAAAAAAAATATTGAGCTTTGGGAAAGTTTTACTTTAATAAAATTTGAATTGAAATTGAGATAATAATATTTAAACTTTAGAAAAATATAAAATTATGTTTTTGGCCGTATAAATAAATAAATAATAGTTTTCGTATAGTGGTTAGTTAAAACGAAAATATTGCGTTGTAAAAGAAAATTTAATATTTAAAATTTATTAATATTTATCAAAATAATAATAATTTAAGAAATGTAAATTTCCTTGCATTTTGAATATTTCCAAACATTATCATATTGTAAATATTAATTAAGTAAAGATTTAAATAATAAGTTAAAATAATGGTAATAAACGTAAAACATAAAAAAAAATTTCTTATACCTGGAAAATAATTAAAGTTTAAATAATTAGATGAAAAGAATCACACAGATATAAAATTTAAATTTGAAGATTACTTATTTTGGAAACAGAATATAAATTTATTGATTATCACTAACCGGAATAATACTTAATCAATTTTTGATACAGATAATGGCGGATAATTTTTCACAAATTGCTTCTTTCGAAAATCTAACATAATAGTTAATTTTTATATATGTAAAAAACTGAAATGAAGAAAGCAAAAAAAATACACGTTGTATCAGTATGGTTCTTGAATTTATTAATTTTTTTAAGTATTCGTTATCGTTATGAAATCAAATATAAATATTTTTTGAAATGAAAATTTAGTTCTACGTTAATTATAATCAACAACACTCCCTAAATTGAGCAATTTTTATAAAAAAAATTGCAGCTCACAAGATAAATTAATAGCTTGGCACTTGTAGAGTTATAACGAAAGAGTCACTCAAGAATGATTGTGGGTCCTTATAACCATTATAACGAGAATTATCGTCAAAGAGTTGTTCTAGTATAGTCAGATATATTAAAGAAATATTTCTTATATAGAGAATGTATCCGTTTGATGTCATTCCTGTTCAGAGATTTCTCATTTGAAGAATACCACATTTTATCATGTGAAATAAATATAAAAATAAGATATTTTCGTCAAACTTTTTATCATTAGACTTGAAGTTAAAGGGAAAATCGGCAGAGTCTGGAATAATTTATACAGCACAATGAAAGACTTGGTGATACGAATAGAAATACTTTATATATATTTTTTTCAGCTTCAGGATACGGAAAACGGCACGAGAATCAATAATAAATTATTACAGAAAAATTGACTGCGGGTATATTAGCTCCTATGGACACAATTCAAATGAAAATAAAGAGGAAATTTTGAAATATTCAGCGGAGACAAATCAAGGGTGTGTTATTTTCCACAGCTCAACAATTGCTCCGCTTCTCGAGAAAATTTTTGCGTCTGTTATCCTCTACTTCTAAAGCAAGAATGACGCGATTGTGTTTAAAAACGACGCTGCCTCAATATCAAACTTTTAAAATCTTAACCAATCAGAATCACACGTGCGTGTTCTTAAACTTAAAAAAATCCCTGATGGCTCGGCCTACAGGCACTGGTAGATTTCGAAGACGCAGACTGTGGGGCGCCTGTTTGTTGGGAATTGCGGAAGAAATGACCTTTTTGCCATGATGCCGCAGTTGGGACCACCCACTTCGAAATCTAACTTGTTTGCAGGCGGAGCCGGCAGGGATTTTTTTGTTTTTTATTTGTTTTTGCTATAAGAGTTGATCCTATAAAAAACTTGTCAATATAAAAGTTTTAGATAATAGTATGAGGATTTAGAATAAATTAAAACGGATTTCATATCTTGTGAATTGACGAAGTTATGAATTTTTTTCTTCTAAAACCCCCCTTCAGCCCCCCCCCCTTGGGGCCATTTTTAATAATATCGAAAATCTGTCATACATAAATTTTCGGCCCTTTTCCTAGAAGTAATAACTTTAAACGGATTCGATACGTATCATAATTAAGGAGTTATCGTTTTTTCTGTTTTCACAAAACGCCCCCCCCCCCACACCCCATTCCCCCCCGGTTCGATTTTGCTCATTAACGAACTTGACCGAGATTTTATGCCCATTCATTTTATGTATCAGTTTGAAAGAGATTTGTGCAGAATTATTGCCAGTTATCGTGTCCATAAAAAAGTGACATAGACCGATATATAGATAGATATATAAAGTTTTGAGCTGGGAGTCATGATCGGCGTAGATCTGAAATTTTTTTTACATTGGCAGTATTTCTTACGAATCTACATAAAATGGCCGATTTGTTTCGCAAACCGACTGATTCTGAAAGTTATTACAGCGTTATTTTTCTGTAATGGCAACGTTTTTGAATTCTAAAAAATGCGTGGGTGGAATGTTGTGAACAGCATGAGTACGGTGTTCAATAAACTAAGACTTGATGGAGGAATATTGGCAGAAAAAAATTGCTTTGAGAGTATGCTAATTTGTTGTTTTCAGCTTGGCAGGAAAGAGAAAATCAGATAATGATTCAGAATCCACGATTTTTTCTTTAGCGGCCGTTTCGAAGTAGACAAAAGTAACAAATTGTTTATTCCTTTAAAAGTGCTTAAATTTGAATAAAATGAATGAAAATAAATATAGAAATAATCGAAAAGCGACTCAATTAATTATTAAATTACCATTTTAGATTTTAATTTATTTACTTTAATTTGAAAGACAATATTTAATTTCGAATTTGAATTAGACTTAAAGATCGTTGAAAATATTATATTTAAAATAAATATTGAATGAAAATTTACCGAATAAATTAAATATTTCGTTTATCCTTATAAATATATCAATTAAATCAAAAATATTAGAAATCTTAAACCAAATATTTAAATTGAAGATAAATAAAGATTGATGATTTTACTAAACTTTGAAATGAAGTATAATCTAATTCATTTGAATTAATTAATAAAAAAAATAAACCTAATTAATATTCTGATTCTAAATATGTTAATTAAATGAATTTATTAATAAATATATATTACAACCATTTTTTAATACAATCTTTTAAAAATATCCCTACCTCGGATATTCAAGCTTTCTTTCATTTTTTTGCTTATTGGTCATTTTCTTCATCCGTATTTGAATCTTTTTTTCTCTTAGCCGACTAATTTCTTCTTTTAACTGACTAATTTCGTAGAGATACATATTTTTAATTCCTCTTTTTAAAAAATCTATACGTTAGACATTCATGCGTTGCCCATTTTTTCTTACTGCTTAGATATCTCTTTTGTTTTAAGCTCAAACTTTTCTTATCTCCACTGCCAGATTTCGTCACAATTTTTCTTCTCAAATTTGGGGATATGCATATTTTTAATCCATCTTTTAAAAATAACTATACTTCCTATACTAAAACTTCATCTCCTTTTTTAAGCTTCAAGGTCATTCCCTTCTAACTAACTAGAATGTTTTCTTCTGTTAATTGACTGATTCAAAGTTTAGTAAAATCATCAATCTTTATTTATTTTCAAATTCGGGGGGATACATATTTTTAATTCCTCTTTTAAAATTATCTATGCCTCGGATATTCATGATTTCTCTCATTGTTCAGCATCGTGGTAATTTTCTTCATCCTGACTAGAATATTTTTTCTGTTAACTGACTTTTTTCTTCTTTTCAAATGCGAAGAGATACATATTTTTAATTCCTCTTTTAAAAATACCTATACCTCCGATACCTATTCATGCGTTGCTTGTTTTTTCCTTCTGTGTAGATATCTCATTTGTAGAAAGTTCAAACTTTTCTTTCTCTAGTGCCAAATTTTGTGATCATTTTTCTTTTCTAATTTTGAGGTATACATATTTTTAATCCATCTTTTAAAAATATCTATACTTCGATATTCATGCTTTCTCTCATTTTTAAGCTTAGTGGTCATTTTCGTCATCCTGACTTGAAACATTACTCTCTTAACTGACTTTTTTCTTCTTTTCAAAATTGGAGAGACATTTTTAATTCCTCTTTTTAAAATATCTATACCTCCGACATTCATCCGTTGCTCATTTTTTTCCTGCTGTGTAGATATCTCCATTGCTTTTTTCCACTGCCAGATTTCGTCATAATTTTCTTCTCTAATTGTGAAGTATACTTATTTTTATTCCATCTTTTAAAAATATCTATATCTCTTACATTGATGCTTTCTACCATTTTTAAGATTCGTGGTCATTCCTTTCATCCTAACTAGAATTTGTTCTTTTGTTATCTGATTGATTTCTTCTTTTTAAATGTCAAAGGATAAATATTTTTAATCCATCTTTTAAAATTATCTCCACGTCGAATATTCATGCTTTCTCTCATTTTTCATTTTTCTCTGTCATTTTCGGAAACCTGACTTGAATCTTTTTTTCTGTTAACTGATGTTTTTCTGTTAAACTGACTTTTTACTGTTAACTGACTTTTTACTGTTAACTGATTTTTTCTTCTTTTCAAATTCAGAGAGATAGATATTTTTAATTATCTTTTAAAAATACCAATAGCTCCTAAATTCATCCGTTGCTCATTCTTTCTTTCTGTACACATATCTCCATTGTAGTGAATTCCAAATGTTCTTTTCTCCACCGCCAGATTTCGTCATATTTTTTCTTCTTTATTTGTGAGGTATACATATTTTTGTTCAATCTTTTAAAAATATCTACATCTCGGGTATTGATGCTTTCTCCCATTTTTATTCATTAAAAATACCTGTACCTCCTTTACGCTAACTTCATCCCCTTTTTAAGATTTATGGTCATTCCCTTCTTACTATCTATAATGTTTTCTTCTGTTAACTGACTTTTTTCTTCTTTTCAAATTCAGAGATATACATATTTTTATATCCTCTTTTTAAAAAAATCTATGCCTCCGACATTCATCCGTTGCTCATTTATTTTTTCTGTGTAGGTGTGTCCATTGTAGTGACTTCCAACTTTTCTTTTCTCCACTGCCAGATTCCGTCATATTTTTTCTTCTAAATGTGACGCATTCATATTTTTGTCCCATCTTTTAAAAATATCTATATCTCTGATATTCATGCTTTCTCCCCTTTTTAAGATTCCTGGGCATTCCTTTCATCCTAAATAGAATCTGTTCTTTTGTTAACTGATTGATTTCTTCTTCTTATATTCCGAAAGGATACATATTTTTAATCCATATTTTAAAAATATCTATACCTCGGATATTCATGCTTTCTTTCATTTTACAGCTTCGTGTTAATTTTCTTCATCCTGACTTGAATCTTTTTTCTGTTAACTGACTTTTTTCTTCTTTTCAAATTCGGAGAAACATATTTTTATTTCTCCTTTTAAAAATATCTATATCTCCGATATTCATGCGTTGTCCATATTTTATTACTGCGAAGATACCTCCTTTGGTGTAATTTCATATATTCCTTTTCTCCACTGCCAGATTTAGTCAAAATTTTTCTTCTCAAATTTGGAGATATGCGTATTTTTAATCCTCCTTTTAAAAATACGTATACCCCTTTACTCAAATTTCATCCCCTTTTTAACTTTATGGTCATTCCCTTCTTACTAAATAGAATGTTTTTTTCTGTTAACTAACTGATTTCTTCTTTTCAAATTCCGGGAGATACTTATTTTTAATTCCTCTTTTAAAATTATCTATACCTCGGATATTCATAATTTCTCTCATTGTTCAGCTTCGTGGTGATTTTCTTCATCCTGACTTGAATCTTTTTCTGTTAACTGACTTTTTTCTTCTTTTCAAATTCGGAGAGATAGATATTTTTATTTATCCTTTTAAAAATATCTATACCTGCGACATTCATGCGTTGCTCACCTTTTTCTGCTATCTGGCTATCTCCTTTGTTTTAAGGTCAAACTTTTGTTTTCTGTACTGCCAGATTTCGTCATAATTATCTTCTGAGGTATACCTGGGGTATACATATTTTTAATCCATCTTTTAAAAATACCTATACCTCTGATATTCATGCTTTTTTCCCTTTTCAAGATTCTTGGTCATTCCTTTCACAAAAACCAGAGTCTGTTCTTTTGTTATCTGATTAATTTCTTTTTCTTCTTAATTTCCAAAGGATACATATTTTTATTTCATCTTTTAATATTATCTAAACGTTGAATATTCACGCTTTCCGTCATTTTTCTCCTTCGTCGTCCTTTTCGGCATGTTGACTTGAAACTTTTTTCTGATAACTGACTTTTTTCTTCTTTTCAAATTTGGAGAGATACATATTTTTAATTCCTCTTTTAAAAATATCTATAAATCCGACATTCATGCGTTGCGCATTTTTCCTTCTGTGTAGATATCTCCTATTTAACAAGTTTAAACTTCTCTTTTCTCCACTGCTAGATATCGTCATAATGTTTCTTCTTTAAATCTGAGGTATGCATATTTTTAATCCATCTTTTAAAAATATCTATACCTCTGATATTCATATTTTCCCCTATTTTTAAGCTTTCTCTTCATCCCTTTCATTCTAACTAGAATCTGTTCTTTGGTTATCTGGTTGATTTCATATTCTTAAATTCCGAAGGATACATATTTTTAATCCATTATTTAACTAGTCGGATGTGCAATACCAAAACTTTCTTTTATCTCAGTCATGTTAATACTTCAAAATTCGCTATCATATCGACAATAAAATCAATATTTTTCGTCATTCTGTTGCACGTCAGCTTCTTAGGAATCGGCGGTTTACCTGGATGCGATCAACTGATGTATACTAAACTACGAAAAGTCCTTCTGGTGTGTACCGACAGGAACGGACAGCCTCCACGAAGCTAAAATGCGTGGAACCCTATTAAAGAAGATTCATTCCCAATTCTCGTCAACATTGAATTTGAATGAGAATATCGCCAGATTAGTCCTCTACAGCCAAGTTGGCTTCATTTATGGCAACCTATTTTTGTCGAAAAATTTTACGATATTTCAACAACTGTCGCCAAGCTTGGTGAGAATTTGACGTTGGCGAATATAAATATATAGTCTTAAGCATATAAGAATAGGAACAATGGTTACAACCATGAAAGAAAATTTGCCGAAACCATGTTAACTAAAACTCATAAATTAAACCCGTTTATGGATGAATTCTGCATTCTTGTTTCAAAATGTCAGCTACCCTAAAATTTCAAACCGCTATATCTCAGCCATTTTTTAAGATAGCGGCAAAACTAAAATTGCTCCGGATTCTCCGGATCAATGCCGCACATTTAACGGAAAAAACTTTTAAGATTTCTAATTTTTTTTGTACATATTTTTAAATTTGAAATCCTTATATGGCTATCACAGCGCCCCCTTTCGGCGGAATATCCCCAAATTCAAGTAGGACCTGCTGGCCGTAGCCAAAAACAGAGAAAAAAAATGGTTCAATTATCTGCATAACATCATACACTTTTCGATGCTAAAATAGTGAAAATCGAACAAAAATCACGATCGCAGCGGCCCATTTCGTCGAAACATCCCCGATTTCAACTTGAACCGGCAGTCTATAGTCAAAAACATATAAAAAAAATTTGGTTCAATTATCTGCGAAACTTCATACACTTTTCGATGATAAAATAGTGAAAATCGAACAAAAATCGCGATAGCAGCACCCCCTTTCGTCGAAATATCCCCAAATTCGAATAGGACCTGCTTGCCATAGCCACAGACATAGAAAAAAATGTGGTACAATTTCAAGCATAACTTCATACACTTTTCGATGATACAATAAGGATGGACAGACGGACAGACATACATTTTGTAAAAACATGTTTTTCGGAATCTCTGATCCCTCAAATCCGGAAGTCGAAAAAAAATTCAATTACAATACTTTCTTCTATTATAGATAGAAGAAAGGAAAAATATCTATATCTCGGATATTCTAGCTTTCTCTCATTTTTCAGCTTCCTGGTAATTTTCATAATCCTGGCTTGAATCTTTTTTCTGTTAACTGACTGTTTTCTTCTTTTCAAATTCGGAGAGGTCTATATTTTTAATTCCTTTTTTAAAAATATCTATACCTCCGACATTCATGCGTTGCTCATTTTTTCCTTTTGTGTAGAAATCTCCTTTTTAGTAAGTTTTAACTTTTTTTTCTCCACTGTCAGATATCATCATAATGTTTCTTCTTTAAATCTGAGGTATACATATTTTTAATCCATCTTTTAAAAATATCTATACCTCTGATATTCATGCTTTCCCCTATTTTTAAACTTACTGTTCATCCTTTGCATCCTAACTAGAATCTGTTCTTTTGTTTTCTGATTGATTTCATCTTCTTAAATTCCAAAGGATACATATTTTTAAAATATCTATACCTAATTATATTCATGTTTTCACTCATTTTTCAGCTTGCCAGTAATTTTATTCATCCTGGCGTGGATACTTGTTCTGTTTACTGACTGTTTACTTCTTTTCAAATTCGAAGAGATACTTATTTTTAATTCCTTTTTTAAAAATATCTGTACCTCCGACATTCATGCGTTGCTCATTTTTTCCTTCTGTGTAGATATCTCCTTTTTAGCTATTTTAAACTTTTCTTTTCTCCATTGTCAGATATCGTCATAATGTTTCTTCTTTTTGTCTTCGTAAACATATTTTTATCCATCTTTTAAAAATATCTATACCTCTGATATTCGTGATTTCCCATATTTTTAAGCTTCCTGTTCATTCCTTTCATCCTAACTAGAATCTGTTCTTTTGTTATCTGACTGATTTCATCTTCTTAATTTCCGAAGGATACACATTTTTAATCCATCTTTTAAAAATATCTATACCTCGGATATTCATGCTTTCTCTCATTTTTCAGCTTTCTGGCAATTTTCTTCATCCTGGGTTGAATGTTTTTTTCTTTTAATTGACTGTTTTCTTCTTTTCAAATTCAGAGAGATACAAATATTTAATTCCTCTTCTACAACTATCTATACCTCCGACATTCATGTGTTGCTCATTTTTTCCATCTGTGTAGGTATCTCCTTTATAGAAAGTTTAAACTTTTCTTCTCTACACTGTCAGATATCGTCATCATGTTTCTTCTTTAAATAAAAGGTATACATTTATTTAACCCATCTTTTAAAAATATCTATACTTCTGATATTCATGCTTTCCCCTTTTTAAGCTTTCCGTTTATCCCTTTCATCCCAACTAGAATCTGTTCTTTTGTTATCTGATTGAATTCATCTTCTTAAATTACGAAGGATACATATTTTTAATCCATTTTTAAAAATATCTATACCTCGGATAATCATACTTTCTCTGATTTTTTCAGCTTCCTGGTATCCTTTTTTAAAAATAACTATACTTCTGACATTCATGCGTTGCTCATTTTTACTTTCTGTGTAGGTATCCCCTTTTGAGAAAGTTTAAACTTTTCTTTTCTCCAATGTCAGATATCGTCATAATGTTTCTTCTTTAAATCTGAGGTATACATATTTTTAACCCATCTTTTGAAGATACCTGTACCTCCTATACTCAAAATTCATCCCATTTGTAAGCTTTCTGTTCATACCTTTCATCCTAACTAGAATCTGCACTTTTGTAATCTGATTGATTTCATCTTTTTAAATTCCGAAAGATATATATTTTTAATCCCTTTTTTAAAAATATCTATACCTGGGATAATCCTACTTTCTCTTATTTTTCCGCTTCCTGGTGTCCTGTTTTAAAAATATCTATACCTCCGACATTCTTGCGTTGCGAATTTTTTCCTTCTGTGTAGATATCTTCTTTATAGCAATTTTAAACTTTTCTTTTCTCCATTGTCAGATATCTTTATAATGTCTCTTCTTTATGTCTGAGGTATACTTATTTTTTATCCATCTTTTAAAAATATCTATACCTCGGATATTCATGCTTTCACACATTTTTCTGCTTGCCGGTAATTTTATTCATCCTGGCTTGAATCGTTTTCTTTAAAACTGAGGTATACATATTTTTAATCCATCTTTTAAAAATACCTATACCTCTGTTATTCATTCTTCCCCCTTATTTAAGCTTCCGTGTTATCCCTTTCCTCCCAACTAGAATCTGTTCTTTTGTTATCTGATTGATTTCATTTTCTTAAATTCCGAAGGATACATATTTTTAATCCATCTTTTAAAAACATCTATACCTCGGATATTCATGCTTTCACTCATTTTTCAGCTTGCCGGTAATTTTATTCATCCTGGCTTGAATCTTTTTCTTTAAAACTGAGGTATACATATTTTTAATCCATCTTTTAAAAATATCTATACCTCTGATATCCATTCTTTTCACCTAATTTTAATCTTCCGGGTCATCCCTTCCTCCTAACTAGAATCTGTTCTTTTGTTATCTGATTGATTTCATCTTCTTAAATTTCGAAGGATACATATTTTTAATCCATCTTTTAAAAATATCTATACCTCGTATATTCATGCTTTCACTCATTTTTCAGCTTGCCGGTAATTTTATTCATCCTGGCTTGAATCTTTTTCTTTAAAACTGAGGTATACATATTTTTAATCCATCTTTTAAAAATATCAATCCTCTGATATTCATTCTTTCCCCAATTTTTAAGCTTCCGGGTCATCCCTTTCCTGCTAACTAGAATCTGTTCTTTTGTTATCTGATTGATTTCATCTTCTTAAATTCCGAAGGATACATATTTTTAATCCATCTTTTAAAAATATCTATACCACGGATATTCATGCTTTCACTCATTTTTCAGCTTGCCGGTAATTTTATTCATCCTGGCTTGAATCTTTTCCTTTAAAACTGAGGTATACATATTTTTAATCCATCTTTTAAAAATATCTATACCTCTGATATTCATTCTTTCCCCTATTTTTAGGCTTCCGGGTCAACCCTTTCCTCCTAAGTAGAATCTGTTCCTTTGTTATCTGATTGATTTCATGTTCTTAAATTCCGAAGGATACATATTTTTAATCCATCTTTTAAAAATATCTATACCTCGGATATTCATGTTTTTACTCATTTATCAGCTTTCCGGTAATTTTATTCATCCTTGCTTTTATCTTTTTCTTTAAAACTGAGGTATACATATTTTTAATCCATCTTTTAAAAATATCTATCCTCTTATATTCATTCTTTCCCCAATTTTTAAGCTTCCGGGTCATCCCTTTCCTCCTATCTAGAATCTGTTCTTTTGTTATCTGATTGATTTCATCTTCTTAAATTCCGACGGATACATATTTTTAATCCATCTTTTAAAAATATCTATACCTCGGATATTCATGTTTTCACTCATCTTTCAGCTTGCCGGTAATTTTATTCATCCTGGCTTGAATCTTTTTCTTTAAAACTGAGATGTACATATTTTTAATCCATCTTTTAAAAATATCTATACCTCTGATATTCATTCTTTCCCCTATTTTTAGCTTCCGGGTCATCCCTTTCCTCCTAAGTAGAATCTGTTCTTCTGTTATCTGATTGATTTCATCTTCTTAAATTCCGAAGGATACATATTTTTAATCCATCTTTTAAAAATATCTATACCTCGGATATTCATTCTTTCACTCATTTTTCAGCTTGAACGGTAATTTTATTCATCCTGTCTTGGATCTTTGTCCTGTTTACTGACTGTTTTCTTCTTTTCAAATTCAGAGAGATACATATTTTTAATTCCTCTTTTAAAAATATCTATACCTCCGACATTCATGCGTTTCTCATTTTTCTTTCTGTGTAGGTATCTCCTTTTTAACAAGTTTAAACTTTTCTTTTCTCCATTGTCAGATATCGTCATAATGGTTCTTCTTTAAATCTGAGGTATACATATTTTTAACCCATCTTTTGAAAATACCTGTACCTCCTATACTCAAAATTCATTCCATTTGTAAACTTTCTGTTCATACCTTTCATCCTAACTAGAATCTGTCCTTTTGTTATTTGATTGATTTCATCTTCTGAAATTCCGAAAGATATATATTTTTAATCCATTTTTTAAAAATATCTATACCTCGGATAATCATACTTTCTCTTATTTTTCAGCTTACTGGTGTCCTCTTTTAAAAATATCTATACCTCCGACATTCTTGCGTTGCTAATTTTTTCCTTCTGTGTAGATATCTCCTTTTTAGCTATTTTAAACTTTTCTTTTCTCCATTGTCAGATATCGTCATAATGTTTCTTATTTATGTCTGAGGTAAACATATTTTTATCCATCTTTTAAAAATATCTATACCTCTGATATTCGTGATTTCCCATATTTTTAAGCTTCCTGTTCATTCCTTTCATCCTAACTAGAATCTGTTCTTTTGTTATCTGACTGATTTCATCTTCTTAATTTCCGAAGGACACATATTTTTAATCCATCTTTTAAAAATATCTATACCTCGGATATTCATGCTTTCTCTCATTTTTCAGCTTTCTGGCAATTTTCTTCATCCTGGGTTGAATGTTTTTACTTTTAATTGACTGTTTTCTTCTTTTCAAATTCAGAGAGATACAAATATTTATTTCCTCTTCTACAAATATCTATACCTCCGACATTCATGTGTTGCTCATTTTTTCCATCTGTGTAGGTATCTCCTTTATAGATAGTTTAAACTTTTCTTCTCTACACTGTCAGATATCGTCATCATGTTTCTCCTTTAAATACAAGGTATACATATTTTTAACCCATCTTTTAAAAATATCTATACTTCTGATATTCATGCTTTCCCCTTTTTAAGCTTTCCGTTTATCCCTTTCATCCCAACTAGAATCTGTTCTTTTGTTATCTGATTGAATTCATCTTCTTAAATTACGAAGGATACATATTTTTAATCCATCTTTTAAAAATATCTATACCTCGTATAATCATACTTTCTCTGATTTTTTCAGCTTCCTGGTATCCTTTTTTAAAAATAACTATACTTCTGACATTCATGCGTTGCTCATTTTTAATTTCTGTGTAGGTATCCCCTTTTTAGAAAGTTTAAACTTTTCTTTTCTCCACTGTCAGATATCGTCATAATGTTTCTTCTTTAAATCTGAGGTATACATATTTTTAATCTATCTTTTAAAAATATCTATACTTCTGATATTCTTGCTTTCCTCTTTTTTTAAGCTTTCCGTTTATCCCTTTCATCCCAACTAGAATCTGTTCTTTTGTTATCTGATTGATTTCATCTTCTTAAATTCCGAAGGATACATATTTTTAATCCATCTTTTAAAAATATCTATACCTCGGACATTCATGCTTTCTCTCATTTTTCAGCTTCCTGGCAATTTTATTCATCCGGGCTTGCATCTTTTTTCTGTTTACTGACTGTTTTCTTCTTTTCAAAATCGGAGATATACAAATTTTTAATTCCTCTTTTAAAAATATCTATACCTCCGACATTCATGCGTTGCTCATTTTTCTTTCTGTGTAGGTATCTCATTTTTAACAAGTTTAAACTTTTCTTTTCTCCACGGTCAGATATCGTCCTAATGGTTCTTCTTTAAATCTCAGGTATACATATTTTTAACCCATCTTTTGAAAATACCTGTACCTTCTATACTCAAAATTCATCCCATTTGTAAGCTTTCTGTTCATACCTTTCATCCTAACTAGAATCTGCACTTTTGTTATCTGATTGATTTCATCTTTTTAAATTCCGAAAGATATATACCGTATTTACCCGCGTATACGTCGATCCCGCGTATAAGTCGAACCCCCGCTTTCCCGATCAAGAAATTTGATTTTTTTTAAATCCCGCATATAAGTCGACCCCCCACTTTTCCGATCAATAAATTTAATTTTTTAAAAAAATACATTATTCAAAATCACCTGGAAAAAAAGAAAGTATACTAAATATACAATAATAAAGGAACTTTAATTTTTTTTTCTTTGTACATTTATTCGAAATCATCTGAAAGAAAAAGTACTAAATATACAATAATGAAGTTATAATATACAAAGTTAAACTGATTCAAGGTCCGATTCAATATCGGACTCGCCAAACAATTCACATAAATCCTTCGCCGTCATCGGCTCATCATGATACATGTTTTCAATCTCTGTATCGCTACATTCTTCTTCGTCGTTATCACTTTCGAAAATGGCATCATCTTCTGTGCCGTCTAGTTCGTTGCTTATGCAGCAATTCTTGAAAGATTTTATAATCATTTCGGAAGGAATTTGATTTCACGCATCTTTAAACCACTGGGCAATTAATGCAAAGTCGGGCTTTCTAATATTACCGCCCTTTGTTAATGTTGGACAACCGGATGAAATCCACTCTGAAAAAAAAAATTAAGGACCCTCGCATAAATCGACCCCCCCAACTTTAAAGTCTTTTCTTGTCCAAAATTTCTCGACTTATATGCGGGTAAACACGGTATTTTTAATCCATTTTTTAAAAATATCTATACCTGGGATAATCATACATTCTCTTATTTTTCCGCTTCCTGGTGTCCTGTTTTAAAAATATCTTCACCTCCGACATTCTTGCGTTGCTCATTTTTTCCTTCTGTGTAGATATCTCCTTTATAGCAATTTTAAACTTTTCTTTTCTCCATTGTGAGATATCGTCATAATGTCTCTTCTTTATGTCTGAGGTATACTTATTTTTTATCCATCTTTTAAAAATATCTATACCTCTGATATTCGTGATTTCCCATATTTTTAATCTTAAATTCCGAAGGATACATATTTTTAATCCATCTTTTAAAAATATCTATACCTCGGATATTCATGCTTTCACTCATTTTTCTGCTTGCCGGTAATTTTATTCATCCTGGCTTGAATCTTTTTCTTTAAAACTGAGGTATACATATTTTTAATCCATCTTTTAAAAATATCTATACCTCTGATATCCATTCTTTTCACCTAATTTTAATCTTCCGGGTCATCCCTTCCTCCTAACTAGAATCTGTCTTTTGTTATCTGATTGATTTCATCTTCTTAAATTTCGAAGGATACATATTTTTAATCCATCTTTTAAAAATATCTATACCTCGTATATTCATGCTTTCACTCTTTTTTCAGCTTGCCGGTAATTTTATTCATCCTGGCTTGAATCTTTTTCTTTAAAACTGAGGTATACATATTTTTAATCCATCTTTTAAAAATATCTATACATCTGATATTCATTCTTTCCCCTATTTTTAAGCTTCCGGGACATCCCTTTCCTCCTAACTAGAATCTGTTCTTTTGTTATCTGATTGATTTCATCTTCTTAAATTCCGAAGGATATATATTTTTAATCCATCTTTTAAAAATATCTATACCTCGGATATTCATGCTTTCACTCATTTTTCAGCTTGCCGGTAATTTTATTCATCCTGGCTTGAATCTTTTTCTTTAAAACTGAGGTATACATATTTTTAATCCATCTTTTAAAAATATCAATCCTCTGATATTCATTCTTTCTCCAATTTTTAAGCTTCCGGGTCATCCCTTTCCTCCTAACTAGAATCTGTTCTATTGTTATCTGATTGATTTCATCTTCTTAAATTCCGAAGGATACATATTTTTAATCCATCTTTTAAAAATATCTATACCTCGGATATTCATGTTTTCACTCATTTTTCAGCTTGCCGGTAATTTTATTCATCCAGGCTTGAATCTTTTTCTTTAAAACTGAGGTATACATATTTTTAATCCACCTTTTAAAAATATCTATACCTCTGATATTCATTCTTTCCCCTATTTTTAAGCTTCCGGGTCATCCCTTTCCTCCTAAGTAGAATCTGTTCCTTTGTTATCTGATTGATTTCATCTTCTTAAATTCCGAAGGATACATATTTTTAATCCATCTTTTAAAAATATCTATACCTCGGATATTCATGCTTTCACTCATTTGTCAGCTTGCCGGTAATTTTATTCATTCTGGCTTGAATCTTTTTCTTTAAAACTGAGGTATACATATTTTTAATCCATATTTTAAAAATATCTATACCTCTGATATTCTTTCTTTCCTCTATTTTTAAGCTTCCGTGTCATCCCTTTCCTCTTAACTAGAATCTGTTCTTTTGTTATCTGATTGATTTCATCTTCTTAAATTCCGAAGGATACATATTTTTAATACATCTTTTAAAAATATCTATAGCTCGGATATTTATGCATTCACTCATTTTTTAGCTTGCCGGTAATTTTATTCATCCTGGCTTGAATCTTTTTCTTTAAAACTGAGGTATACATATTTTTAATCCATCTTTTAAAAATATCTATGCATCTGATATTCATTCTTTCTCTCATTTTTCAGCTTCCTGGTATCCTCTTTTAAAAATATCTATACCTTTGATATTCATGCGTTGCTCATTTTTTCTTTCTGTGTAGGTATCTCCTTTTTAGAAAGTTTAAATTTTTCTTTTCTCCACTGTCAGATATCGTCATAATGTTTCTACTTTAAATCTGAGGTATACATAATTTTAATCCATCTTTTAAAAATATCTATACCTCTGATATTCATGCTTTCCCCCTTTTTTAAGCTTTCCGTTTATCCCTTTCATCCCAACTAGAATCTGTTCCTTTGTTATCTGATTGATTTCATCTTCTTAAATTCCGAAGGATACATATTTTTAATCCATCTTTTAAAAACATCTATACCTCGGATATTCATGCTTTCACTCATTTTTCAGCTTGCCGGTAATTTTATTCATCCTGGCTTGAATCTTTTTCTTTAAAACTGAGGTATACATATTTTTAATCCATCTTTTAAAAATATCTATACATCTGATATTCATTCTTTCCCCTATTTTTAAGCTTCCGGGACATCCCTTTCCTCCTAACTAGAATCTGTTCTTTTGTTATCTGATTGATTTCATCTTCTTAAATTCCGAAGGATATATATTTTTAATCCATCTTTTAAAAATATCTATACCTCGGATATTCATGCTTTCACTCATTTTTCAGCTTGCCGGTAATTTTATTCATCCTGGCTTGAATCTTTTTCTTTAAAACTGAGGTATACATATTTTTAATCCATCTTTTAAAAATATCAATCCTCTGATATTCATTCTTTCTCCAATTTTTAAGCTTCCGGGTCATCCCTTTCCTCCTAACTAGAATCTGTTCTATTGTTATCTGATTGATTTCATCTTCTTAAATTCCGAAGGATACATATTTTTAATCCATCTTTTAAAAATATCTATACCTCGGATATTCATGTTTTCACTCATTTTTCAGCTTGCCGGTAATTTTATTCATCCTGGCTTGAATCTTTTTCTTTAAAACTGAGGTATACATATTTTTAATCCACCTTTTAAAAATATCTATACCTCTGATATTCATTCTTTCCCCTATTTTTAAGCTTCCGGGTCATCCCTTTCCTCCTAAGTAGAATCTGTTCCTTTGTTATCTGATTGATTTCATCTTCTTAAATTCCGAAGGATACATATTTTTAATCCATCTTTTAAAAATATCTATACCTCGGATATTCATGCTTTCACTCATTTGTCAGCTTGCCGGTAATTTTATTCATTCTGGCTTGAATCTTTTTCTTTAAAACTGAGGTATACATATTTTTAATCCATATTTTAAAAATATCTATACCTCTGATATTCTTTCTTTCCTCTATTTTTAAGCTTCCGTGTCATCCCTTTCCTCTTAACTAGAATCTGTTCTTTTGTTATCTGATTGATTTCATCTTCTTAAATTCCGAAGGATACATATTTTTAATACATCTTTTAAAAATATCTATAGCTCGGATATTTATGCATTCACACATTTTTTAGCTTGCCGGTAATTTTATTCATCCTGGCTTGAATCTTTTTCTTTAAAACTGAGGTATACATATTTTTAATCCATCTTTTAAAAATATCTATGCATCTGATATTCATTCTTTCTCTCATTTTTCAGCTTCCTGGTATCCTCTTTTAAAAATATCTATACCTTTGATATTCATGCGTTGCTCATTTTTTCTTTCTGTGTAGGTATCTCCTTTTTAGAAAGTTTAAATTTTTCTTTTCTCCACTGTCAGATATCGTCATAATGTTTCTACTTTAAATCTGAGGTATACATAATTTTAATCCATCTTTTAAAAATATCTATACCTCTGATATTCATGCTTTCCCCCTTTTTTAAGCTTTCCGTTTATCCCTTTCATCCCAACTAGAATCTGTTCCTTTGTTATCTGATTGATTTCATCTTCTTAAATTCCGAAGGATACATATTTTTAATCCATCTTTTAAAAACATCTATACCTCGGATATTCATGCTTTCACTCATTTTTCAGCTTGCCGGTAATTTTATTCATCCTGGCTTGAATCTTTTTTTTAAAACTGAGGTATACATATTTTTAATCCATCTTTTAAAAATATCTATACCTCTGATATGTATTCTTTTTACCTAATTTTAATCTTCCGGGTCATCCCTTCCTCCTAACTAGTATCTGTTCTTTTGTTATCTGATTGATTTCATCTTCTTAAATTCCGAAGGATACATATTTTAAATCCATCTTTTAAAAATATCTATACCTCGTATATTCATGCTTTCACTCTTTTTTCAGCTTGCCGGTAATTTTATTCATCCTGACTTGAATCTTTTTCTTTAGAACTGAGGTATACATATTTTTAATCCATCTTTTAAAAATATCTATACCTCTGATATTCATTCTTTCCCCTATTTTTAAGCTTCCGGGTCATCCCTTTCCTTCTAAATAGAATCTGTTCCTTTGTTATCTGATTGATTTCATCTTCTTAAATTCCGAAGGATACATAATTTTAATCCATCTTTTAAAAATATCTATACCTCGGATATTCATGCTTTCACTCATTTTTCTGCTTGCCGGTAATTTTATTCATCCTGGCTTGAATAGTTTTCTTTAAAACTGAGGTATACATAATTTTAATCCATTTTTTAAAAATATCTATACCTCTGATATTCATGCTTTCCCCCTTTTTTAAGCTTTCCGTTTATCCCTTTCATCCCAACTAGAATCTGTTCCTTTGTTATCTGATTGATTTCATCTTCTTAAATTCCGAAGGATACATATTTTTAATCCATCTTTTAAAAACATCTATACCTCGGATATTCATGTTTTCACTCATTTTTCAGCTTGCCGGTAATTTTATTCATCCTGGCTTGAATCTTTTTCTTTAAAACTGAGGTATACATATTTTTAATCCATCGTTTAAAAATATCTATACATCTGATATTCATTCTTTCCCCTATTTTTAAGCTTCCGGGACATCCCTTTCCTCCTAACTAGAATCTGTTCTTTTGTTATCTGATTGATTTCATCTTCTTAAATTCCGAAGGATATATATTTTTAATCCATCTTTTAAAAATATCTATACCTCGGATATTCATGCTTTCACTCATTTTTCAGCTTGCCGGTAATTTTATTCATCCTGGCTTGAATCTTTTTCTTTAAAACTGAGGTATACATATTTTTAATCCATCTTTTAAAAATATCAATCCTCTGATATTCATTCTTTCTCCAATTTTTAAGCTTCCGGGTCATCCCTTTCCTCCTAACTAGAATCTGTTCTATTGTTATCTGATTGATTTCATCTTCTTAAATTCCGAAGGATACATATCTTTAATCCATCTTTTAAAAATATCTATACCTCGGATATTCATGTTTTCACTCATTTTTCAGCTTGCCGGTAATTTTATTCATCCAGGCTTGAATCTTTTTCTTTAAAACTGAGGTATACATATTTTTAATCCACCTTTTAAAAATATCTATACCTCTGATATTCATTCTTTCCCCTATTTTTAAGCTTCCGGGTCATCCCTTTCCTCCTAAGTAGAATCTGTTCCTTTGTTATCTGATTGATTTCATCTTCTTAAATTCCGAAGGATACATATTTTTAATCCATCTTTTAAAAATATCTATACCTCGGATATTCATGCTTTCACTCATTTGTCAGCTTGCCGGTAATTTTATTCATTCTGGCTTGAATCTTTTTCTTTAAAACTGAGGTATACATATTTTTAATCCATATTTTAAAAATATCTATACCTCTGATATTCTTTCTTTCCTCTATTTTTAAGCTTCCGTGTCATCCCTTTCCTCTTAACTAGAATCTGTTCTTTTGTTATCTGATTGATTTCATCTTCTTAAATTCCGAAGGATACATATTTTTAATACATCTTTTAAAAATATCTATAGCTCGGATATTTATGCATTCACTCATTTTTTAGCTTGCCGGTAATTTTATTCATCCTGGCTTGAATCTTTTTCTTTAAAACTGAGGTATACATATTTTTAATCCATCTTTTAAAAATATCTATGCATCTGATATTCATTCTTTCTCTCATTTTTCAGCTTCCTGGTATCCTCTTTTAAAAATATCTATACCTTTGATATTCATGCGTTGCTCATTTTTTCTTTCTGTGTAGGTATCTCCTTTTTAGAAAGTTTAAATTTTTCTTTTCTCCACTGTCAGATATCGTCATAATGTTTCTACTTTAAATCTGAGGTATACATAATTTTAATCCATCTTTTAAAAATATCTATACCTCTGATATTCATGCTTTCCCCCTTTTTTAAGCTTTCCGTTTATCCCTTTCATCCCAACTAGAATCTGTTCCTTTGTTATCTGATTGATTTCATCTTCTTAAATTCCGAAGGATACATATTTTTAATCCATCTTTTAAAAACATCTATACCTCGGATATTCATGCTTTCACTCATTTTTCAGCTTGCCGGTAATTTTATTCATCCTGGCTTGAATCTTTTTCTTTAAAACTGAGGTATACATATTTTTAATCCATCTTTTAAAAATATCTATACATCTGATATTCATTCTTTCCCCTATTTTTAAGCTTCCGGGACATCCCTTTCCTCCTAACTAGAATCTGTTCTTTTGTTATCTGATTGATTTCATCTTCTTAAATTCCGAAGGATATATATTTTTAATCCATCTTTTAAAAATATCTATACCTCGGATATTCATGCTTTCACTCATTTTTCAGCTTGCCGGTAATTTTATTCATCCTGGCTTGAATCTTTTTCTT
The DNA here is from genome assembly GCA_963931845.1 of Maratus michaelseni. NCBI lineage: Eukaryota > Metazoa > Arthropoda > Arachnida > Araneae > Salticidae > Maratus > Maratus michaelseni. The sequence continues at coordinate 312,953,926 of OZ007587.1, read as the reverse complement.
TAAAACTGAGGTATACATATTTTTAATCCATCTTTTAAAAATATCAATCCTCTGATATTCATTCTTTCTCCAATTTTTAAGCTTCCGGGTCATCCCTTTCCTCCTAACTAGAATCTGTTCTATTGTTATCTGATTGATTTCATCTTCTTAAATTCCGAAGGATACATATTTTTAATCCATCTTTTAAAAATATCTATACCTCGGATATTCATGTTTTCACTCATTTTTCAGCTTGCCGGTAATTTTATTCATCCTGGCTTGAATCTTTTTCTTTAAAACTGAGGTATACATATTTTTAATCCACCTTTTAAAAATATCTATACCTCTGATATTCATTCTTTCCCCTATTTTTAAGCTTCCGGGTCATCCCTTTCCTCCTAAGTAGAATCTGTTCCTTTGTTATCTGATTGATTTCATCTTCTTAAATTCCGAAGGATACATATTTTTAATCCATCTTTTAAAAATATCTATACCTCGGATATTCATGCTTTCACTCATTTGTCAGCTTGCCGGTAATTTTATTCATTCTGGCTTGAATCTTTTTCTTTAAAACTGAGGTATACATATTTTTAATCCATATTTTAAAAATATCTATACCTCTGATATTCTTTCTTTCCTCTATTTTTAAGCTTCCGTGTCATCCCTTTCCTCTTAACTAGAATCTGTTCTTTTGTTATCTGATTGATTTCATCTTCTTAAATTCCGAAGGATACATATTTTTAATACATCTTTTAAAAATATCTATAGCTCGGATATTTATGCATTCACACATTTTTTAGCTTGCCGGTAATTTTATTCATCCTGGCTTGAATCTTTTTCTTTAAAACTGAGGTATACATATTTTTAATCCATCTTTTAAAAATATCTATGCATCTGATATTCATTCTTTCTCTCATTTTTCAGCTTCCTGGTATCCTCTTTTAAAAATATCTATACCTTTGATATTCATGCGTTGCTCATTTTTTCTTTCTGTGTAGGTATCTCCTTTTTAGAAAGTTTAAATTTTTCTTTTCTCCACTGTCAGATATCGTCATAATGTTTCTACTTTAAATCTGAGGTATACATAATTTTAATCCATCTTTTAAAAATATCTATACCTCTGATATTCATGCTTTCCCCCTTTTTTAAGCTTTCCGTTTATCCCTTTCATCCCAACTAGAATCTGTTCCTTTGTTATCTGATTGATTTCATCTTCTTAAATTCCGAAGGATACATATTTTTAATCCATCTTTTAAAAACATCTATACCTCGGATATTCATGCTTTCACTCATTTTTCAGCTTGCCGGTAATTTTATTCATCCTGGCTTGAATCTTTTTCTTTAAAACTGAGGTATACATATTTTTAATCCATCTTTTAAAAATATCTATACATCTGATATTCATTCTTTCCCCTATTTTTAAGCTTCCGGGACATCCCTTTCCTCCTAACTAGAATCTGTTCTTTTGTTATCTGATTGATTTCATCTTCTTAAATTCCGAAGGATATATATTTTTAATCCATCTTTTAAAAATATCTATACCTCGGATATTCATGCTTTCACTCATTTTTCAGCTTGCCGGTAATTTTATTCATCCTGGCTTGAATCTTTTTCTTTAAAACTGAGGTATACATATTTTTAATCCATCTTTTAAAAATATCAATCCTCTGATATTCATTCTTTCTCCAATTTTTAAGCTTCCGGGTCATCCCTTTCCTCCTAACTAGAATCTGTTCTATTGTTATCTGATTGATTTCATCTTCTTAAATTCCGAAGGATACATATTTTTAATCCATCTTTTAAAAATATCTATACCTCGGATATTCATGTTTTCACTCATTTTTCAGCTTGCCGGTAATTTTATTCATCCTGGCTTGAATCTTTTTCTTTAAAACTGAGGTATACATATTTTTAATCCACCTTTTAAAAATATCTATACCTCTGATATTCATTCTTTCCCCTATTTTTAAGCTTCCGGGTCATCCCTTTCCTCCTAAGTAGAATCTGTTCTATTGTTATCTGATTGATTTCATCTTCTTAAATTCCGAAGGATACATATTTTTAATCCATCTTTTAAAAATATCTATACCTCGGATATTCATGTTTTCACTCATTTGTCAGCTTGCCGGTAATTTTATTCATTCTGGCTTGAATCTTTTTCTTTAAAACTGAGGTATACATATTTTTAATCCATCTTTTAAAAATATCTATGCATCTGATATTCATTCTTTCTCTCATTTTTCAGCTTCCTGGTATCCTCTTTTAAAAATATCTATACCTTTGATATTCATGCGTTGCTCATTTTTTCTTTCTGTGTAGGTATCTCCTTTTTAGAAAGTTTAAATTTTTCTTTTCTCCACTGTCAGATATCGTCATAATGTTTCTACTTTAAATCTGAGGTATACATAATTTTAATCCATCTTTTAAAAATATCTATACCTCTGATATTCATGCTTTCCCCCTTTTTTAAGCTTTCCGTTTATCCCTTTCATCCCAACTAGAATCTGTTCCTTTGTTATCTGATTGATTTCATCTTCTTAAATTCCGAAGGATACATATTTTTAATCCATCTTTTAAAAACATCTATACCTCTGATATTCATTCTTTCCCCTATTTTTAAGCTTCCGGGTCATCCCTTTCCTTCTAAATAGAATCTGTTCCTTTGTTATCTGATTGATTTCATCTTCTTAAATTCCGAAGGATACATAATTTTAATCCATCTTTTAAAAATATCTATACCTCGGATATTCATGCTTTCACTCATTTTTCTGCTTGCCGGTAATTTTATTCATCCTGGCTTGAATAGTTTTCTTTAAAACTGAGGTATACATAATTTTAATCCATTTTTTAAAAATATCTATACCTCTGATATTCATGCTTTCCCCCTTTTTTAAGCTTTCCGTTTATCCCTTTCATCCCAACTAGAATCTGTTCCTTTGTTATCTGATTGATTTCATCTTCTTAAATTCCGAAGGATACATATTTTTAATCCATCTTTTAAAAACATCTATACCTCGGATATTCATGCTTTCACTCATTTTTCAGCTTGCCGGTAATTTTATTCATCCTGGCTTGAATCTTTTTCTTTAAAACTGAGGTATACATATTTTTAATCCATCTTTTAAAAATATCTATACCTCTGATATGTATTCTTTTTACCTAATTTTAATCTTCCGGGTCATCCCTTCCTCCTAACTAGTATCTGTTCTTTTGTTATCTGATTGATTTCATCTTCTTAAATTCCGAAGGATACATATTTTTAATCCATCTTTTAAAAATATCTATACCTCGGATATTCATGTTTTCACTCATTTTTCAGCTTGCCGGTAATTTTATTCATCCTGGCTTGAATCTTTTTCTTTAAAACTGAGGTATACATATTTTTAATCCACCTTTTAAAAATATCTATACCTCTGATATTCATTCTTTCCCCTATTTTTAAGCTTCCGGGTCATCCCTTTCCTCCTAAGTAGAATCTGTTCTATTGTTATCTGATTGATTTCATCTTCTTAAATTCCGAAGGATACATATTTTTAATCCATCTTTTAAAAATATCTATACCTCGGATATTCATGTTTTCACTCATTTGTCAGCTTGCCGGTAATTTTATTCATTCTGGCTTGAATCTTTTTCTTTAAAACTGAGGTATACATATTTTTAATCCATCTTTTAAAAATATCTATGCATCTGATATTCATTCTTTCTCTCATTTTTCAGCTTCCTGGTATCCTCTTTTAAAAATATCTATACCTTTGATATTCATGCGTTGCTCATTTTTTCTTTCTGTGTAGGTATCTCCTTTTTAGAAAGTTTAAATTTTTCTTTTCTCCACTGTCAGATATCGTCATAATGTTTCTACTTTAAATCTGAGGTATACATAATTTTAATCCATCTTTTAAAAATATCTATACCTCTGATATTCATGCTTTCCCCCTTTTTTAAGCTTTCCGTTTATCCCTTTCATCCCAACTAGAATCTGTTCCTTTGTTATCTGATTGATTTCATCTTCTTAAATTCCGAAGGATACATATTTTTAATCCATCTTTTAAAAACATCTATACCTCGGATATTCATGCTTTCACTCATTTTTCAGCTTGCCGGTAATTTTATTCATCCTGGCTTGAATCTTTTTCTTTAAAACTGAGGTATACATATTTTTAATCCATCTTTTAAAAATATCTATACCTCTGATATGTATTCTTTTTACCTAATTTTAATCTTCCGGGTCATCCCTTCCTCCTAACTAGTATCTGTTCTTTTGTTATCTGATTGATTTCATCTTCTTAAATTCCGAAGGATACATATTTTAAATCCATCTTTTAAAAATATCTATACCTCGTATATTCATGCTTTCACTCTTTTTTCAGCTTGCCGGTAATTTTATTCATCCTGACTTGAATCTTTTTCTTTAGAACTGAGGTATACATATTTTTAATCCATCTTTTAAAAATATCTATACCTCTGATATTCATTCTTTCCCCTATTTTTAAGCTTCCGGGTCATCCCTTTCCTTCTAAATAGAATCTGTTCCTTTGTTATCTGATTGATTTCATCTTCTTAAATTCCGAAGGATACATAATTTTAATCCATCTTTTAAAAATATCTATACCTCGGATATTCATGCTTTCACTCATTTTTCTGCTTGCCGGTAATTTTATTCATCCTGGCTTGAATAGTTTTCTTTAAAACTGAGGTATACATAATTTTAATCCATTTTTTAAAAATATCTATACCTCTGATATTCATGCTTTCCCCCTTTTTTAAGCTTTCCGTTTATCCCTTTCATCCCAACTAGAATCTGTTCCTTTGTTATCTGATTGATTTCATCTTCTTAAATTCCGAAGGATACATATTTTTAATCCATCTTTTAAAAACATCTATACCTCGGATATTCATGCTTTCACTCATTTTTCAGCTTGCCGGTAATTTTATTCATCCTGGCTTGAATCTTTTTCTTTAAAACTGAGGTATACATATTTTTAATCCATCTTTTAAAAATATCTATACCTCTGATATGTATTCTTTTTACCTAATTTTAATCTTCCGGGTCATCCCTTCCTCCTAACTAGTATCTGTTCTTTTGTTATCTGATTGATTTCATCTTCTTAAATTCCGAAGGATACATATTTTTAATCCATCTTTTAAAAATATCTATACCTCGGATATTCATGCTTTCACTCATTTGTCAGCTTGCCGGTAATTTTATTCATTCTGGCTTGAATCTTTTTCTTTAAAACTGAGGTATACATATTTTTAATCCATATTTTAAAAATATCTATACCTCTGATATTCTTTCTTTCCTCTATTTTTAAGCTTCCGTGTCATCCCTTTCCTCTTAACTAGAATCTGTTCTTTTGTTATCTGATTGATTTCATCTTCTTAAATTCCGAAGGATACATATTTTTAATACATCTTTTAAAAATATCTATAGCTCGGATATTTATGCATTCACTCATTTTTTAGCTTGCCGGTAATTTTATTCATCCTGGCTTGAATCTTTTTCTTTAAAACTGAGGTATACATATTTTTAATCCATCTTTTAAAAATATCTATGCATCTGATATTCATTCTTTCTCTCATTTTTCAGCTTCCTGGTATCCTCTTTTAAAAATATCTATACCTTTGATATTCATGCGTTGCTCATTTTTTCTTTCTGTGTAGGTATCTCCTTTTTAGAAAGTTTAAATTTTTCTTTTCTCCACTGTCAGATATCGTCATAATGTTTCTACTTTAAATCTGAGGTATACATAATTTTAATCCATCTTTTAAAAATATCTATACCTCTGATATTCATGCTTTCCCCCTTTTTTAAGCTTTCCGTTTATCCCTTTCATCCCAACTAGAATCTGTTCCTTTGTTATCTGATTGATTTCATCTTCTTAAATTCCGAAGGATACATATTTTTAATCCATCTTTTAAAAACATCTATACCTCGGATATTCATGCTTTCACTCATTTTTCAGCTTGCCGGTAATTTTATTCATCCTGGCTTGAATCTTTTTCTTTAAAACTGAGGTATACATATTTTTAATCCATCTTTTAAAAATATCTATACCTCTGATATGTATTCTTTTTACCTAATTTTAATCTTCCGGGTCATCCCTTCCTCCTAACTAGTATCTGTTCTTTTGTTATCTGATTGATTTCATCTTCTTAAATTCCGAAGGATACATATTTTAAATCCATCTTTTAAAAATATCTATACCTCGTATATTCATGCTTTCACTCTTTTTTCAGCTTGCCGGTAATTTTATTCATCCTGACTTGAATCTTTTTCTTTAGAACTGAGGTATACATATTTTTAATCCATCTTTTAAAAATATCTATACCTCTGATATTCATTCTTTCCCCTATTTTTAAGCTTCCGGGTCATCCCTTTCCTCCTAAATAGAATCTGTTCCTTTGTTATCTGATTGATTTCATCTTCTTAAATTCCGAAGGATACATAATTTTAATCCATCTTTTAAAAATATCTATACCTCGGATATTCATGCTTTCACTCATTTTTCTGCTTGCCGGTAATTTTATTCATCCTGGCTTGAATAGTTTTCTTTAAAACTGAGGTATACATATTTTTAATCCATCTTTTAAAAATATCTATACCTCTGATATTCATTCTTCCCCCTATTTTTAAGCTTCCAGGTCATCCCTTTCCTCCCAACTAGAATCTGTTCTTTTGTTATCTGATTGATTTCATCTTCTTAAATTCCGAAGGATACATATTTTTAATCGATCTTTTAAAAACATCTATACCTCGGATATTCATGCTTTCACTCATTTTTCAGCTTGCCGGTAATTTTATTCATCCTGGCTTGAATCTTTTTCTTTAAAACTGAGGTATACATATTTTTAATCCATCTTTTAAAAATATCTATACCTCTGATATGTATTCTTTTTACCTAATTTTAATCTTCCGGGTCATCCCTTCCTCCTAACTAGTATCTGTTCTTTTGTTATCTGATTGATTTCATCTTCTTAAATTCCGAAGGATACATATTTTAAATCCATCTTTTAAAAATATCTATACCTCGTATATTCATGCTTTCACTCTTTTTTCAGCTTGCCGGTAATTTTATTCATCCTGGCTTGAATCTTTTTCTTTAAAACTGACGTATACATATTTTTAATCCATCTTTTAAAAATATCTATACCTCTGATATTCATTCTTTCCCCTATTTTTAAGCTTCCGGGACATCCCTTTCCTCCTACCTAGAATCTGTTCTTTTGATATCTGATTGATTTCATCTTCTTAAATTCCGAAGGATACATATTTTTAATCCATCTTTTAAAAATATCTATACCTCGGATATTCATGCTTTCACTCATTTTTCAGCTTGCCGGTAATTTTATTCATCCTGGCTTGAATCTTTTTCTTTAAAACTGAAGTATACATATTTTTAATCCATCTTTTAAAAATATCAATCCTCTGATATTCATTCTTTCCCCAATTTTTAAGCTTCCGGGTCATCCCTTTCCTGCTAACTAGAATCTGTTCTTTTGTTATCTGATTGATTTCATCTTCTTAAATTCCGAAGGATACATATTTTTAATCCATCTTTTAAAAATATCTATACCTCGGATATTCATGCATTCACTCATTTTTTAGCTTGCCGGTAATTTTATTCATCCTGGCTTGAATCTTTTTCTTTAAAACTGAGGTATACATATTTTTAATCCATCTTTTAAAAATATCTATGCATCTGATATTCATTCTTTCTCTCATTTTTCAGCTCCCTGGTATCCTCTTTTAAAAATATCTATACCTTTGATATTCATGCGTTGCTCATTTTTTCTTTCTGTGTAGGTATCTCCTTTTTAGAAAGTTTAAATTTTTCTTTTCTCCACTGTCAGATATCGTCATAATGTTTCTACTTTAAATCTGAGGTATACATAATTTTAATCCATCTTTTAAAAATATCTATACCTCTGATATTCATGCTTTCCCCCTTTTTTAAGCTTTCCGTTTATCCCTTTCATCCCAACTAGAATCTGTTCCTTTGTTATCTGATTGATTTCATCTTCTTAAATTCCGAAGGATACATATTTTTAATCCATCTTTTAAAAACATCTATACCTCGGATATTCATGCTTTCACTCATCTTTCAGCTTGCCGGTAATTTTATTCATCCTGGCTTGAATCTTTTTCTTTAAAACTGAGGTATACATATTTTTAATCCATCTTTTAAAAATATCTATACCTCTGATATGTATTCTTTTTACCTAATTTTAATCTTCCGGGTCATCCCTTCCTCCTAACTAGTATCTGTTCTTTTGTTATCTGATTGATTTCATCTTCTTAAATTCCGAAGGATACATATTTTAAATCCATCTTTTAAAAATATCTATACCTCGTATATTCATGCTTTCACTCTTTTTTCAGCTTGCCGGTAATTTTATTCATCCTGACTTGAATCTTTTTCTTTAGAACTGAGGTATACATATTTTTAATCCATCTTTTAAAAATATCTATACCTCTGATATTCATTCTTTCCCCTATTTTTAAGCTTCCGGGTCATCCCTTTCCTCCTAAATAGAATCTGTTCCTTTGTTATCTGATTGATTTCATCTTCTTAAATTCCGAAGGATACATAATTTTAATCCATCTTTTAAAAATATCTATACCTCGGATATTCATGCTTTCACTCATTTTTCTGCTTGCCGGTAATTTTATTCATCCTGGCTTGAATAGTTTTCTTTAAAACTGAGGTATACATATTTTTAATCCATCTTTTAAAAATATCTATACCTCTGATATTCATTCTTCCCCCTATTTTTAAGCTTCCGGGTCATCCCTTTCCTCCCAACTAGAATCTGTTCTTTTGTTATCTGATTGATTTCATCTTCTTAAATTCCGAAGGATACATATTTTTAATCGATCTTTTAAAAACATCTATACCTCGGATATTCATGCTTTCACTCATTTTTCAGCTTGCCGGTAATTTTATTCATCCTGGCTTGAATCTTTTTCTTTAAAACTGAGGTATACATATTTTTAATCCATCTTTTAAAAATATCTATACCTCTGATATGTATTCTTTTTACCTAATTTTAATCTTCCGGGTCATCCCTTCCTCCTAACTAGTATCTGTTCTTTTGTTATCTGATTGATTTCATCTTCTTAAATTCCGAAGGATACATATTTTAAATCCATCTTTTAAAAATATCTATACCTCGTATATTCATGCTTTCACTCTTTTTTCAGCTTGCCAGTAATTTTATTCATCCTGGCTTGAATCTTTTTCTTTAAAACTGACGTATACATATTTTTAATCCATCTTTTAAAAATATCTATACCTCTGATATTCATTCTTTCCCCTATTTTTAAGCTTCCGGGACATCCCTTTCCTCCTACCTAGAATCTGTTCTTTTGATATCAGATTGATTTCATCTTCTTAAATTCCGAAGGATACATATTTTTAATCCATCTTTTAAAAATATCTATACCTCGGATATTCATGCTTTCACTCATTTTTCAGCTTGCCGGTAATTTTATTCATCCTGGCTTGAATCTTTTTCTTTAAAACTGAAGTATACATATTTTTAATCCATCTTTTAAAAATATCAATCCTCTGATATTCATTCTTTCCCCAATTTTTAAGCTTCCGGGTCATCCCTTTCCTGCTAACTAGAATCTGTTCTTTTGTTATCTGATTGATTTCATCTTCTTAAATTCCGAAGGATACATATTTTTAATCCATCTTTTAAAAATATCTATACCTCGGATATTCATGCTTTCACTCATTTTTCAGCTTGCCGGTAATTTTATTCATCCTGGCTTGAATCTTTTTCTTTAAAACTGAGGTATACATATTTTTAATCCATCTTTTAAAATTATCTATCCTCTGATATTCATTCTTTCCCCAATTTTTAAGCTTCCGGGTCATCCCTTTCCTCCTATCTAGAATCTGTTCTTTTGTTATCTGATTGATTTCATCTTCTTAAATTTCGAAAGATACATATTTTTAATCCATCTTTTAAAAATATCTATACCTCGGATATTCATGCTTTCATTCATTTTTCAGCATGCCGGTAATTTTATTCATCCTGGCTTGAATCTTTTTCTTTAAAACTGAGGTGTACATATTTTTAATCCATCTTTTAAAAATATCAATACCTCTGATATTCATTCTTTCCCCTATTTTTAAGCTTCCGTGTCATCCCTTTCCTCCTAAATAGAATCTGTTCCTTTGTTATCTGATTGATTTCATCTTCTTAAATTCCGAAGGATACATATATTTAATCCATCTTTTAAAAATATCTATACCTCGGATATTCATGCTTTCAGTCATTTGTCAGCTTGCCGGTAATTTTATTCATCCTGGCTTGAATCTTTTTCTTTAAAACTGAGGTATACATATTTTTAATCCATCTTTTAAAAATATCTATACCTCTGATATTCTTTCTTTCCTCTATTTTTAAGCTTCCGTGTCATCCCTTTCCTCCTAACTAGAATCTGTTCTTTTGTTATCTGATTGATTTCATCTTCTTAAATTTCGAAGGATACATATTTTTAATCCATCTTTTAAAAATATCTATACCTCGTATATTCATGCTTTCACTCTTTTTTCAGCTTGCCGGTAATTTTATTCATCCTGGCTTGAATCTTTTTCTTTAAAACTGAGGTATACATATTTTTAATCCATCTTTTAAAAATATCTATACATCTGATATTCATTCTTTCCCCTATTTTTAAGCTTCCGGGACATCCCTTTCCTCCTAACTAGAATCTGTTCTTTTGTTATCTGATTGATTTCATCTTCTTAAATTCCGAAGGATATATATTTTTAATCCATCTTTTAAAAATATCTATACCTCGGATATTCATGCTTTCACTCATTTTTCAGCTTGCCGATAATTTTATTCATCCTGGCTTGAATCTTTTTCTTTAAAACTGAGGTATACATATTTTTAATCCATCTTTTAAAAATATCAATCCTCTGATATTCATTCTTTCTCCAATTTTTAAGCTTCCGGGTCATCCCTTTCCTCCTAACTAGAATCTGTTCTTTTGTTATCTGATTGATTTCATCTTCTTAAATTCCGAAGGATACATATTTTTAATCCATCTTTTAAAAATAACTATACCTCGGATATTCATGTTTTCACTCATTTTTCAGCTTGCCGGTAATTTTATTCATCCTGGCTTGAATCTTTTTCTTTAAAACTGAGGTATACATATTTTTAATCCACCTTTTAAAAATATCTATACCTCTGATATTCATTCTTTCCCCTATTTTTAAGCTTCTGGGTCATCCCTTTCCTCCTAAGTAGAATCTGTTCCTTTGTTATCTGATTGATTTCATCTTCTTAAATTCCGAAGGATACATATTTTTAATCCATCTTTTAAAAATATCTATACCTCGGATATTCATGCTTTCACTCATTTGTCAGCTTGCCGGTAATTTTATTCTTTCTGGCTTGAATCTTTTTCTTTAAAACTGACGTATACATATTTTTAATCCATATTTTAAAAATATCTATACCTCTGATATTCTTTCTTTCCTCTATTTTTAAGCTTCCGTGTCATCCCCTTCCTCTTAACTAGAATCTGTTCTTTTGTTATCTGATTGATTTCATCTTCTTAAATTCCGAAGGATACATATTTTTAATACATCTTTTAAAAATATCTATAGCTCGGATATTTATGCATTCACTCATTTTTTAGCTTGCCGGTAATTTTATTCATCCTGGCTTGAATCTTTTTCTTTAAAACTGAGGTATACATATTTTTAATCCATCTTTTAAAAATATCTATGCATCTGATATTCATTCTTTCTCTCATTTTTCAGCTTCCTGGTATCCTCTTTTAAAAATATCTATACCTTTGATATTCATGCGTTGCTCATTTTTTCTTTCTGTGTAGGTATCTCCTTTTTAGAAAGTTTAAATTTTTCTTTTCTCCAATGTCAGATATCGTCATAATGTTTCTACTTTAAATCTGAGGTATACATAATTTTAATCCATCTTTTAAAAATATCTATACCTCTGATATTCATGCTTTCCCCCTTTTTTAAGCTTTCCGTTTATCCCTTTCATCCCAACTAGAATATGTTCTTTTGTTATCTGATTGATTTCATCTTCTTAAATTCCGAAGGATACATATTTTTAATCCATCATATAAAAATATCTATACCTCGTATATTCATGATTTCACTCATTTGTCAGCTTGCCGGTAATTTTATTCATCCTGTCTTGGATCTTTGTCCTGTTTACTCACTGTTTTCTTCTTTTCAAATTCAGAGAGATACATATTTTAATCCATCTTTTAAAAATATCTATACCTCGGATATTCATGCTTTCACTCATTTTTCTGCTTGCCGGTAATTTTATTCATCCTGGCTTGAACCGTTTTCTTTAAAACTGAGGTATACATATTTTTAATCCATCTTTTAAAAATATCTATACCTCTGTTATTCATTCTTCCCCCTATTTTTAAGCTTCCGTGTCATCCCTTTCCTCCCAACTAGAATCTGTTCTTTTGTTACCTGATTGATTTCATCTTCTTAAATTTCGAAGAATACATATTTTTAATCCATCTTTTAAAAATATGTATACCTCGTATATTCATGCTTTCACTCTTTTTTCAGCTTGCCGGTAATTTTATTCATCCTGACTTGAATCTTTTTCTTTAGAACTGAGGTATACATATTTTTATTCCATCTTTTAAAAATATCTATACCTCTGATATTTCATTCATTCCCCTATTTTTAAGCTTCTGGGACATCCCTTTCCTCCTGACTAGAATCTATTATTTTGTTATCTGATTGATTTCATCTTCTTAAATTCCGAAGGATACATATTTTTAATCCATCTTTTAAAAATATCTATACCTCGGATATTCATGCTTTCACTCATTTTTCAGCTTGCCGGTAATTTTATTCATCCTGGCTTGAATCTTTTTTTTTTAAACTGAGGTATACATATTTTTAATCCATCTTTTAAAAATATCTATACCTCTGATATTCATTCTTTCTCCTATTTTTAAGCTTCCGGGTCATCCCTTTACTCTTAAGTAGAATCTGTTCCTTTGTTATCTGATTGATTTCATCTTCTTAAATTCCGAAGGATACATATTTTTAATCCATCTTTTAAAAATATCTATACCTCGGATATTCATGCTTTCACACATTTGTCAGCTTGCCGGTAATTTTATTCATCCTGGCTTGAATCTTTTTCTTTAAAACTGAGGTATACATATTTTTAATCCATCTTTTAAAAATATCTATACCTCTGATATGTATTCTTTTTACCTAATTTTAATCTTCCGGGTCATCCCTTCCTCCTAACTAGTATCTGTTCTTTTGTTATCTGATTGATTTCATCTTCTTAAATTCCGAAGGATACATATTTTAAATCCATCTTTTAAAAATATCTATACCTCGTATATTCATGCTTTCACTCTTTTTTCAGCTTGCCGGTAATTTTATTCATCCTGGCTTGAATCTTTTTCTTTAAAACTGACGTATACATATTTTTAATCCATCTTTTAAAAATATCTATACCTCTGATATTCATTCTTTCCCCTATTTTTAAGCTTCCGGGACATCCCTTTCCTCCTAACTAGAATCTGTTCTTTTGATATCTGATTGATTTCATCTTCTTAAATTCCGAAGGATACATATTTTTAATCCATCTTTTAAAAATATCTATACCTCGGATATTCATGCTTTCACTCTTTTTTCAGCTTGCCGGTAATTTTATTCATTCTGGCTTGAATAGTTTTCTTTAAAACTGAGGTATACATATTTTTAATCCATCTTTTAAAAATATCTATACCTCTGATATTCATTCTTCCCCCTATTTTTAAGCTTCCGGGTCATCCCTTTCCTCCCAACTAGAATCTGTTCTTTTGTTATCTGATTGATTTCATCTTCTTAAATTCCGAAGGATACATATTTTTAATCCATCTTTTAAAAACATCTATACCTCGGATATTCATGCTTTCACTCATTTTTCAGCTTGCCGGTAATTTTATTCATCCTGGCTTGAATCTTTTTCTTTAAAACTGAGGTATACATATTTTTAATCCATCTTTTAAAAATATCTATACCTCTGATATGCATTCTTTTTACCTAATTTTAATCTTCCTGGTCATCCCTTCCTCCTAACTAGTATCTATTCTTTTGTTATCTGATTGATTTCATCTTCTTAAATTCCGAAGGATACATATTTTAAATCCATCTTTTAAAAATATCTATACCTCGTATATTCATGCTTTCACTCTTTTTTCAGCTTGCCGGTAATTTTATTCATCCTGGCTTGAATCTTTTTCTTTAAAACTGACGTATACATATTTTTAATCCATCTTTTAAAAATATCTATACCTCTGATATTCATTCTTTCCCCTATTTTTAAGCTTCCGGGACATCCCTTTCCTCCTAACTAGAATCTGTTCTTTTGATATCTGATTGATTTCATCTTCTTAAATTCCGAAGGATACATATTTTTAATCCATCTTTTAAAAATATCTATACCTCGGATATTCATGCTTTCACTCATTTTTCAGCTTGCCGGTAATTTTATTCATCCTGGCTTGAATCTTTTTCTTTAAAACTGAAGTATACATATTTTTAATCCATCTTTTAAAAATATCAATCCTCTGATATTCATTCTTTCCCCAATTTTTAAGCTTCCGGGTCATCCCTTTCCTGCTAACTAGAATCTGTTCTTTTGTTATCTGATTGATTTCATCTTCTTAAATTCCGAAGGATACATATTTTTAATCCATCTTTTAAAAATATCTATACCTCGGATATTCATGCTTTCACTCATTTTTCAGCTTGCCTGAAATTTTATTCATCCTGGCTTGAATCTTTTTCTTTAAAACTGAGGTATACATATTTTTAATCCATCTTATAAAAATATCTATACCTCTGATATTCATTCTTTCCCCTATTTTTAAGCTTCCGTGTCATCCCTTTCCTCCTAACTAGAATCTGTTCTTTTGTTATCTGATTGATTTCATGTTCTTAAATTCCGAAGGATACATATTTTTAATCCATCTTTTAAAAATATCTATACCTCGGATATTCATGCTTTCACTCATTTTTCAGCTTGCCGGTAATTTTATTCATCCTGGCTTGAATCTTTTTCTTTAAAACTGAGGTATACATATTTTTAATCCATCTTTTAAAATTATCTATCCTCTGATATTCATTCTTTCCCCAATTTTTAAGCTTCCGGGTCATCCCTTTCCTCCTATCTAGAATCTGTTCTTTTGTTATCTGATTGATTTCATCTTCTTAAATTTCGAAAGATACATATTTTTAATCCATCTTTTAAAAATATCTATACCTCGGATATTCATGTTTTCATTCATTTTTCAGCATGCCGGTAATTTTATTCATCCTGGCTTGAATCTTTTTCTTTAAAACTGAGGTGTACATATTTTTAATCCATCTTTTAAAAATATCTATACATCTGATATTCATTCTTTCCCTATTTTTACGCTTCTGGGTCACGCCTTTCCTCCGAAGTAGAATCTGTTCTTTTGTTATCTGATTGATTTCATCTTCTTAAATTCCGAAGGATACATAAATTTATACCATCTTTTAAAAATATCTATACCTCGGATATTCATTCTTTCACTCATTTTTCAGCTTGCCGGTAATTTTATTCATCCTGGCTTGAATCTTTTTCTTTAAAACTGAGGTATACATATTTTTGATCCATCTTTTAAAAATATCTATACCTCTGATATTCATTCTTTCCCCTACTTTTAAGCTTCCGGGTCATCCCTTTCCTCCTAAATAGAATCTGTTCCTTTGTTATCTGATTGATTTCATCTTCTTAAATTCCGAAGGATACATATATTTAATCCATCTTTTAAAAATATCTGTACCTCGGATATTCATGCTTTCAGTCATTTGTCAGCTTGCCGGTAATTTTATTCATCCTGGCTTGAATCTTTTTCTTTAAAACTGAGGTATACATATTTTTAATCCATCTTTTAAAAATATCTATACCTCTGATATTCTTTCTTTCCTGTATTTTTAAGCTTCCGTGTCATCCCTTTCCTCCTAACTAGAATCTGTTCTTTTGTTATCTGATTGATTTCATCTTCTTAAATTCCGAAGGATACATATTTTTAATCCATCTTTTAAAAATATCTATACCTCGGATATTCATGCTTTCACTCATTTTCAGCTTGCCGGTAATTTTATTCATCCTGGCTTGAATCGTTTTCTTTAAAACTGAGGTATACATATTTTTAATCCATCTTTTAAAATTATCTATCCTCTGATATTCATTCTTTCCCCAATTTTTAAGCTTCCGGGTCATCCCTTTCCTGCTAACTAGAATCTGTTCCTTTGTTATCTGATTGATTTCATCTTCTTAAATTCCGAAGGATACATATATTTAATCCATCTTTTAAAAATATCTATACCTCTGATATTCATTCTTTCCCCTATTTTTAAGCTTCCGGGTCATCCCTTTCCTCCTAAATAGAATCTGTTCCTTTGTTATCTGATTGATTTCATCTTCTTAAATTCCGAAGGATACATATTTTTAATCCATCTTTTAAAAACATCTATACCTCGTATATTCATGCTTTCACTCTTTTTTCAGCTTGCCGGTAATTTTATTCATCCTGGCTTGAATCTTTTTCTTTAAAACTGAGGTATACATATTTTTAATCCATCTTTTAAAAATATCTATACCTCTGATATTCATTCTTTACCCTATTTTTAAGCTTCCGGGACATCCCTTTCCTCCCAACTAGAATCTGTTCTTTTGTTATCTGATTGATTTCATCTTCTTAAATTCCGAAGGATACATATTTTTAATCCATCTTTTAAAAACATCTATACCTCGGATATTCATGCTTTCACTCATTTTTCAGCTTGCCGGTAATTTTATTCATCCTGGCTTGAATCTTTTTCTTTAAAACTGAGGTATACATATTTTTAATCCATCTTTTAAAAATATCTATACCTCTGATATGTATTCTTTTTACCTAATTTTAATCTTCCGGGTCATCCCTTCCTCCTAACTAGTATCTGTTCTTTTGTTATCTGATTGATTTCATCTTCTTAAATTCCGAAGGATACATATTTTAAATCCATCTTTTAAAAATATCTATACCTCGTATATTCATGCTTTCACTCTTTTTTCAGCTTGCCGGTAATTTTATTCATCCTGGCTTGAATCTTTTTCTTTAAAACTGAGGTGTACATATTTTTAATCCATCTTTTAAAAATATCTATACATCTGATATTCATTCTTTCCCTATTTTTAAGCTTCCGGGTCATCCCTTTCCTCCGAAGTAGAATCTGTTCTTTTGTTATCTGATTGATTTCATCTTCTTAAATTCCGAAGGATACATATTTTTAATCCATCTTTTAAAAATATCTATACCTCGGATATTCATTCTTTCCCTATTTTTAAGCTTCCGGGTCATCCCTTTCCTCCGAAGTAGAATCTGTTCTTTTGTTATCTGATTGATTTCATCTTCTTAAATTCCGAAGGATACATATTTTTAATCCATCTTTTAAAAATATCTATACCTCGGATATTCATGCTTTCACTCATTTTTCAGCTTGCCGGTAATTTTATTCATCCTGGCTTGAATCTTATTCTTTAAAACTGAGGTATACATATTTTTAATCCATCTTTTAGAAATATCTATACCTCTGGTATTCATTCTTTCCCCTATTTTTAAGTTTCTGGGTCATCCCTTTCCTCCTAAGTAGAATATGTTATTTTGTTATCTGATTGATTTCATCTTCTTAAATTCCGAAGTATACATATTTTTAATCCATCTTTTAAAAATATCTATACCTCGTATATTCATGCTTTCACTCTTTTTTCAGCTTGCCGGTAATTTTATTCATCCTGGCTTGAATCTTTTTCTTTAAAACTGAGGTATACATATTTTTAATCCATCTTTTAAAAATATCTATACCTCTGATATTCATTCTTTCCCCTATTTTTAAGCTTCCGGGACATCCCTTTCCCCCTAACTAGAATCTGTTCTTTTGATATCTGATTGGTTTCATCGTCTTAAATTCCGAAGGATACATATTTTTAATCCATCTTTTAAAAATATCTATACCTCGGATATTCATGCTTTCACTCATTTTTCAGCTTGCCGGAAATTTTATTCATCCTGGCTTGAATCTTTTTCTTTAAAACTGAGGTATACATATTTTTAATCCATCTTTTAAAAATATCTATACCTCTGATATTCGTGATTTCCCATATTTTTAATCTTAAATTCCGAAGGATACATATTTTTAATCCATCTTTTAAAAATATCTATACTTCTGATATTCATGCTTTCACTCATTTTTCTGCTTGCCGGTAATTTTATTCATCCTGGCTTGAATAGTTTTCTTTAAAACTGAGGTATAATTATTTTTAATCCATCTTTTAAAAATATCTATACCTCTGATATTCTTTCTTCCCCCTATTTTTAAGCTTCCGGGTCATCCCTTTCCTCCCAACTAGAATCTGTTCTTTTGTTATCTGATTGATTTCATCTTCTTAAATTCCGAAGGATACATATTTTTAATCCATCTTTTAAAAACATCTATACCTCGGATATTCATGCTTTCACTCATTTTTCAGCTTGCCGGTAATTTTATTCATCCTGGCTTGAATCTTTTTCTTTAAAACTGAGGTATACATATTTTTAATCCATCTTTTAAAAATATCTATACCTCTGATATTCATTCTTCCCCCTATTTTTAAGCTTCCGGGTCATCCCTTTCCTCCCAACTAGAATCTGTTCTTTTGTTATCTGATTGATTTCATCTTCTTAAATTCCGAAGGATACATATTTTTAATCCATCTTTTAAAAACATCTATACCTCGGATATTCATGCTTTCACTCATTTTTCAGCTTGCCGGTAATTTTATTCATCCTGGCTTGAATCTTTTTCTTTAAAACTGAGGTATACATATTTTTAATCCATCTTTTAAAAATATCTATACCTCTGATATGTATTCTTTTTACCTAATTTTAATCTTCCGGGTCATCCCTTCCTCCTAACTAGTATCTGTTGTTTTGTTATCTGATTGATTTCATCTTCTTAAATTCCGAAGGATACATATTTTAAATCCATCTTTTAAAAATATCTATACCTCGTATATTCATGCTTTCACTCTTTTTTCAGCTTGCCGGTAATTTTATTCATCCTGACTTGAATCTTTTTCTTTAGAACTGAGGTATACATATTTTTATTCCATCTTTTAAAAATATCTATACCTCTGATATTCATTCTTTCCCCTATTTTTAAGCTTCCGGGACATCCCTTTCCTCCTGACTAGAATCTATTATTTTGTTATCGGATTGATTTCATCTTCTTAAATTCCGAAGGATACATAATTTTAATCCATCTTTTAAAAATATCTATACCTCTGATATTCATGCTTTCACTCATTTTTCTGCTTGCCGGTAATTTTATTCATCCTGGCTTGAATAGTTTTCTTTAAAACTGAGATATACATATTTTTAATCCATCTTTTAAAAATATCTATACCTCTGATATTCATTCTTCCCCCTATTTTTAAGCTTCCGGGTCATCCCTTTCCTCCCAACTAGAATCTGTTCTTTTGTTATCTGATTGATTTCATCTTCTTAAATTCCGAAGGATACATATTTTTAATCCATCTTTTAAAAACATCTATACCTCGGATATTCATGCTTTCACTCATTTTTCAGCTTGCCGGTAATTTTATTCATCCTGGCTTGAATCTTTTTCTTTAAAACTGAGGTATACATATTTTTAATCCATCTTTTAAAAATATCTATACCTCTGATATGTATTCTTTTTACCTAATTTTAATCTTCCGGGTCATCCCTTCCTCCTAACTAGTATCTGTTCTTTTGTTATCTGATTGATTTCATCTTCTTAAATTCCGAAGGATACATATTTTAAATCCATCTTTTAAAAATATCTATACCTCGTATATTCATGCTTTCACTCTTTTTTCAGCTTGCCGGTAATTTTATTCATCCTGGCTTGAATCTTTTTCTTTAAAACTGACGTATTCATATTTTTAATCCATCTTTTAAAAATATCTATACCTCTGATATTCATTCTTTCCCCTATTTTTAAGCTTCCGGGACATCCCTTTCCTCCTAACTAGAATCTGTTCTTTTGATATCTCATTGATTTCATCTTCTTAAATTCCGAAGGATACATATTTTTAATCCATCTTTTAAAAATATCTATACCTCGGATATTCATGCTTTCACTCATTTTTCAGCTTGCCGGTAATTTTATTCATCCTGGCTTGAATCTTTTTCTTTAAAACTGAGGTATACATATTTTTAATCCATCTTTTAAAAATATCAATCCTCTGATATTCATTCTTTCCCCAATTTTTAAGCTTCCGGGTCATCCCTTTCCTGCTAACTAGAATCTGTTCTTTTGTTATCTGATTGATTTCATCTTCTTAAATTCCGAAGGATACATATTTTTAATCCATCTTTTAAAAATATCTATACCTCGGATATTCATGCTTTCACTCATTTTTAGCTTGCCGGTAATTTTATTCATCCTGGCTTGAATCATTTTCTTTAAAACTGAGGTATACATATTTTTAATCCATCTTATAAAAATATCTATACCTCTGATATTCATTCTTTCCCCTATTTTTAAGCTTCCGTGTCATCCCTTTCCTCCCAACTAGAATCTGTTCTTTTGTTATCTGATTGATTTCATCTTCTTAAATTCCGAAGGATACATATTTTTAATTTATCTTTTAAAAATATCTATACCTCGGATATTCATGCTTTCATTCATTTTTCAGCATGCCTGTAATTTTATTCATCCTGGCTTGAATCTTTTTCTTTAAAACTGAGGTGTACATATTTTTAATCCATCTTTTAAAAATATCTATACCTCTGATATTCATTCTTTCCCTATTTTTAAGCTTCCGGGTCATCCCTTTCCTCCCAACTAGAATCTGTTCTTTTGTTATCTGATTGATTTCATCTTCTTAAATTCCGAAGGATACATATTTTTAATCCATCTTTTAAAAACATCTATACCTCGGATATTCATGCTTTCACTCATTTTTCAGCTTGCCGGTAATTTTATTCATCCTGGCTTGAATCTTTTTCTTTAAAACTGAGGTATACATATTTTTAATCCATCTTTTAAAATTATCTATACCTCTGATATGTATTCTTTTTACCTAATTTTAATCTTCCGGGTCATCCCTTCCTCCTAACTAGTATCTGTTCTTTTGTTATCTGATTGATTTCATCTTCTTAAATTCCGAAGGATACATATTTTAAATCCATCTTTTAAAAATATCTATACCTCGTATATTCATGCTTTCACTCTTTTTTCAGCTTGCCGGTAATTTTATTCATCCTGGCTTGAATCTTTTTCTTTAAAACTGAGGTATACATATTTTTAATCCATCTTTTAAAAATATCAATCCTCTGATATTCATTCTTTCCCCAATTTTTAAGCTTCCGGGTCATCCCTTTCCTCCCAACTAGAATCTGTTCTTTTGTTATCTGATTGATTTCATCTTCTTAAATTCCGAAGGATACATATTTTTAATTTATCTTTTAAAAATATCTATACCTCGGATATTCATGCTTTCATTCATTTTTCAGCATGCCTGTAATTTTATTCATCCTGGCTTGAATCTTTTTCTTTAAAACTGAGGTGTACATATTTTTAATCCATCTTTTAAAAATATCTATACCTCTGATATTCATTCTTTCCCTATTTTTAAGCTTCCGGGTCATCCCTTTCCTCCGAAGTAGAATCTGTTCTTTTGTTATCTGATTGATTTCAGCTTCTTAAATTCCGAAGGATACATAAATTTAATCCATGTTTTAAAAATATCTATACCTCGGATATTCATTCTTTCACTCATTTTTCAGCTTGCCGGTAATTTTATTCATCCTGGCTTGAATCTTTTTCTTTAAAACTGAGGTATACATATTTTTGATCCATCTTTTAAAAATATCTATACCTCTGATATTCATTCTTTCCCCTATTTTTAAGCTTCCGGGTCATCCCTTTCCTCCTAAATAGAATCTGTTCCTTTGTTATCTGATTGATTTCATCTTCTTAAATTCCGAAGGATACATATATTTAATCCATCTTTTAAAAATATCTATACCTCGGATATTCATGCTTTCAGACATTAGTCAGCTTGCCGGTAATTTTATTCATCCTGGCTTGAATCGTTTTCTTTAAAACTGAGGTATACATATTTTTAATCCATCTTTTAAAATTATCTATCCTCTGATATTCATTCTTTCCCCAATTTTTAAGCTTCCGGGTCATCCCTTTCCTCCTATCTAGAATCTGTTCTTTTGTTATCTGATTGATTTCATCTTCTTAAATTCCGAAGGATACATATTTTTAATCCATCTTTTAAAAATATCTATACCTCGGATATTCATGCTTTCATTCATTTTTCAGCTTGCCGGTAATTTTATTCATCCTGGCTTGAATCTTTTTCTTTAAAACTAAGGTGTACATATTTTTAATCCATCTTTTAAAAATATCTATACCTCTGATATTCATTCTTTCCCTATTTTTAAGCTTCCGGGTCATCCCTTTCGTCCGAAGTAGAATCTGTTCTTTTGTTATCTGATTGATTTCATCTTCTTAAATTCCGAAGGATACATATTTTTAATCCATCTTTTAAAAAAAAAATATCTATACCTCGGATATTCATTCTTTCACTCATTTTTCAGCTTGCCGGTAATTTTATTCATCCTGGCTTGAATCTTTTTCTTTAAAACTGAGGTATACATATTTTTAACCCATCTTTTAAAAACATCAATCCTCTGATATTCATTCTTTCCCCAATTTTTAAGCTTCCGGGTCATCCCTTTCCTGCTAACTAGAATCTGTTCCTTTGTTATCTGATTGATTTCATCTTCTTTAATTCCGAAGGATACATATATTTAATCCATCTTTTAAAAATATCTATACCTCGGATATTCATGCTTTCACTCATTTGTCAGCTTGCCGGTAATTTTATTCATCCTGGCTTGAATCTTTTTCTTTAAAACTGAGGTATACATATTTTTAATCCATCTTTTAAAATTATCTATCCTCTGATATTCATTCTTTCCCCAATTTTTAAGCTTCCGGGTCATCCCTTTCCTCCTATCTAGAATCTGTTCTTTTGTTATCTGATTGATTTCATCTTCTTAAATTCCGAAGGATACATATTTTTAATCCATCTTTTAAAAACATCTATACCTCGGATATTCATGCTTTCACTCATTTTTCAGCTTGCCGGTAATTTTATTCATCCTGGCTTGAATCTTTTTCTTTAAAACTGAGGTATACATATTTTTAATCCATCTTTTAAAAATATCTATACCTCTGATATGTATTCTTTTTACCTAATTTTAATCTTCCGGGTCATCCCTTCCTCCTAACTAGTATCTGTTCTTTTGTGATCTGATTGATTTCATCTTCTTAAATTCCGAAGGATACATATTTTAAATCCATCTTTTAAAAATATCTATACCTCGTATATTCATGCTTTCACTCTTTTTTCAGCTTGCCGGTAATTTTATTCATCCTGGCTTGAATCTTTTTCTTTAAAACTGAGGTATACATATTTTTAATCCATCTTTTAAAAATATCTATACCTCTGATATGTATTCTTTTTACCTAATTTTAATCTTCCGGGTCATCCCTTCCTCCTAACTAGTATCTGTTCTTTTGTTATCTGATTGATTTCATCTTAAATTCCGAAGGATACATATTTTAAATCCATCTTTTAAAAATATCTATACCTCGTATATTCATGCTTTCACTCTTTTTTCAGCTTGCCGGTAATTTTATTCATCCTGGCTTGAATCTTTTTCTTTAAAACTGAGGTATACATATTTTTAATCCATCTTTTAAAAATATCTATACCTCTGATATTCATTCTTTCCCCTATTTTTAAGCTTCCGGGACATCCCTTTCCTCCTAACTAGAATCTGTTCTTTTGATATCTGATTGATTTCATCTTCTTAAATTCCGAAGGATACATATTTTTAATCCATCTTTTAAAAATATCTATACCGCGGATATTCATGCTTTAACTCATTTTTCAGCTTGCCGGAAATTTTATTCATCCTGGCTTGAATCTTTTTCTTTAAAAATGAGGTATACATATTTTTAATGCATCTTTTAAAAATATCCATCCTCTGATATTCATTCTTTCCCCAATTTTTAAGCTTCCGGGTTATCCCTTTCCTGCTAACTAGAATCTGTTCTTTTGTTATCTGATTGATTTCATCTTCTTAAATTCCGAAGGATACATATTTTTAATCCATCTTTTAAAAATATCTATACCTCGGATATTCATGCTTTCATTCATTTTTCAGCATGCCGGTAATTTTATTCATCCTGGCTTGAATCTTTTTCTTTAAAACTGAGGTGTACATATTTTTAATCCATCTTTTAAAAATATCTATACCTCTGATATTCATTCTTTCCCTATTTTTAAGCTTCCGGGTCATCCCTTTCCTCCGAAGTAGAATCTGTTCTTTTGTTATCTGATTGATTTCATCTTCTTAAATCCCGAAGGATACATATTTTTAATCCATCTTTTAAAAATATCTATACCTCGGATATTCATTCTTTCCCTATTTTGAAGCTTCCGGGTCATCCCTTTCCTCCGAAGTAGAATCTGTTCTTTTGTTATCTGATTGATTTCATCTTCTTAAATTCCGAAGGATACATATTTTTAATCCATCTTTTAAAAATATCTATACCTCGGATATTCATGCTTTCACTCATTTTTCCGCTTGCCGGTAATTTTATTCATCCTGGCTTGAATAGTTTTCTTTAAAACTGAGGTATACATATTTTTAATCCATCTTTTAAAAATATCTATACCTCTCATATTCATTCTTTCCCCTATTTTTAAGCTTCCGGGTCATCCCTTTCCTCCTAAATAGAATCTGTTCCTTTGTTATCTGATTGATTTCATCTTCTTAAATTCCGAAGGATACATATTTTAAATCCATCTTTTAAAAATATCTATACCTCGTATATTCATGCTTTCACTCTTTTTTCAGCTTGCCGGTAATTTTATTCATCCTGGCTTGAATCTTTTTCTTTAAAACTGACGTATACATATTTTTAATCCATCTTTTAAAAATATCTATACCTCTGATATTCATTCTTTCCCCTATTTTTAAGCTTCCGGGACATCCCTTTCCTCCTACCTAGAATCTGTTCTTTTGATATCTGATTGATTTCATCTTCTTAAATTCCGAAGGATACATATTTTTAATCCATCTTTTAAAAATATCTATACCTCGGATATTCATGCTTTCACTCATTTTTCAGCTTGCCGGTAATTTTATTCATCCTGGCTTGAATCTTTTTCTTTAAAACTGAAGTATACATATTTTTAATCCATCTTTTAAAAATATCAATCCTCTGATATTCATTCTTTCCCCAATTTTTAAGCTTCCGGGTCATCCCTTTCCTGCTAACTAGAATCTGTTCTTTTGTTATCTGATTGATTTCATCTTCTTAAATTCCGAAGGATACATATTTTTAATCCATCTTTTAAAAATATCTATACCTCGGATATTCATGCTTTCACTCATTTTTCAGCTTGCCGGTAATTTTATTCATCCTGGCTTGAATCTTTTTCTTTAAAACTGAGGTATACATATTTTTAATCCATCTTTTAAAATTATCTATCCTCTGATATTCATTCTTTCCCCAATTTTTAAGCTTCCGGGTCATCCCTTTCCTCCTATCTAGAATCTGTTCTTTTGTTATCTGATTGATTTCATCTTCTTAAATTTCGAAAGATACATATTTTTAATCCATCTTTTAAAAATATCTATACCTCGGATATTCATGCTTTCATTCATTTTTCAGCATGCCGGTAATTTTATTCATCCTGGCTTGAATCTTTTTCTTTAAAACTGAGGTGTACATATTTTTAATCCATCTTTTAAAAATATCTATACCTCTGATATTCATTCTTTCCCCTATTTTTAAGCTTCCGGGTCATCCCTTTCCTCCTAAATAGAATCTGTTCCTTTGTTATCTGATTGATTTCATCTTCTTAAATTCCGAAGGATACATATATTTAATCCATCTTTTAAAAATATCTATACCTCGGATATTCATGCTTTCAGTCATTTGTCAGCTTGCCGGTAATTTTATTCATCCTGGCTTGAATCTTTTTCTTTAAAACTGAGGTATACATATTTTTAATCCATCTTTTAAAAATATCTATACCTCTGATATTCTTTCTTTCCTCTATTTTTAAGCTTCCGTGTCATCCCTTTCCTCCTAACTAGAATCTGTTCTTTTGTTATCTGATTGATTTCATCTTCTTAAATTTCGAAGGATACATATTTTTAATCCATCTTTTAAAAATATCTATACCTCGTATATTCATGCTTTCACTCTTTTTTCAGCTTGCCGGTAATTTTATTCATCCTGGCTTGAATCTTTTTCTTTAAAACTGAGGTATACATATTTTTAATCCATCTTTTAAAAATATCTATACATCTGATATTCATTCTTTCCCCTATTTTTAAGCTTCCGGGACATCCCTTTCCTCCTAACTAGAATCTGTTCTTTTGTTATCTGATTGATTTCATCTTCTTAAATTCCGAAGGATATATATTTTTAATCCATCTTTTAAAAATATCTATACCTCGGATATTCATGCTTTCACTCATTTTTCAGCTTGCCGATAATTTTATTCATCCTGGCTTGAATCTTTTTCTTTAAAACTGAGGTATACATATTTTTAATCCATCTTTTAAAAATATCAATCCTCTGATATTCATTCTTTCTCCAATTTTTAAGCTTCCGGGTCATCCCTTTCCTCCTAACTAGAATCTGTTCTTTTGTTATCTGATTGATTTCATCTTCTTAAATTCCGAAGGATACATATTTTTAATCCATCTTTTAAAAATATCTATACCTCGGATATTCATGTTTTCACTCATTTTTCAGCTTGCCGGTAATTTTATTCATCCTGGCTTGAATCTTTTTCTTTAAAACTGAGGTATACATATTTTTAATCCACCTTTTAAAAATATCTATACCTCTGATATTCATTCTTTCCCCTATTTTTAAGCTTCTGGGTCATCCCTTTCCTCCTAAGTAGAATCTGTTCCTTTGTTATCTGATTGATTTCATCTTCTTAAATTCCGAAGGATACATATTTTTAATCCATCTTTTAAAAATATCTATACCTCGGATATTCATGCTTTCACTCATTTGTCAGCTTGCCGGTAATTTTATTCATTCTGGCTTGAATCTTTTTCTTTAAAACTGACGTATACATATTTTTAATCCATATTTTAAAAATATCTATACCTCTGATATTCTTTCTTTCCTCTATTTTTAAGCTTCCGTGTCATCCCCTTCCTCTTAACTAGAATCTGTTCTTTTGTTATCTGATTGATTTCATCTTCTTAAATTCCGAAGGATACATATTTTTAATACATCTTTTAAAAATATCTATAGCTCGGATATTTATGCATTCACTCATTTTTTAGCTTGCCGGTAATTTTATTCATCCTGGCTTGAATCTTTTTCTTTAAAACTGAGGTATACATATTTTTAATCCATCTTTTAAAAATATCTATGCATCTGATATTCATTCTTTCTCTCATTTTTCAGCTTCCTGGTATCCTCTTTTAAAAATATCTATACCTTTGATATTCATGCGTTGCTCATTTTTTCTTTCTGTGTAGGTATCTCCTTTTTAGAAAGTTTAAATTTTTCTTTTCTCCACTGTCAGATATCGTCATAATGTTTCTACTTTAAATCTGAGGTATACATAATTTTAATCCATCTTTTAAAAATATCTATACCTCTGATATTCATGCTTTCCCCCTTTTTTAAGCTTTCCGTTTATCCCTTTCATCCCAACTAGAATATGTTCTTTTGTTATCTGATTGATTTCATCTTCTTAAATTCCGAAGGATACATATTTTTAATCCATCATATAAAAATATCTATACCTCGTATATTCATGATTTCACTCATTTGTCAGCTTGCCGGTAATTTTATTCATCCTGTCTTGGATCTTTGTCCTGTTTACTCACTGTTTTCTTCTTTTCAAATTCAGAGAGATACATATTTTAATCCATCTTTTAAAAATATCTATACCTCGGATATTCATGCTTTCACTCATTTTTCTGCTTGCCGGTAATTTTATTCATCCTGGCTTGAACCGTTTTCTTTAAAACTGAGGTATACATATTTTTAATCCATCTTTTAAAAATATCTATACCTCTGATATGTATTCTTTTTACCTAATTTTAATCTTCCGGGTCATCCCTTCCTCCTAACTAGTATCTGTTCTTTTGTTATCTGATTGATTTCATCTTCTTAAATTCCGAAGGATACATATTTTAAATCCATCTTTTAAAAATATCTATACCTCGTATATTCATGCTTTCACTCTTTTTTCAGCTTGCCGGTAATTTTATTCATCCTGGCTTGAATCTTTTTCTTTAAAACTGACGTATACATATTTTTAATCCATCTTTTAAAAATATCTATACCTCTGATATTCATTCTTTCCCCTATTTTTAAGCTTCCGGGACATCCCTTTCCTCCTAACTAGAATCTGTTCTTTTGATATCTGATTGATTTCATCTTCTTAAATTCCGAAGGATACATATTTTTAATCCATCTTTTAAAAATATCTATACCTCGGATATTCATGCTTTCACTCTTTTTTCAGCTTGCCGGTAATTTTATTCATTCTGGCTTGAATAGTTTTCTTTAAAACTGAGGTATACATATTTTTAATCCATCTTTTAAAAATATCTATACCTCTGATATTCATTCTTCCCCCTATTTTTAAGCTTCCGGGTCATCCCTTTCCTCCCAACTAGAATCTGTTCTTTTGTTATCTGATTGATTTCATCTTCTTAAATTCCGAAGGATACATATTTTTAATCCATCTTTTAAAAACATCTATACCTCGGATATTCATGCTTTCACTCATTTTTCAGCTTGCCGGTAATTTTATTCATCCTGGCTTGAATCTTTTTCTTTAAAACTGAGGTATACATATTTTTAATCCATCTTTTAAAAATATCTATACCTCTCATATGCATTCTTTTTACCTAATTTTAATCTTCCTGGTCATCCCTTCCTCCTAACTAGTATCTATTCTTTTGTTATCTGATTGATTTCATCTTCTTAAATTCCGAAGGATACATATTTTAAATCCATCTTTTAAAAATATCTATACCTCGTATATTCATGCTTTCACTCTTTTTTCAGCTTGCCGGTAATTTTATTCATCCTGGCTTGAATCTTTTTCTTTAAAACTGACGTATACATATTTTTAATCCATCTTTTAAAAATATCTATACCTCTGATATTCATTCTTTCCCCTATTTTTAAGCTTCCGGGACATCCCTTTCCTCCTAACTAGAATCTGTTCTTTTGATATCTGATTGATTTCATCTTCTTAAATTCCGAAGGATACATATTTTTAATCCATCTTTTAAAAATATCTATACCTCGGATATTCATGCTTTCACTCATTTTTCAGCTTGCCGGTAATTTTATTCATCCTGGCTTGAATCTTTTTCTTTAAAACTGAAGTATACATATTTTTAATCCATCTTTTAAAAATATCAATCCTCTGATATTCATTCTTTCCCCAATTTTTAAGCTTCCGGGTCATCCCTTTCCTGCTAACTAGAATCTGTTCTTTTGTTATCTGATTGATTTCATCTTCTTAAATTCCGAAGGATACATATTTTTAATCCATCTTTTAAAAATATCTATACCTCGGATATTCATGCTTTCACTCATTTTTCAGCTTGCCTGAAATTTTATTCATCCTGGCTTGAATCTTTTTCTTTAAAACTGAGGTATACATATTTTTAATCCATCTTATAAAAATATCTATACCTCTGATATTCATTCTTTCCCCTATTTTTAAGCTTCCGTGTCATCCCTTTCCTCCTAACTAGAATCTGTTCTTTTGTTATCTGATTGATTTCATGTTCTTAAATTCCGAAGGATACATATTTTTAATCCATCTTTTAAAAATATCTATACCTCGGATATTCATGCTTTCACTCATTTTTCAGCTTGCCGGTAATTTTATTCATCCTGGCTTGAATCTTTTTCTTTAAAACTGAGGTATACATATTTTTAATCCATCTTTTAAAATTATCTATCCTCTGATATTCATTCTTTCCCCAATTTTTAAGCTTCCGAGTCATCCCTTTCCTCCTATCTAGAATCTGTTCTTTTGTTATCTGATTGATTTCATCTTCTTAAATTTCGAAAGATACATATTTTTAATCCATCTTTTAAAAATATCTATACCTCGGATATTCATGTTTTCATTCATTTTTCAGCATGCCGGTAATTTTATTCATCCTGGCTTGAATCTTTTTCTTTAAAACTGAGGTGTACATATTTTTAATCCATCTTTTAAAAATATCTATACATCTGATATTCATTCTTTCCCTATTTTTACGCTTCTGGGTCATGCCTTTCCTCCGAAGTAGAATCTGTTCTTTTGTTATCTGATTGATTTCATCTTCTTAAATTCCGAAGGATACATAAATTTATACCATCTTTTAAAAATATCTATACCTCGGATATTCATTCTTTCACTCATTTTTCAGCTTGCCGGTAATTTTATTCATCCTGGCTTGAATCTTTTTCTTTAAAACTGAGGTATACATATTTTTGATCCATCTTTTAAAAATATCTATACCTCTGATATTCATTCTTTCCCCTACTTTTAAGCTTCCGGGTCATCCCTTTCCTCCTAAATAGAATCTGTTCCTTTGTTATCTGATTGATTTCATCTTCTTAAATTCCGAAGGATACATATATTTAATCCATCTTTTAAAAATATCTGTACCTCGGATATTCATGCTTTCAGTCATTTGTCAGCTTGCCGGTAATTTTATTCATCCTGGCTTGAATCTTTTTCTTTAAAACTGAGGTATACATATTTTTAATCCATCTTTTAAAAATATCTATACCTCTGATATTCTTTCTTTCCTGTATTTTTAAGCTTCCGTGTCATCCCTTTCCTCCTAACTAGAATCTGTTCTTTTGTTATCTGATTGATTTCATCTTCTTAAATTCCGAAGGATACATATTTTTAATCCATCTTTTAAAAATATCTATACCTCGGATATTCATGCTTTCACTCATTTTCAGCTTGCCGGTAATTTTATTCATCCTGGCTTGAATCGTTTTCTTTAAAACTGAGGTATACATATTTTTAATCCATCTTTTAAAATTATCTATCCTCTGATATTCATTCTTTCCCCAATTTTTAAGCTTCCGGGTCATCCCTTTCCTGCTAACTAGAATCTGTTCCTTTGTTATCTGATTGATTTCATCTTCTTAAATTCCGAAGGATACATATATTTAATCCATCTTTTAAAAATATCTATACCTCTGATATTCATTCTTTCCCCTATTTTTAAGCTTCCGGGTCATCCCTTTCCTCCTAAATAGAATCTGTTCCTTTGTTATCTGATTGATTTCATCTTCTTAAATTCCGAAGGATACATATTTTTAATCCATCTTTTAAAAACATCTATACCTCGTATATTCATGCTTTCACTCTTTTTTCAGCTTGCCGGTAATTTTATTCATCCTGGCTTGAATCTTTTTCTTTAAAACTGAGGTATACATATTTTTAATCCATCTTTTAAAAATATCTATACCTCTGATATTCATTCTTTACCCTATTTTTAAGCTTCCGGGACATCCCTTTCCTCCCAACTAGAATCTGTTCTTTTGTTATCTGATTGATTTCATCTTCTTAAATTCCGAAGGATACATATTTTTAATCCATCTTTTAAAAACATCTATACCTCGGATATTCATGCTTTCACTCATTTTTCAGCTTGCCGGTAATTTTATTCATCCTGGCTTGAATCTTTTTCTTTAAAACTGAGGTATACATATTTTTAATCCATCTTTTAAAAATATCTATACCTCTGATATGTATTCTTTTTACCTAATTTTAATCTTCCGGGTCATCCCTTCCTCCTAACTAGTATCTGTTCTTTTGTTATCTGATTGATTTCATCTTCTTAAATTCCGAAGGATACATATTTTAAATCCATCTTTTAAAAATATCTATACCTCGTATATTCATGCTTTCACTCTTTTTTCAGCTTGCCGGTAATTTTATTCATCCTGGTTTGAATCTTTTTCTTTAAAACTGAGGTGTACATATTTTTAATCCATCTTTTAAAAATATCTATACATCTGATATTCATTCTTTCCCTATTTTTAAGCTTCCGGGTCATCCCTTTCCTCCGAAGTAGAATCTGTTCTTTTGTTATCTGATTGATTTCATCTTCTTAAATTCCGAAGGATACATATTTTTAATCCATCTTTTAAAAATATCTATACCTCGGATATTCATTCTTTCCCTATTTTTAAGCTTCCGGGTCATCCCTTTCCTCCGAAGTAGAATCTGTTCTTTTGTTATCTGATTGATTTCATCTTCTTAAATTCCGAAGGATACATATTTTTAATCCATCTTTTAAAAATATCTATACCTCGGATATTCATGCTTTCACTCATTTTTCAGCTTGCCGGTAATTTTATTCATCCTGGCTTGAATCTTATTCTTTAAAACTGAGGTATACATATTTTTAATCCATCTTTTAGAAATATCTATACCTCTGATATTCATTCTTTCCCCTATTTTTAAGTTTCCGGGTCATCCCTTTCCTCCTAAGTAGAATATGTTATTTTGTTATCTGATTGATTTCATCTTCTTAAATTCCGAAGTATACATATTTTTAATCCATCTTTTAAAAATATCTATACCTCGTATATTCATGCTTTCACTCTTTTTTCAGCTTGCCGGTAATTTTATTCATCCTGGCTTGAATCTTTTTCTTTAAAACTGAGGTATACATATTTTTAATCCATCTTTTAAAAATATCTATACCTCTGATATTCATTCTTTCCCCTATTTTTAAGCTTCCGGGACATCCCTTTCCTCCTAACTAGAATCTGTTCTTTTGATATCTGATTGGTTTCATCGTCTTAAATTCCGAAGGATACATATTTTTAATCCATCTTTTAAAAATATCTATACCCCGGATATTCATGCTTTCACTCATTTTTCAGCTTGCCGGAAATTTTATTCATCCTGGCTTGAATCTTTTTCTTTAAAACTGAGGTATACATATTTTTAATCCATCTTTTAAAAATATCTATACCTCTGATATTCGTGATTTCCCATATTTTTAATCTTAAATTCCGAAGGATACATATTTTTAATCCATCTTTTAAAAATATCTATACTTCTGATATTCATGCTTTCACTCATTTTTCTGCTTGCCGGTAATTTTATTCATCCTGGCTTGAATAGTTTTCTTTAAAACTGAGGTATAATTATTTTTAATCCATCTTTTAAAAATATCTATACCTCTGATATTCTTTCTTCCCCCTATTTTTAAGCTTCCGGGTCATCCCTTTCCTCCCAACTAGAATCTGTTCTTTTGTTATCTGATTGATTTCATCTTCTTAAATTCCGAAGGATACATATTTTTAATCCATCTTTTAAAAACATCTATACCTCGGATATTCATGCTTTCACTCATTTTTCAGCTTGCCGGTAATTTTATTCATCCTGGCTTGAATCTTTTTCTTTAAAACTGAGGTATACATATTTTTAATCCATCTTTTAAAAATATCTATACCTCTGATATTCATTCTTCCCCCTATTTTTAAGCTTCCGGGTCATCCCTTTCCTCCCAACTAGAATCTGTTCTTTTGTTATCTGATTGATTTCATCTTCTTAAATTCCGAAGGATACATATTTTTAATCCATCTTTTAAAAACATCTATACCTCGGATATTCATGCTTTCACTCATTTTTCAGCTTGCCGGTAATTTTATTCATCCTGGCTTGAATCTTTTTCTTTAAAACTGAGGTATACATATTTTTAATCCATCTTTTAAAAATATCTATACCTCTGATATGTATTCTTTTTACCTAATTTTAATCTTCCGGGTCATCCCTTCCTCCTAACTAGTATCTGTTGTTTTGTTATCTGATTGATTTCATCTTCTTAAATTCCGAAGGATACATATTTTAAATCCATCTTTTAAAAATATCTATACCTCGTATATTCATGCTTTCACTCTTTTTTCAGCTTGCCGGTAATTTTATTCATCCTGACTTGAATCTTTTTCTTTAGAACTGAGGTATACATATTTTTATTCCATCTTTTAAAAATATCTATACCTCTGATATTCATTCTTTCCCCTATTTTTAAGCTTCCGGGACATCCCTTTCCTCCTGACTAGAATCTATTATTTTGTTATCGGATTGATTTCATCTTCTTAAATTCCGAAGGATACATAATTTTAATCCATCTTTTAAAAATATCTATACCTCTGATATTCATGCTTTCACTCATTTTTCTGCTTGCCGGTAATTTTATTCATCCTGGCTTGAATAGTTTTCTTTAAAACTGAGATATACATATTTTTAATCCATCTTTTAAAAATATCTATACCTCTGATATTCATTCTTCCCCCTATTTTTAAGCTTCCGGGTCATCCCTTTCCTCCCAACTAGAATCTGTTCTTTTGTTATCTGATTGATTTCATCTTCTTAAATTCCGAAGGATACATATTTTTAATCCATCTTTTAAAAACATCTATACCTCGGATATTCATGCTTTCACTCATTTTTCAGCTTGCCGGTAATTTTATTCATCCTGGCTTGAATCTTTTTCTTTAAAACTGAGGTATACATATTTTTAATCCATCTTTTAAAAATATCTATACCTCTGATATGTATTCTTTTTACCTAATTTTAATCTTCCGGGTCATCCCTTCCTCCTAACTAGTATCTGTTCTTTTGTTATCTGATTGATTTCATCTTCTTAAATTCCGAAGGATACATATTTTAAATCCATCTTTTAAAAATATCTATACCTCGTATATTCATGCTTTCACTCTTTTTTCAGCTTGCCGGTAATTTTATTCATCCTGGCTTGAATCTTTTTCTTTAAAACTGACGTATTCATATTTTTAATCCATCTTTTAAAAATATCTATACCTCTGATATTCATTCTTTCCCCTATTTTTAAGCTTCCGGGACATCCCTTTCCTCCTAACTAGAATCTGTTCTTTTGATATCTCATTGATTTCATCTTCTTAAATTCCGAAGGATACATATTTTTAATCCATCTTTTAAAAATATCTATACCTCGGATATTCATGCTTTCACTCATTTTTCAGCTTGCCGGTAATTTTATTCATCCTGGCTTGAATCTTTTTCTTTAAAACTGAGGTATACATATTTTTAATCCATCTTTTAAAAATATCAATCCTCTGATATTCATTCTTTCCCCAATTTTTAAGCTTCCGGGTCATCCCTTTCCTGCTAACTAGAATCTGTTCTTTTGTTATCTGATTGATTTCATCTTCTTAAATTCCGAAGGATACATACTTTTAATCCATCTTTTAAAAATATCTATACCTCGGATATTCATGCTTTCACTCATTTTTAGCTTGCCGGTAATTTTATTCATCCTGGCTTGAATCTTTTTCTTTAAAACTGAGGTATACATATTTTTAATCCATCTTATAAAAATATCTATACCTCTGATATTCATTCTTTCCCCTAATTTTAAGCTTCCGTGTCATCCCTTTCCTCCCAACTAGAATCTGTTCTTTTGTTATCTGATTGATTTCATCTTCTTAAATTCCGAAGGATACATATTTTTAATTTATCTTTTAAAAATATCTATACCTCGGATATTCATGCTTTCATTCATTTTTCAGCATGCCTGTAATTTTATTCATCCTGGCTTGAATCTTTTTCTTTAAAACTGAGGTGTACATATTTTTAATCCATCTTTTAAAAATATCTATACCTCTGATATTCATTCTTTCCCTATTTTTAAGCTTCCGGGTCATCCCTTTCCTCCCAACTAGAATCTGTTCTTTTGTTATCTGATTGATTTCATCTTCTTAAATTCCGAAGGATACATATTTTTAATCCATCTTTTAAAAACATCTATACCTCGGATATTCATGCTTTCACTCATTTTTCAGCTTGCCGGTAATTTTATTCATCCTGGCTTGAATCTTTTTCTTTAAAACTGAGGTATACATATTTTTAATCCATCTTTTAAAAATATCTATACCTCTGATATGTATTCTTTTTACCTAATTTTAATCTTCCGGGTCATCCCTTCCTCCTAACTAGTATCTGTTCTTTTGTTATCTGATTGATTTCATCTTCTTAAATTCCGAAGGATACATATTTTTAATCCATCTTTTAAAAACATCTATACCTCGGATATTCATGCTTTCACTCATTTTTCAGCTTGCCGGTAATTTTATTCATCCTGGCTTGAATCTTTTTCTTTAAAACTGAGGTATACATATTTTTAATCCATCTTTTAAAAATATCTATACCTCTGATATGTATTCTTTTTACCTAATTTTAATCTTCCGGGTCATCCCTTCCTCCTAACTAGTATCTGTTGTTTTGTTATCTGATTGATTTCATCTTCTTAAATTCCGAAGGATACATATTTTAAATCCATCTTTTAAAAATATCTATACCTCGTATATTCATGCTTTCACTCTTTTTTCAGCTTGCCGGTAATTTTATTCATCCTGGCTTGAATCTTTTTCTTTAAAACTGACGTATTCATATTTTTAATCCATCTTTTAAAAATATCTATACCTCTGATATTCATTCTTTCCCCTATTTTTAAGCTTCCGGGACATCCCTTTCCTCCTAACTAGAATCTGTTCTTTTGATATCTCATTGATTTCATCTTCTTAAATTCCGAAGGATACATATTTTTAATCCATCTTTTAAAAATATCTATACCTCGGATATTCATGCTTTCACTCATTTTTCAGCTTGCCGGTAATTTTATTCATCCTGGCTTGAATCTTTTTCTTTAAAACTGAGGTATACATATTTTTAATCCATCTTTTAAAAATATCAATCCTCTGATATTCATTCTTTCCCCAATTTTTAAGCTTCCGGGTCATCCCTTTCCTGCTAACTAGAATCTGTTCTTTTGTTATCTGATTGATTTCATCTTCTTAAATTCCGAAGGATACATACTTTTAATCCATCTTTTAAAAATATCTATACCTCGGATATTCATGCTTTCACTCATTTTTAGCTTGCCGGTAATTTTATTCATCCTGGCTTGAATCTTTTTCTTTAAAACTGAGGTATACATATTTTTAATCCATCTTATAAAAATATCTATACCTCTGATATTCATTCTTTCCCCTATTTTTAAGCTTCCGTGTCATCCCTTTCCTCCCAACTAGAATCTGTTCTTTTGTTATCTGATTGATTTCATCTTCTTAAATTCCGAAGGATACATATTTTTAATTTATCTTTTAAAAATATCTATACCTCGGATATTCATGCTTTCATTCATTTTTCAGCATGCCTGTAATTTTATTCATCCTGGCTTGAATCTTTTTCTTTAAAACTGAGGTGTACATATTTTTAATCCATCTTTTAAAAATATCTATACCTCTGATATTCATTCTTTCCCTATTTTTAAGCTTCCGGGTCATCCCTTTCCTCCCAACTAGAATCTGTTCTTTTGTTATCTGATTGATTTCATCTTCTTAAATTCCGAAGGATACATATTTTTAATCCATCTTTTAAAAACATCTATACCTCGGATATTCATGCTTTCACTCATTTTTCAGCTTGCCGGTAATTTTATTCATCCTGGCTTGAATCTTTTTCTTTAAAACTGAGGTATACATATTTTTAATCCATCTTTTAAAAATATCTATACCTCTGATATGTATTCTTTTTACCTAATTTTAATCTTCCGGGTCATCCCTTCCTCCTAACTAGTATCTGTTCTTTTGTTATCTGATTGATTTCATCTTCTTAAATTCCGA
Organism: Maratus michaelseni; assembly: GCA_963931845.1. Lineage (NCBI taxonomy): Eukaryota > Metazoa > Arthropoda > Arachnida > Araneae > Salticidae > Maratus > Maratus michaelseni. The sequence continues at coordinate 312,916,085 of OZ007587.1, read as the reverse complement.
AGGATACATATTTTTAATCCATCTTTTAAAAACATCTATACCTCGGATATTCATGCTTTCACTCATTTTTCAGCTTGCCGGTAATTTTATTCATCCTGGCTTGAATCTTTTTCTTTAAAACTGAGGTATACATATTTTTAATCCATCTTTTAAAAATATCTATACCTCTGATATGTATTCTTTTTACCTAATTTTAATCTTCCGGGTCATCCCTTCCTCCTAACTAGTATCTGTTGTTTTGTTATCTGATTGATTTCATCTTCTTAAATTCCGAAGGATACATATTTTAAATCCATCTTTTAAAAATATCTATACCTCGTATATTCATGCTTTCACTCTTTTTTCAGCTTGCCGGTAATTTTATTCATCCTGACTTGAATCTTTTTCTTTAGAACTGAGGTATACATATTTTTATTCCATCTTTTAAAAATATCTATACCTCTGATATTCATTCTTTCCCCTATTTTTAAGCTTCCGGGACATCCCTTTCCTCCTGACTAGAATCTATTATTTTGTTATCGGATTGATTTCATCTTCTTAAATTCCGAAGGATACATAATTTTAATCCATCTTTTAAAAATATCTATACCTCTGATATTCATGCTTTCACTCATTTTTCTGCTTGCCGGTAATTTTATTCATCCTGGCTTGAATAGTTTTCTTTAAAACTGAGATATACATATTTTTAATCCATCTTTTAAAAATATCTATACCTCTGATATTCATTCTTCCCCCTATTTTTAAGCTTCCGGGTCATCCCTTTCCTCCCAACTAGAATCTGTTCTTTTGTTATCTGATTGATTTCATCTTCTTAAATTCCGAAGGATACATATTTTTAATCCATCTTTTAAAAACATCTATACCTCGGATATTCATGCTTTCACTCATTTTTCAGCTTGCCGGTAATTTTATTCATCCTGGCTTGAATCTTTTTCTTTAAAACTGAGGTATACATATTTTTAATCCATCTTTTAAAAATATCTATACCTCTGATATGTATTCTTTTTACCTAATTTTAATCTTCCGGGTCATCCCTTCCTCCTAACTAGTATCTGTTCTTTTGTTATCTGATTGATTTCATCTTCTTAAATTCCGAAGGATACATATTTTAAATCCATCTTTTAAAAATATCTATACCTCGTATATTCATGCTTTCACTCTTTTTTCAGCTTGCCGGTAATTTTATTCATCCTGGCTTGAATCTTTTTCTTTAAAACTGACGTATTCATATTTTTAATCCATCTTTTAAAAATATCTATACCTCTGATATTCATTCTTTCCCCTATTTTTAAGCTTCCGGGACATCCCTTTCCTCCTAACTAGAATCTGTTCTTTTGATATCTCATTGATTTCATCTTCTTAAATTCCGAAGGATACATATTTTTAATCTATCTTTTAAAAATATCTATACCTCGGATATTCATGCTTTCACTCATTTTTCAGCTTGCCGGTAATTTTATTCATCCTGGCTTGAATCTTTTTCTTTAAAACTGAGGTATACATATTTTTAATCCATCTTTTAAAAATATCAATCCTCTGATATTCATTCTTTCCCCAATTTTTAAGCTTCCGGGTCATCCCTTTCCTGCTAACTAGAATCTGTTCTTTTGTTATCTGATTGATTTCATCTTCTTAAATTCCGAAGGATACATACTTTTAATCCATCTTTTAAAAATATCTATACCTCGGATATTCATGCTTTCACTCATTTTTAGCTTGCCGGTAATTTTATTCATCCTGGCTTGAATCTTTTTCTTTAAAACTGAGGTATACATATTTTTAATCCATCTTATAAAAATATCTATACCTCTGATATTCATTCTTTCCCCTATTTTTAAGCTTCCGTGTCATCCCTTTCCTCCCAACTAGAATCTGTTCTTTTGTTATCTGATTGATTTCATCTTCTTAAATTCCGAAGGATACATATTTTTAATTTATCTTTTAAAAATATCTATACCTCGGATATTCATGCTTTCATTCATTTTTCAGCATGCCTGTAATTTTATTCATCCTGGCTTGAATCTTTTTCTTTAAAACTGAGGTGTACATATTTTTAATCCATCTTTTAAAAATATCTATACCTCTGATATTCATTCTTTCCCTATTTTTAAGCTTCCGGGTCATCCCTTTCCTCCCAACTAGAATCTGTTCTTTTGTTATCTGATTGATTTCATCTTCTTAAATTCCGAAGGATACATATTTTTAATCCATCTTTTAAAAACATCTATACCTCGGATATTCATGCTTTCACTCTTTTTTCAGCTTGCCGGTAATTTTATTCATCCTGGCTTGAATCTTTTTCTTTAAAACTGAGGTATACATATTTTTAATCCATCTTTTAAAAATATCAATCCTCTGATATTCATTCTTTCCCCAATTTTTAAGCTTCCGGGTCATCCCTTTCCTCCCAACTAGAATCTGTTCTTTTGTTATCTGATTGATTTCATCTTCTTAAATTCCGAAGGATACATATTTTTAATTTATCTTTTAAAAATATCTATACCTCGGATATTCATGCTTTCATTCATTTTTCAGCATGCCTGTAATTTTATTCATCCTGGCTTGAATCTTTTTCTTTAAAACTGAGGTGTACATATTTTTAATCCATCTTTTAAAAATATCTATACCTCTGATATTCATTCTTTCCCTATTTTTAAGCTTCCGGGTCATCCCTTTCCTCCGAAGTAGAATCTGTTCTTTTGTTATCTGATTGATTTCAGCTTCTTAAATTCCGAAGGATACATAAATTTAATCCATGTTTTAAAAATATCTATACCTCGGATATTCATTCTTTCACTCATTTTTCAGCTTGCCGGTAATTTTATTCATCCTGGCTTGAATCTTTTTCTTTAAAACTGAGGTATACATATTTTTGATCCATCTTTTAAAAATATCTATACCTCTGATATTCATTCTTTCCCCTATTTTTAAGCTTCCGGGTCATCCCTTTCCTCCTAAATAGAATCTGTTCCTTTGTTATCTGATTGATTTCATCTTCTTAAATTCCGAAGGATACATATATTTAATCCATCTTTTAAAAATATCTATACCTCGGATATTCATGCTTTCAGACATTAGTCAGCTTGCCGGTAATTTTATTCATCCTGGCTTGAATCGTTTTCTTTAAAACTGAGGTATACATATTTTTAATCCATCTTTTAAAATTATCTATCCTCTGATATTCATTCTTTCCCCAATTTTTAAGCTTCCGGGTCATCCCTTTCCTCCTATCTAGAATCTGTTCTTTTGTTATCTGATTGATTTCATCTTCTTAAATTCCGAAGGATACATATTTTTAATCCATCTTTTAAAAATATCTATACCTCGGATATTCATGCTTTCATTCATTTTTCAGCTTGCCGGTAATTTTATTCATCCTGGCTTGAATCTTTTTCTTTAAAACTAAGGTGTACATATTTTTAATCCATCTTTTAAAAATATCTATACCTCTGATATTCATTCTTTCCCTATTTTTAAGCTTCCGGGTCATCCCTTTCGTCCGAAGTAGAATCTGTTCTTTTGTTATCTGATTGATTTCATCTTCTTAAATTCCGAAGGATACATATTTTTAATCCATCTTTTAAAAAAAAAATATCTATACCTCGGATATTCATTCTTTCACTCATTTTTCAGCTTGCCGGTAATTTTATTCATCCTGGCTTGAATCTTTTTCTTTAAAACTGAGGTATACATATTTTTAACCCATCTTTTAAAAACATCAATCCTCTGATATTCATTCTTTCCCCAATTTTTAAGCTTCCGGGTCATCCCTTTCCTGCTAACTAGAATCTGTTCCTTTGTTATCTGATTGATTTCATCTTCTTTAATTCCGAAGGATACATATATTTAATCCATCTTTTAAAAATATCTATACCTCGGATATTCATGCTTTCACTCATTTGTCAGCTTGCCGGTAATTTTATTCATCCTGGCTTGAATCTTTTTCTTTAAAACTGAGGTATACATATTTTTAATCCATCTTTTAAAATTATCTATCCTCTGATATTCATTCTTTCCCCAATTTTTAAGCTTCCGGGTCATCCCTTTCCTCCTATCTAGAATCTGTTCTTTTGTTATCTGATTGATTTCATCTTCTTAAATTCCGAAGGATACATATTTTTAATCCATCTTTTAAAAACATCTATACCTCGGATATTCATGCTTTCACTCATTTTTCAGCTTGCCGGTAATTTTATTCATCCTGGCTTGAATCTTTTTCTTTAAAACTGAGGTATACATATTTTTAATCCATCTTTTAAAAATATCTATACCTCTGATATGTATTCTTTTTACCTAATTTTAATCTTCCGGGTCATCCCTTCCTCCTAACTAGTATCTGTTCTTTTGTGATCTGATTGATTTCATCTTCTTAAATTCCGAAGGATACATATTTTAAATCCATCTTTTAAAAATATCTATACCTCGTATATTCATGCTTTCACTCTTTTTTCAGCTTGCCGGTAATTTTATTCATCCTGGCTTGAATCTTTTTCTTTAAAACTGAGGTATACATATTTTTAATCCATCTTTTAAAAATATCTATACCTCTGATATGTATTCTTTTTACCTAATTTTAATCTTCCGGGTCATCCCTTCCTCCTAACTAGTATCTGTTCTTTTGTTATCTGATTGATTTCATCTTAAATTCCGAAGGATACATATTTTAAATCCATCTTTTAAAAATATCTATACCTCGTATATTCATGCTTTCACTCTTTTTTCAGCTTGCCGGTAATTTTATTCATCCTGGCTTGAATCTTTTTCTTTAAAACTGAGGTATACATATTTTTAATCCATCTTTTAAAAATATCTATACCTCTGATATTCATTCTTTCCCCTATTTTTAAGCTTCCGGGACATCCCTTTCCTCCTAACTAGAATCTGTTCTTTTGATATCTGATTGATTTCATCTTCTTAAATTCCGAAGGATACATATTTTTAATCCATCTTTTAAAAATATCTATACCGCGGATATTCATGCTTTAACTCATTTTTCAGCTTGCCGGAAATTTTATTCATCCTGGCTTGAATCTTTTTCTTTAAAAATGAGGTATACATATTTTTAATGCATCTTTTAAAAATATCCATCCTCTGATATTCATTCTTTCCCCAATTTTTAAGCTTCCGGGTTATCCCTTTCCTGCTAACTAGAATCTGTTCTTTTGTTATCTGATTGATTTCATCTTCTTAAATTCCGAAGGATACATATTTTTAATCCATCTTTTAAAAATATCTATACCTCGGATATTCATGCTTTCATTCATTTTTCAGCATGCCGGTAATTTTATTCATCCTGGCTTGAATCTTTTTCTTTAAAACTGAGGTGTACATATTTTTAATCCATCTTTTAAAAATATCTATACCTCTGATATTCATTCTTTCCCTATTTTTAAGCTTCCGGGTCATCCCTTTCCTCCGAAGTAGAATCTGTTCTTTTGTTATCTGATTGATTTCATCTTCTTAAATCCCGAAGGATACATATTTTTAATCCATCTTTTAAAAATATCTATACCTCGGATATTCATTCTTTCCCTATTTTGAAGCTTCCGGGTCATCCCTTTCCTCCGAAGTAGAATCTGTTCTTTTGTTATCTGATTGATTTCATCTTCTTAAATTCCGAAGGATACATATTTTTAATCCATCTTTTAAAAATATCTATACCTCGGATATTCATGCTTTCACTCATTTTTCCGCTTGCCGGTAATTTTATTCATCCTGGCTTGAATAGTTTTCTTTAAAACTGAGGTATACATATTTTTAATCCATCTTTTAAAAATATCTATACCTCTCATATTCATTCTTTCCCCTATTTTTAAGCTTCCGGGTCATCCCTTTCCTCCTAAATAGAATCTGTTCCTTTGTTATCTGATTGATTTCATCTTCTTAAATTCCGAAGGATACATAATTTTAATCCATCTTTTAAAAATAGCTATACCTCGGATATTCATGCTTTCACTCATTTTTCTGCTTGCCGGTAATTTTATTCATCCTGGCTTGAATAGTTTTCTTTAAAACTGAGGTATACATATTTTTAATCCATCTTATAAAAATATCTATACCTCTGATATTCATTCTTTCCCCTATTTTTAAGCTTCCGTGTCATCCCTTTCCTCCCAACTAGAATCTGTTCTTTTGTTATCTGATTGATTTCATCTTCTTAAATTCCGAAGGATACATATTTTTAATCCATCTTTTAAAAATATCTATACCTCGGATATTCATGCTTTCACACATTTTTCTGCTTGCCGGTAATTTTATTCATCCTGGCTTGAATAGTTTTCTTTAAAACTGAGGTATACATATTTTTAATCCATCTTTTAAAAATATCTATACCTCTGATATTCATTCTTCCCCCTATTTTTAAGCTTCCGTGTCATCCCTTTCCTCCCAACTAGAATCTGTTCTTTTGTTATCTGATTGATTTCATCTTCTTAAATTCCGAAGGATACATATTTTTAATCCATCTTTTAAAAATATCTATACCTCGTATATTCATGCTTTCACTCTTTTTTCAGATTGCCGGTAATTTTATTCATCCTGACTTGAATCTTTTTCTTTAGAACTGAGGTATACATATTTTTAATCCATCTTTTAAAAATATCTATACCTCTGATATTCATTCTTTCCCCTATTTTTAAGCTTCCGGGTCATCCCTTTCCTCCTAAATAGAATCTGTTCCTTTGTTATCTGATTGATTTCATCTTCTTAAATTCCGAAGGATACATAATTTTAATCCATCTTTTAAAAATATCTATACCTCGGATATTCATGCTTTCACTCATTTTTCTGCTTGCCGGTAATTTTATTCATCCTGGCTTGAATAGTTTTCTTTAAAACTGAGGTATACATATTTTTAATCCATCTTTTAAAAATATCTATACCTCTGATATTCATTCTTCCCCCTATTTTTAAGCTTCCGGGTCATCCCTTTCCTCCCAACTAGAATCTGTTCTTTTGTTATCTGATTGATTTCATCTTCTTAAATTCCGAAGGATACATATTTTTAATCCATCTTTTAAAAACATCTATACCTCGGATATTCATGCTTTCACTCATTTTTCAGCTTGCCGGTAATTTTATTCATCCTGGCTTGAATCTTTTTCTTTAAAACTGAGGTATACATATTTTTAATCCATCTTTTAAAAATATCTATACCTCTGATATGTATTCTTTTTACCTAATTTTAATCTTCCGGGTCATCCCTTCCTCCTAACTAGTATCTGTTCTTTTGTTATCTGATTGATTTCATCTTCTTAAATTCCGAAGGATACATATTTTAAATCCATCTTTTAAAAATATCTATACCTCGTATATTCATGCTTTCACTCTTTTTTCAGCTTGCCGGTAATTTTATTCATCCTGGCTTGAATCTTTTTCTTTAAAACTGACGTATACATATTTTTAATCCATCTTTTAAAAATATCTATACCTCTGATATTCATTCTTTCCCCTATTTTTAAGCTTCCGGGACATCCCTTTCCTCCTAACTAGAATCTGTTCTTTTGATATCTGATTGATTTAATCTTCTTAAATTCCGAAGGATACATATTTTTAATCCATCTTTTAAAAATATCTATACCTCGGATATTCATGCTTTCACTCATTTTTCAGCTTGCCGGTAATTTTATTCATCCTGGCTTGAATCTTTTTCTTTAAAACTGAAGTATACATATTTTTAATCCAACTTTTAAAAATATCAATCCTCTCATATTCATTCTTTCCCCAATTTTTAAGCTTCCGGGTCATCCCTTTCCTGCTAACTAGAATCTGTTCTTTTGTTATCTGATTGATTTCATCATCTTAAATTCCGAAGGATACATATTTTTAATCCATCTTTTAAAAATATCTATACCTCGGATATTCATTCTTTCACTCATTTTTCAGCTTGCCGGTAATTTTATTCATCCTGGCTTGAATCTTTTTCTTTAAAACTGAGGTATACATATTTTTAATCCATCTTTTAAAAATATCAATCCTCTGATATTCATTCTTTCCTAATTTTTAAGCTTCCGGGTCATCCCTTTCCTGCTAACTAGAATCTGTTCCTTTGTTATGTGATTGATTTCATCTTCTTAAATTCCGAAGGATACATATATTTAATCCATCTTTTAAAAATATCTATACCTCGGATATTCATGCTTTCACTCATTTGTCAGCTTGCCGGTAATTTTATTCATCCTGGCTTGAATCTTTTTCTTTAAAACTGAGGTATACATATTTTTGATCCATCTTTTAAAAATATCTATACCTCTGATATTCATTCTTTCCCCTATTTTTAAGCTTCCGGGTCATCCCTTTCCTCCTAAATAGAATCTGTTCCTTTGTTATCTGATTGATTTCATCTTCTTAAATTCCGAAGGATACATATATTTAATCCATCTTTTAAAAATATCTATACCTCGGATATTCATGCTTTCAGACATTAGTCAGCTTGCCGGTAATTTTATTCATCCTGGCTTGAATCGTTTTCTTTAAAACTGAGGTATACATATTTTTAATCCATCTTTTAAAATTATCTATCCTCTGATATTCATTCTTTCCCCAATTTTTAAGCTTCCGGGTCATCCCTTTCCACCTATCTAGAATCTGTTCTTTTGTTATCTGATTGATTTCATCTTTTTAAATTCCGAAGGATACATATTTTTAATCCATCTTTTAAAAATATCTATACCTCGGATATTCATGCTTTCATTCATTTTTCAGCTTGCCGGTAATTTTATTCATCCTGGCTTGAATCTTTTTCTTTAAAACTAAGGTGTACATATTTTTAATCCATCTTTTAAAAATATCTATACCTCTGATATTCATTCTTTCCCTATTTTTAAGCTTCCGGGTCATCCCTTTCGTCCGAAGTAGAATCTGTTCTTTTCTTATCTGACTGATTTCATCTTCTTAAATTCCGAAGGATACATATTTTTAATCCATCTTTTTAAAAAAAAATATCTATACCTCGGATATTCATTCTTTCACTCATTTTTCAGCTTGTCGGTAATTTTATTCATCCTGGCTTGAATCTTTTTCTTTAAAACTGAGGTATACATATTTTTAATCCATCTTTTAAAAACATCAATCCTCTGATATTCATTCTTTCCCCAATTTTTAAGCTTCCGGGTCATCCCTTTCCTGCTAACTAGAATCTGTTCCTTTGTTATCTGATTGATTTCATCTTCTTAAATTCCGAAGGATACATATATTTAATCCATCTTTTAAAAATATCTATACCTCGGATATTCATGCTTTCACTCATTTGTCAGCTTGCCGGTAATTTTATTCATCCTGGCTTGAATCTTCTTCTTTAAAACTGAGGTATACATATTTTTAATCCATCTTTTAAAATTATCTATCCTCTGATAATCAATCTTTCCCCAATTTTTAAGCTTCCGGGTCATCCCTTTCCTCCTATCTAGAAACTGTTCTTTTGTTATCTGATTGATTTCATCTTCTTAAATTCCGAAGGATACATATTTTTAATCCATCTTTTAAAAACATCTATACCTCGGATATTCATGCTTTCACTCATTTTTCAGCTTGCCGGTAATTTTATTCATCCTGGCTTGAATCTTTTTCTTTAAAACTGAGGTATACATATTTTTAATCCATCTTTTAAAAATATCTATACCTCTGATATGTATTCTTTTTACCTAACTTTAATCTTCCGGGTCATCCCTTCCTCCTAACTAGTATCTGTTCTTTTGTGATCTGATTGATTTCATCTTCTTAAATTCCGAAGAATACATATTTTAAATCCATCTTTTAAAAATATCTATACCTCGTATATTCATGCTTTCACTCTTTTTTCAGCTTGCCGGTAATTTTATTCATCCTGGCTTGAATCTTTTTCTTTAAAACTGAGGTATACATATTTTTAATCCATCTTTTAAAAATATCTATACCTCTGATATTCATTCTTTCCCCTATTTTTAAGCTTCCGGGACATCCCTTTCCTCCCAACTAGAATCTGTTCTTTTGTTATCTGATTGATTTCATCTTCTTAAATTCCGAAGGATACATATTTTTAATCCATCTTTTAAAAACATCTATACCTCGGATATTCATGCTTTCACTCATTTTTCAGCTTGCCGGTAATTTTATTCATCCTGGCTTGAATCTTTTTCTTTAAAACTGAGGTATACATATTTTTAATCCATCTTTTAAAAATATCTATACCTCTGATATGTATTCTTTTTACCTAATTTTAATCTTCCGGGTCATCCCTTCCTCCTAACTAGTATCTGTTCTTTTGTTATCTGATTGATTTCATCTTCTTAAATTCCGAAGGATACATATTTTAAATCCATCTTTTAAAAACATCTATACCTCGTATATTCATGCTTTCACTCTTTTTTCAGCTTGCCGGTAATTTTATTCATCCTGGCTTGAATCTTTTTCTTTAAAACTGAGGTATGCATATTTTTAATCCATCTTTTAAAAATATCTATACCTCTGATATTCATTCTTTTCCCTATTTTTAAGCTTCCGGGACATCCCTTTCCTCCTAACTAGAATCTGTTCTTTTGATATCTGATTGATTTCATCTTCTTAAATTCCGAAGGATACATATTTTTAATCCAACTTTTAAAAATATCTATACCTCGGATATTCATGCTTTAACTCATTTTTCACCTTGCCGGAAATTTTATTCATCCTGGCTTGAATCTTTTTCTTTAAAACTGAGGTATACATATTTTTAATCCATCTTTTAAAAATATCTATACCTCTGATATTCATTCTTTCCCCTATTTTTAAGCTTCCGGGTCATCCCTTTCCTGCTAACTAGAATCTGTTCTTTTGTTATCTGATTGATTTCATCTTCTTAAATTCCGAAGGATACATATTTTTAATCCATCTTTTAAAAATATCTATACCTCGGATATTCATTCTTTCCCTATTTTTAAGCTTCCGGGTCATCCCTTTCCTCCGAAGTAGAATCTGTTCTTTTGTTATCTGATTGATTTCATCTTCTTAAATTCCGAAGGATACATATTTTTAATCCATCTTTTAAAAATATCTATACCTCGGATATTCATGCTTTCACTCATTTTTCAGCTTGCCGGTAATTTTATTCATCCTGGCTTGAATAGTTTTCTTTAAAACTGAGGTATACATATTTTTAATCCATCTTTTAAAAATATCTATACCTCTGATATTCATTCTTTCCCCTATTTTTAAGCTTCCGGGTCATCCCTTTCCTCCTAAATAGAATCTGTTCCTTTGTTATCTGATTGATTTCATCTTCTTATATTCCGAAGGATACATAATTTTAATCCATCTTTTAAAAATATCTATACCTCGGATATTCATGCTTTCACTCATTTTTCTGCTTGCCGGTAATTTTATTCATCCTGGCTTGAATAGTTTTCTTTAAAACTGAGGTATACATATTTTTAATCCATCTTTTAAAAATATCTATACCTCTGATATTCATTCTTCCCCCTATTTTTAAGCTTCCGGGTCATCCCTTTCCTCCCAACTAGAATCTGTTCTTTTGTTATCTGATTGATTTCATCTTCTTAAATTCCGAAGGATACATATTTTTAATCCATCTTTTAAAAACATCTATACCTCGGATATTCATGCTTTCACTCATTTTTCAGCTTGCCGGTAATTTTATTCATCCTGGCTTGAATCTTTTTCTTTAAAACTGAGGTATACATATTTTTAATCCATCTTTTAAAAATATCTATACCTCTGATATGTATTCTTTTTACCTAATTTTAATCTTCCGGGTCATCCCTTCCTCCTAACTAGTATCTGTTCTTTTGTTATCTGATTGATTTCATCTTCTTAAATTCCGAAGGATACATATTTTAAATCCATCTTTTAAAAATATCTATACCTCGTATATTCATGCTTTCACTCTTTTTTCAGCTTGCCGGTAATTTTATTCATCCTGGCTTGAATCTTTTTCTTTAAAACTGACGTATACATATTTTTAATCCATCTTTTAAAAATATCTATACCTCTGATATTCATTCTTTCCCCTATTTTTAAGCTTCCGGGACATCCCTTTCCTCCTAACTAGAATCTGTTCTTTTGATATCTGATTGATTTCATCTTCTTAAATTCCGAAAGATACATATTTTTAATCCATCTTTTAAAAATATCTATACCTCGGATATTCATGCTTTCACTCATTTTTCAGCTTGCCGGTAATTTTATTCATCCTGGCTTGAATCTTTTTCTTTAAAACTGAAGTATACATATTTTTAATCCATCTTTTAAAAATATCAATCCTCTGATATTCATTCTTTCCCCAATTTTTAAGCTTCCGGGTCATCCCTTTCCTGGTAATTAGAATCTGTTCTTTTGTTATCTGATTGATTTCATCTTCTTAAATTCCGAAGGATACATATTTTTAATCCATCTTTTAAAAATATCTATACCTCGGATATTCATGCTTTCACTCATTTTTCAGCTTGCCGGTAATTTTATTCATCCTGGCTTGAATCTTTTTCTTTAAAACTGAGGTATACATATTTTTAATCCATCTTATAAAAATATCTATACCTCTGATATGTATTCTTTTTACCTAATTTTAATCTTCCGGGTCATCCCTTCCTCCTAACTAGTATCTGTTCTTTTGTTATCTGATTGATTTCATCTTCTTAAATTCCGAAGGATACATATTTTAAATCCATCTTTTAAAAATATCTATACCTCGTATATTCATGCTTTCACTCTTTTTTCAGCTTGCCGGTAATTTTATTCATCCTGACTTGAATCTTTTTCTTTAGAACTGAGGTATACATATTTTTAATCCATCTTTTAAAAATATCTATACCTCTGATATTCATTCTTTCCCCTATTTTTAAGCTTCCGGGTCATCCCTTTCCTCCTAAATAGAATCTGTTCCTTTGTTATCTGATTGATTTCATCTTCTTAAATTCCGAAGGATACATAATTTTAATCCATCTTTTAAAAATATCTATACCTCGGATATTCATGCTTTCACTCATTTTTCTGCTTGCCGGTAATTTTATTCATCCTGGCTTGAATAGTTTTCTTTAAAACTGAGGTATACATATTTTTAATCCATCTTTTAAAAATATCTATACCTCTGATATTCATTCTTCCCCCTATTTTTAAGCTTCCGTGTCATCCCTTTCCTCCCAACTAGAATCTGTTCTTTTGTTATCTGATTGATTTCATCTTCTTAAATTCCGAAGGATACATATTTTAAATCCATCTTTTAAAAATATCTATACCTCGTATATTCATGCTTTCACTCTTTTTTCAGCTTGCCGGTAATTTTATTCATCCTGGCTTGAATCTTTTTCTTTAAAACTGACGTATACATATTTTTAATCCATCTTTTAAAAATATCTATACCTCTGATATTCATTCTTTCCCCTATTTTTAAGCTTCCGGGACATCCCTTTCCTCCTAACTAGAATCTGTTCTTTTGATATCTGATTGATTTCATCTTCTTAAATTCCGAAGGATACATATTTTTAATCCATCTTTTAAAAATATCTATACCTCGGATATTCATGCTTTCACTCATTTTTCAGCTTGCCGGTAATTTTATTCATCCTGGCTTGAATCTTTTTCTTTAAAACTGAAGTATACATATTTTTAATCCATCTTTTAAAAATATCAATCCTCTGATATTCATTCTTTCCCCAATTTTTAAGCTTCCGGGTCATCCCTTTCCTGCTAACTAGAATCTGTTCTTTTGTTATCTGATTGATTTCATCTTCTTAAATTCCGAAGGATACATATTTTTAATCCATCTTTTAAAAACATCTATACCTCGGATATTCATGCTTTCACTCATTTTTCAGCTTGCCGGTAATTTTATTCATCCTGGCTTGAATCTTTTTCTTTAAAACTAAGGTATACATATTTTTAATCCATCTTTTAAAAATATCTATACCTCTGATATGTCTTCTTTTTACCTAATTTTAATCTTCCGGGTCATCCCTTCCTCCTAACTAGTATCTGTTCTTTTGTTATCTGATTGATTTCATCTTCTTAAATTCCGAAGGATACATATTTTAAATCCATCTTTTAAAAATATCTATACCTCGTATATTCATGCTTTCATTCTTTTTTCAGCTTGCCGGTAATTTTATTCATCCTGGCTTGAATCTTTTTCTTTAAAACTGAGGTATACATATTTTTAATCCATCTTTTAAAAATATCTATACCTCTGATATTCATTCTTTCCCCTTTTTTAAGCTTCCGGGACATCCCTTTCCTCCTAACTAGAATCTGTTCTTTTGATATCTGATTGATTTCATCTTCTTAAATTCCGAAGGATACATATTTTTAATCCATCTTTTAAAAATATCTATACCTGGGATATTCATGCTTTAACTCATTTTTCAGCTTGCCGGAAATTTTATTCATCCTGGCTTGAATCTTTTTCTTTAAAAATGAGGTATACATATTTTTAATGCATCTTTTAAAAATATCCATCCTCTGATATTCATTCTTTCCCCAATTTTTAAGCTTCCGGGTCATCCCTTTCCTGCTAACTAGAATCTGTTCTTTTGTTATCTGATTGATTTCATCTTCTTAAATTCCGAAGGATACATATTTTTAATCCATCTTTTAAAAATATCTATACCTCGGATATTCATGCTTTAACTCATTTTTCAGCTTGCCGGAAATTTTATTCATCCTGGCTTGAATCTTTTTCTTTAAAAATGAGGTATACATATTTTTAATGCATCTTTTAAAAATATCCATCCTCTGATATTCATTCTTTCCCCAATTTTTAAGCTTCCGGGTCATCCCTTTCCTGCTAACTAGAATCTGTTCTTTTGTTATCTGATTGATTTCATCTTCTTAAATTCCGAAGGATACATATTTTTAATCCATCTTTTAAAAATATCTATACCTCGGATATTCATGCTTTCATTCATTTTTCAGCATGCCGGTAATTTTATTCATCCTGGCTTGAATCTTTTTCTTTAAAACTGAGGTGTACATATTTTTAATCCATCTTTTAAAAATATCTATACCTCTCATATTCATTCTTTCCCTATTTTTAAGCTTCCGGGTCATCCCTTTCCTCCGAAGTAGAATCTGTTCTTTTGTTATCTGATTGATTTCATCTTCTTAAATCCCGAAGGATACATATTTTTAATCCATCTTTTAAAAATATCTATACCTCGGATATTCATTCTTTCCCTATTTTTAAGCTTCCGGGTCATCCCTTTCCTCCGAAGTAGAATCTGTTCTTTTGTTATCTGATTGATTTCATCTTCTTAAATTCCGAAGGATACATATTTTTAATCCATCTTTTAAAAATATCTATACCTCGGATATTCATGCTTTCACTCATTTTTCAGCTTGCCGGTAATTTTATTCATCCTGGCTTGAATAGTTTTCTTTAAAACTGAGGTATACATATTTTTAATCCATCTTTTAAAAATATCTATACCTCTGATATTCATTCTTTCCCCTATTTTTAAGATTCCGGGTCATCCCTTTCCTCCTAAATAGAATCTGTTCCTTTGTTATCTGATTGATTTCATCTTCTTAAATTCCGAAGGATACATAATTTTAATCCATCTTTTAAAAATATCTATACCTCGGATATTCATGCTTTCACTCATTTTTCTGCTTGCCGGTAATTTTATTCATCCTGGCTTGAATAGTTTTCTTTAAAACTGAGGTATACATATTTTTAATCCATCTTTTAAAAATATCTATACCTCTGATTATCATTCTTCCCCCTATTTTTAAGCTTCCGGGTCATCCCTTTCCTCCCAACTAGAATCTGTTCTTTTGTTATCTGATTGATTTCATCTTCTTAAATTCCGAAGGATACATATTTTTAATACATCTTTTAAAAACATCTATACCTCGGATATTCATGCTTTCACTCATTTTTCAGCTTGCCGGTAATTTTATTCATCCTGGCTTGAATCTTTTTCTTTAAAACTGAGGTATACATATTTTTAATCCATCTTTTAAAAATATCTATACCTCTGATATGTATTCTTTTTACCTAATTTTAATCTTCCGGGTCATCCCTTCCTCCTAACTAGTATCTGTTCTTTTGTTATCTGATTGATTTCATCTTCTTAAATTCCGAAGGATACATATTTTAAATCCATCTTTTAAAAATATCTATACCTCGTATATTCATGCTTTCACTCTTTTTTCAGCTTGCCGGTAATTTTATTCATCCTGGCTTGAATCTTTTTCTTTAAAACTGACGTATACATATTTTTAATCCATCTTTTAAAAATATCTATACCTCTGATATTCATTCTTTCCCCTATTTTTAAGCTTCCGGGACATCCCTTTCCTCCTAACTAGAATCTGTTCTTTTGATATCTGATTGATTTCATCTTCTTAAATTCCGAAGGATGCATATTTTTAATCCATCTTTTAAAAATATCTATACCTCGGATATTCATGCTTTCACTCATTTTTCAGCTTGCCGGTAATTTTATTCATCCTGGCTTGAATCTTTTTCTTTAAAACTGAAGTATACATATTTTTAATCCATCTTTTAAAAATATCAATCCTCTGATATTCATTCTTTCCCCAATTTTTAAGCTTCCGGGTCATCCCTTTCCTGCTAACTAGAATCTGTTCTTTTGTTATCTGATTGATTTCATCTTCTTAAATTCCGAAGGATACATATTTTTAATCCATCTTTTAAAAATATCTATACCTCGGATATTCATGCTTTCACTCATTTTTCAGCTTGCCGGTAATTTTATTCATCCGGGCTTGAATCTTTTTCTTTAAAACTGAGGTATACATATTTTTAATCCATCTTATAAAAATATCTATACCTCTGATATTCATTCTTTCCCCTATTTTTAAGCTTCCGTGTCATCCCTTTCCTCCTAACTAGAATCTGTTCTTTTGTTATCTGATTGATTTCATGTTCTTAAATTCCGAAGGATACATATTTTTAATCCATCTTTTAAAAATATCTATACCTCGGATATTCATGCTTTCACTCATTTTTCAGCTTGCCGGTAATTTTATTCATCCTGGCTTGAATCTTTTTCTTTAAAACTGAGGTATACATATTTTTAATCCATCTTTTAAAATTATCTATCCTCTGATATTCATTCTTTCCCCAATTTTTAAGCTTCCGGGTCATCCCTTTCCTCCTATCTAGAAACTGTTCTTTTGTTATCTGATTGATTTCATCTTCTTAAATTTCGAAAGATACATATTTTTAATCCATCTTTTAAAAATATCTATACCTCGTATATTCATGCTTTCACTCTTTTTTCAGCTTGCCGGTAATTTTATTCATCCTGGCTTGAATCTTTTTCTTTAAAACTGAGGTATACATATTTTTAATCCATCTTTTAAAAATATCTATACCTCTGATATTCATTCTTCCCCCTATTTTTAAGCTTCCGGGTCATCCCTTTCCTCCCAACTAGAATCTGTTCTTTTGTTATCTGATTGATTTCATCTTCTTAAATTCCGAAGGATACATATTTTTAATCCATCTTTTAAAAACATCTATACCTCGGATATTCATGCTTTCACTCATTTTTCAGCTTGCCGGTAATTTTATTCATCCTGGCTTGAATCTTTTTCTTTAAAACTGAGGTATACATATTTTTAATCCATCTTTTAAAAATATCTATACCTCTGATATGTATTCTTTTTACCTAATTTTAATCTTCCGGGTCATCCCTTCCTCCTAACTAGTATCTGTTCTTTTGTTATCTGATTGATTTCATCTTCTTAAATTCCGAAGGATACATATTTTAAATCCATCATTTAAAAATATCTATACCTCGTATATTCATGCTTTCACTCTTTTTTCAGCTTGCCGGTAATTTTATTCATCCTGGCTTGAATCTTTTTCTTTAAAACTGACGTATACATATTTTTAATCCATTTTTTAAAAATATCTATACCTCTGATATTCATTCTTTCCCCTATTTTTAAGCTTCCGGGACATCCCTTTCCTCCTAACTAGAATCTGTTCTTTTGATATCTGATTGATTTCATCTTCTTAAATTCCGAAAGATACATATTTTTAATCCATCTTTTAAAAATATCTATACCTCGGATATTCATGCTTTCACTCATTTTTCAGCTTGCCGGTAATTTTATTCATCCTGGCGTGAATCTTTTTCTTTAAAACTGAAGTATACATATTTTTAATCCATCTTTTAAAAATATCAATCCTCTGATATTCATTCTTTCCCCAATTTTTAAGCTTCCGGGTCATCCCTTTCCTGGTAACTAGAATCTGTTCTTTTGTTATCTGATTGATTTCATCTTCTTAAATTCCGAAGGATACATATTTTTAATCCATCTTTTAAAAATATCTATACCTCGGATATTCATGCTTTCACTCATTTTTCAGCTTGCCGGTAATTTTATTCATCCTGGCTTGAATCTTTTTCTTTAAAACTGAGGTATACATATTTTTAATCTATCTTATAAAAATATCTATACCTCTGATATTCATTCTTTCCCCTATTTTTAAGCTTCCGTGTCATCCCTTTCCTCCTAACTAGAATCTGTTCTTTTGTTATCTGATTGATTTCATGTTCTTAAATTCCGAAGGATACATATTTTTAATCCATCTTTTAAAAATATCTATACCTCGGATATTCATGCTTTCACTCATTTTTCAGCTTGCCGGTAATTTTATTCATCCTGGCTTGAATCTTTTTCTTTAAAACTGAGGTATACATATTTTTAATCCATCTTTTAAAAATATCAATCCTCTGATATTCATTCTTTCCCCAATTTTTAAGCTTCCGGGTCATCCCTTTCCTGCTAACTAGAATCTGTTCCTTTGTTATCTGATTGATTTCATCTTCTTAAATTCCGAAGGATACATATATTTAATCCATCTTTTAAAAATATTTATACCTCGGATATTCATGCTTTCACTCATTTGTCAGCTTGCCGGTAATTTTATTCATCCTGGCTTGAATCTTTTTCTTTAAAACTGAGGTATACATATTTTTAATCCATCTTTTAAAATTATCTATCCTCTGATATTCATTCTTTCCCCAATTTTTAAGCTTCCGGGTCATCCCTTTCCTCCTATCTAGAATCTGTTCTTTTGTTATCTGATTGATTTCATCTTCTTAAATTCCGAAGGATACATATTTTTAATCCATCTTTTAAAAACATCTATACCTCGTATATTCATGCTTTCACTCTTTTTTCAGCTTGCCGGTAATTTTATTCATCCTGGCTTGAATCTTTTTCTTTAAAACTGAGGTATACATATTTTTAATCCATCTTTTAAAAATATCTATACCTCTGATATTCATTCTTTCCCCTATTTTTAAGCTTCCGGGACATCCCTTTCCTCCCAACTAGAATCTGTTCTTTTGTTATCTGATTGATTTCATCTTCTTAAATTCCGAAGGATACATATTTTTAATCCATCTTTTAAAAACATCTATACCTCGGATATTCATGCTTTCACTCATTTTTCAGCTTGCCGGTAATTTTATTCATCCTGGCTTGAATCTTTTTCTTTAAAACTGAGGTATACATATTTTAAATCCATCTTTTAAAAATATCTATACCTCGTATATTCATGCTTTCACTCTTTTTTCAGCTTGCCGGTAATTTTATTCATCCTGGCTTGAATCTTTTTTTTTAAAACTGAGGTGTACATATTTTTAATCCATCTTTTAAAAATATCTATACATCTGATATTCATTCTTTCCCTATTTTTAAGCTTCCGGGTCATCCCTTTCGTCCGAAGTAGAATCTGTTCTTTTGTTATCTGATTGATTTCATCTTCTTAAATTCCGAATGATACATATTTTTAATCCATCTTTTAAAAATATCTATACCTCGGATATTCATTCTTTCCCTATTTTTAAGCTTCCGGGTCATCCCTTTCCTCCGAAGTAGAATCTGTTCTTTTGTTATCTGATTGATTTCATCTTCTTAAATTCCGAAGGATACATATTTTTAATCCATCTTTTAAAAATATCTATACCTCGGATATTCATGCTTTCACTCATTTTTCAGCTTGCCGGTAATTTTATTCATCCTGGCTTGAATCTTTTTCTTTAAAACTGAGGTATACATATTTTTAATCCATCTTTTAGAAATATCTATACCTCTGATATTCATTCTTTCCCCTATTTTTAAGTTTCCGGGTCATCCCTTTCCTCCTAAGTAGAATATGTTATTTTGTTATCTGATTGATTTCATCTTCTTAAATTCCGAAAGATACATATTTTTAATCCATCTTTTAAAAATATCTATACCTCGGATATTCATGCTTTCACTCATTTTTCAGCTTGCCGGTAATTTTATTCATCCTGGCTTGAATCTTTTTCTTTAAAACTGAAGTATACATATTTTTAATCCATCTTTTAAAAATATCAATCCTCTGATATTCATTCTTTCCCCAATTTTTAAGCTTCCGGGTCATCCCTTTCCTGGTAATTAGAATCTGTTCTTTTGTTATCTGATTGATTTCATCTTCTTAAATTCCGAAGGATACATATTTTTAATCCATCTTTTAAAAATATCTATACCTCGGATATTCATGCTTTCACTCATTTTTCAGCTTGCCGGTAATTTTATTCATCCTGGCTTGAATCTTTTTCTTTAAAACTGAGGTATACATATTTTTAATCCATCTTATAAAAATATCTATACCTCTGATATGTATTCTTTTTACCTAATTTTAATCTTCCGGGTCATCCCTTCCTCCTAACTAGTATCTGTTCTTTTGTTATCTGATTGATTTCATCTTCTTAAATTCCGAAGGATACATATTTTAAATCCATCTTTTAAAAATATCTATACCTCGTATATTCATGCTTTCACTCTTTTTTCAGCTTGCCGGTAATTTTATTCATCCTGACTTGAATCTTTTTCTTTAGAACTGAGGTATACATATTTTTAATCCATCTTTTAAAAATATCTATACCTCTGATATTCATTCTTTCCCCTATTTTTAAGCTTCCGGGTCATCCCTTTCCTCCTAAATAGAATCTGTTCCTTTGTTATCTGATTGATTTCATCTTCTTAAATTCCGAAGGATACATAATTTTAATCCATCTTTTAAAAATATCTATACCTCGGATATTCATGCTTTCACTCATTTTTCTGCTTGCCGGTAATTTTATTCATCCTGGCTTGAATAGTTTTCTTTAAAACTGAGGTATACATATTTTTAATCCATCTTTTAAAAATATCTATACCTCTGATATTCATTCTTCCCCCTATTTTTAAGCTTCCGTGTCATCCCTTTCCTCCCAACTAGAATCTGTTCTTTTGTTATCTGATTGATTTCATCTTCTTAAATTCCGAAGGATACATATTTTAAATCCATCTTTTAAAAATATCTATACCTCGTATATTCATGCTTTCACTCTTTTTTCAGCTTGCCGGTAATTTTATT
This sequence comes from Maratus michaelseni, assembly GCA_963931845.1. Lineage (NCBI taxonomy): Eukaryota > Metazoa > Arthropoda > Arachnida > Araneae > Salticidae > Maratus > Maratus michaelseni. Next base: position 312,894,748 of record OZ007587.1, on the reverse strand, counting down.
CATCCTGGCTTGAATCTTTTTCTTTAAAACTGACGTATACATATTTTTAATCCATCTTTTAAAAATATCTATACCTCTGATATTCATTCTTTCCCCTATTTTTAAGCTTCCGGGACATCCCTTTCCTCCTAACTAGAATCTGTTCTTTTGATATCTGATTGATTTCATCTTCTTAAATTCCGAAGGATACATATTTTTAATCCATCTTTTAAAAATATCTATACCTCGGATATTCATGCTTTCACTCATTTTTCAGCTTGCCGGTAATTTTATTCATCCTGGCTTGAATCTTTTTCTTTAAAACTGAAGTATACATATTTTTAATCCATCTTTTAAAAATATCAATCCTCTGATATTCATTCTTTCCCCAATTTTTAAGCTTCCGGGTCATCCCTTTCCTGCTAACTAGAATCTGTTCTTTTGTTATCTGATTGATTTCATCTTCTTAAATTCCGAAGGATACATATTTTTAATCCATCTTTTAAAAACATCTATACCTCGGATATTCATGCTTTCACTCATTTTTCAGCTTGCCGGTAATTTTATTCATCCTGGCTTGAATCTTTTTCTTTAAAACTAAGGTATACATATTTTTAATCCATCTTTTAAAAATATCTATACCTCTGATATGTATTCTTTTTACCTAATTTTAATCTTCCGGGTCATCCCTTCCTCCTAACTAGTATCTGTTCTTTTGTTATCTGATTGATTTCATCTTCTTAAATTCCGAAGGATACATATTTTAAATCCATCTTTTAAAAATATCTATACCTCGTATATTCATGCTTTCATTCTTTTTTCAGCTTGCTGGTAATTTTATTCATCCTGGCTTGAATCTTTTTCTTTAAAACTGAGGTATACATATTTTTAATCCATCTTTTAAAAATATCTATACCTCTGATATTCATTCTTTCCCCTTTTTTAAGCTTCCGGGACATCCCTTTCCTCCTAACTAGAATCTGTTCTTTTGATATCTGATTGATTTCATCTTCTTAAATTCCGAAGGATACATATTTTTAATCCATCTTTTAAAAATATCTATACCTGGGATATTCATGCTTTAACTCATTTTTCAGCTTGCCGGAAATTTTATTCATCCTGGCTTGAATCTTTTTCTTTAAAAATGAGGTATACATATTTTTAATGCATCTTTTAAAAATATCCATCCTCTGATATTCATTCTTTCCCCAATTTTTAAGCTTCCGGGTCATCCCTTTCCTGCTAACTAGAATCTGTTCTTTTGTTATCTGATTGATTTCATCTTCTTAAATTCCGAAGGATACATATTTTTAATCCATCTTTTAAAAATATCTATACCTCGGATATTCATGCTTTAACTCATTTTTCAGCTTGCCGGAAATTTTATTCATCCTGGCTTGAATCTTTTTCTTTAAAAATGAGGTATACATATTTTTAATGCATCTTTTAAAAATATCCATCCTCTGATATTCATTCTTTCCCCAATTTTTAAGCTTCCGGGTCATCCCTTTCCTGCTAACTAGAATCTGTTCTTTTGTTATCTGATTGATTTCATCTTCTTAAATTCCGAAGGATACATATTTTTAATCCATCTTTTAAAAATATCTATACCTCGGATATTCATGCTTTCATTCATTTTTCAGCATGCCGGTAATTTTATTCATCCTGGCTTGAATCTTTTTCTTTAAAACTGAGGTGTACATATTTTTAATCCATCTTTTAAAAATATCTATACCTCTCATATTCATTCTTTCCCTATTTTTAAGCTTCCGGGTCATCCCTTTCCTCCGAAGTAGAATCTGTTCTTTTGTTATCTGATTGATTTCATCTTCTTAAATCCCGAAGGATACATATTTTTAATCCATCTTTTAAAAATATCTATACCTCGGATATTCATTCTTTCCCTATTTTTAAGCTTCCGGGTCATCCCTTTCCTCCGAAGTAGAATCTGTTCTTTTGTTATCTGATTGATTTCATCTTCTTAAATTCCGAAGGATACATATTTTTAATCCATCTTTTAAAAATATCTATACCTCGGATATTCATGCTTTCACTCATTTTTCAGCTTGCCGGTAATTTTATTCATCCTGGCTTGAATAGTTTTCTTTAAAACTGAGGTATACATATTTTTAATCCATCTTTTAAAAATATCTATACCTCTGATATTCATTCTTTCCCCTATTTTTAAGATTCCGGGTCATCCCTTTCCTCCTAAATAGAATCTGTTCCTTTGTTATCTGATTGATTTCATCTTCTTAAATTCCGAAGGATACATAATTTTAATCCATCTTTTAAAAATATCTATACCTCGGATATTCATGCTTTCACTCATTTTTCTGCTTGCCGGTAATTTTATTCATCCTGGCTTGAATAGTTTTCTTTAAAACTGAGGTATACATATTTTTAATCCATCTTTTAAAAATATCTATACCTCTGATATTCATTCTTCCCCCTATTTTTAAGCTTCCGTGTCATCCCTTTCCTCCCAACTAGAATCTGTTCTTTTGTTATCTGATTGATTTCATCTTCTTAAATTCCGAAGGATACATATTTTTAATACATCTTTTAAAAACATCTATACCTCGGATATTCATGCTTTCACTCATTTTTCAGCTTGCCGGTAATTTTATTCATCCTGGCTTGAATCTTTTTCTTTAAAACTGAGGTATACATATTTTTAATCCATCTTTTAAAAATATCTATACCTCTGATATGTATTCTTTTTACCTAATTTTAATCTTCCGGGTCATCCCTTCCTCCTAACTAGTATCTGTTCTTTTGTTATCTGATTGATTTCATCTTCTTAAATTCCGAAGGATACATATTTTAAATCCATCTTTTAAAAATATCTATACCTCGTATATTCATGCTTTCACTCTTTTTTCAGCTTGCCGGTAATTTTATTCATCCTGGCTTGAATCTTTTTCTTTAAAACTGACGTATACATATTTTTAATCCATCTTTTAAAAATATCTATACCTCTGATATTCATTCTTTCCCCTATTTTTAAGCTTCCGGGACATCCCTTTCCTCCTAACTAGAATCTGTTCTTTTGATATCTGATTGATTTCATCTTCTTAAATTCCGAAGGATACATATTTTTAATCCATCTTTTAAAAATATCTATACCTCGGATATTCATGCTTTCACTCATTTTTCAGCTTGCCGGTAATTTTATTCATCCTGGCTTGAATCTTTTTCTTTAAAACTGAAGTATACATATTTTTAATCCATCTTTTAAAAATATCAATCCTCTGATATTCATTCTTTCCCCACTTTTTAAGCTTCCGGGTCATCCCTTTCCTGCTAACTAGAATCTGTTCTTTTGTTATCTGATTGATTTCATCTTCTTAAATTCCGAAGGATACATATTTTTAATCCATCTTTTAAAAATATCTATACCTCGGATATTCATGCTTTCACTCATTTTTCAGCTTGCCGGTAATTTTATTCATCCGGGCTTGAATCTTTTTCTTTAAAACTGAGGTATACATATTTTTAATCCATCTTATAAAAATATCTATACCTCTGATATTCATTCTTTCCCCTATTTTTAAGCTTCCGTGTCATCCCTTTCCTCCTAACTAGAATCTGTTCTTTTGTTATCTGATTGATTTCATGTTCTTAAATTCCGAAGGATACATATTTTTAATCCATCTTTTAAAAATATCTATACCTCGGATATTCATGCTTTCACTCATTTTTCAGCTTGCCGGTAATTTTATTCATCCTGGCTTGAATCTTTTTCTTTAAAACTGAGGTATACATATTTTTAATCCATCTTTTAAAATTATCTATCCTCTGATATTCATTCTTTCCCCAATTTTTAAGCTTCCGGGTCATCCCTTTCCTCCTATCTAGAATCTGTTCTTTTGTTATCTGATTGATTTCATCTTCTTAAATTTCGAAAGATACATATTTTTAATCCATCTTTTAAAAATATCTATACCTCGTATATTCATGCTTTCACTCTTTTTTCAGCTTGCCGGTAATTTTATTCATCCTGGCTTGAATCTTTTTCTTTAAAACTGAGGTATACATATTTTTAATCCATCTTTTAAAAATATCTATACCTCTGATATTCATTCTTCCCCCTATTTTTAAGCTTCCGGGTCATCCCTTTCCTCCCAACTAGAATCTGTTCTTTTGTTATCTGATTGATTTCATCTTCTTAAATTCCGAAGGATACATATTTTTAATCCATCTTTTAAAAACATCTATACCTCGGATATTCATGCTTTCACTCATTTTTCAGCTTGCCGGTAATTTTATTCATCCTGGCTTGAATCTTTTTCTTTAAAACTGAGGTATACATATTTTTAATCCATCTTTTAAAAATATCTATACCTCTGATATGTATTCTTTTTACCTAATTTTAATCTTCCGGGTCATCCCTTCCTCCTAACTAGTATCTGTTCTTTTGTTATCTGATTGATTTCATCTTCTTAAATTCCGAAGGATACATATTTTAAATCCATCTTTTAAAAATATCTATACCTCGTATATTCATGCTTTCACTCTTTTTTCAGCTTGCCGGTAATTTTATTCATCCTGGCTTGAATCTTTTTCTTTAAAACTGACGTATACATATTTTTAATCCATTTTTTAAAAATATCTATACCTCTGATATTCATTCTTTCCCCTATTTTTAAGCTTCCGGGACATCCCTTTCCTCCTAACTAGAATCTGTTCTTTTGATATCTGATTGATTTCATCTTCTTAAATTCCGAAAGATACATATTTTTAATCCATCTTTTAAAAATATCTATACCTCGGATATTCATGCTTTCACTCATTTTTCAGCTTGCCGGTAATTTTATTCATCCTGGCGTGAATCTTTTTCTTTAAAACTGAAGTATACATATTTTTAATCCATCTTTTAAAAATATCAATCCTCTGATATTCATTCTTTCCCCAATTTTTAAGCTTCCGGGTCATCCCTTTCCTGGTAACTAGAATCTGTTCTTTTGTTATCTCATTGATTTCATCTTCTTAAATTCCGAAGGATACATATTTTTAAAGCATCTTTTAAAAATATCTATACCTCGGATATTCATGCTTTCACTCATTTTTCAGCTTGCCGGTAATTTTATTCATCCTGGCTTGAATCTTTTTCTTTAAAACTGAGGTATACATATTTTTAATCCATCTTATAAAAATATCTATACCTCTGATATTCATTCTTTCCCCTATTTTTAAGCTTCCGTGTCATCCCTTTCCTCCTAACTAGAATCTGTTCTTTTGTTATCTGATTGATTTCATGTTCTTAAATTCCGAAGGATACATATTTTTAATCCATCTTTTAAAAATATCTATACCTCGGATATTCATGCTTTCACTCATTTTTCAGCTTGCCGGTAATTTTATTCATCCTGGCTTGAATCTTTTTCTTTAAAACTGAGGTATACATATTTTTAATCCATCTTTTAAAAATATCTATCCTCTGATATTCATTCTTTCCCCAATTTTTAAGCTTCCGGGTCATCCCTTTCCTGCTAACTAGAATCTGTTCCTTTGTTATCTGATTGATTTCATCTTCTTAAATTCCGAAGGATACATATATTTAATCCATCTTTTAAAAATATCTATACCTCGGATATTCATGCTTTCACTCATTTGTCAGCTTGCCGGTAATTTTATTCATCCTGGCTTGAATCTTTTTCTTTAAAACTGAGGTATACATATTTTTAATCCATCTTTTAAAATTATCTATCCTCTGATATTCATTCTTTCCCCAATTTTTAAGCTTCCGGGTCATCCCTTTCCTCCTATCTAGAATCTGTTCTTTTGTTATCTGATTGATTTCATCTTCTTAAATTCCGAAGGATACATATTTTTAATCCATCTTTTAAAAACATCTATACCTCGTATATTCATGCTTTCACTCTTTTTTCAGCTTGCCGGTAATTTTATTCATCCTGGCTTGAATCTTTTTCTTTAAAACTGAGGTATACATATTTTTAATCCATCTTTTAAAAATATCTATACCTCTGATATTCATTCTTTCCCCTATTTTTAAGCTTCCGGGACATCCCTTTCCTCCCAACTAGAATCTGTTCTTTTGTTATCTGATTGATTTCATCTTCTTAAATTCCGAAGGATACATATTTTTAATCCATCTTTTAAAAACATCTATACCTCGGATATTCATGCTTTCACTCATTTTTCAGCTTGCCGGTAATTTTATTCATCCTGGCTTGAATCTTTTTCTTTAAAACTGAGGTATACATATTTTAAATCCATCTTTTAAAAATATCTATACCTCGTATATTCATGCTTTCACTCTTTTTTCAGCTTGCCGGTAATTTTATTCATCCTGGCTTGAATCTTTTTTTTTAAAACTGAGGTGTACATATTTTTAATCCATCTTTTAAAAATATCTATACATCTGATATTCATTCTTTCCCTATTTTTAAGCTTCCGGGTCATCCCTTTCGTCCGAAGTAGAATCTGTTCTTTTGTTATCTGATTGATTTCATCTTCTTAAATTCCGAATGATACATATTTTTAATCCATCTTTTAAAAATATCTATACTTCGGATATTCATTCTTTCCCTATTTTTAAGCTTCCGGGTCATCCCTTTCCTCCGAAGTAGAATCTGTTCTTTTGTTATCTGATTGATTTCATCTTCTTAAATTCCGAAGGATACATATTTTTAATCCATCTTTTAAAAATATCTATACCTCGGATATTCATGCTTTCACTCATTTTTCAGCTTGCCGGTAATTTTATTCATCCTGGCTTGAATCTTTTTCTTTAAAACTGAGGTATACATATTTTTAATCCATCTTTTAGAAATATCTATACCTCTGATATTCATTCTTTCCCCTATTTTTAAGTTTCCGGGTCATCCCTTTCCTCCTAAGTAGAATATGTTATTTTGTTATCTGATTGATTTCATCTTCTTAAATTCCGAAGTATACATATTTTTAATCCATCTTTTAAAAATATCTATACCTCGTATATTCATGCTTTCACTCTTTTTTCAGCTTGCCGGTAATTTTATTCATCCTGGCTTGAATCTTTTTCTTTAAAACTGAGGTATACATATTTTTAATCCATCTTTTAAAAATATCTATACCTCTGATATTCATTCTTTCCCCTATTTTTAAGCTTCCGGGACATCCCTTTCCTCCTAACTAGAATCTGTACTTTTGATATCTGATTGGTTTCATCTTCTTAAATTCCGAAGGATACATATTTTTAATCCATCTTTTAAAAATATCTATACCTCGTATATTCATGCTTTCACTCTTTTTTCAGCTTGCCGGTAATTTTATTCATCCTGGCTTGAATCTTTTTCTTTAAAACTGAGGTATACATATTTTTAATCCATCTTTTAAAAATATCTATACCTCTGATATTCATTCTTTCCCCTATTTTTAAGCTTCCGGGACATCCCTTTCCTCCTAACTAGAATCTGTTCTTTTGATATCTGATTGGTTTCATCTTCTTAAATTCCGAAGGATACATATTTTTAATCCATCTTTTAAAAATATCTATACCTCGGATATTCATGCTTTCACTCATTTTTCAGCTTGCCGGAAATTTTATTCATCCTGGCTTGAATCTTTTTCTTTAAAAATGAGGTATACATATTTTTAATCCATCTTTTAAAAATATCTATACCTCTGATATTCATTCTTTCCTCTATTTTTAAGCTTCCGGGTCATCCCTTTCCTCCTAACTAGAATATGTTCTTTTTTTAACTGATTGATTTTTTCGTCTTAAATTCCGAAGGATACAAAATTTTACTCTATCTTTTAAAAATATATATATCTCGGATATTCAAGCCTTCTACTCTTTTTAAACTTTATGGTTTTTGACCCTAACTTGAATCTTTTGTTCTCTTAGGTGTCAGATCTCTTCATCTTTCTTCTCAAATTTGGAATGATATCTATTTTTAATGTTTGTTTTAGGTATATCTCTATCTCCGCCATTCAAGCGTTCGCCAAAAGACCTTGTGATATAGAAAAGTAATTCTAGATGAAATTGAGCAGTGTAATTTTACCATGCATTCTGAAGATGACACCAACTATGGCAATTAGGCCTATTTTAACAATTCTATCTCGATCCTGACAAATCTTTTAGTTTTGAAGAAGCTGTGTTACCCGAAGAAATGAAGTGATTTAAGCTCTCTTTTATTGTGATATGTAATGAAAAAATAGGAGAAAAGAGAAAGGCGAAGAAGAAGAGACAACATTTTTTAAGTTGGTAAAGCCTTAACGTCGAATGTTTCGCTTTTTAAAGACGAACACTTGAATTTTAAGTCGTAGTTTAAACATTTTTATTTTGAAGATGATTTCAAAGATAGATTTTGTGTTGTGTGAATACTAACTGGATGATTACTCATTCATCTGTCTCCTGAAAAATAAAACGGCTATAAACTGTTTTATAATTTTTTTGGTATTTTTTTTTACTGATTTTACTTCTGTTATTTATTCAGATTACAAGTCCTGTATTTCAGTTTCTCTTGCCGGGCGTCGGCTGTGGTTTTCAAGTGATTCAATTTAAATATTTCTGAAAAAAAAATGTTATGCAACGTATAATTTTCTTTACAAAGATTGATTTCTGGAATCTTTAAATATGCGAATTTAAAATTACAAATGTTTCCGCCAAGTAGTTTTTAAGTTATGCTTCAAAACGTTTTCGGATTTCAAAAACTTTCGCAACCGTTGATAATAAATTTAACACTAAGTGTTCTACATTTTAAACCTGCATAATTTCTAAACTACATGACTGAATGAATTTCCATAATTCAAAAAATACACTGGTTTTCTCGTGGATCTCCACAGAGTTCATGCCCCGGCCCTTTATGATGGAGAATATTTATGAATGGTTTGATGAAGATTCTCCGAAGACTCGGTATAATAGCAAATGCATATGCGGATGACCTACTACTCATTATACATGGTCCCACAAGAAAACTTCTGGAGATAATTGGCAAGTTGACCTTGGATCTCATCAGTGACTGGGCAAAGGAAAGTAAATTAATTATCTCGTATGGAAAGTGGAAAGTTCTAAGCTTTCGAAGACCCAGATATTTAAAACGTGCATCTATTTATAAATTGGATCATTATTCTCTGTCAAAAAGCAATACTTTGCCATATTTGGGTATCACCTTAGATGCAACACTCTCCTTTCTCCTCCATCTCCGCAACAAAAGATTAGAAATAACATAAGTAACACTCAACATTTTAAAATTTTCATCATCATCAGGTGGGATCTCTAGAGAGATTCTCAAAGTATGGTATAATATAATAATATTCTACAGAAAAAAACCACCCATGCTGCATCGATATGGTTTGCTCGAATTCAAAAGTCACATAGTCTAAGACTTATTTCCTCAATTCAGGCTCAATGCCTATTCCTAGTCACGGGTGCCTAGAAAAAATCTCCAACTGCAGCTCTTTGCGTACTGTCGGGAATTCCCCCTCTTGCATTGCATCTGAAGAAAATACCCACTCTCGAAAGGGTACTCCGTCTTGGGGTCCCGGTGGATGAACATAACCCGATGAATTACTAAACGAAATCAACTAAAAGCATAATACCTCCATACATTGAATATTGTAAGTGCCAAACAGAAAATGAGAAGATAATCGAAATTGATATATTCAGCGACGGATCAAAAACATCAGATGGTACTGCATACGCTTTCTGTGCCTATAAAGGTTCAGTTTTTCAGGAAACAAGACAGATTCGTTTACACTAAGAAAATAGTGTCTACCAAGCAGTGCTACTAGCAATACACGACGGAATAGACTGGGCTAATTCTAATAATTTTCAAAGCTACACAATCAATTCTGATAGTCTATCTAGCCTTCAGGCATTAGCAGATATATTCACCTCCAACTTACTCGTATGTAACATAAGTACAGCCTTGCAACAAACATCGAAATCCATTTTATTTAAATGGTTGCGTGGCCAGCGATGCAACGAAACCGTCACAGGACATCTTACAAAAATTCTACCCATTTCGAACATCACATTTAAAGAAGATAACAACATCAGAATTAATAAGAGCATGTCAATTGAATTGGAATCTGGGAACAACGAATTGATTTACTCAAGCCTTAATCCCAACAGTATCAACAGATCTTCAACTTCAAAATAGGCACCACTACATGTTTGCTGCAAACTCTGCCCCGTTTCCTCAATGTCTCAATAAATTCGGCAAGGCATCGTCACCAAGATGCACCTGTGGGAAAAGAGGTACCTCCTTACATTATATCCTAGATTGTACCCTGACTGCCCACCATCACATTAGAAAGCCATCACAAATGAATCTGTCAGCCTGGTTTGCTTACGTGCTGAAACAACCAAAACTGCTTCAAAAAGTAACAGATTGTATGCTTCTGCTAGAACGCAATTAATACTTATTCATGCTGCCGCACGACTTAGTGGAGGTTGGAAGTGGACTTCTAATATGCATAATGACTTTTACACACTACATAAACGTCAACTTTAACAATTTAGTTATTCTTAATGATATCATACAGTGTTATTTAGTATTTTTAGCATAATTTATCATTGTTTACTCTAGTATTATTATTCATTCATTATTGTTCATTTGGTTATCTATCCATAATTCTATACATTATTATTATTTACCTCAGCATCTTACAGTATTATTACATGGTAGTATTATTGCTCAGTATCACATAGCAGTATTTAGCACTGCTCTGTAGGATTGGTAAATTGTATTTTCAGAATTTGTATTTTTCGAATTTTGTATTTTCAGAATTTGTATTTCACCATTACATAGCATAATTATTGCTCAGTATCACAAAGTATAATTTAGTACTGCTCAGTATAATTAGGTAAAAAAACTTGCTGTGTGGGGCTACTTGAGCTTAAGCAGAAAGGTAGGCCTCGCCGCCAGTTTTGACCTTGACCTTGTTATTCGAATGTTAAATTTACCAAAAAATCCAAATATGACATCTAAATTGTTTTATTGTAAAAATATTTTAATATTTGTTACAATTTCTATAGATAGATGGCATCATAAGAGAAATTTAAGTATATCATTAATTAGTAGACATTATACCTAATCGACTGGAACCAGTAACATTTTTAAACGATGATTTTTGGCAGAGTTAGTAGAGGAGATACTTTTTCTCAAGCCTACTGTACATGTAATGAACAACAAAGCATATCATGAGGGAATCAAATGCAATTACCTTACCAACCTGTGTTTGATGCAAAGTTATCAGTGAATTTAGCCATGAAATTTGACTACCTGCATAACATTTGGAGAGGAATTAGTAAAAAAAAATAGTAATAATGAATGCATGGATAATATAGAAGATGAAGATAGTAACCACGAACCAATTCCTGACTTCGAATTGCAAGGTAATAATAATAGATGTGAAACAGAAATACACGTAACAATGGAAGTAGATATTGCATTTCATTAAAAGTGGCCTAGTATACTTCTATGATAGATGTGAGGGACATCTGAGACCAGCAACAGATCTCAGGAAGTAAAAGAATTTTAAGATGTCTGGGAAGGCCTTTAGAAACAGGCTAAAAAATATAAAAGTAACATCCTTTAAACATTTCTTGAAAACCTTACTCTCGGGCAAAATGTTACGTAAATGCTCCACATATTAACAGAGCAAAATGGATGAGATAGAAAAAACAATCGTTATCACATACATTAAAGACGATTAATTTAAAAATTTTGTCTTAAGTTTGATGAACCTAAAGCGTTGTCGGCTTTATTCCAAGAATATATTTTACCATCGAACAATTTCGTATTGAAGAAGTATGAACATGAAGCTGTAAATAAATTTCCTTTAGTTCATGGATAAGGGCTCAAATAAAAAAGAAAAAAATTGTTCAAAGACGTATACAACAAAGGTATTTTAGTTCAAATCAACCAGTATACTTTGTAAATAGAAATGTTTTAATAATTAACTTTTTTCTAAGCAGAGATTTTAATTAAAATTTCATAGAAATTCTGAAAAACAAATTTCATTTATTCCATCAACTTTTTTTTAATATGCCACGTAGTTGTAGTAAAGTATAAAAAAGTTAAGTTTCATCTTATTCTAGGCTTTCGTTTAATTTTAATATGAAGAGTCAAATTCTTGCAACAATAAAAGAGTTGAATATAATAATATGTTGCATTAATTTCTTAATCCACTCACATATTCTTTAAGGGGAAACACCATTCAAAATACATGAAATTTAAGAGTATTTCAGGATTTTTTTTAATGCGAACAGTTTAATAATGTCCATTTACACTAATTTATTTTGCATATACGAAAAATTTTCGAAAAGTAAAGATACACCTCAGACAGCTGGAAAGAAAAAGTTTTAATGAGCGTGTTGGCAGCGGATATTGTAACCTTCAATATTTGACCTTTCGCTTGTAATCATACGTTATTTGTACGGTGAGTTTATTTCGTGTAGCACGTGTTTGTAATGGCTGCGTCAATTCAAATTCCCGCCAAATGTAAACTGCGTTCCATCATACGTTTTCTTTATACAAAATGTGAGCGTCCATCCGATATTCATAAAGAAATCATTTATTTCAATGGGAATATAATGAATCGGTAACATGTAACGAAATGGTGTTGTGCTTCTGGAGGTAGGACCAATTTTCATGAAGAACCCAGAACAGGTAGGCCATCTGTGATTTCGGACCTTGCACCTAGCCACTACCCCTGATTCCTGTACCTGAAGAAACATCTTGTAGGGCAAAACTTCCACAACGGTGATGAGATCAAAATCGAAGTTGACATGTGGTTTTGACAACATGCGGTAAACGTCTATGACTGTGGGATATAAAAGCTCGTACCCAGACTGAACAAATGCCTGGACAATTACGGAAACCATGTCGAAATATAAGGCATATACCATTAAGTAATTTGTAATGGACATTTTATCAATTAAAAGTTTTTTGAATGAGTATGCGGCATTGCATCTTTACTTTTCGAAAACCCCTCGTATTAAAGTAGAAAACCGCAATTTTTATTTAGTTGATATATTAAAATGACACCTGGTGAATGGCAATGCTTCAAACAAAGAATCAAGCGGTGGACACGGAAACTCGTCGTAGGCTTGAACTAGAACAATGTTTCAAAAGAATTAGTTTTCTATATACAATTTCAAATGCAAACGAATTCTAAAACATCCTTCGCTGGAAGTTGGTTAAAAGAAAGATAAACATTTATCTACACGGCGTAGTAATTCCTCGTTTTGATAATACTGTAAATTCATCGGGGAACTTTTTTTACTTTGTAAAAGTACTATTTAATTCAAAGCATAATTAGTTTAGTAACTTTAGTAACAAAAAAAAATACACAATTTAAATTTTTCAAGTTTTCCCCCCCACTTTCCGTTTCTTTTTTTTTCACTTAGTAAATGCGCTTCTGAATGATTGATAGATTTTTAAAGTATTTATAAAAACAGGGTAGAATTGTGCTTTAAAAAGTTTTCTACGTTGATTGTACATTTATGTATTTTCTTATTTACAATTATGTTTTTTTTCTACGAATATATACAAAGATATTTTAACTCAAACCAAGGATAGTTTATAATCCAAAATTTTGGCTTTAACCAGCTGATAAGTAATATAGCACATTTATGAACACAAATTTTTAAAATAACACTTTTACTGTTCAAAATATTAGAGGAAAAAACGAAAGATACCGGTCGCGATACTTTACCTATCTCGACTTTTTTTCAACCTACGTTGATTACATGCATATTCAACAATTGGTGGAAAACAGCTTATCTGACACCTGCCAAACTTTCAGTTTTTTAAATCAAATTAATATACTTTGAACCAGAAAAGTTAATTAACTAAATGTGTCTTGTTTATATGTGGTAGTTATTTCATTTGTTGAAAAAAATTCATTTGTAAAAATTTCATTTGTTCAAATATGGTTATTTTTCTTAAAAAAAAAAAAAAATGTTGGCAGCTATGCTTTCTGTATCACGTGACAGCCAAGCGTCGTATTCCGGCATTTCTGTTTCGTTCGCTGCGACATATGCACATTTAATAAATAAGTATTGCACATAAATATACCTCAAATACGAGTATCTACAGTATTTATATTAATGAATCTTCATACTTTAAGTAAGTAAAAAATAATAGTCAAAAGCATTTTACTTGGAGTGACGAACTTGTTGAAGATTTAAAATATATTTGCTCTAAGACGAAACTTAAAACCTAAATTATTATAAATCTGTCCCATACGTTTTCTCTCCTTTTCCAGCACTCCAATTTAAAATGCGTTTTCTTAATAACGCACACGAGAAAAATGCATTGTTAAAAGAAAGAATTTTATTGTTGATTAACATTTTACATTCGTTTTACAAACATTGATTGTTGTGCCATTGTTTTAAACTTCATTGTTTCAATCGGCAATGTTACATAAAGACAAAACATTTTTATTTCGTAATGCAAACAAAAATAATAAATTATCATAATTTATTGTACACATCCTATTGCATTTAGGTTTACAATGAAACCGATAGTTTTAGCTTTAATCCACTCATTAAAAAACACGAAATAATAAATTATTTAAATTTCAAATATTACAATTTATTGAGCATTGTAATTGCAATGAAATACAGTATCGTTACAGAGTGTAGCAATAAAATATTTTACTTTAATTATGATTTTCCTCTATACACCCACATATATATTTACGATGTTTTACAATTTCTTTACACATTTATTATACTGTATACAGTTACGAAATAAGTGCTTTGAAATAAATACGAAATAAATGGATTTATTGGATTTATTCAGGCCCTTGCATAAATGTACTTCACATACAGTATTTATGTATTTTTATAAACATGAACACTAAAACTTGAACAACAAACTCTTACCTATTAGCGACCAACTGATAGAGACTTGTGGAAGAAGGTGCATTTTCCGAGAGGTACTTTGCAAACTAAAACACATAAACATGTCCTGGTAACTTCATCTATTTGTAACCGACTCATTTGGTGTCACATCAGCAACTGAAATGAGAGAGGAAAATTTATTGTCAAAATGAATTTGTTGTCCATTGTTGTACATTAGTAAAATGGACACGATTGTTATTTTACATTACTGCAACATACATTCATTGTTGGCCTTGTCAAAGATTTTGAAATAAGTATCAAGTGAAAGTATAAGAACGAAAATAAACTAAAATACATAAACATTTTCAGGAAGCTTTATTTATTTGTAACCGACTCACTTGGCGTCAATTTTGCAACTAATGTAAGCAAGGAAATTGGTTGTCAGAAAGAACTTGTTCCATTGTTGTACTTTATTAGAATGGACACTATTCTTATTTTACATTCCTACAACAAACATCCATTGTTGGCATGAGCAATTTCGGTGTTGCCAAAAATTTTGAAATAAGTGTCTAGTGAAAGCATAGGAACGATATAAAATTCCCTCACAGTAATTTCGATAAAAAAATAATTTAAATACATAAAACATTTTTCGTTGAATAAACTAGTTAAAATGCACAGTTACATCAAAAATATATAATATATAAAGAGTGAGGAAGGCGGCTGCACAACAGTGTGTTTCACAATTAATAATTATATTATTATTATCTATGAGGAACGTAGTAATATATAAAGATTTGTGAGTGAAAACAAGGATAGTGTGAAATCATGAACTTTGGTTTAAACAAGCTCATTAAAAGACACATATTTATGAACACAAATTAAAAAATAAATGATTTATACTTTGCAAAACTTAGAATCTAGTGCAGAGACGATATAAATTACACAAGTTGGTGTCAGACAAGAGCGATGTTGGCAACAATATGGTAGTGATTTCAAAAGTAATTAGCGGGAGCTAAAAACAACTAGAACCTTTTCTTGAATCTCAAATTGAATAAATATGGATTCAAGTTGTTATGAAATCTGTATACTACGCCGTTAGGAAAAAAATAAAAAATTTTATGTGTTACATTTCAAATAACGTACATTTTTTTAAATAGTTACATTCAAAATACTTATATACTATAAAATTTAAAAAAAAATGGAGATGTTTAGAAATGCTTAGAAAAATACTTAAATTCAATAATTCAATTAAATTTTAATTAAAATCATGCAAACATATCTTAAACAAACAAATCAACATACTTATTCTTTTTGTCAAAATTATGTAGGGGAGATAGGGGATGAATGGGACAAAGGATGAATGGGACGTTCTCAATATTTCAGGCAATAAACTTTTTTTTTAGTTGCTTCCTATCCTCATAGATTTCACTACCATAGTGTGCTTCAGAACCAAAACCAAGAGCACATGGCTGTTTTCAGTTTTCTTCAAATTTGCATTTCCCGAAAACTTTGCTTAAAAGTATTTTTTTTTTTTTTTACATTTGAACTTACTTAAATATCTTATGCAATATAAACAATTAAGACATGTTGTAGTTTTTTATTTCAAGGATCAATATTGGTAATTAAAATAAATGCATATTAACCATTGTGACAAAATAATTTTTTAGACAAAATGGCTGACAATTGAATATATGCATCATGGGGATGATTGGGACATTTCAAATGGGATGAATGGAACTGTCTCATCCATCCTTAGAGGACGCTGAAAAATATATTTATTATCTAAATAATATTATATAGGTTGATAAATTAATAATTTATGGTAATTATTCTTTTAACATTTCATCCTCATTGTAGCCATTGTCTTCAGCCATTGAATGCTTCCGTTTATGGCCCTTTTAAGACAAAGCTGAGATGAGTCCAAGATGATTGGCTAACAAATAATCCTGAAGATCATATTACAATTTATAATCCCTCATTAAAAAAGTATTCACGTAAACATACCTTATATATGTACAGTATTTATTTTAATCAATATTCATAGTTTAGGTAAATAAAAAATGACCATCAAACTTTGAGTGACGAACTTGTTAGAGATGTAAAACATGTTTGTTTGAGACGTAACTTGTAAGCTAAAATATTATAAATCTGTCCTGTAAGTTTTTTTTTCCTTTTTCCAGCACTCAAATTTCCTATCCGTTTTTCTAATGATGCACGCGAGAAAAACTCATTGTTAAATAAAATAAATCTTATTTTTTAATAATATTATACATTGCTTTAACAAACATTCATTGTTGTGCTACTGTTTCAAAATTCATTGTTTTAATTGGTATTGTTACGCAAAGACCGATTTTTTTTTTTTTTTTTTTTTTTTTTTTTTTGTAATTGAAAGAAAAAGAAAATTTTCTCATAATTCCCAATACACATTCTCATACATTTACAATTACAGTGAAACCGCTAAATTTGACTTTAACCAACTCATTTAAAAATACGAAACAATATGTCCTTTAAATTTAAAATATGACATATTCACCAATGTAACATTAACGAAATACCGAATTGTTAGAAAGTGCAGATATAGTATCTTTCAAGGTCATTTTGCTTTTTTCCCTATACACCCACACATCAATTTACAATGTTCCATAACTACGTATCTTTACACAGTTATACCAAGTAATAATCGTCAAATGCATATTACTACTTGGAGTGACGAGTTCTTCTAAATAAATTCTAACTAAATCGCTGGCAGCGGGATCTTGTAAAAATGTACTTTACGTACAGTACTTACATATTCATATACCTGATATATAAAACATGAACATCAAACATTTACCTATTAGCTACAAACTGCTTGAGACTTTACTGAAAAGGTGCATTATCCGAGACGTACTTTGCCGACTACAATACATAAACATGTGCTGGAAGCTTTATCTATTTGCATCCGACTCATTTGATGTCAAATATGCAACTGGTGAGCGGGGAAAATTTATTGTTTAGAAAGAACTTGTTCCATTGTTGTACATTATTAAAATGGACGCGATTGTTATTTTACGTTATTGCAACAGACATTCATTGTTGGCATCTGTAATGAAAGATGATCAATGATTTTGAAAAAAAATGCCGCGTGAAAATACAGAAAAAAAAACATTCTTCACAGCATTTTTCATAAAAAAAATTAATTTAAATATTTAAAACTTTGTTTTGTTAAATAAAATAGGTAAAATACACGGTATATCACACAAATATAAATAAAAGGAGGGTGGAAAAGACGACTGTACATACATGTAATTGTTAATTTCCAATAATATTTTTCTCAACGACTAATTTATATAGTTTTTTGACTGTAAACAAGGATAGTGTGAAATCCTGGACTTTGGCTTTAACCAGCATATTAAAAGAATGTGGCACATTTATGTACCAAAAAAAGAAAAAGAAAAAAAAAGATCTTTACCGTGTAAAGTTGAGAATCTAAATAAAGACGGCATAAGTTACATAAGTTGGTATGTCTCGAAGTTGGTGTCACAGAAGAGCGATGTTGGCAAAAATGTGGTGATGGTTTCAATTGTAGCAGGAGCTAAAAACAATACTGCCATTTCTTGAATTGTAATTTATGTAATATATGTAATTTCAAACTAAATAAATATGGATGCAAATTTTTAGGAAATCTACATACGTCGTTAGGAAAATTATTTAAAAGTGGAAATAATACATTTGAAATTATATACATTAAAAAAATACATACATTAAAAATATTTGTAAATTTAGAAATTTTGAAAAAAGAGTAATCTCTGGATATTTACAGAATGTTTACGGAAATATTTAAATTCGTCAATTCAATTAGATTTTAATTAAAAACATTAAATCAATTACTGTAATATTAAACAAACAAAACATCATACTTATTCTTTTTGAAAAAATTAAGTATTTATTTTCAAATCTCACAGTAAATTGGCAAATAACACTCATAACAGAAATACCTTTAAGAAATAACCACGAAAAGGTCAAACTATTTACAAAAAAAAAAATGAATTTTAATTTACGCCACGCAACGGCTAATAAAATGAAACAGTTAACGACATACCCGTTTATAGAATTTTCCCCGCAAAGACACAATATTAAAAAATTACTGCATATAAACATATCTTACACATTTACAATATTTCTATTCATGAATCTTCATACTTTATATAAGTAAAAAATAATCGTCAAATGCATATTACTTGGAGTGGCGAACTTGTTGGAGATTTAAAATATTTGCAAGCTAAACTATTATAGATCTGTTCCGTATCTTTTCTCTCCTTTTCCAGCAAATTAATTTGATATCCGCTTTCTTTATGACATACCCAAGAAAAATGCATTGTTAAAAAAAAATTTCATTGTTGATTAATATTTTAAGTTGTTTTAACCCGCATTCATTGTTGTACCATTGTTTTAAACTTCATTGTTTTAATCGGTATTGTTAGAGATTCTTTTTCCGTAATGCAAACAAAAATAAAATTTTAACATAATTTATTATACAGATCCTCCTGAACTTTTTTTTTTTACAATGAAACCGATAATTGTAGCTTCAATCAACTAATTTAAAAATACGGAACAGTAAAATCTATAAATTTAAAATATGACACATTTATTGAGCAATGTAATTATAATGAAATACAATATCATTACGGAGTGTTCCCTATACATCCACATATACATTTACGATGTTTCAAAACGACGTATCTTTACACAGTTATTATACCGTATACAGTTACGAAAAAAGTTCGTCTAAATAAATTCTAACTAAATGTCTGGTGGCTGTTTTCGGATTCTTGTAGAAATGTGTTTCACATACATACTTATGTATTTTTATATAACTGGCATCTAAAAAATTCAACATCATACACTTACCTATTAGCGATAAACTGCTTGAGACTTTGTGAAGAAGGTGCATTTTACGAGACGTACTTTGCCAACTAAAGTACATAAACGTGTCCTGGAAGCTTTATCTATTTCAAACAGATTCATTTGGCATCAACTCTGCAACTGACATGAGAGGAGAAAATTCAGTCATTGTTGGAATTAACTTACTACATTGTTGTACTCTACTAAAATGAACACGATTGTTATTTACATTATTGCAATACAGATCCAATGTTGGCTTCTGCAATTAAGGGCTATCAATGATTTTGAAATAAGTGCCAAGTGAAAGTATAGAAAAGAAAATTTCCTCACAGTATTTGCCATATATATTTTTTTTAATTTAAATATTTACAACTTTGTTTTGTTGAATAAAATAGGTAAAACATACGGATACATCAGAAAAAATATAAATAAAAAAAGAAAGTGGGGTTTGGACAAACGTGTCTGTCTAATTACAGTCTGAGCATCGTATGTCGTCACTCTCATAGAGGCACTCTAGTCCTGGAAGCTTATCTATTTGCAACAGATTCAATTGTCATCAACTATGTAACTGACGTGAGCGGGCAAAAAATCATTGTCAGAAATAACTTGTTCCATTTTTGTACATTATTAAAATGAATGCGATTTTTTTTTTACATTATTGCAATAGATATTCATTATTGGCATCTGCAATTACGGCTTTGTCAATGCCCGCATAGCATGCACAGTCACAGTGACGTCATTGTGACGTCACTGTGAGTCACGTACGTCACGTCACATCTGTGACCAAAATGACACCACTTTGTAACATCACACTGTGATCAAAATGTGAACGTCTTGAAGATCTAAAGAAAACTTAAAATAAACTTTAGAACATCTTATGGCATGAAGAAAATTACTTTTTGACAGCTTTAAAAATTTTTGTGACGTTGCAATGACGTCACTGCAAGTCACATAAGTCACGTAAAACCTATGACCAAAATGCCAACACTCTGTGACTTCACGGTGTGATCGGAGAGAGAATTTGGAAAAAAACTCATAAAATATAGAATTGAATTATGTCATGTACCTAAATCATTAATAAAAACATTATCCCACATTATTTAAATATATTGTATTTCCAAAATAAAATAATAAATAAATATTTGTCTACATATATGAGGCAGATATTTTTTTACAATTTTCATTGCCATTTTCATGAAATTTAACAAAATATACTACATAATACACAGGTAAAAATCCTTAAATAGAAATTTAGTAACGTAGGAAAGTTTTGGCGGAAAGTAATTCAGAAATAGATCTCCCATTCTAATAAAACTGTTAGCGATTTAGAGATTTGTTAGCATTTTAAATACAAACATTTAATTTTTTTTTCCTACCACCGCATAGAATTCATTTTCTAATTTTGTGATACTAAAAATATTTTAAAAATCTCCAATCTCTTATTATTTTGAGGGGCCACTCAACCCAATCATCAGCTTTCTGTTTAAGAAGTGAGGACACCTTTTTTGCGAGTTCGACATCGGGGGTGCTCGGGGTGACCGTCGAACGCGTTCAAGATTTTTCTTGTACTGAATATTTAAGGTGGTTCTCAACTGACCTGTTCCACAACGCGAAGCTTTCTGACATAATTTCTGACTCATTTTTAAACGCAAAGGCATAAAATGGGCAGGACTGACTGTGGAAGCAATTTGGAATCGAAATGAGTTTTCCATTTTTTGATAAATAAATTACATATCGAGTTATAAGCAATTCGTGTCACGTGACGACTGGTTTGTCTCTTTTCTTTCCCTGTTACGTCGGGTATTTGGTTCAAAACGCTGACTTTGACATTCTTTTCTGAAAGATCTTCAGATTTTACTAAAAAATGGAAAACGTCTTTCAATTACAGAGTTTCTGAATAAAAACAAAAGCCAATTTCATGCGTTTCCGAACAAAAACGAATTAAAAATATGTCATAAAGTATATGTCATTCCTATAGCAATTTATTCCAAAACTGGTCAGTGCTTAATAAGATATCACCTCTGTTAAATATATTGCTCTTTTCAATAGAGTGTAAAAAAGGAAAAAATCGTATTTAGGAAATCTGATTGCAGAATAGTATTTATATTTATGTCGTAATTATTTTATAAAGACTATTAAATCCATTTTTATTTAAAATTTATGTTTACTTTGGACGCCTAAAACAAATGCAACTGATTAAAAAATATATAAAAATTTAAATTTTCACAGCTTATTTCCAAGAATATTAAACTCTCTCATATAAAAACAGAATATTATAGTTTTATTAGAAGTTATTTGTCAGCCATATCAACTATAAAGCATTTGAAATGTCTTTATTTAACTGTTTTCTTTCTATTCTTTTTCTGGAAACACCTGCTAGATGTTACTTTGTGGTAAACATTACTGCGCAGATCATGATCGCAGATGTTGAGGGCAGACGATTATTTTCATCGGCGGATTAGAGTGTGTGGTGTTCTTTGAAGTTTGTGGAAGTATATTGTGGAATTTATACCGTGAAAGTAAATTAACGTTTTAAAGTGAATCGTCCATTTTAACCTATCCATATGTCTAGCTGGGTGCGTTATTAAGGTCTGCGTGATAGTTGATATCTCAGATCTATGAACACACCTAAGCTGGACACTTTGAAAATTAAAGCAGTGGATTTGAGTCTCATTTTTCAATGAAAAGGAAGCAGTCAACAACCATTAAAACTTAATCCCTAGAACTGGTGGTTTTACTTATAGATTAGTAGGTAACTTTTAATGTCTTCGCAGTTTTGTTAATAGTGCATATTTAGTAATGGTACATTAATAGTGCATTATTTAAATGTTAAGATGTTTAAATCTTTTTTTTTTAATCACTTGTATAAAATTTTATCTTTAATGTTTTAAATAGTTTTAAATAGAGAGTTTGGAACAAAGCTTAAAGTATTTACTAACAATATATATTCTAAATGTAAAGTGTTATTTATAACGAGGAATGTATTTATATTTTGCGTTTCTCAGTTCAATTTTCATAGTTATTCATTGTAATTAAAAACATTGCAATTTTTAAAACTATTGATATTTGATTTACAATTTGAAAATTTCTTTGCTAGTGGAGGTTTTGATAAATAATTTTCTGGTATATTTGAAATAATTGCGACAATTTAACTCATTACAAATTTAGTTGTCAAGATATGTCCATATTAGGTGCACAAAAATAATGAATATTGATGAAACAATAAAACAGCTATTTAGTTAAGGTAATTTTTCCTGTTATGTTATCGAATTTTTTCTATAGTAAAAATTGATATTTAAGCTTTGCATTTAGTATTCTATCAAAAATTATAAAGAAAATAATTTGTAAAGAAAAAAAAAATATTTTTTTTTCTTTGCGTTTATGATCCTAAGTTTTAAATTTCATTTGCTTCGAAAAATGTTTTATTGCTTGATACAATGTTTATTATTTAATAATATCGCACAATAGGTAGATCTATTATTTAAATGGATTCCTAATATAAATTTTTCACAATGATTATTTAAAAATCTATACTTTTATTTTCATTAAATTTGTAATCAAATCCAAAATAACTAATTTCTGAATTCATTTTTATTCGGAAACACATGAAATTGGCAGGTTTTCTTATTCAGAATATATGTAATAGAATGGCATTTTCCATTTTTGACAAAAGATGTTTCAGAAAACACTATCAAAGTCGGTGTTTTGAACCGAATTTCCGACGCGCAGCGTCAGAAACGGAAAAAACGTGACCAAAATTGCTCTTAAGCATTTCATTTATCTAAAAATGGAAAACGCTATTCATTCCAAATCGCTTTAATAATCAGGCATGCAAGTGCCAAGCGTTTAAAAATTTGTTCATAAATGTGTCAGAAAGTTTCGTGATACTGAACGAGGGGAAATATGGCAAAGTAGACACATTTAAAAACTTCAATATTTAAAAGCAAAATAGAATAGTTTTAATTAGTCAATATTTTTGGTGGTTACATAAAACAAATGGAAGTCGAAGTTATTTTTAAAAGTGGTTATTTTCACAATAGAATTTCATATTATTAAAATATTTAATTTTATGATAATTTTTAATGGATTCATCTATTATTTTTATATTAGTATGCGTTTTTTACATTTATAATTTTCTTGTTTAACGGCTACATTAGCCGGTATCCCAATCAGATGCAAAGTTTTAATTTGAATACGAGTTGCAAAAAAAAAATGATTGCCGATCCAATCCTTATCGTCGATCTTATCCGTATTTGGTGAAATCTTGTTATCCGAATCTATGCGAAATCATTTATCAGGTTCGGTCGGGTTGTGGGCCTACAGAATTTTTGTTGTTGTTGTTGTTGGGTTAGGGTAAGATTACGGGTTGAATGTAAATATAGTTTCAGTCAACCATCATTCATGTTCAAGTAGACATTCAATCATGTTCAAGAAGTATATAACCGGATTCGTGCATGACTCTTGATCCGAGCCGACATCAGAAATTGTATCGTAACACAATTTCTGATAAAATCTGGTTACTTGGTCGTATGCAAGATTCTATTCTGAACAAGACTTACAGTAAAAACATTATACCCGACTCGGGTCAGATCGGGTTCACGAAAATCAGGTCACACGACAACTAATCCAAATCTATTCTGTAGCCAAACAAATCCAAAAAGATCGATCCGAAGTTTCTGGATTGTATTCGGGTAAAATCTGGTCACCCGACCCGGTGCAGTGTCGTCACAAACGTCACAAACTTGAACCATAAAAAAATTTTGATCCGAACAATCCGTATAGGATTCGGGTAAAATCTGGTCACCCTATCCGATGCAGATTCGTCACATTTTTCACATTGAAGTCGCACGGTGACTTCACAAAGTAGTCACATTGTGAGGTCACAGAAAGCCTTGAAAACGGCCATAACGACCTCGCATTTACGTCACAGTGACTTCACATCGACGTCACTTGACGTCACGACAACTGTCACAAAGTCACAGTGTGACTTCACAGTGACGTCGCCGTGATGTCACCATGCCTTACGGGTGATTTTGATATAAGTGCCAATTGATAGTATAAGAAAGATTTTTTTTCATAAAAAAATTTGTTCTTTTTCGTTATACTTACACCATGCTAAAATATGTGTTAATGCGCCATTTATTTCAACACTGGCCGTGCAAATGGTTTTTAATGAAAACTGTACCAAGCATTGTGACTAGCTATATTTATTAAACGTGAATCATTTTTTATTATTATTTAATAAAAACCACGCAAAACATCTTAATTTGCTATTTTTGGAGACGAAAATACTTTTTTATAACTTGCATTTTTCGCTGCACTGAGAAGGACTTTACCATTTGGCAGTTACCTGATGATGAAAAAGCTGGAATAAAATTGTATTCCATATCGAAACTGTTGAGAAATTACGGGGCATCGTAAAATCGTGTAATAACATAACACCATCAGCACAGTTCGTCCTTATTTACAATCCTGTCTCATAAAAATCATGTGGCGATATCTTTATTCAAAAAATAAAATGTTTGCTGCTATGCTAAGATACATTCACAATTTTATGCATGCAGTATAAATTGGGTTTTATTTTATTATTTTATTGTATAATATTTACCTGTTCTTTTATTTTAAGTAGTATATATTTGTACTGATAATGAAATAGTTCCATAAATTCTGTAATTTTGAAATGTTATATTCTTTAAATGATCACTTTCGTACCAACAATGTTAGTTTTCTCGAAATGGTTCTTTTGGTGCTAACTATCACTCTTGGCAACAATGGTGTTAGTATAAATTAAAAGTGCCAAAATTTAATTTAAATGATTAAAAATTTGTAACGTTGAATAAAGTAGGTAAAACACATGGATACATCACAAAAAATATATATAAATACAAAAGAGAGTAGGGAAGTCGACTGCACATCCATGTATTTCTTAACTTACAATTCTACGAAGAACGTAGAAATATATACAGTTTTGTGACTGAAAACAGGACTAGTGTGAAATCCCCGACTTTGGCATTAACCAGTACATTAAATGAATACCGCACATTTATGAATACACATTAAAAATATAATAATAAGATTTGTACTGTGCAAAGTTTAGAATCTGATGCAAAGACGGCATAAGTTACATAAGTTGACATATCGCAAAGTAGATGTCACACAAGAGCGATGAGGGCAACAATGTGGTAATAGTTTCAAGTGCAGCAGGACGTAAAAACAACTAAAGTCATTTCTTTAAACTCAAATTGAATCAATATGGATACAAGTTGTTATGAAATTTGCATACACCAGGAAAAAAAATTAAAAAGGAAATTATTACATTTGGAATGACCTACATTTTTTTAAATCTTTGCATTCAAAATATTTGTATATTTATAAATTTTGAAAACAAAGAGAAATGTTTGGATATTAACAGAATGTTTAGGAAAATATTTAAATTAACCAATTCAATTAAACTTTAATTTAAATCATGCAAAAATATCTGAAAAAAAATTGTTCTGTTTGTCAAAATTATGTAATATCCCACAATAAACTGTCAAATACACTGTAAAAAATTATTGTCAAATTCACTGCATTTATTGCAGTAGATCGCAACGTAATATTCCCGTAGGTAAAAATACCGCAAATATAACAGTAGATTTAACCAGTGTATACGCACAGAACGAAAATATATTTAAGAAATAACCACTAAAATAACAAACTGTTTTATAAAAATGAATTTGAATTCAAGCCACGCAACTGTTAATAAATTGAGTCAATTGGCAACATACAAGAAGTCTGCACGGGCCGGATTTGTCTGGCCCGGCCCCGGCCTGTTCAAAAATCAGTAAAAATAGGCCTGCCTCTGCCCGTGCAAAAGCAATGAAACAGGTTCAGCTCGGCACGATTCGACTCAATTTTTACAACAAATTCCGATTTTACCTAACATACAATTAAGATTCTTGTAATGAATACTGCATATATGTTTAAGGGCAATTTTTACAGTTATATTTTACATTATTGCATCTTTACAAACCATAGACAACAGAATAGCAACATTAATGATCATTTAGACTGTTAGACTATTACAGTCAAATGAAGACATTAAACAAATTAATGTAATTTAGACTAAAAGAAAAACAGATGGTTAAAAACATCATAACTTTTGTTGTTGTATAATAAAAAAGTAGATTTTTGAAAATGTTTCTCTGTAATTTATTAAGGTATATTTCCAAATATTTCGTTTACAAACGTTCATTAGCGCGATAACTATTTTTACGAAACAAATTGCTTGTTCGACACGCCCTGGGAACAATTAATTCCAGCTCCAGCTCAGTCTTTGTATGTACAATAATATGTAAGCCTGTTCCCACCCTGTCGGAGACACGATGTAACTGCCCGATGTCGATTTCTACGCTGTACATGTTATATTTCTGTATTGATGTTCAAGCTAACATCGGTTCGTGTAGCACATTTATACTTATTCTCGTCCTAATCACTTTCATTGAAATTTTTTTATATTTTATATGCATAGTTTGATTCCTTTAAATCTGTTATATCAGGCTGGCTGGCTCGCTTAATTTTTTTTGTTGGCCTGGTTTGCCCGTTTAACTTTTATTATAGGCGCACCCCGGCCCGTTAAAAAGTTGCCCTTATTCTGCCGGCACGGCCCTTTGAAAATTTGCCTTCATTGTGCCGGCCCACAGCCGGGCCGGGTACAGGACACGAGAATCGGATCAGGCCCAGGCCCGTTCACACCTCTACCACATACCCGCCGTTATCGAATTTTCCCCGTAAAAACACATTATTAGAAAAAAGTACAGCACATAAGCACGCAATTTTATATTTAATGTTTTTACATTAATGGATGTTCATACTAGAAAGAAGTAAAAGATAATTGTCAAACACTTAACATTTCGAATGACGAACTAGTTGGAAATTAAATATACTTGTCTTGAGATGAAACTTGTATGCTAAACTGAGATAATTTTATACCATATGTTTTTGTCTTTTGAAGCATATTAATATAATATCCCACTTTCCTAATGACGTATGAGAGAAACATTCATTGTTAGAAAGAGGTAGTTTTACTGTTGAACAAGATTATTATTTTAGATTAAAAAGAGCAAATATTCATTGCTGCGTCATCGTTTCGAAAATTATTGTTTTATTTAATATTGTTAAACAAAGATAGGCTATACATTTTCTATAATGGTGTGGGCGGAGAAGTTATTCAAGGTCTGCGGTTGCGCTCTCTTTACAAGAAGAGAATAAAATGAAGACCATTATATTCCCTACCTGGATTTTCATTGGCTTCCTTCAAACAGAGGCGTGATTCTATTTCCTCACGCATTCGCCTCTGAATAATACGACTTGCTAAATGTATTAAAGAAACGATTCCAGCGAAACATACTAGAATTCGGATAAGAGTGAAACGTAATTAAAGAAATATTTTTTAATCTAACAAAATATGAAACGTAATTAAATTGCCTAAATTGTAACAATAGACAAATATTTCTTAATCTAAAAAATTATAATAAAACAACGAACTAAAACATACAATAACCACTTCCAATTTACCCGCGATCCTGAAAACCGTTTTTCATCTTTAGAAACCTCTGAACCAATATTTTTTTGAGATTTAAAGAAGCATTTATAAAACTAACTTTTGCCGCCACTGATTTTCGGAAACGTTTCCCATTAGTTTTTAAAGTGTATTAATCAGTTTTTTCAACAAGGTATATCAGTTTTCAGGATACTATCAATTCTGCTGTATAATATATTAAGCTGCATAATTGAATTTATATATGAAAGAGTAACAAATTAATATTAATTTTAATGTCAATGTTAATGCTTTTAATTCATCGTTTTTATCTGTAAAACATGTCTGTTGAACATGAAAATATTTACTCGAGAATTCTTATCATCCGAAAACCTCTATTCCATATTGACAAATCTGATACTATAAAAAGTACTGTGAAACCTTTCCGGAAATCAGTGGCAGCAAAAGAGACATATATTTATATAAATTTTATAAATGATTATTTAATACTCAGAAATATGTTCATTTCTGGGGTTTCTAAAGATAATGAACGATTTTCGGATTCGTGTGTAACTTGGAAGAGCTTATTGTATATTTTGGTTCGTGGTTATGTTATATTTTCCTCGATTAAGAAAGATCTGTCTTTTTTTACATTGTAAGAGAACAAAAATCTATAATTACCGTCACTCACTCAAAAAAAAATCACTTAAGAAACCTTGGATATTATTCTTTAATAATTAGATATTAGCGTTTCGAAATTGCCAACTGTTGATGAGTAATTGAAAGCGTTTTCTCAATTGATGGTTAAAGATACATGCACTATCACGCCAAAAACACATCTTCTGTTACCTCATTCAATGATCAAGGCCGTTAACATTTTCATAAAAAAAGCTTAGTCAGAGTAGGAATTCAGAGCAATTTGTGATCTTTATTATATAAAGCAATTTACTATTCCCAGCGCAGAAAGTATAACAAAATCAGAGCTCAACTTTTGTATCGTAGCATGCATAAATCTGTGTGTATGAAAGATCTTCTTCCATAATTTTTTAGTTATAGAAATTTTGATAAGGAACATTATAGATAAATATTTTTATACGAGAATTTAAAATCATGTTGCAACCCCCTATATTTTCTTCTATTCCTTCAATTTATTATGCCACACTTACTCTAGAGTTAAATGCTCATTACTCTATCCTTAAAAATATTATCCATAAAAGTTAAAATGTTTTCGGGTGTCTGTCAGTATAGAGAAATGCATTTTGAAGAGGTTTTCAATGATTTAGATTATAATGGTGGCGAAGCATTTGTTTCTAATTATCAAATTTTAATAATGTCATTATTAATTAATAATTAAATTTTGAAAAGCTGTTCAAACACAAAAATAGAGGCGAGTTATAATTGGGCTTTTGAGAAAAATCTTACAAAACAAACAAATAATAAATAAAAAATGAAATGTATTAATTATTGCTTGAATCTAAATAACGAACATTTCTCTATAGCATTGGTTTTACAATATTTTAGGTCTCACTGACTAATCATTAAAAATCTATGAAAATTTGTATTTATACGTTTTTGACATGCCGAACTTACATACATAATAAAAGTAAGGTTTTGAAATTTAATTTTTAAGGGTTAGTCAGCTTATTGTTGGGTTTAAAACAAAAGCAAAGAAATCTCATTCAAAATAATCTATGTACATTTATAAATATACGTTTCACTTAATATTTAGAATCACTTTCTGTTGTTGCACATTTCACTTTTTATATTATTTGACTTTGTTCAATTTCAGCATGTGAACCACTGGAAACTGAAATAAACTATGAGAAATAGAAAGTAATCTGGAAAAGTAAATGAAATATTTATTTTTTATTAAATACAGCATGAATATCAGTCATACGTTTTTAAAAAGTTATTGTCTAACGAATTTTTTTCATTGTAGAATATGTGTACAAAAAATCAATTATCAGCGATAAAAGCAGAATAGTTACCCCATAAGAAACAAAATTTTGGTCCATATTCAGTCTAACTATATTTATTATAGTACCAGGGAGGGCGCGTTGTACGTGAGGATTCGAGGCTTGAATGTCGCCGCTCAATTCGGAGTTTAATGATATATATTTAAATTTTTAAAACCAATATTATTAATACTATTTAAATTAATATTATCGATTGCTAAAAGTATTATTATTAGTGTGTGACAATATCATTTGTACTTTTGATTTTTCTATATATATTTTCACCCCATTAAGCAACCATCGTCATTTTTAATAGCTATTTTCTCCTAAAAAATAATTTTTTTATTTTAAATTTTTTTCAGACTTTTTTTAAATATTCTTTTTACAGAAATGTTTAAAGATATGTAACTAACAAAGTACGGAAGATAAACAGAATATGAAATATAATGTGTGCTGCATATGCAATTATTCGACGAACATTTTCTATTTCGATAAACGAAACCGTGAAACAATACTTTGTAAATATTGTGCAATATTATTTACAATTTTTACATTTTATTAAAATAAAATATGTTAAAGTATTTTTCTCATTTTTGTAAAAATTATATTTTTGTAACTTTTTTTTCAAATGAATATTAAAAGTCAGATTGTTTTCAACACGAGGGCACGGCATACAAGAAAATATACAGTACTAATTGAAGAATTTTAATATCTTCTTGAAATGAGTTTTTACAACAGCATAATTTAAGACAAAATTATGATGTAACATTGTTTGTTAGAAATAAAACAAACGTATTCGATAGATAAAGAAGAAGTAATTTTAAGGAAAATGCTCACATAAATTTATGAACACGTGTATTATTTTATTTTTAAAATGTCGTTCATCTAGATTTCGGTATTTTAAAAAAAATTATTTGCTCTTTATTTATGGTTCTTTTTAAGTTTTTTTATACCTTTGAGCAAATTTTATTAACCTTCTGACCCTTCATTTTTTTTCAAAATCCTCTCTACCAGTATCTCCTATATTATTACATATTTCAAATCATCATGTATTTGAAATATGTACAAATACATTTATAATTTGCATTTTTTTCATTTTGACTGTGGAATTTGTAGAGCAAAATTGCTTCAAAAATTGTGTATTATATAAAATTTTCTACAAATATATTGCCCATGGAATACCCGGAATAAGTCGTCAAAGGATAAATATGTGAAATGACTGTACTACAGCAATGTAAACATGTGATAGAATAAGAATTATACCTTGAGAAATTTTTTTTTCATGCCCTAAAACTTTAAGTTAATATAAATTATGTTGTAAAGGATAAGTGAGTCAATTTTTCTATGAACTGTAGAAACTGAAATAAAATAAATAGTGGTCGAAAAGAGTAAAATAAATATTGATTGGAAACATTTAAATTGAAGAGTATACGGATAACTTTAATGTTATTTCAAAAGAAAGTTAAAAATAAATGGCCATACACGGCTTGTATATTTCTTTTATTTAAAATATTTTTCCAGATTTTCTTTAAACATTTTTTTTTTCAGAAATATTTAAAGATATATAACTAACAAAGAGCGGAATATAAAAAGAATGTGAAATATCTGTGAAAAAGACGTTATTTCTGATATATTCATTAGATGTTTAAATTATAAGTGCGGCTTTAAAAATGAGGTATTTATGTCAGAAAAACAAAGAAGAAAAGCACCATCATGCTTTTCAGCGAAAATGAAAATGATTTTATTAGCTTCAAAACTAAGCTGTAAAAAAAAAAAAAAAAAAAATGAAAATATTATAAAAGAATTTATTTAGCTTTTCTTTCACAACTATGCTTTTCCTAGAAAATAAAGTCATTTTTAAGATTTGCGTAATTGCAAGAAAACCTAAAAATTTCACAGTTACGATGGAATATATATATATATATATATATATATAAATTTATTAGAATTTACTATTTTCTATTACTCAACACATAATTATGCTTTAGAAGTTTTAAATACATTACAATGATCTTCATATTTCATGGAATTGTAATTATCTGACTATTACGTCAGCGAATTCAATCAATTATCGCATGAAATTTACTTTCGAAACTGATTTTATGAAGTATACCTTTCATCTTAATTGAGATTTAGGATCTGTTTCGTCTGTTCTTTAATCATAAATTTTTCATCAATATATTCCTCTTCTGAAACAAATTAACATTATATATATATACTTGTATAGAAATATTTGCCATCAATTTTTCGCTACTTGATTATTTATATTTCATCCAAATTTACGCTTTATAACCTAATCATAAACTGTCAAATATTTCAAAACTGTTATAAATAAACTGTTCGTATGAATGACAGCCTATGATATTTTATGTGTATTATATTTCTTCTATTTACCATCTGAAGGATTTGTTATTGCTTATGTTATTTATTTTTCTGGATGATAGAATTATTTCTATTAATTGTCAAGACGTTATATTTAAGACGTCAGTTGAGGCTTACTGTGGAGATACGAAGTGTTCTGTCTGTCGGTCTTATTGTTTATTTGCTTGTACGTCTGGCGATAATTGACGGTAAAAACATCCGATTAGTCTATAATTAGGTAGGTATACTGATGAGGTATCCAGAATCTGCTGTATATTTTTTGATAAAATTAGATTTGCTCGTTCGAAAACGATAGAACAATTTATTTAGTTTTTAATAGAATTTATTTAAAAATGTGCATGTGGTTTTGTACGCATAATTTCAAGAATAACAGTTTTGCAATTCAAACATAAGGCTATTCTCAAATCCAAACGTGGTACTTTCTGTCACATTTTTAAAATGAATTTTTGTTTTCAAACGCATGAAATTAGCAGGTGCTCTTATTTAGAAGCTATGGAATAGAAATTCGGTTAAACCAGAATATCTTTCAGAAAATGCTGTCAAAGTTGGCGTTTTGAACTATATATCCGGACGTGGCAGTGTGGGAGAGAGTAAAAACTGCCATCATAAAACTACAATGATACTTTTTGTTTAAGGCCGAAAATATTTAGTATTATTGCAGGTTAATCATTCCTTATCGTTTTACATGCCAAGCTTTGGCGTAAAACATGAGTGATGCTGGCAACTAACTGTATTGTTTTTAAGATGAATGTTATAGAAAAGTGCATGTGGCATTCGCTAAAATGCACAAACTGGTGTGGAACCCGATTATTAGAGATTTACCCTTTTTGTTTTCGCCGTATTAATATTTTTTTGGTGCTGTTACTGGACAATCTAAATGTATTAAATGCAAAATCATTATTAGAGTTTTCAACACTTATGTAATGTACATTAGGCAGTATGTCCTGTAGCTTGGGAAGTCCAGGTATATATAAACGAAGTGATTGCAATATGTCCATCAACCCGATACCTGAAAAACAGGGGGGGGGGGTGTTGAAAACCAACTAAAACTGAACGTGTACCTCAAATCTACACCTGAACTTAAAATTATATCGGAAACCTACCCGTAATCAAAAACATTATGACTTTCACCTTTTTTTTCCATGTTGCGTTCAGTTTCTACTTATAATATTTATTTTATATTTATAAGTAATCAATTTAATATTTGACTTTAAGCTATTTTGAAAACATAATCACTTTGCTTAAAATGCTTAAAATTATAATGCTAAAATCATGGGGTCAAAATTACGCTGTACTCAGGAAGAGTATGATTTTCGCATTCAACTTCTTCAAATAATTTTCGTGGATCGAAATATTAAAATTATTCATTGAAATTTTACTTTAAAATCTTATAAAAATGCCATCGTACTTCTTAAAGTTATTCAAACTATAAAATTGAAACATGGCGCAAAAGTATGCAGAGCTATGGAAAGCCTGTTTTTCACTTTGTTCCTCATTCACACTTTTCAAGTATTTTTAAAAATAGCCCAAAATATTATAATTCATTGATGTTTTTCCTTTAAGTCCTTGCGAAATTGCTATAAATCAAGCGAAATTGCTATAAATCAAATAAATTATGCATTATACATTGCAATAAAATGAATTACTTAAAGTAATTCAAATTATAAAACTTAAATCATGTCTCAAAACTACGCCATAACTAAAGGCGTATCACGTATTTCACAATCGGCTATTTGTAATAATTTTCTATATCGCCTCCCACTCAACGGACAATTCTGCGTTTGATTCTGCCATTGGTTCAAACAAACATACTCGAGTTAGGAAACAAAGCCTGTTTCATTAAAAATTCATTCCGGATCGACAACTACCTGTTTTAAGAATTGTAGTAGTTCTTTTGAAGTCAGTCTGCCTGAAAACTTGCTCTGAGGTGGTGCTCTGAGGTGGTGCTCTGTGGTGTTCCCGTCACTTGAAAAAATCTCCGGTAGCTACTAACGATGAAAGCATTTCAAAGTAAGTTTCATAAATTTT
Organism: Maratus michaelseni; assembly: GCA_963931845.1. Classification (NCBI taxonomy): domain Eukaryota; kingdom Metazoa; phylum Arthropoda; class Arachnida; order Araneae; family Salticidae; genus Maratus; species Maratus michaelseni. The sequence continues at coordinate 312,860,193 of OZ007587.1, read as the reverse complement.
TATTTTTCTTAGTTAGAAATATAAGCTTTACTACAAATAATTTTTTACTATTAATTTTTGTATGTAAAATTAGAAGATTTTTTTAAAGATTAATATTTATTGCTTCTTCGTAAAAATATATTTAAAATTATTCCGATAACTACATATCATAGCTGCCAAAATACTTGTTTTTCTTTTTTAAGTCAAAAAACAAATTTGAAACCAGAAAATTTATTTATTAAAAAGGGTTTAGACGTCTAATCGCCGAGATTCTGTTGTAATTTGTTTTATGATTTGAAGATTGTTCATGGTTGAATTATTTTTATTTGTTATAAAAAATAAAGATAATTAAAATAATAATAATAATATTTTTGTCTAACTTCTAATTTTTCTCATGTCAGAGAAATATTTATAAATTTCCTCTTAATTCTTACATTCTTAAAATAGTTTTTCAAGAGAAACTTGAAGTAGATCTACTTAATTTTAATAAATTAAATTAGAAAGAAATCAGCTTAAAGGGAAAAGAAATCGAAACAAAAAGTACATTTATTCTATAATCATTAACAATATATTCGTCAAAAGAATAAATTGAGATAAAATGGGTATTTTTTCAATACTTTGGAAGAAATATAATCATATGCTGATTTTAGCTGTTAAAATTTTGCATGCTGTTTTCATGAGATTCGTGATTTTTAATTTTATTCTGAAACTTTGCTTGTTTTGGATCCACTTTTTGCAATATATATCTAATTAAACATGTATTTGGATGAAATAAATACAACATAAGATATTTATACCTATATATTTATAGAATATGTTTTACAAAGTGTTCACACACTATCTCGTATTTTGATTTTGATTTGTGATAAACAATACTTTTAAAAAAGAAATCGTTATTATTATGTAATACCCATAATATTTTTTTGCTATTATTACAATATATTTTCGTAGTTTACATTTACATATTTAAGAAACTGAAATTTTCTTGAGAATTATGTGTCTTTTTAACTTTAAAAATTCTTTTTAAAAATTTACGCAAAAATTAATTTTAAATTGAATTTTGCTGTTTCTAATTACGGTTAGAATGTTGTTTCGTCATTGAAGTTATTTTGTTTCTAAAAGCATTTGTTGAAAATACATATTTTACAGCTAATTAAAAATACGTTAAACCATGACATTTGAAAAGAAAGTTAGAAGGCCGTTTCCATATCAAATATGACTAAAGATATTATACCTACATATTTATAGAACATGTTTTGCAAAGTGTTCACAGAATATCTCACATTTTGCTGTTGGTTTTTGATAAACAATACTTAAAAAAAAAAACAAAAAAATCGTTATTAATTTGTAATAATTTTAAGATTTTTTTTAATTATTACAATATATTATCGTAGTTTATATTTACATGTTTATGAAACTGAAATTTTCTTAAGAATTGTGTGTCTTTTTAACATTATTATTATTTTTAAATTCCCACAAAAATAAATTTGTAATTGAATTACAACTAGAGAGTTGTTTTGCCATTGAAATTATTTTGTTTTCAAAAGTATTTGTTATAAATATATATTTTATAGCTATTTAAAAATTCATTAAACCGTGACGTTTTTAAAGAAAGTTAGAAGCCGTTTCCATATCAAATGTGAACAAAGATATTTTACCTATATATTTATAGAATATGTTTTATACAAATTGTTCACAGAATATCTCGTATTTTGCTTTTGATTCTTGATAAGCAATACTTAGAAAAAATTGTTATTATTTTGTAATAATCTTAAGATTTTCTTTTTAATTATTATAATATATTATCGTAGTTTGTAATTACATGTTTTCGAAACTGAAATTTTCTTAAGAATTATTTGTCTTTTTAGCTTTAAAAATCTTTTTAAAATTCACGCAAAAGTTAATTTTTAATTGAATTTTGCTGTTTCTAATTACTACTCGAGTGTTGGTTGGTCATTGCAGTTATTTTATTTTTAAAAGCATTTGTTGAATTTACATATTTTATAGCTAGTTAAAAATTCGTTAAACCATGACGTGTGAAAAGAATGTTAGAAGGTCGTTTCCGTATCAAATATGAACAAACATATTATACCTGCATATTTATGTTTAATATATCGCATTTTGCTTTTGATTTTTGATAAACAATACTTTAAAAAAATCGTTATTATTTTGTAAGATTAAGATTGTAAGATAGGTCAGATTTGTAAGATTGTAAGACCATAAGATTGTTTTTAATTATTATAGTATATTTTCATAGTTTATTTTATATTTACATGTTTATGAAACCGAAATTTTCTTAAAAACTATGTGTCTTTTTAACTTTAAAAATCTTTTTAATATTCAAGCAAAAATTAATTTTTAATTGAATTCTGCTGTTTTTAATTAAGACTAGAATGTTATTTCGTTTGAAATTATTTTGTTTTTAAGAGTATTTGTTGAAAATACATATTTTATAGCTATTTAAAAATCTGTTAAATCACGACGTGTGAAAAGAGAGTTAGGAGGTCGTTTCCATATCAAATATGAACAAAGATGTTATACCAACATATTTATAGAATATATTTTACAAAATGTTCACAGAATATCTCGCATTTTGTCTTTGCTTTTTAATAGACATTACTTAAAAAGAACAAACAAATCGTTATTATTTTGTAATAACCTTAAATTTTTTTGCAATTATTACAATATATTTTCGTAGTTTATATTTACATGTTTATGAAACTGAAATTTTCTTAAGAATTATGTGTCTTTTTTAACTGTAAAAATCTTTTTAAAATTCACTCAAAAATTAACTTTTAATTGAATTTCACTGTTTCTAATTACAATTGGAGTGTTGTTTCGTCATTGAAATTATTTTGTTTTCAAAAGAATTTGTTGAAAATACATATATTATAGCTAGTTAAAAATACGTTAAACCATGACGTTTGAAAAGAAAGTTAGAAGGCCGTTTCCATATCAAATATGAATAAAGATATTATACATATTTATAGAACATGTTTTACAAAGTGTTCACAGAATATCTCACATTTTGCTGTTCGTTTTTGATAAACAATACTTAAAAAAACAAAAACAAATCGTTATTAATTTGTAATAATCTTAAGATTTTTTTTTTAATTTTTACAATATATTATCGTAGTTTATACTTACATGTTTATGAAACTGAAATTTTCTTAAGAATTATGTGTCTTTTTAACATTATTATTATTATTTTTTTTAAATTAACACAAAAATAAATTTATATCTGAATTACAGCTAGAGTGTATTGAAATGATTTTGTTTTCAATTGTATTTGTTATAAATATATATTGCTAGTTAAAAATCCATTAAATCATGACGTTTTTAAAGAAAGTTAGAAGGCCCATATAAAATGTGATAAAATTCCATATCAAATGTGAACAAAGATATTTTACCTACATATTTATAGAATATGTTTTATACAAATCGTTCACAGAATATCTCTTATTTTGCTTTTGATTTTTGATAAGCAATACTTAGAAAAAATCGTTATTATTTTGGAGTAATCTTAAGATTTTCTTTTTAATTATTATAACATATTATCGTAGTTTGTAATTACATGTTTACGAAACTGAAATTTTCTTAAGAATTATTTGTCTTTTTAGCTTTAAAAATCTTTTTAAAATTCACGCAAAAATAAATTTTTAATTGAATCTTGTTGTTTCTAATTACGAATAGAGTGTTGTTTCGTCACTGAATTTATTTTGTTTTTAAAAGCATTTGTTGAAATTACATATTTTATAGCTAATTAAAAATCCGTTAAACCATGACGTGTGAAAAGAAAGTTAGAAGGTCGTTTCTATATTAAATATGAACAAAGATGTTATACCTACATATTTATAGAATACGTTTTACAAAGTGTTCACGCAATATCTCATATTTTGCTTTTGATTTTTATAAACAATACTTATTATTTTGTAATAACCTTAAGATTATTTTTAATTACTACAAAATATTTTCGTAGTTTATATTTACATGTTTAGGAAATGGAAATTTTCTTAAGAATTATGTGCCTTTTTAACTTTAAAAATGTTTTTAAAATTCACGAAAAAGTTAATTTTTAATTGAATTTTGCTGTTTCTAATTACTACTCGAGTGTTGGTTCGTCATTGAAGTTATTTTATTTTTAAAAGCATTTGTTGAATTTACATATTTTATAGCTAGTTAAAAATTCGTTAAACCATGACGTGTGAAAAGAATGTTAGAAGGTCGTTTCCGTATCAAATACAAACGAAGATATTATACCTGCATATTGATAGAATATGTTTAATATAGCGCATTTTGCTTTTTATTTTGTATATACAATACTTAAAAAAATCGTTATTATTTTGTAAGATTAAGATTGTAAGATATGTAAGATTGTAAGACCTTAAGATTTTTTAAAATTATTACAATATATTTTCATAGTTTATATTTACATGTTTATGAAACTGAAATTTTCTTAACAATTATGTGTCTTTTAACTTTAAAAATCTTTTCAAAATTCAAGCAAAAATTAATTTTTAATTGAATTCTGCTGTTTTTATTTGCGATTAGAGTGTTATTTTGTCTGAAATTGTTTTGTTTTTAAAAGCATTTGTTGATAATACATATTTTATAGCTAGTTAAAAATCCGTTAAACCATGACGTGTGAAAAGAAAGTTAGAAGGTCGTTTCCATATCAAATATGAACAAAGATGTTATACCTACATATTTATAGAATATGTTTTACAAAGTGTTGACACAATATCTCGTATTTTGCTTTTGTTTTTTGATAAGGAATACTTAAAAAAAAAACGTTATTATTTTGTAATAACCTTAAGATTCTTTTTTAATTATTGCAATATATTTTCGTAGTTTATATTTACATGTTTATGAAACTAGAATTTTCTTAACAATTATGTGTCTTTTTAACTTTAAAAATCTTTTTAACTTTAAAAATCTTTTTAATATTCAAGCGAAAATTAATTTTTAATTGAATTCTGCTGTTTTTAATTAAGACTAGAGTGTTATTTCTTCTGAAATTATTTTGTTTTTAAGAGCATTTGTTGATAATACATATTTTATAGCTTATTAAAATCCGTTAAACCATGACGTCTGAAAAGAAAGTTAGAAGACTGTTTCCAAATCAAATATGAACAAACTTTAAAAAATTGAATACGAGTACCTAAATTTGAGACCGTACGTATCTAGTCTCTCAAATTGCCAAAATATAAATTTACATGAAGTTTATATGATAAGTTCCAGAGATACCAAATTTACATCTTTTGCACATTGTTCCTGGAAAAATAATTTGCAATGGCGCTCCCCAAACCTTCCTTTCACCCCTTGCATACATTAAGGGATTCTCCTTTCTTTTTTCTTATGTTAGGGTTGAATTGACCATTTTAGGCTAAAATAAAACTGTGCTTATTAAAAAATTAAATTTTGCTTCGTGTGGAGGGGTCATCCTAGAAGTGAAAATCATTACATTAAGCTTATGATTTAATACAAATTTTAAAAACACTTCGATAGAATTATTTAAATTAAAAAAACTAAATGTTGAATTAAATCGTTTAAATATTCTAACAAATACTCCAGATCTCTGTTAGATTTATTTAATTTTTACTATTTCTTTAAAATGACTATATGGTTACACAAACTGTTGTGGCGATGATTTTTTTTATAATAACACAAAAACTATTTATCGAAGGAAAAATATATCGAAATGAAAATTGAGATTTGAATATAGAAGCTTCTAGAAATTAATTTCTGTTAAAAGATATCATGAGTTATATTTGAAAATGTGTTTGAATATTAACTTCGTAATTCACATTTCTAATATTTTTTTTAAATGTTTATAAATCACATTATTTTGTTTATGATGATTAATTCTAATGCCACAGAAAATAATGGATGTCACAATATAGTTGATACGCGAGATATGAATGAAAATATTAAAAATTCATTCAACATTAGGTAGTTAAGCTTTACATTTTCATAATTTCTAAACTTTTTAACCGGCTTTCTTTGTTATCCAATGTTAAAATTTACTCTAGAATTGAAAAAATGAGGTGAAAGTTTGATGTTAGTATTGAAAATGTAAAAGTATGTCACTGTTTCAGTGTGAAGATGTCCTCTTAAGCTTATTTGTTTAATATAAATTTAAAGAAGACATAATTCTCAATTGAATAGCTATTTTCGTTTTACTTTGCTATAATTGGATGTTTAAAATATTTGGGGGTGTTCTCTCTCTCTCTCTCTCTATTTTCTTGCCCGACTGCAACTCCAACAAATCCTTACAATTTTATACTTGTAAAATTTCAAGGGAATGTGAAATTTGTAAAGAAAATTCTTCTTCACCCTATATATTTATAAAGGAAGGAAAAAACCCTAACCCAAATTCAATCGAATTTATCTATAAGATGAAAGGCAATTCAAAATATGTGATTTTTTTTCTTTTATCTAAGAACGTTATTTTTTTACGATTAAAAATCAATATCTTCTTAATATTTATTTAAAATTTTAAAACGTGTGTAAATGTGTATAAAATCTTTTTTACTTCAAAATTTTCATTCTCATGTTATTGTTGCTTCAAAACGAAATGAAAGATTTTAAAAAACTTTTTTCAGGTGCGTTACCTGGCCCTGAAGAATTTGCATCTTTCTGTGCATAGATGGTGAGTACTTTTGTTTAATTTACTAACATTCTATTGTCATTGCTTAAGGTTTGAATTCTGAAAGATAAAACATTGCTTTTTTTTATTATGAACAATTTTTGTTATTTTTTTTTCATGAAATGTAGGCGAGAGTAGGATAAAATCACATACTTTATTATTAGTTGTTTAGCCATAATTTTCAGTCGAACTTAATGTAACATGATGTATATACTCCACACTTATCTTTATACCATAGTATCACTTTCAGTATATGATTAATTTATTACAATTATATTAATAAATGATTATTTATAAAATATCAAATAACTCGGCTTTAAACTCTCGTTTGAGTAAAACCGCATGTATATTAAAATCTTACAGAAAACGAAAAAGTTTAAACTTTTTTTTGGAAAGAATCAATTTATTTTATTTTAATTCGTTAACTAAGAAATTAAACTAATAATATTTCAATTATAAGTCTAATTGTTTCATATTTAAAGAGAAGATTACAATAACTGAAATACAATTTGAGAAATTCTAAAAAAAATAAGTTCACCTCTTTATATCAGAATTGCAAAAATCATAAACACTTTTGTCCATGTTGTTTTTAATGCCGATTCTTCAAGGATTGTTTACAAGTTCTACCATTACAGAACAACAGTTGTTCTACAATTACAGTTGTATTTCTTTTAAAAATAACAGACTGTCAGAATATAATAGTATAAGTAGTCAGGGGCAGAATACATTCCTAAAAACAAGTAAGCTTGGAATAAATGAATTTTAGATTTCACACATGGAGAACTTCATAAAATGAGACAAACCTGGCACTTTTCAAAATGAAATTGTAAATTAGCCCCCTGAGAAAAAAAAATGAAATGAAATTATAAATGTAACGAATAGTGATTTGGCCGAATAACCGAATACACCGAATATTCGTCCAAATTTTAAGCCGAATATTAGCTTTTCTTTTCTTTTTTAAGTATGCATTTATTATAATTTTTTAATGTTAAATTGTAATAAAGTAAAATAATAATTGGTCTTATATTATTTGAATGTTAGTTGCAACAGTTGCAAGTAACACATACAAGAGTTAGATGCATTTTTCGTAATTATTTGAAACACCTTGATGCTAATTAATAAAACAAGACTGTTACTAAATCTAAATTACTGATAGTATAATTTTATTCGTTTTATTCGTAACACCATAACGTTCGTAACACCATATATATTTTAGCTAAAATAGGAACTTGTTATTATCACTATTAAATTTATTTTTTATTGTAATTTTTATTTAAAAACTTCTTTCAATACAAAAAAATTCTGAATTTGTATTTTATCCTTCTATGCTCAGACATATAAAATTGATTTTCTGTACGTTAGGATGGTATGTTATTTCCAGTAAAATATAAAGAATATTCTTCATTCCTACTATCCAGTCATCACTGAAAAAAATGAAGCATTCAAAAATGTGTAAATCGATGCACACATATCGAATTGAGTATGTTTGGATAAAAAATGAACCTATTATTTCTCAATTTCGAAACAACACATGTTATCAAACTCAAGCGAAACTATTCCTTTGTATTTTGTAATGATTTATTTCATTCATGGTGGAATAAAAGATGTTCATTAAGGTGATTCTCAAAGGACCTGCGCAACAACGTGAATTTTTTGACACATTTTCTGACTCATTTTTGAACGCAAAGGCATAAAATTGGCATCAGTCTTGACTATTGAATCGATTTGGAATCGAAATGAGTTTTCCATTTTTTGATAAATAGAGTACTTATTGAGTTACAAGTTATTCGTGTCACGTGACGACACAATTTTCTCCTCTCTCGCTGTGCTGCCACGGAAATTCGGTTCAAAATGTCGACTTTGACAGTATTTTCTGAAGGATCGTCTGCCTTTACCAAACTGTACAAAACTCATTCGATGATATACCTTCTGATTAAGAACACCTGCCGTTTTTATCCGTTTCTGAACAAAAATGAATTCAAAATTGTGTCAGAATCAGTTAATCCGATCTTCTTCGTTTTTGGGGTCTTTTCTCTATTTAGTTATTTCCCTATTTCTACATTCCAGTTAGAATCCTAGCTCCATGAGGTCCAGTCTGGGGATCTTGAACTTTTTTAGCGCCATACATTTCCCCCCTTCCTAATTGTGTCACCCTCTTAATGCATAATTTTAAAGTTGAGACTTGCATAATGCATAATTTTAAAGTTGAGCATTTCTTTAAAATTTTATTTTAATGATTAATTTATATTCTATGCTTAATTTTGACTAACTGAAGATCTAAAGCGATAAGTACTAGGACCTTTTAAGATGTTTTCCTCTTAGTACTCAAAACTATCTGTTCGCTCCTTTTGGGTCCCCTACTATGGCTCCCTATAAAATATCTTCCGATTCACTAACTTTATTTGCTAACAACTTCTTATTATTTCCAACTACTATACTTGAACGACTAAAAAAATTTTTCACGCCTAAGATACCACCAATTTTGAGTATTAATCTCCTTCTTGTGGCCCTTGGTGCAGCTTCTTAAAAAAAAAATTCTACAAACTTTTAAAAAGTTATTATTGCGGCCCCGGTCAACGCCGGGAGGATCAGCTAGTTTAAAATAATTTAAAAGTGCTTGAAAACAATGCTCTTGTCACAGAAATAATTAATTTGGGTATCTTAATAATAATTTTGCTATTTTTCCTAAATAAATAATCAATTGAATGTTTCTTGTTAGAGCGGGAAATAAATGGCAGCACATTTTTACTTTAATTTGAATAAACAAGGGAGGGAGGCAGAAGGCCCCTTGACAAGAAAAATGTTTTTTTTTTCGTTTAACTTATTTTAGTTTTGAAAGTGTTTTATTAAATGTCTTTTAGCGCATGTTTTTACATAAATTTTGGTTTCCCAAGTGTTACTAATCGGCCATCTTGAACGCCATCTTGTTTTACTTCATATTTTTTACGACCAAGAGCATTGTTATTAAGCCCTTTTACATTATTTTAAAATTTTGTGCAAAAGTTAATATTTACATAAATATAATATATACAGAAGGTACTGCTGATGTTTACGTAAAATAATAAATGAATGTAATGAATATTTAACAGAGAGCACACAGAGTTTATATTTGAATACATCCATGGAATCAAAAATGAGTATATCACATTTCATATTTGAGTACATCCATGACATCAAAAATGAGTACATAACGGTTCGCATTTGAACAAATCCATGGAATAAATAATGAGTACATGTGTATCTCAACTTTGAAAACATTTGGATCGAAGCTATTTTGAGTATGCAACGTATTTAAAATTGAGAACTTTTTACTCAATTTTGAGAATTTATTTTTTTAGTGATGCTTTTAAACTTTCTTACATTCAATATTAATGGGGTCCTCATAATGTGTACACCTCGACATAACCAGTGAGATACCTCCTGAAATATCATTGGTGAAATAAATTTTGTTGCAAGGAATTTGTGTATTTAAAAAAATCACTGGGATTTAAAACATGAAATGTAGTATATATAATATGCATTTTATTAATTAAAGTTACAATGCTTCTTTAAAAGCAAAGTTCAAACATGCAGCAAGGCCGATATTTTTATTTATATAAACTTTATTATTTACACTTCTTTTGAACTTAAACAGTTTAAGAATACGACTTAAACTTATATACAATTTAAAATTGAATAAGTGTTAAGAGATTTTTTAATATACTGAATTATTATCCTGCAATATTTTAAGTTAAATATATGTAAAGATTTTCTTTAAAAAATTATAATAACTGTTGAACAGTGCTAATCATTTTTATATGTGCATAAAATCTGCAGACATTAATATTCGAGTGCTTTAGAATTGAATAGTATTTTCATTTTAAAATAAATATATCCCATCCATAATCAATTACTCCCCAATAATCGTGTTTTTAAAATCTGCCTAAATATCCAACTTTGACACTATTTTCTAAAATATTCTTTGCCTGTAAAGAAATCAGAGCAATGCTATTCAACTTCTTAGTATAAAAACAAGTATACAAGCAAACTTTGTGCATGTATGCGTCAGAAAGTATCAAGTTTAAATTTGAGAAAGGCATAGAAAAAAAATAGTCCTAAAACTATTCGGCTAAATATTATAGGTGCAGAATCACGGTCGCCAGTCGCCATGAGGATTAAAACCGCAAATATCACCAAGTGGTTGCGAAAAAAACGCGAATTTCACCAATCGATCGCAGGAAAATTTGAGAATTTCACCAATTAGGCGTAGCAAAAAAAAAAAAAAAAAAAAAAAAAAAAAAAATCACGAATTTAGTTAAACGGCCACGAAAAAATATAACGAATTTAAGAGTTAGTCGCAGATAAATACGCGAAATATTGTCAATCGGTTGCGAAAAAAATTTGCCAGTTTCGTCAAGGAGTCACAAGAATAAAACGTAAAAATTGGCGATCGGTCATGAAAATTGCAATTCAGGGGTCGATTTAGAGCTCCTTAGAATCTCTGACTTTTCATTTTAACATGTATATTTATCTATTTCTACTGTATTATATTTTCTTTAACTTTTAGTGTAATTTTATATTAATGTATATGTATTACTGTTTCAACTTTTTTACTGTTTCTTTATTTAACGTTTATTTTGTACAAGAAACAGACAGACAGACAAACGTAGCATTTTTGGTCCTAATGTAATTTATGGTGCAATACCAGTTCATAAGTACTCCGAATAAGAAATATACCTTACTTCAATCTGAGTATTTTGAATTATGCACCCTTCTTATAATGATTAAGATTTTGTTTGTAAATGTTAAGTCTATTTTCCTCCACTCTCACTTTTCTGGTTCACCCATGTAGTGCAAGGCATTGCAACTCTGCTTCCCCTCAGCTTTCTTTGCCATCTCCTTGTCAATGGGAGTGGTGTTGCAAACTTGAAAATATGGGGAACTGCAACATTTTTGGAAAAAAGTTGAGATCTACAAAAGCTTAAAACAACCCTCTGTTTAATGTTTAAGTCGGAAAATCTTTCTATCACCTATCAATCACACCAACAAAGTGAAAAATAGCAGTCAGCGAAAAATATACCTTCTTCTCCTTCCTCTTTACAGTGGGAAACTATGAAGAAAAAATAATTAAAGGCCCACCAATATGGAACATTAAGGATTCCAAACAGCTGCTATGTTGAAGAAGCTATGGAATTACAGTCATGATTCTGATAGTAATGAAGAAAATACCTTCAAGGGGTTTGAGACTATGTGATTTTTTAATAATTTCCTTTTTATTTCATGGTTTAATTATAATATGTGACTTTTCATTTTAACATATATATTTATCTTTGTTCATGGCCCGATTAACCTCTGAATCTAGGGGAAACATGGAGTCATTTTGGGGTCCCCTTTCATTTGGCAAAAGTTGTATTAATATTTTTCATTCATGAATACTCACCAATTATATTAATATTATGCCTGGGAGTAGCTTAGCCGAGGTCACATACATTTCATTAAACAGCTTTTTTATGTTTCCTATATAAACTACAGATATATTTTGTAAATATAGCTGTATGCTCAATATCCCAGGTGGTTTCTAACAGGCACATCAGGATGCTACATGACTAATTAACATCCTATTGATGACATTCATATTTCCCTGGTAAATAAGTTTCGTGAAGTAGTGCGTGGAATTCTTCTTGGATTAAACAAACTTTCTTTTACAAAAAAGAAAAAAAAAAGAAAAAGAAAAAAAGAAAGAGATACAATGTAAAAAAAGAAAATGGGAAAAAGAGAGCCCTCTTCACAGTCATTTTGGGGCTGCTTTTTAAATTTTAGAAGGGAAGCATGTGCTTCACGCACCTTTTGCATAGTCAAATTCTGTCCAAGTCTACTGCATTATACTTTTTATGACTTTTAGTGTAATTCTATATTAATGTAGCAGAATGTTGTGAATTAACAGAATGAAATATTTGTCTCCTCTCGTACATATACGATAGGATGTACCATAAAATGCTCAGAAAATAGTCAGCACCTACATTTTTTGCTATATTGTTTGTTTATCCCCTCCTGATTATCCCTATTACTTCTAAATCGCAGGAAAAATGCACTGTTGATATTAAATATGTTGAAATACTTATACAAAATGCAAAATGAAATATTTATGATTCAATCAGTGTGATTTTGACATAAAAAAAAGCCTGTTTGATGCAAAAGTTTATGAGAATTTCATATTTTCATTCAAATGGAATAAAGAGTTTAATGAAGTTAAATTTACTACTATATTAGTATTGAGTTACTACTATATTAATATGAGAGAGAAATTTTATTCTACATTGTACTTCAATGTGGTATTTTTTCATGTTATTTGTATTTTTAGAGGAATGATTTATGTAACAGTTAGGGTTAGTATCTGAAATATCTTAACAATGCAAATTGGTTTCTGAAAGAAAAAAAAAATGTTTGAATATGAAACACAAGTTTATTTCTAACTGACTTTGTTAATAAGTGCATTTTCAAAAACAAATGTAAAAGAGTTTTTTTTATATTTTTTTACTGGATAAAAAACTTTTTAAAATATATTTCAGGATGCTATCTAATATATGCTAAGAAATATAATAAACAAGTTTATTCATGCAAAGCATAGGGTGAAACCCCCAGTAACTGATACTTTAAGGATTCTTTCTTGCCCAAATCACTATTACACAAATTTAAATTTATTTTATATTTACCTTTGTTTTTAAAAGGATAGTAGAGGTATATTAAAAATATATTGTTGGCAAAATTTTGAAAAATTATACATTTTATTATTAAAAATTAATTTTATTCATAAACATGTTAAAAAACTCCAGTAACTGACACCATCCCTGTTTTGAAACACCAATAACTGGCACAAAGTGAACCAGTGACTGACACTTTATTTTAAAAGCTTGAAATGCTTTTAAAAAAACTTTATTTTTTATTATAAAAACAAATTGTATAATATTTATTATAACAAGAGGCATTTAGTAATCTGTATAACATCATTAGTAATGCAGAGTATATAGTATGTTTATATAGCAGTAATATTTAGTACTGCATTATTAGTAATGCAGATATCCAATAACTGACATTTATGAACCAGTAACTGACATCTGGTGTCAGACACTGCTAAAACAACTTAAATTTTAATGGTGTTTACTACAAGATAAATTAAATTTATTATTATGCATTTTTAAACAGTTCAAATAATAGATTTCAACTTTCTTTAATATAATCAATAACTAACACCTCTGTCAGAGACTGGTGAAATGAAGTTCTAGGAATCAATAGCTGGCACCCCCCATTAAGCTAAATTAAATTACTATAAACCCTAAATCATGGCCCTAATATATCATATGCATCTTTAAACTAATTTCTACATTTATAACTTTAAGAAAAAAGTTTAGGATCGTTGTATTACAAATAGATTAGAAAAACGCTTCCTTAATTTTAGAAATAAGATGGTTGCTTCAAAATGACAATTTTTGTTTTCACAAAAGTGTCTTCCTTATTGAATATGTTTCTGGCTCTCAAGTGGTGAATAAATCGACTCCAAAATAAAAATAAGTGTCCCATTTACCACTAGATGACATTACTTTACAGAATTTTACAACAAAATGATTATTTGTGTTAGATTTTTGCTCAAGTGTCAGTTACTGGTTAGGTGTCTATAACTGGGGGTTTTACCCTATGATGTTTACAAATATGTTAAATGTTTATAGTGTGATAAAAAGGCATGATTTAAATATTTCTACTATTCTATTTTTATTACTGAACAGCAATTTATTTTATAATAATATTGCCACAAATGTATTTAAAGTTCATTGGATTTTTTACACCCTTAAGCAAAATGGTTAAAAGCTGTTTTCGTTTAAGAGATATTACAGTATTATCAGACGTAATAGATTAATTTAGTTCACAATTTATTGTTATCAATGTAACATAAAACTTTAAAATCTTACAGTTGCAAAATGATCAAAATCATAATTGAAACAGATACATTTGAAAAATTTTAAATTAAATGTAAATTTTTCAATCTATTGTTTTTTTTATATAAGGGATATATATCAGTCAATTCAGTTACTACTACCAGAAAACTGGTATCAACTAAAGTCAACACTCAATAAGCATTTGAAATGTTCTTCATGTGGGTGAGTAAAAAAAAAAAAAAAAAAAAAAAAAAACTTAATTTGAAACAAACTTAAAATTTAGGGCAACTGTTTCCAGTGCAAAGGTGTAAATATAGAGTTTTCAATTACCAATCTACTTATATAAAATCCAAGTTGTTGATAACCATTCCGCGACAAATTGAGTCGGAGCTGCGAACAGACCGTAGCTAAACGCCATGTTAGGCTTAATGAAAAACATATGCTAACATATGACAACTAAGTGATATTTTTCTACCTCAAATCATCTCTGTTCAGCATATTTTTATATAAAGCATGTATATCAACATTTCTGTAAGCATTTTTTTCTGTAAACCCTTTTTTCAGAAATGGTGCAAACAAACGGAAAACGGAATGGTGATACATTCTTTTTTGAGATTAATTCATTTTCATAAAAATAATATAGTTTAAACTACAAAAAAAAAAAAAAAAAAAAAAAAAAAAAAAAAAAACTTTAACGTATAAGCATATTTAATTTTAATGTTTTGTGAAATCTTCAGAAATTGTATTTCACTTTGCTAATTATTATTATTTTTGCAATAAATGCTGCTGTGTGGCGAGTCATTCACGTTTGAGACTCATTCATAAAAATCATTTGTGCTGATTGGCAACAGGTGTTTAAACATCTTTGTTGTTCTAAACATTGTTTTGAAGATTTATCGTTCTTAATCTTTACAGAAACTATTTGTAGTAGAATCTTTAAACTATTGAAAGTTCAAGCAAGGCAGCTTATTTCCTTTGGGAAAGTCGTTGTTTATATCAAAGGATTGCAGATTATTTCATAAAATCTTCATGCTGTTTGTATGAAGTCTTATGAAAATGAAACTTGATCAACATTCAGTCGTTCTTGACGGTGATTACATACTTATTTACATAATAGTAATCCACAATACATAAGCAAAGTAAAAAGGTATACCTATTTTATAAAGTAAATGTAACTCGATAAACATTCAGTTATTCTTTATGGGGATTATATACTAGTTTACATAATAATAATCCATAATACATAAGCAAAGTAAAGAAGCATACCTATTCTATAAAGTATTTAATACTCTTACAAGAATACTGTCGCAAGCTTAAATGGTTAACCGAACTCTTTTTAAAGGAATATTTTTCAATTATTTTTAAAAGTTATGATTTTACGTTTTATTATGCATATAATGCAAATTTCTAATTTGAGAAATAATATTTTGGGAATTGTTATTTAAAACTCATTTAAGACTGATACAAGTTAACAAAAAAGTGTTTTTTAAAATGATTTTTTACATAACTTTTGTTTTTGAATTTATTTAATTTTGATTAAAAATTACCTGCGTCTTTCTTAAAAATATGATTTTATTTTTCAATTTTTCTAAGATTTTTAACAAAATGATGAATATCATAATATGAATCATTGATATATATTGCGGCTTTTCTGGAAATTTAACGAAATTATTTTCGGCGACTTCTTTATTCTATCGGATACTTTTTTTTTCTAAAACTACTTAATACTGAATATATTGCACACAATCAAGCATATATTAATTTCAGAATTTTAGTGGCAACATCATAATCATATTATTTTTATTATGCCATTTTTTAATTAATATACAAAAAAAATAATAAAAAATATCTGATAAGATAATAAGTAAAGTAGATAATATATAATAAGAAAAGTAAATAAAAAATAATAAGACAATTAAAAACCTATTCCTATAAGAAAAATTCTTGAAAATTACAAATTTTTCTTTTTTCTTTTTTTTCTAGCTAAAACATAAATGGTATTACGTTTTTAAATTATATTAAAATCTTTCATATTGGCTATGTTGTGTAAAAACTGTTATCCAGTAGACTGGTATTCAATATAACTGTTGATTCAATATTACAATGTTTAACTTAGTCAACAATTATAAATTAGTTTAAAGTCATATTATTATTATTTATTAGTATTACGTTAAGCTATGTTAAATTTGTCATAAATAAATGCAGAATATCGATCATACTGTGAGGATTATATAAGATTTTTTCTAAAAAATGAACTGGATTTTGCCAAGATATTTCAACCAAAAACGCTTACAGTTTAATTTTCAAGTGTCTGTTTCTGATAATATTTGCAAATAAATATGAATATAATTAATGAATTACAAAATTCGTCCAAAAATTCTTTAGTTTAAAAGCTTATTCTGAGAAATAAAGTGAACAAACAGAATAATTTTTCTTTACGGCAGCTTTTGGAATATGTTTGAAATTTACATTAGCTATGTATTCAGACAAATCATAAATTTCAGTAACAGCATTCTCATGATATATGCATTGGGAAATTCGCAGGAATATACATTTGTATAAATAGGACAATGATGATATAAAAGATAATACATCTGTCTGAGTCCTTCTTATAGATATGTAAATACAATGTAAAATTTTCATTTATAAATACTATATGTTTAAAACATGTTTATAAGTGTGAAAACTAGAAATTAGTAAATCATACTAAGATGGCAGTTAAAAAAATAAGCTTAATAACTATAACAACAGGAATAATAATAATAATAAATAATAATAACACATACATAATCATACGCATATTTATTTTTATTATTACTTCAAAATTATAAAATGTTTAGTTTATAACAACATGTATGTTCATTCCCATGCTATAAGTATTGGAGAATTTGTTGGAACAATTTTAAAAATAGGACACATATTATATTAAAAAGTATACTACTCTGAACATATTTTGCCTATCTGAGTTTGTCTTACCATGGGTGATTTTACGTTTTTCATGGTCTGAAAACAAGAAATTCGTAAAATTATAATAAAGAGGCAGCAGCAACAACAACAACAACAACAACAAAACTTAGTAATAATAATAATAATATTTATTATTATATGTCTAAACACATTTGTATTGTTATTATTTTAAAACTATGAAATGCTTAATTTATAACATTATGTTCTTGCTTATAATAAATTTTCATTTCCATATTATGTATATTGAAGAAATTTTAAGAATATTTAATAAAATAGGACAGTGATGTTAATGTAAAAAATACTATGTTCAGCAGGTTTCATCAATCTGAGGACTTATTAAAGAAATGCAAATATATTGTAATATTTTCATTTATCTACAGCGAACAATTAAAGCATGTTCATTTCTGTGAAAACAAGTAATTTGTAATTTTTTCGTAAAATGTTAGTAACAACTGTAAGCAACAACTGTAATAATAGTTATAATAATAATAATAATAAAAGTTCTTTTATAATATGTTGAAAAATAATTAGTAAAAAATGAGCGAAAATATTAAATTGTACCAATATAAACTTAAAATAATTTGAAAAATGAGGTCCTAATATATAAAGGTATATTCTGGCATTTACAGAAAAGACTTGATAAATCTCATTTCCTAGAAGAAGATAGTAAATATCTGAAAAACAGTTGTTTGCAGTTTAAAAACAAATATAGTTAATTATTTAACTATATATATGTAATAATATAAAAAATTTCTTTTCTTTTCGCCATTTTCTTAGTTCTTATTCCAAATTATCACCATTCTATTAAATTACTAAATGTTATCTATTTTATTTATTTAATATTTCTCTGTCTTTTATTTATATCTTAAATCCCCTGTTTGATTTAATTCTATATCTTAGTCAAAATATTCTTTGAATCTCTATTCTAAAAATAATTCTAAATTGCAAAAACTTCCTACAAAGTATTTGATTAAATTCCTTTTATTGAGACAGTGAAATTTATTCTTTCAGAATATTTTTTCTTTACATTCTTTTTATTTTTATTATTTTCAGATATCGTTCGATTTGACCCATCATCCCCTGCGTCGCGCGCTTATTTTTTTTCCTCCAAAATTCATCCGATGCTTGTAATGAGTTATCTCTTGTACGTCAGATTAGGCCGCCCTTAACCTAATTTCATAGCCATTGATGTTTAAGTTTTTCGGCTCTCTATTTTTGGCGACAGCCCTTTCTCCACTCTATTGGTTGGTAATTTCGCGCGCTAGTGTTCTTACCCCAATGTTTTGTGTATAAAACATACCGCTCGGGCAAGGACCACCAGAATTTTGCTCATTTTTGGTTGTTTAAATAATATGCGGCTCCAGTGATCCCCATTTTCTCTTCAACAATTGACTTTCCTTTGTACATAGTGGGTCATCTAAGAACATTATATTCCATCTTGTATATAGAGTGTAGCTAAAGTATCGTAGTGTCTTCAATGTCTGTTATCCATTGGATGTGAGCATCGCACTCCCGTGCTGACTAATTATTCTCTGCATTATGTAAACGGATGACATTGCTACTAATAAAAACATTGATCGTCTACCACGAGTCCTGTTATTGACTGCTGCTCGGCTATGTGTGTCAATTATTCGGGGAGTTACTTCAGTACCTGGTTTCGGCGAAGCAATGGACATACCCAAACAATGGACATTCGGCGAAGCAATGGACCCTTTTCAATTCAGTGGTTCCACTTTGGGCACACCTAATTTTAATTCCAAACTTGCATTCAACACCAAGAATATTTTAATAAAATTTTGTTTCTATAATGAAAGCTTAAAATAAGGAGTCATTATTTTCTTAAAAAGTCGTTTGTAAATTCCGGTGTGAGTCAGTATTTTCTCATTTTACGAACATAATTTGTCTGTGCAGGAAAGGGTTAATGATGTGACGACTGCGAAATTTTCATGGTGGCTACCCCATAATAATAAAATCTGGTAGTCACTACTGGCAATCCTTATTACCTGCAATTTATCGTAATATATATATTTATATATCTTTTTATAGATATTTTAGCTCAAAACAAAGTAGCTAAAATACGCTTCCTTATAGAACAATGTATTTTTTTTAATTTCTTTATGCGTATAAAGTATTATCTTCACATTTACTATCCCTTACTATTTTTATTTAAATTTTGTATGTATAGCAAATAAATATGTAACTGCTGAATTATTTTAATTATACTGTGATATATATATATATATATATACTTTTATGTTGTATAATGTATATAACTCATGCGGCATTTATCAGTATATTTACTAACTGGCTGTCAGCTATTATTTTGCACTTCATGTGATTTCTTTAGTTATTGCTCTATATTTAATCGATGAGATAAAATGCACAGCAATGCATTTGATTTTTAATTAAATATATGCGTTTCGTTTTAACACTGATCATAAAACCATAGTTGGTACCAACAGATGTGAATGAATAAATTAAGACACTTAAATAGCTATCAATTTTTACCTACTATCGAATAGAAAAAATTGCCTTATCCAATCCTAATTTTTGGAGATTAAATAAAGCAATTTTTCTATTCCAAAATAGTGGTAGGAAGAAACGTAAAAGTTGGCAGCTATTCACATAATTAAGTATTCACTAAATTTTCAAAATTGTTTGTTATAATACTAATTGAAAAATATAAATTTATCATTCATGTCTTTGTATCAAATTGTGCACAATTTTATTGTATCTAAGATTATTGAAACAGAATGAATTGCTAGAACTTTATTATTTTAAAACGAAAAAAGTGCAACTGACAGTTAAAAAAAAACTTCAGTCTTTTCCACGATTAACCATTCGGTAAAATACTAAAGCAATCAAAAGAATTACACCTCCCTTCAAAAATATTTAAGGTGTTTTGAATATCCGTACGCATGTGTATTTTATGAATATTGGTATTTCAATTTAATATACAGATCAGAGCTGGTTGATCAAAATACATTTCATCATATCTGCAAAAGGGGGTGATAAAAATTACACTATCACCATTTTTTAAAATCGACCTTAAAACAGTAGAAAATATTTTAATGTACTTTACTTTAATTTATAACAAAAGGTTTAAAAATGTGTAAAATTATGCTGCAATCAATAATTTCACGCTGTTTAATGTATAAAGAACAATAGATTATTTATTAATTTTTTATAAAAAAACTTCAGTTGCTAATGTTTTATGGATCATAAAATTGTAAAGTTAATTAAAGTTTCAGAATAATTATTTGTAATATATATAAATATATATAAATAAGTAGGGCGATGATGATATAAAAGATAATTCATATGTCTGAGTCCTTCTTACAGAGGTGTAAATACATTGTAAAATTTTCATTTATAAATACTATATCTTTAAAATAAGCTCATACGAGGGAAATCAAGAAATTAGTTAAAAATTAATGGGTAATAATCAAATTTTAATTTGATTAAAATTTGCTACTGTCAATTTGAATTGTTGAAGATCAGCAGCAGATTTTATTTAACTGACAGGTTTACGAAAATCTCTACAAAAATAGTAATAAAAAATAAACTATCTAGTTATCAAAATGTCCAACTAAATATTATTTTCCAAAGAAAATTTTTTTCCCTATAAATATATGTTACGTAAATTTGCTACTGTCAATTTGAATTGCTGAAGATCAGCAGCAGATTTTATTTAACTGAAAGGTTTACGAAAATCTCTACCAAAATAGAAATAAAAAATAAACTATCTAGTTATCAAAATGTCCAACTAAATATTATTTCCTAAAGAAAAATTTTTCCCTATAAATATGTGTTATGTAAATTTGCTACTGTCAATTTGAATTGCTGAAGATAAGCAGCAGATTTTATTTAACTGAAAGGTTTACGAAAATCTCTACCAAAATAGAAATGAAAAATAAATTATCTAGTTATCAAAATGTCCAACTAAATATTATTTCCTAAAGAAATTTTTTTTTCCTATAAATATATGTACAAATTCTTTTTTGTAATTACATGTTTTTGAAAATCATTTGTCACTCCTGTAAAAAAACAAAAAAAAAAAAAAAAAAAAACATTTTATCTCAGTGATTTGTAATTTTCCGTGAAATCACGCAGAAAAGTAGAATAGGCATTTAATTTTGGTTCAAGAGTTTAGAAGTATAAATATCTGCTCTTATAACTAAATTATACGTAAAATATAAATATACAATAATAATGTAACGATTTTTTCAAAAGCAAATTACAAATTATTTCGTGTTCCAATTCCAATTATTTACACAATAAGATTATATATTTTTTCCAGAAAAATATCTCAGTATATTAATTGCAAAAAATTGTGTTTCTTAATTAATGCAATTCAAACAATAATATTATGTCTTTACTTTAAAAAATTATAAATATGCATATGTAAATATTCGGCAAATACGAATATTGTAAAACATTATAATCTTTTTCTATTCAAAATTATATCCAATTCATTTCTATATTTCAAGTATGTTTTCAAAGAAACATTTTTCTGATACTACGAGGGACAATTTATCTCAAGAGATAAATAATTAACTGTTTAATGATAAAACATATGTTTAAGTTGCATATTGAATGTTGTTTAGAATAGCTATCGGGAACTGTTTAAATATGTTAATTATTTTGTGATAATATTAATTATTGTTAGTTTTCCATGTTAAATATATATATATATATTGAATTTGATATTTTAGTATTTTTTTTATGTTTAAATATTTATATGTTGGTTAGCGAAGTAATATTATCATGTCAACAGGTAAAAAATGGACTTTAAATCATTGAGCTAAAATGCACAGGATTGCATTTGATTGATAAAGTCATATTTCCGAAAATTTCAGTAGTACAGAAAAGAAATTGTCTGACAAAATTGGTTACTATTGAAAATAATATTAACATCATCCAACGTAATTATCAATTCAGTAAATCGGTATTCATAGCAGCCAACATTTATGTCTTTTTACTCTTTAACACATATTAGCAAGTGACGGATAATTAAATAAAAGCTTAACATGCATAACAATATTTTACATATATTACATAACATAATACATTATTTTACATTATATTACATAACAATATTTTAAACACAAGAATAAATCTCCATTCGTATGAGATTTAGGATTAAGTAAATGTTTTAGACATACAAACAATCAAACTGAAATTCAATAAGATTTAAGAAAAAATAAATAAAACGCTATATTTTTAACTTGATAATGTCAATTCAAAAATGAGAAACTGAAAATTACAATAAAAACATTTCTTTCTTTCTGTACATAATTTAAAGATAAAGAAACTTAATTATAGGTAAAGAAAAAAAATCACATTTTTTGTATCGTTTCTATGTGATTTTCTGTTACTAATTTTTAAAAGTCACAAACCATTTGAACTGACAAAATATTTATATTTTAATTAACAGCCTATTCTAGAATAATTAGCTATATTCTATCATATGCTAGCATTT
This sequence comes from Maratus michaelseni, assembly GCA_963931845.1. NCBI lineage: Eukaryota > Metazoa > Arthropoda > Arachnida > Araneae > Salticidae > Maratus > Maratus michaelseni. Next base: position 312,837,206 of record OZ007587.1, on the reverse strand, counting down.
TAATTAAATACCATTTTCGTAGTACGTACACATTGTTTTTATTTTAATGTTATGGAAGATAAATTTGGTTATACCATGTTTTGCAAATGGGGCAAAATACGATGCTTATATGAAATTTAGGTTAGCTTTTAGCATAAATAAAAATTCTAAAATGCATATTTGTGTATAGCATCAGAAAAATTCGTATAGTATAGATTTAGCTTGTTATAAATAGTCCTCAAAAGGAACCGACTTTTAGCGGGAACGATTCATAAGATTTATCAAAAGATAACTTTCCTGTAAAATCATTTGGCAATCTTGTTATAGACATTTTATCACAGTAATCCCTGATTCTATGCAGATATGTGATTAAAAGTTGTTTCGTAAATATTTGTTTTTATTAAGTAATAACCATGGCCAAGAATATTAAGGTATACGAAATATGTTCAATCACATGCTAATAATAATGTATTTATTTATATATAATGATGTTATTTGTACACGTTTATACGAGTCAGTCACTTCACAAAGCGAGACGATCTTCAACGAAAAATATTCACCATTCCTGAAAAAGCCTTTTTTAATGAAGCGATTTCATTTTCATTATACAAAAAAATTGTTCTTGATCATTACTATTACCTCTCTCTCTTTACGAAAACTCCATATCTCCTATCAAGCTATTTCGCAGTACAACTAAAGACATTTCCCCCGCAACGATACGTGATTGATTATTCGTAGAAACGTGGATAAGTGTTCATGTTTAAGTGGTATTACAAATGTAAGTAATATTTTATTTAATATTTTAAATGCGATTATTGTTTATTAAATGTAAAAAAGGGGAATGATCCGACTCATCGCTGAGCTAAAATGCACAGGGCGGGAATTATATTTTTGGAGGATATAATTTTTGTTCAGAAATATTAAAGTACTTGAACAGAAGCCGCAGAGATTCTGCATTCGTTGTCATAGAGTGAAATGACAATGGATGCACATGTGGCATTAAATACAGCCAGATTTGTTTGTAAATACTTCCAGTAGTTATATTTAGATATGTATCAAAAACATTCTTATATCAAAATGTAATTTTTTATATGTTTATATGATTATAATGTATTAAAACTCAATCAAGCACGCATCAGTATGCAATTTTATAGTAGACTCCAGATTATGGGACACTCACGGGATCAGGGGTATGTCGTAAAATCAAAATCTGCAGATTATCGGGAGAGATTATCGGATGCATTTTCAAATTAGAGAAACGGTAAACTATAATTAAAATTACCATAAATGAAGTTAATAACTTCCGTAAACTCAGATTACACAGACGCTGAGCAGGATTAATGGGACCACAACAATAACAGTTTTAAATTAATCCTAGCGTTACACTGTAAGAAAAAAAAATCTGTGAAAAAACGGAAAATGTACTGGTTACATAAATATTGGTAATACAAGTTGCCGTCTATTCTCCGCTTTTTCCCAAAACAGTTTTGGTATTTCCTGTTTTCAAGATGGAAATTTTTAGCTATTCAAGGCTGAATTTTCTGTTTTTAAAAATAAATATGAGTAATAGCGCAATATAAAAAAAAATATGTATAATAATGCAGACTTATACGGAACAGGTATTTGCATTGCATATTATCATATCCGTTTTTTAATCACCTCGACATTCTCGATTCGAACGTTGTTACTCGCGATTAAAGGAGGAATTTCCCTTCCCTTGCAACAGTTGGTTATAGGCCAAAAAATCAATTTCAGTAATTTAACTGGATATTTTACGTTTTCTCTCAATTGAAAAGGAACATTTTCGTTTGTTTCAGTATTTAAGTATAAGCAAGTTTAATTAGTAATTAATAAGTAAGTTAGTTAAGAATAAGTAAGTTTGTTTCAGTGTTTAAGTATAAAAAAAAATTCCCGTTTATTCAGGGAAAATGTACGATTTCCACACTGTTAAAAAATTTCGTTTATTGACAGGTTGTCTTCCGTGAATTTTGATCAGAAATTTTCCATTTTGTTAGAAAAATGGAATCTTTACCGTATATCTGTTGCCATTTTAAATTCTAGAGTTTCAAATACGGAATTATTACTGTAAAAATCTATCATCCAATGGGATTGCAGTATTTTTGATCGCCACGCATGCACCTCAACACCTTTGCGTCTGTATCGTGCCATTTACGGAATTTACGGACTACAAAAACGGAACTTTCCTCAAAAAACGGAAACATTCCGGAAACTCTGCTGCTAGTCCGTAAATTGACGGAATTTTTTTTTACAGTGCACTCAAAATAAAAGGTTTTCGGTTAAAATACAGAAAATTTACGCAAAATCACTGATGTATATACGGAATTTTTTTACAGTGTACTGCGCTGAGATTATTGGCATAATTTAACAATACCATTCACTGAATCATTTAATACTCTCAACACAGTATGTATAGTAAAAATAATTGAATTACAAAACAACAAAATGAATGCGCCCCAAATTAAAAATATCTTTAAGACTGTGCAGCTTTTATAACAGAACAAGCGTTAAAGAAAAGTTGAAATTTTTAGGTTGATTCTTAGTAGTACTGACTTAATTTTAAATGTAGTGAACTAATTATATTAATTATATTTCTGTATGTTGTAAAAAAAAAAGCTTTAGCACTTCCTCATATGGCAGAAGTTTTAATTAATGAAATCTTGTAAAATGTAAAAGCTATCCACTCTTAGAGAAACATTTCCTTTATTTTCAAAAACTTTTAGAATAAAAATCAGCCGGAAATCTGAGAATTGATAAGGTTTCGTAGGTTTACTAAAAGGGGTTACAAAATTAAAGTGTCTTTTTCCTTCCGGTAATGTTTTGGTAAACGTAACATACAAAATGACCCTTTTATTTAAGATACATTTTTCGCCGCGGCAGCATATCACACTGTACATTGCAAAGAAAAAAATGAATATATATATATATATATATATATATATATATTCTGATGCAACAAAAACATTTGCGAAAGTTTAAGGTGAATCTGTAACAAAGTACAGCAAAGTTGCTGTTACAGAGTTATGCTATAGAACAATCTACGACAGCAGTATATATATACATACATACATATATAAATAAATAAATATATATATATTAAACCCATAATACAGGAATAAATAGAAACTCTAACAAGTTGAAAGCTTTCAGAAATTTTTGAAATTGTTCTTGAAATTTGAATTCAATTTTCCAGGTAATTTGAGAGATATGTAAAACATTTTCGAAAATTACTGTCTGCAAAAGGAATATTTTTTTCCAAAAATGTTTTCCGCAAATCTCGAAAAAACTATTTGTTTTTAGAGTTTCAGATTTAGCAATCTTTTTCATTACCCCTGACCCTGAGCAACAATGGAAAAAACAGTACTGAGAATCAAATCAATCTCTAATCTAGAGAAATAATTTCTTGTTAAATAATATCCTTCAAAATTATTCATTTGACAGTCCTGTTAAAGACATTTTATCGCAGTGATCCGTGATTATATGTAGAAACGTGATTATAACGTGATTATAAATGTGTCAATATGTTAGTGATATTTTGTGTTGTGTAATAAACTTGTATAATTATATATAATAGCAATTATTAAATATGTAGATGCGTAACACTCGGACGTAATTACATAGTATACAATTTTACATAAATATATACACATATGCATATTATTGTATTTTACCATATATTGTTTTAGTGAACTGTTTATAATTGTGTAGAATCTTTTGTTATTGTACATATAAGTGTTTAGCAAATGTACTTTTTTATGTATTTTTTATACTGATGTGATAGAACTGCCTTAAATAAAACAGTTATACATTGTAGTTGATACTCTACTAAAATCACTGAGCTAAAATGCACAGGTTCTCATTTCATGTTATATATAGGGGAAGTTGGTTTCTTTTCATGAGTTATTTTTGAAGGCATATTATAGCAGTACCTTAAAACTAACTGTATTCAGCTAAATAATTAAAAGAAACAGAACATCAAAATCTTTATTAAAACCTTTATATTATAGTATGCGTTAAAAAAAATGTATACACACTTTGAATGATTATAACTCCAGTTTTTATTCACATATAATTAATATTTAAATTGCAAAAGAATCTACATAAAATGTATAACTTTTCCCCTTAAAACAGATGTTCAAAATTGTTGAATTTCTGGTCTATACACTGCTTATAACAATGAGCTACTGATTCACAAACTTCAACAAACATTTCATTTGTGCTGAGACATATCCTGGCTCAATTGCGTTTCCGGAATGTTTCCTGACATCCATTCGTGAGCATCCGTTCATTTCTAACGTATCCTTTACCGATGAATTGTTTAGACGCATAGGTGAATCTGCCTGAAACTCCCTGCGATACTGTTTTTTTACTTCTATTACATTTTCATGCACAATAGTATTTTAATCTTTCACAATAGTATTTCAATCTTTTTCTAAAGTTAATCTTCCTCCGCTCATTATTCCCAATTAATTACACTTTGAAAAGAAAGACAAATTAGAAAGTTATGACCCGTTAAACAGTGTATGTATAAATTTTTCTGACGCTCACTGTATATATTTTTAATTTTTAGAATAAAGTGTGACATTTTAAATCCATAAGATGAACTAATTAAAAAATCATTTGTATCTTATTTCAATCTTCAGTTCTTACTTATAGACTGCAGATTCCGGTTAAGTAATGTACCATAAGAAAATAACAAACTTTCGCTTGTAATAATCAAAAACAAAATTATGACAAACTTTTTTTAGACCGCTGACCAGGCACTACCTGCTAGGTTTTTGCCCAGCTTAACGGTTTGATATCTGGCAACGGGGCGAGGATTCGTCTGATCTCCGCATAGGGAGGATGATAAGCCTCTAGGCCAACGTGGCTTCAGTGAGTCTTGTTGCCTAAGTTGATTTTCCTTAGCTGGCAGGTTGCTAATTGATGTTTGGATAAGTCGATTCAGCACTGCACAGAGTAGCGAAGTCATGCCGACGGATGTGAGATGCTGGAGTATTTACTAATTTTACGCTGCATCGCTAACCCATTCGCCAAGCGAGTTGGTCTCGTAATTTAGAACTTTGATCAGCTGACGAGACCTTCACCTGACTATGCCCCTCCAGAGGTATAATTCACTGGGAACTTGGAGGATTTTGCACCCACGATGGATTTTATGTGCATCGGGCGCCATAAGTGTACATGATCGGCGCGTAGCGGCGCTCCATTTGGCTGGTTTGACTCTTTCGTGGTGGCTTGTCGCTGCCATGTTTGTCGCCTCTATTATGGGTTGGTTTCTTTATTGTGTTTATTTGTCTCTGTTTTTTGCCTCTGTTATGGGCTCATACCTATTGTGTTAGTTTGTCTCTGTCATGGTGGTTTGTCACTATCATGTTTGTCGCCGCTTTTATGGGCTGGTCCCATTTTTGTGTTTCTTTCTGCTAGGATTTTTTGCCGCTTTTATGGGCCGTATTGGATTGTTTCTGACATTCTCCTGGTGAGTTATGTCTTGTCACTGACTTGATTGTCTATTGTCACTAACTTGTTGCTTGTGATGTTTGTCACTTTCTTGGGTATTAGGCACTTGCAATATTTTCGCTAATTACGGGATGATTTCACTTTTTGTTTTATTTGCCTCTATCAGGGTTTTTTGCCGCTTTTATGGGCTCCCCCCCTGTTATAGGTTGTTTCTGTCTATTATCGTTGGTTGGGTTTTTGTCTCTATCTTGATAAACTGATAACTCTAGCTTGTGCTGGTTGACACATTTTAAACTTGAAGATTGGATACTGGGAATATTTCATACCTGATAGAGCGAAATATTTAATGAATAAAATTTATAAATATTGAGCGATCGAAAACTGAGAAAAATCTAATTTTTGTATTATATATTTAATGTTTTGCGGTTTACTCTGTTTTATGCATACATGTGTTTCACATAAAAACATGGAAAAATTACAGGTTATTAAAAAGATCATCAATTATATTTTGATGAAGATAATATGATTTCTTTAATTATATTTATTTTTAATAGAAGAATCATTATAAAATATATAAATTTGTTTATTATTATTTTGAAATTGATTCATAAATATATTGACTTCAATTTAAGTCAAATAAAATTTGATTAAAACACACTCAATTAACTAGGGGGGGGGGGTAATTTTTTTATTATTTTACTCTAACGTATAAAAAATTACTACTTAAGCACTTCCTGATACAGCATAAATGTTTAATATAAATATTTCATAAAATTTACGAGTTATCCACTATTACTTAAACCTTTCACTTATATCAAGTAACAATTAGGCTATGTAACAATGAAATTCACAAGGAATTTTTCACGGTTTACAGAAAACTACTATAAAGTGAGAAAGCCTCTTTCCTGCCGGTAATTTTCGGAAATGTAGCATTTCCGAAAATAAAACTTTATCCTTTTATTTCAGAAACTTTTTCCATATGCCACGAAAAATTATCATTCTGTCTACACTGTAGAAAAAAAAATTAAAGATAAAAAATAAACATATTCTGATATAGTAGGGAAACGTTTACGGAAATTTAAGGTAAACTTGTAACACATCAGAGTTACTGTTACAGAGTTATTTTATAAAATAACTACACCATTACAGAAATATATTTCTAATATTTTAAAACGTTTAATACAAAATAAGAAATCTAAAAAATTACCAGCTTTCCTAAATATGTGGAAATTGTTCCTGAAATTAGAGAGAAAACGGTAACAGTTTTTGGAAAATTAATACTTGAAAAATACTCTTTTTCAGAAACGTTTTCCGAAAATCTCGAAAACCTTATGGTTTCTGGAGTTTTTTAGTGATTAAAGTCAGGTTTTGGTCCTGATTCGCAAAGAAAAACAATTTTTTCCGATAAGAACTATCTTTTATTTTGAGAAATATTTCCTAGAATAGTGCTTCAAAAATATTTATTTGATAGTCCTTTTCAAAATTTATTAACAGTGATCCCGCAAGTCTTCGCAGAAATTTGATTAAATGTTAATATGTTAGTGAAGGTATATGTTGTGTATCTTGTATAATTGTACATAGGAAATAAGTAAATACGTACATAACATAAAATGTCACACTTGCCTAAAAGTATTTGTTATAAAATAATATATAAATGCATATTATTATATACATATTATGGTATTTTACGATACATGATTTTAGCCAACTGCTTATGATTGTGTATAATCTTTGTTAATATATTTGTAAATGTTTGTAAAAAGTATTTTTGATTTTTTTTTTCATATTTTATATACTAATGTGATACAACTGGCAAAAATGATGTGAATACAGTGTAAATACTACAAAATCATTGAGTTAAAATGCACAGGTTTGGATTTGATGTTATATAGAAAAAATAGGTTTCTTTTCCGAGATTTTTGGAAGACATATGAGCACGATCGTAATTCTAACTGTATAGAATAATAAATAAATTTTAAGAAATACAAATTGTTAAAATAAAGCACGAAATTTTTTATAACGACTTCTATAAATCCTTCACAGTTAAAAAAAAATAATTTACTATGTTTGATTTAATCCGTAAAATGGACAGTAACTAAAAAATATCTTGCATTTCTTTTGAATCTTCGATTTTTATGCATAGATTGTAACTTTCGATTTATTCATTATTTTAAAAAAAATAATATGCCGTGTTTTAAATTCGTAAAAAGGACAATAACTAAAAAATCTGTTGCATTTTTTTTAAATCTTCATTTTTACGTAAAAATTATAACGTTTGATTTAAAGGTTTTTATGTGAAAAATGCATCGTAAAAATTGCAATCCTAATAAATTTGTTTCAAATAGTTAAAAAAGTAATATATACATTAAGATCAGTGGTGATTTAAATTTGCCTAAAGTCATTTTGTATTTCATAAGAATAGATATTTGTAATTTAAAGTGAAGACTTGTATTGATTATATTTATTTTTTACTACACATAAAGTTTATAAATATTTGACGATTAAAAATTGAGAAAATCTAATTTTGTGTTTAGAGGGATTTGGGATACTTAAAATGTCGAAGTATATATTACAAAAACACGATTTTTAAAGGCAGTAATAGATACATGTTTCGTCTTTCATTTCATATTTTTCCATTTAATTTAATTTAATTTAATTAATAAATTTAATTGCTTAATAGGCGTATAGCCAACATAGTGAAAAAGTACCCAAGAAGGTAGTCAAACCCGGGTCATCAGTATAGCGCACTGACTTTCTACCAACTGAACCACTTGGGAACGATACTCAGCCTGGAACTTTTTCACCGTAACATGTTGGCAAGGCTACAAACGCAGCACAAGGTGTTATTTGATGTGAAATTTAGTTTTTGTAGTACATATTATTAACTTTTGGACAATTGTCGAACAGGCAATAAGCTGCGTGCATGATTACAAAAGAATTACTGTTAAAATTAAATGTTTAGTATATAATTATACTTGAGAGATCTACGCTTCCATTTAACCAGACAAATTGTTTACTTTGAGCACTTTATGTTTTAAAAACAAAACTGTATCTGGCTTATATAAAATTTTCAAAATTTTAGCAATGTAACACTAAGAAAATAATATATTTTTTAACTAAAAATACATGCAATCTTAGGCTTATTTTATAGAACCTACCATACAATATATATCCTAAAATTTTCCTAAAAAAATATTGGAAAAGTATTTTAACTACCTTCCACGCAATGTCCGATAACTACATTTTGACAAAAATTACTTTAAATTTCTCTCTTTGAAAATATTCATATTTAACAACAATATTAATCTAGTATGGTCATGTTAAAATAATGAGTAATAAAAGACTACCCAAAATTTCATTTAATTATAAAACAAATGAAAAAAGGAAACGAGGAATACCGCAAAAAACTGGATGAACGATTTAAAAAAAGCGATGAAAGATACAGGTCTGGAGTCTCCCTTGACCGGAAGATATAGAATAGTTTCTTCTAGATTTTTTGGAGGGCGACACCTGACGCCATAAACCGAGTTCATATATATTTAATAAAAACTATTAAGAAGGCCAATCATTTTGTTTCAAAGTGTTCAGAAATAGTTTAGTTTTTCTTTTCTTTTTTTTTTTCTTTTTTTTTTTTTTTTCAAAAAGAACTTTTTTGAAAGTTTAAGTGTCCTAAGTCCGCTTAAAAATAGATGTTTACTGATTGCCCTTATATTATACATGAGGGTATTTAACATTAAAAATAAAGCAAGTTACAAATAAATTTTAGAAAATTATTATCATATTATATTTCAAATTCATTGACTTATAATATGATAAATATAATGTATCTAAAAATTTCTCTTCTTTAGACTTATTTATTATTATTATTATTATTATTTTTATCAGAAGAAGCGTTATAAAATCTAAAACTTTTTATATAATAACTTTTAAGTTTACTTATAGTAGGATTGATTAATTTTAACTGAAGTGAGGTTATTTATCACTTCATTGTATAGTATAAAATAGTATTATAGTTCTTCCTGATATAGCAAAAATGTTTACAAATATTTAATGTTATTTTGTAAATCTTGAAAGTTATCCACTGTTAGAAAACCATTTTCCTTTCTGAAAAAAAGAAAAACAAGGCTGAGAATAAATGGTAAATTTTAGGAATTAAAAGGTTTCCTAGTTTTACAGTAAGAGTTTATGTTACGAAGAGTCTCTTTATTGGCGATATATATTTTAAAAAAAAATATATAATTTTTACAGAAAAGCAAAATTCCTATTTTATTTCGTAAACGTTTCCCTTATATCCCAAAAGCTTAATTTATTGTAAATTACATTTAAAAAATCCATTTTTCTCTTTCTCAAAAAACGAAAGTAATCGAAACGTCTATTAAAATAGCATAAATATTTACGAAAATACAAAGCACACAAATATAAAGCCTACAACATGGCAATATGAGAGTTAGTTTTAGAGAGCTACATTACAGATTCCACTATTACAGAAACATTCCTTTTATCTTCAGAAACTATATATTATAGAAGCAATGAAAAACCTAAAAATTCAATAGCTTCCCACAAATAATAGATAATGTTCCAAAGCTGAAATCTTTTTTTTTTTTTTTTTTTTTTTTTTAAATCTTAGGAAAATGTAAAACTTTTAAAATTTGTACAAAGAGCATTTTTTTTCTTTTACAGAAAGATTTAGATAAGTATTTCCTGGTTTTCTTAATTTTCATTCTCAGACTTAATCATTGTATAACAATAAAAAAAAAATCTCATATTTTTGATAAGAACTATCTTAGAACTATCTAATCTGTCTATTCAAAATTAAGAGAGAAAAGCAATTAATACAAACACATGTAAATTGCCAGTTTTTCTAATGTTTTAGCTACAGTCAATGACAGCCAAACGTTGATGGTTGCTAAAAAAGAATAAAATACAGTTTGTCGAAATAAATATTTCATTTGTGTACTTAATATATCAATTAAATTTAATTGTTATTGTGCATACTTACATTTTAAACTTTAAGTATTTGTCAACAATTTCTTCTTATTTTTTCTCTTATTGTTATTATTATTATTTTGAAAAACAAATATTTATTAATTTATTCTTATAAAATAATTAAATAATCAAAAAAAAAAAAGCAAAATTTTAACTTGCTGGCGTTAATTAGCAATCTTTATGATTATTTAAAATCTCTCGTAATTTTGAATGAACTATAGCTCCTTATTTCTAACACTATGATCTAACCCTATTGTTTCAAATTGTGTTTGTGTCACTTTGTGTCACTGTGTGATAATTGTTTGTTTCTGATTGTGCTCCTGATTTTAAAAATGTTCCACCAAGCTTCTGTGCAACGACGGAAAGAAACCAATTTTTTTCTTTAGAGAAATTATTTATGATTAAGTAAATATCCTTCAAGAACATTCATTTGACAATCCTGTTAAAGACATTTTATCGCAGTGATCCGTGATTCTTTGTAGAAACGTGACTAGATGTTAATGTGTTAGTAACTGTGTGTGTTTATAATAATCTCGTATAATTGTACATATAAATTAAGAAATAGTATATGTATATATATGTAGGTATATATAGATGATTTCAATTTAAGATTTTTATTCTCTCATTTGTATATGATGTTCCTGTGAGTCTTATAATGGTTCCACACACACATATATGTATATATTCAAATATTTACCGAAAACATATCTGAAATAGGAGGACATTGTTGTTGTCCTCAGTGTTTTTTTCTTTCTTTTTTTGAAAACGTAATATATATTTTTTTAATTTAGAAATGGTAAAAGACCATATTATTTTATATGCGTTTTCCGTAAATTTTTGATGACCATTCGTTTCTCGTGTTTCTAATTGTAAATCGTACTCCTAACGCCGGAGCAACAACGAAAAGGAACCAATTTCTTTTTTTATAAGCATTGTCTCTTTTTTACAAAAAAAATACTTTTCCGTATGTGATTTCCTATAAAAACATTCAAATGACAATCCTGTTAAAGATATTTTGTCGTGGTGATCCGTGATTCATTCTGGAAACCGTGATTAAATGTCAATTTATTGTTAATATTAAATAGTAATTTTTGTTGCGTATTTACGTTTGTTGGTTAAATATTAAACTGTGTTCTACAAAATACTTGTACATTTGTACATAACAATAAATAAATGTGTAAATATATTGCTGTATAACACTTAGTTATAATTATGCATTCTGCAAAGGAGCGTGATTATATATAGATCGATATATTGGTATTTTTAATCATTATCATATGTAGTCTTAAACAACAATTATTTATTGAGCATAATCATCAATAATTGTTAATCTATATGTAATGTTAATGTAATAAATTTAATACAAACACAAATATTAGCGCTTCTAAATGCAAACATTTACGTTGAAAATATAAAGTACCGATTGGTATCAGGTGTTTTATTTAGATTTTTTTTAGTTTTCATTAATGGCATGTTTCTCAGATGTTTATTATAAATTAATTAATTTGATTCTTTAATTCTGGTTTCTCCATAATATAATATTAATACCCTTTTCATCAATTTATAATTTAATAATATGTTTCATACATTTCAACGGATAATTAATTATTGTAAGCACATTCGTTTAATATCTACCTCTTAAACACAAACACTTATTAAATTAAACTCTTACATTTTTTATCTGAAGCAAATCTTGGGTGTATGGCCTTTTGAAAATTATTCTAATACTAATTAATGCGATGAATCTCAGTTTAACATAAGTTATTGTTATGGCAGTAATTATTACATGATGATTATTCTTGTATGTTGCAATCTCTGAATAAATGAAATATTTTTCAAAAGATAATCATTAAAAAATGAAAAAATTACATTTGCGTAGATGAACAAAAATTTAAAGCATAAAAATATAAATTGATGTAACATCATTAAAGGATTCCATAAAATCTAATCTGGTATACATAGTAAACCAGATTAGATTGTATGGAATCTGTTAAATACAGGTTCAGTCTGTTGAAGGGTACGACTCTAGGAGGTGATAGCAGATTGTGTCAAATTTACGTCTTAAAAGTTACAAATAAAATAAAATCGAAAATAAAACAGTTCGACAGTAGACATTTTAATGTATTAACATTATAAAACTATTTACCATCTTTCGAAAAACAATATGAAAAAATAATGGTATTAATTGTTTTTTATAAAATAAAGTGTAGTCTACAGATTACATTATGGTTAAGTATTTGTTTATTCCGTTTACGTTAACAACCTGTCCAAATATTAATTTAATTTAATTTAATCCAGAAATTCGCATTTAAAAAGTTTTTAAAACTCATCGAGCACACTGCATTTTGCAAATTCGATGATTTATTCCAAAGTAGTAATAAAATAAACCAATATTTTCGGATATCCCTAACTTAGAAAAATATCAGAATTTACTGTTATTAAGGGATATCATTTAAAGACATTCATTTGGCAATTCTGTCAAAGACATTTTATCTCAGTGAGATATGATTCTATGAAAAAATATTAATATGTTAGTGATCGTCTTGTGTAATTAAACATTGTCTAAATAATAATGAACATAGTATTTTACATAAGAATTGAATGTAATTATGAATTATATATTAAATGCAATAGTATATAGTTAAGTATTATTTTATTGAATTGTATATAATCTTATCTAACTATTTATGAATGTGTAATTTCATATTAGCGCTAGTCTGTGATTCTTTGTAGAAACGTGAATAAACATTAATATGTTAGTGAATATATGTCTTGCATAATAAATAATCTTGTGTAATTAGGCATTCTTGTGTAATTACTTATATGTGTATATAGCAATTGAATAAAACTGTGAATTGTGTATCTATATGTGATTGTATATAATCATATTTATATAATCATGTTGAATCGTACATAACCTTATCTAACAATTTATGACTGTGTAATTTGTATATAATTATTTTCAAAAGTGATTGTTTACGGTAATATCGTATAAATAATATAAACATGGTATTAACTATTATTTATCATAATAGTTTACTTTAGAGATTATAAAAAGTCAGCTTTTGAAATTACTTATATTTTAAGTTTTGTTTTTCTGTTATCAAATAATTCTTACTTCTTATATTCTAAAATAATATTTTTTTTTACTCTAATGGTTTGTTACATAATATTTGATCACAGTATTTAAAAAACAGTCAATGTATAAGACTGCTCAGTGGATCTATTTGTTAAACAAAAATAGTTGTAAAATGTAATTTCTTTTTTCATTTTCCGCCGGTCCTGATAATTGCGCTATTTTCTCAATTTTCGAATGAAAGATAAATTTAGATAAATTGAATCATTTTTTAAAATCTAAATCTGATTCCATGGTAGTGATTATTTTTTTCGCATACAGGTTTTTCTCAAAGCTGAAGGCTTGAATGTATGTAATAAAAAATAATAGTGAGACGATAATTACTCAAAATTGCAAAATGTAGAATTTTCTTTAAGACAAAAGATCAAAACTGCAAAATTTAAGCATTTGAATTTATTTTAAAGCAATAAAATTAAAACTAATAAATAAAAATTACGGGTACTTACGTATTATCCGTGCCAGGAGATTGATCACCAAAAATGGTTGCCAAGTACCAATCTTGTTTATCGTTGCCAATCATGTTTTCAAACGCAATAATTTAACATTATCAAATAACATTGTTAAAAATGGTAATTAATATAAAATAAATAAAATGTAATATATGTTTATTAAATTTATAACATTGTTAAAAATAGTAAATAACATTATTTTAGTAAAATTAATAAATGGCAAATAGCATAGTAAATAAGAAAGAATAATATTATAGATTATTCCCAGGCATGTACCATGTAGCAAGAAAAAAAAATAAGGGTTACTATAATTAGTAATATTGGCTCCATGCCTGGCACAGTTGGCTTAAAACTGGCACGGATAATACGTAAGTACCAAATTACGCTATCTAGCATTCTGTCTCCATAAAAAATCTATAGCTGTTATAGGAAAATATATTTTATATATATATAAAAATATGTTAAATTTAAATAATATAAAATTCGCACGATATTAAAAAAAAGCTTCCCAAAAAATGAATTTTGAAGTCATCAAATGTACCAAATTTGATTCTTTAGATGCGTGTCACATTATAACATGTTACTAATGATTTACTCCAGAAATTAATTATTTGAAGAATTTATACAGTTTTATTTTTTAAGGAGCAAAACAACCCCTATATTTTCGATTATTATTTTATAGTACCAACATCAACATTCTTTTGGAATATCAAAAATGAAAGTGAAAATGTGAAAGATCGTTTCAGTTTTTCGGAAGAAAACGTTTTAGTGCTATACACCGGAAGTATTGTCTTTTTAATTTAAACATATAAATACCACTTTCTGAAAGTATTAATTTAAACTTATACATAAAGACATAAAAAAAAAAATTCTGACAAGATCTGAAGATATTTAATTAATAAGACACTCTCTTTAAAATAAATATTCAATAACAGCATAAATAAATAGTTTTAAGTAAAAAATAATGTTTCGAAATACCGAGTAACAAATCGAGAATGATTGTATGAAAATATTATAATTTTATCTCCTCAAATTTGTTTATAATTATTATAATTATGCTTTCAACCTCTAAAAGACTATGTTACTTATATTTTTTTTAAAATTTAAAAGGGGTAAAGTATTAATTACTTATGAAATATTAAAAAAATAATAATTATGTCAAATTGTTTGAAAGAAATTTCATGCTAAGGGATTTTTCGATAATTTTATTCCTACACGATGATAAAGAATCCATTTTCTGTTTCTTGATTAAATCTGAATCTGAGATGTGAAAATGTCAGTGTTATTTATGTTATACATAAATTCGCAGTTTTAAAATGTTTTATTAAAAAATTTGCTATTAGAGATTTAGGGAACAAAAAGAAGTGGTAGAAACACAAAACTTAATATGTGATGTGATTGTAAATGTATAATTAAAACCACCCAATGAAAATATAACACAATGTCTAAAAGAAATAAACACAAGTTTTCACAATTAAATTATATACAATCTTTAAACAAACAGTTGGTAAAATGTTCAAAGTTTCCAGCAGAAATATATTTAATTTAAACAATAGTTTACCAAAAAAAAACATAGTTAACATCACGTATGTTCGAATACCTCAAAAACAGTATTATCATCATTTGAGTCAGAACTGTAAGACTCTGATTCCATAACTTCCTCGGCATAGTGCAGCAGCTGTTTGGAATCCTTTGTAGTAAGACGTGATGAATCAAGACAAAGTTTCTTGTGATGTTCTTGCAAACAAAAGCACCAATATATCGTATTTAAAAACATTACCTCTAAAAAATATCTTAAAGTTGTCTCAATGTTTATTTATGATAATATGAGTAAATTCATAATAATAAAATTAAGGTTACAATGAAGATAACGTATTGTTTTTTGTGTACAATACCGACTGAATAGATTTACGTAAAGGAATATACTGTAAAAAAAGAAAAAGTTTTCGTGATCTAGGAAAATATAATATAAACACGGACGAAAATATACGAGTTACTAACGATTTCAAAAAGCGTTCTTTATATTTAGAAACCTCAGAAAAGCAATATATTTTGGAGATTTAAAGAAGCATTTATAAAAACAAAATTTCCTTTGCTGCCGCTGATTTTTGGAAACGTTTTCGGGTAGTTTTTATCATTTATTAATCATTTTTGAAATCGTAATATAGGTTATTTTGTATGGAGTCAATTCTGAAGTAAACATTTTCATGTTCAACAAATTTGTTTTGCAGAAAAAAAGGATAAATTAACAGCATTAGCATTAAGATTAAAATTGACATTATTTTGTTACACTTGCATGTATAATGTCAGTTACGCAGCTAAAAATGTTTACTTGAGAATTTATAGAATCCTAAAAACCGTTTTGAGAAAACTGATTAATACACTAAAAAAACTACTCGGAAACGTATCCTAAAATCAGTGCAGAACAAAAAACTTTGTCTTTATAAATGTTTTTTAAAATCTCGAAAATATCAATTATAAATTCTGAATTATAGTAATTATAATAAATTATAATAAATTATAACTAAATTATAACTAAATTATAATCTAAATATATACAGAATTATAAATTCTAAAAAAAATATAGTTTCTAAAAATAAAGAACGCTTTTCGGAATCATGGGTAACTCGGGAGAGATTATTGTATATTTTCATTCGTGGTTATAATAAATTTTCGTAAATTAAGAAACATTTGTCTTTTTTTTTTTTTTTTTTTAATAGTGTATTACGATTTTTATACTTAGACAATGATGAGTTCTAACTACACCTTCTGATTCTTGATGAATCAACATTTTCTGAGTCTAAGACATAAAAATCTTTTAAGAGCTTATTTTGCTTTGAAAATAGTAGAAATAATGAAAATAAGTAATTGTGATTAAAAAAATTGTCTTAATTCTTTTCCCCCCAAAATACGAATTAAAAAATTGCTCCACCTCAGAAATTATCAGCTTTAATGACTGAAAAATTTATTGGAAAATTTATATAATAATTCGAAATTTGGATAAGATTTTTCATTAAAATTGATTTAATAAATCCATAGCTATATCACTTTATGCAAAATATTTACAAGAGTAATTAGATTTATTAACAAAAAATGCTGTTATGAAAATTTCGCAATTATTGTAGAAGCAGTATAAATAAATGTTTTGTGATACTACCTGTAAATAGAAAGATTTTCGTAATTGGATTTTTTTCATGTAACACTTTTTAATAAGAGGAAAGCTACACCTATGTAAAATGGTTGTGAAAATAACCACTTTAACGAATATTTATCTTCGACTGTTTCGCTTCGCTTTTTAAATGTGATCGAGCAAAAAATTTTGTATGAAAAGTAATGTCTAATTTTACTATTAGACGGATTAAATAAATTTCATATTAAATTTACTTTATTGATAATTAAAAGTACCTTCGGAGCATAAAGGAATAAATATATTTTTCAGCAAGATGGAACATATATAGGGAAAACTGTAGGATATGGACATAGTTTTTAAAGATTGAAATAAAAATTCTTAGAATGTAAATACAAGAAATATTTATGCATATTTAAAATTATTATACACATACTCATAATATTTTGGACAAAAAAGACTTAAATATTGCGAACAAAAAGTGGGAAACAAAATTGAAATTATAATGGCATAAAGCCACCTCTCCTTCAAACCGAGGAGAGATGGCTATCCAATAGAAGAAAAAAAAAAGTGAAGTTAAAATAGCAAAAAAAAAATAACACATTTTTTATATTTAATCATGAAAAACATATAGCAATTTGTAAAGCGAATCAGTATAGTAAAAAGAAGTGTAACGTACGTACTGCAAAACGCCATTCAGATACCTAACTCAACGAAAATATTCGACCACTAAATTAAATAAACATTAAAATCTCACTTAATTTTTACAATCGAAAAATACAGCTGCACGTCGCAATGAATGAACTCATTGAAAAATTTCTTATGAACAAAGTTTATTCTGTGATCTATGATCAAGTTTTGGAAATATTTAGACTGGTCATCTCTGGTATATGGCCATCTATCCTAGAGTTACCCTAATTTATCTTAAACGTGATTTGAAAATATATTCCTGTTTTAAAAATATTTTATTAAGCTTGAAATAAGTTTTCTTTCCTTATAAAAAAATCTATTTCTTACGATCTATTACTAAAAATTATCAAACTCATTTTAAACTCAGACTGATAAGAAGTATTCATACACCTACGTAAAGTGGTTGAGAAAATAACCACTTTAACGAATATTTACCTTCGACTGTTTCGTTGTGCTTTTTAAAGGTGATCGAGCGAAACATTTTGTATGAAAAGTAATGTCTACATTTATTATAAAACGGATTAAAAAAAATCATATTAAATTCAGTTTACGGATACTTAAAAGAACCGTCGGAACATAAAGGATTAAATATACTTTGCAGCAAGATGGAACATATATATAAGTTATCTTAAACATGATTTGAAGCTATATTCCTGTTTTAAAAAAGATTTTTTAAAGCTTGAAATTCATTTTTCTTTCTTTATAAAAATACTTTTTTTCTTAAGATCTATCACTTAACTTTATCAATCTCATTTTAAACTCAGACTGATAAGAAGTATTCATTTTCCTCCGAAAAGATAACTACAATCCAATCTGTGGTGAATCATAAAAGTCAAATAGTTTATTTACTGTAAAATATTATCTTAAATTATACTTATTGATGAAGTTTATACATTTGTGCTAGGAACTGTGAATAGCTCCGTAAAATAAAATATTTCAGATTACAGTAACACTTATTAAATATAATTCGTCTAACATAATTTTGAAAAAGAGTTTTTATTATTCATGTTAAAAACTGAATATTTACGACTATAGTTGTTTAATATTTTCGAAAAATATATAAAAATTGTTACTTAAAACTTGAAATATTGTATTAGTTGCGACTTTTCAACTACGCAACCCCCGCTCCCATACCAATTACAATAGTTGTTTATCATTTACTTAAATATATAAACATTGTCACATAATACTTGAGATACTGCATTAAACATGATGTTTCAAATTGAAAAAAAGGGTGAATTAAAGTATCTTCGATATTAAAAAAGATATTTTTTCCAAGTTACTTTTATTTCATGAAATAAATTATTGTTTACCAATATGATAGTACAAATTTTTTTATCGTAAACAAAACGTTTGTAGATATATTTTTGTATACTTGTTTGTATATATGTATTTTTATATATTTATATACTGGCTTATTACAAGCCGTTTCTCCATTTGTAAGAAGAGACTGCAAACATCACCGAGCTAAAATGCACAGGCTGCATTTGATTCTGTATTAAAAGAATGTTCTTTAAAGGCTTCTTATGAAAATTCTGCAAATGAAACATTAATAAACTAATAAACTGCATAACATTTAAACAAATGTTCCTAGTTTAATTTTCTGTTTCCGATGGGGAAATTTCATTTTAATAGTGGTCCCATGTAATGTTAATGGAGATGAAAATATGTTTTTTTTTTTTTTAAACCTTTTTTCAGTCTTTCAAGGATTTAATTTTCGTTCAAAGTAGAATGGGGCTGAAATTTGAAAATATCGTTATGGTAGACAGTATAACCTTTTTTTTTTTAATAATTATCACACAGTATAGATTCAGGTGATTTGGTTCATCATTTAATTGAGGCAGCCGTTTTAAATGAGACAAATTATCAACAGCAAAATGAAAAAAAAAATATCATTACATTTACTACCCGTAATGGGGACAACCGGTTTATCGATACACGTGGGTCATCAATGCGTTCCAAATAATAGGAATCTGGTTTTTTTTCTTCTCTTTTTTTAGAGAAACGTCAAAAATTGTAATATATGATTGTTTGCATAGTAAATCTGAACAATTCTTGTAAATATGGTAATGTAAAAAAGATTACAAATAAAAATAAGAGGTTACCACAAATTCAAACACATGTATATATATATATATATATTGTGCGTTTGTGTTGTAACTTACTCTCTTAAAAATATGCCAATTGGCGCGTAAAAGTAAATGAAAGTATAAACAATTGCTTGAAGTAGGTTTTATTATTTTTTTAATTATCTGTTAAGATGATTTACACTTTTAGAGTAAAACATTCTAATAGTGAAGTTTTCATTGATATTATTTATTTGTTAAGCATAAGTTACGCAGTTTTAAATCAATAAAATGAAGAAAAATTGAAAAATTATATAATATTTCTTTTTTAACTGAAAGAATCCAAAATTTTGTATATGGTTAGAATCATTACTATAGGGGAACATTCTCATTATTATAAGTTCATTTTGCAGTCCTGTCAAAGACATTTTAACTCAGTGATCTGTGATTTTTCGTAAAAAACGTGAATACATTTTAATATGTTAGTGATCGTCTGTGTTTTGTAATAATCTTGTGTAATTAAACATTGCTTAAATAATAATGCACATAGTTTTTTACATAACAATTGAATATAATTATGAAATATAAATTAAATGTAGTTGTATATAGTTATGTATTATTTTACTGAAGTGTATTTAATCTTATCTAACTATTTGTGAATGTGTAAATTCATATTCGTTGTGGTGTGTGATTCTTTGTAGAAAAGTGAATGAACATTAATATGTAAATGAATACCTATCTTGCGTAAAAAATAATCTTGTGTAACTAGACATTGCTTAAATAAACGTGTACTTATATGTGTATAGAGCAATTGAATATAAGTGGGATTTGTGTATCTATATGCCATTGTATATAGGCAAATATTATCATGAATCGTACATAACCTTATCTAACATCTTATGATTGTGTAATTTCTAATATATTTGTATATAACTATTTTCAAATGTGATTGTTTACGGTAATATCGTGTAAATAATATAAAAATGGTATTATCTATTATTTATCCTAATAGTTTACTTTAGAGATTATAAAATATCAGTTTTTGAAGTTACTTTTATTTTTCTGTAATCTAACAATTCTTACTTTTTACATTCTAAAATAGTTTTATTTTTGCTATGATAGTTTGTTACATATATTTGATCTCAATATTGTAAAAATAGTCTTATTCTTACACGATGATAAAGAATCCATTTTCTGTTTCTTGATTAAAATCTTCTCTGAATCTGAAATATGAAAGTGTCAGTATTATATTTATTATGCACAAATCTTAATTTTTATTTAAAAAGTTTTATTTTAAAAAATGCTATTAAAGACTTAAAGACCTAGTTAGTGGTAGTAACTTAAAAACCTATTTTAAAGACATTACTTCCAAAAAATATCTTAAAGTAGTTTCATTTCTAATTTATGCTAGAATGAATAAATTCATAATAATAAAATTAAAGTTAAAATGAAAGTTACATGTTATTTCTTATACAATACTGTCTGAAAAGGTTTATCTAAAAGAATACACTATAAAAATATTTCTTTATCTACGAAAACATAATATAACCACGAACGAAAATATACAATAACTTCATCCGAGTTACTAAACATTTCAAAAGTATTCTTCATGTTTAGAAACACCCTAAACCAATATATTTTTGAAATTTAAAGAAGCTTTTTTAATAACAAAGTTTCTTTTGCTGCCACTATTCTTCGGAAACAATTCGGAGTATTTTTTTATCGTGTATTAATCGATTTTCTGAAATCAGAATATAGGTTATTTTGTATGCTGTCAATTCTCAAGTAAACATTTTCATCTTCATCAAGTATGTTTTACAGAGAAACATGATATATTAACAGCATTAACATTAACATTAAAATTCATATTATTTTGTTTATTTGACATTATTTTGTTAAGTTACGCATCTAAAAATGTTTAATTGAGAATTAATAACATCCTGAAAACCGATATTCCGTTTTGAGAAAACTGATTAACACCCAAAAAAAGTACTCGGAAAGGTATTCGAAAATCAGTGCTGAAAAAAATGTTTTTATAAATGTTTTTTTTTTAATCTCGGAGATATTTTGGTTTCTGAGTTTTCTAAAATTAAAGAACGTTTTTCGGAATCATGGTTATCGCGAGAGAGGGCGTTGTATTTTTTCATTCGTGGTTATATTATATTTTCGTAGATTAAGAAACATTTGTCTTTTTTTTTAGAGTGTATTACGATTTTCATTCTTAGACAATGATGAGTTTGGATAAGTTTCAGACACTGATACTACACTTTCTGATTCTTCATGAAACGACATTCTCTGAGTTTAAGATATAAAAATTAAGTAAGAGCTCATTTTCCTTTGAAAAAAATAAAAATAATGAAAATAATAGTCACCAGAAATTGAGGTTAAGAAATATGCCTTAACCCTTTATAGACCCAAATTATGAATGAAGAAATTTCTTCACCTCATTAATTATCATCTTTAATGTCTGAAAAATGTATTGGAAAGTGTATATAATAATAATACGAAATATTGATAAGTTAAAACAGATTTTATAAATCCGTAGTTACCGCAGTTTATGCAAAATGTTTACCAGAATAATTAGATTTACTATCAAAAATTACATTTATGGAAATCACGCAATTCTTATAAAAGCAAAGTAAATAAATGCATTGTGATACTATCTGTAAATAGAAAGTGTTGTTGCAAATTTTTCATATAATATTTTCTTAATAGGAGAAAAGCTACACAAATTTAAATGGTTGAGAAAATAACCACTTTCACGAATATTTATCTTCAGCTGTTTCGCTGTGCTTTTTAAATGTGATCGAGCAAAATAATTTGTATGAAAAGTATTGCGTCTTAATCCTTTATGCTCCAAATTATGAATCAAGAAATTGATCCGCTTCAATAATTATCAGATTTAATGTCTATAAAATGCATTAGATAATTTATGGAATCATAATAATACTTAATTTGGATAAGTTTGTCATTAAAATCGATTTAATAAATCCGTAATTATAGCACTTTACATAAAATATTTACAAGAATAATTAGACTTTTTAACGAAAAAAGACTGTTATGAAAATCACGCATTTCTTGTAAAAACAATGTAAATAAATGTACTTTTAGACTGTCTCTAAAAAGAAACTTTTTTATTGTTGCTAATTTTTCATATAACACTTTTTAATAAAAGAACACCTACGTAAAAGTGTGAGAAAATAACCACTTTAACGAATATTTATCTTCGACTGTTTCGTTGTGCTTTTTAAAGGTGATCGAGCGAAAAATTTTGTATGAAAAGTAATGTCTACATTTTTCATTAGACGGATTAAAAAATTTCATAATAAATTTAGTTTACAATACTTAAAAGAACCGTCGGAACATAAAGTATTAAATATATTTTGCAGCAAGATGGAACATATATATAAGTTATCTTAAGCATGCTTTGAAGCTATATTCCTGTTTTAAAAATGATTTTTTAAAGCTTGAAATTCATTTTTCTTTCTTTATAAAAATACTTTTTTCTTAAGATCTACCACTTAACTTTATCAATCTCATTTTAAACTCAGACTGATAAGAAGTATTCATTTTCCTCCGAAAAGATAACTACAATCCAGTCTGTGGTGAATCATAAAAGACAAATAATTTATTTACTGTAAAATATTATCTTAAATTATACTTATTGATGAAGTTTATACATTTGTGCTATGAACTGTGAAAAGATCCGTAAAATAAAATATTTCAGATTACAGTAACACTTATTAAATATAATTCGTCTAACATAATTTTGAAAAAGAGTTTTTATTATTCATGTTAAAAACTGAATATTTACGACTACAGTTGTTTAATATTTTCGAAAAATATATATAAATTGTTACTTAAAACTTGAAATATTGTATTAGTTGCGACTTTTCAATTACGCAACCCCCGCTCCCATACCAATTACAATAGTTGTTTATCATTTACTTAAATATATAAACATTGTCACATAATACTTGAGATACTGTATTAAACATGATGTTTCAAATTGAAAAAAAAGGTGAATTAAAGTATCTTCGATATTAAAAAAGATATCTTTTTCCAAGTTACTTTTATTTCATGAAATAAATTATTGTTTACCAATATGATAGCACAAATTTTTTTATCGTAAACAAAACGTTTGTAGATATATTTTTGTATTCCTGGATTTTATATATTTATATACTGGCTTATTACAAGCCGTTTCTCCATTTGTAAGAAGAGACTGCAAACATCACAGAGCTAAAATGCACAGGATGAATTTGATTCTGTATTAAAAGAATGTTCTTTAAAGGCTTCTTATGAAAATTCTGCAAATGAAACATTAATAAACTAATAAACTGCATAACATTTAAACAAATGTTCCTAGTTTAATTTTCTGTTTCCGATGGGGAAATTTCATTTTAATAGTGGTCCCATGTAATGTTAATGGAGATGAAATTTTTTTTTTAAAACCTTTTTTCAGTCTTTCAAGGATTTAATTTTCGTTCAAAGTAGAATGGGGCTGAAATTTGAAAATATCGTTATGGTAGACAGTATAACCTTTTTTTTTTTTAATAATTATCACACAGTATAGATTCAGGTGATTTGGTTCATCATATAATTGAGGCAGCCGTTTTAAATGAGACAAATTATCAAAAGCAAAATGAAAAAAAAAATAGATCATTACATTTGCTACCCGTAATGGGGACAACCGGTTTATCGATACACATGGGTCATCAATGCGTTCCAAATAATAGGAATCTGGTTTTTTTTCTTCTCTTTTTTTAGAGAAACGTCAAAAATTGTAATATATGATTCTTTGCATAGTAAATCTGAACAATTCTTGTAAATATGGTAATGTAAAAAAGATTACAAATAAAAATAAGAGGTTACCACAAATTCAAACACACACACATATATATATATATATATATTGTGCGTTTGTGTTGTAACTTACTCTCTTAAAAATATGCCAATTGGCGCGTAAAAGTAAATGAAAGTATAAACAATTGCTTGAAGTAGGTTTTATTATTTTTTTAATTATCTGTTAAGATGATTTACACTTTTAGAGTAAAACATTCTAATAGTGAAGTTTTTATTGATATTATTTATTTGTTAAGCATAAGTTATGCAGTTTTAAATCAATAAAATGAAGAAAAATTGAAAAATTATATAATATTTCTTTTTAACTGAAAGAATCCAAAATTTTGTATATGGTTAGAATCATTACTATAGGGGAACATTCTCATTATTATAAGTTCATTTTGCAGTCCTGTCAAAGACATTTTACCTCAGTGATCTGTGATTTTTCGTAAAAAACGTGAATACATTTTAATATGTTAGTGATCGTCTGTGTTTTGTAATAATCTTGTGTTTTTAAACATTGCTTAAATAATAATGCACATAGTTTTTTACATAACAATTGAATATAATTATGAAATATAAATTAAATTATAGATGTATATAATTATGTATTATTTTATTGAAGTGTATTTAATCTTATCTAACTATTTGTGAATGTGTAAATTAATATTCGTTGTGGTGTGTGATTCTTTGTAGAAACGTGAATGAACATTAATATGTAAATGAATACCTATCTAGCGTAAAAAATAATCTTGTGTAACTAGACATTGCTTAAATAAACGTGTACTTATATGTGTATAGAGCAATTGAATATAAGTGGGATTTGTGTATCTATATGCCATTGTATATAGGCAAATATCATGAATCGTACATAACCTTATCTAACATCTTATGATTGTGTAATTTCTAATATATTTGTATATAACTATTTTCAAATGTGAGTGTTTACGGTAATATCGTGTAAATAATATAAAAATGGTATTATCTATTATTTATCCTAATAGTTTACTTTAGAGATTATAAAATATCAGTTTTTGAAGTTACTTTTATTTTTCTGTAATCTAACAATTCTTACTTTTTACATTCTAAAATACTTTTATTTTTGCTATGATAGTTTGTTACACTGTTAAAACTTTGCAGCAAACTGTCCAGTCATTTGACCGTTTTTATAGAAAATGGTTACATAACCGCAATTTAATTCTATTCTGACCATCATATGGGCAATAATGTGGTCAGATTAGAGTTAAATTACGGTTATGTAACCGTTTTCTATAAAAACGGTCAAATGACTGGACAGTTTGCTGCAAATTTTTAACAGTGTACATATATTTGATCTCAATATTGTAAAAATAGTCTTATTCTTACACGATGATAAAGAATCCATTTTCTGTTTCTTGATTAAAATCTTCTCTGAATGTGAAATATGAAAGTGTCAGTATTATATTTATTATGCACAAATCTTAATTTTTATTTAAAAAGTTTTATTTAAAAAAATGCAATTAAAGACTTAAGGACCTAGTTAGTGGTAGTAACTTAAAATCCTATTTTAAAGACATTACTTCCAAAAAATATCTTAAAGTAGTTTCATTATTAATTTATACTAGAATGAATAAATTCGTAATAATAAAATTAAGGTTAAAATGAAAGTTACATGTTATTTCTTGTACAATACTGACTGAAAAGGTTTATCTAAAAGAATACACCATAAAAATATTTCTTTATCTACGAAAACATAATATAACCACGAACGAAAATATACAATAACCTCTTCCGAGTTACTAAAGATTTCAAAAGTATTCTTCATGTTTAGAAACACCATAAACCAATATATTTTTGAAATTTAAAGAAGCTTTTTTAATAACAAAGTTTCTTTTGCTGCCACTATTTTTTGGAAACAATTCGGAGTATTATTTATCGTGTGTTAATCGATTTTCTGAAATCAGAATATACATTATTTTGTATGCTGTCAATTCTCAAGTAAACATTTTCATGTTCAAGAAGTTTGTTTTACAGACAAACATGATAAATTAAAAGCATTAACATTAACACTAAAATTGATGTTATTTTGTTACACTTGCATGAATAATGTAAGTAACGGGCTTAAAATGTTTAATTGAGAAAATTGATAGCATTCTGAAAACCGATATTCCGTTTTGAGAAGACTTAACACACTAAAAAAACTACTCGGAAAGGTATCCGAAAATCAGTGTTGAAAAAAATGTTTTTATAAATGTTTTTTTTTTAAATCTCGGAGATATTTTGGTTTCTGAGTTTTCTAAAATTAAAGAACGCTTTTCGGAATCATGGTTATCGCGAGAGAGGGCATTGTATTTTTTCATTCGTGGTTATATTATATTTTCGTAGATTAAGAAACATTTGTCTTTTTTTAGAGTGTATTACGATTTTCATTCTTAGACAATGATGAGTTTGGATAAGTTTCAGACACTGATACTACACCTTCTGATTCTTCATGAAACGACATTCTCTGAGTTTAAGATATAAAAATTAAGTAAGAGCTCATTTTCCTTTGAAAAAAATGAAAATAATGAAAATAATAGTCGCCAGAAATTGAGGTTAAGAAATATGCCTTAACCCTTTATAGACCCAAATTATGAATGAAGAAATTTCTTCACTTCAATAAATATCATCTGTAATGTCTGAAAAATGTATTGGAAAGTGTATATAATAATAATACGAAATATTGATAAGTTAAAACAGATTTTATAAATCCGTAGTTACCGCAGTTTATGCAAAATGTTTACCAGAATAATTAGATTTACTATCAAAAATTACATTTATGGAAATCACGCAATTCTTATAAAAGCAAAGTAAATAAATGTATTGTGATACTATCTGTAAATAGAAAGTGTTGTTGCAAATTTTTCATATAATATTTTCTTAATAGGAGAAAATCTACACAAATGTAAATGGTTGAGAAAATAACCACTTTCACGAATATTTATCTTCAGCTGTTTCGCTGTGCTTTTTAAATGTGATCGAGCAAAATAATTTGTATGAAAAGTATTGCGTCTTAATCCTTTATGCTCCAAATTATGAATCAAGAAATTGATCCGCTTCAATAATTATCAGATTTAATGTCTATAAAATGCATTAGATAATTTATGGAATAATAATAATACTTAATTTGGATAAGTTTGTCATTAAAATCGATTTAATAAATCCGTAATTATAGCACTTTACATAAAATATTTACAAGAATAATTAGACTTTTTAACGAAAAAAGACTGTTATGAAAATCACGCATTTCTTGTAAAAACAATGTAAATAAATGTACTTTTAGACTGTCTCTAAAAAGAAACTTTTTTATTGTTGCTAATTTTTCATATAACACTTTTTAATAAAAGAACACCTACGTAAAAGTGTGAGAAAATAACCACTTTAACGAATATTTATCTTCGACTGTTTCGTTGTGCTTTTTAAAGGTGATCGAGCGAAAAATTTTGTATGAAAAGTAATGTCTACATTTTTCATTAGACGGATTAAAAAATTTCATAATAAATTTAGTTTACGGATACTTAAAAGAACCGTCAGAACATAAAGGATTAAATATACTTTGCAGCAAGATGGAACATATATATAAGCCATCTTAAACATGATTTGAAGCTATATTCCTGTTTTAAAAAAGATTTTTTAAAGCTTGAAATTCATTTTTCTTTCTTTATAAAAATAATTTTTTTCTTAAGATCTACCACTTAACTTTATCAATCTCATTTTAAACTCAGACTGATAAGAAGTATTCATTTTCCTCCGAAAAGATAACTACAATCCAGTCTGTGGTGAATCATAAAAGACAAATAATTTATTTACTGTAAAATATTATCTTAAATTATACTTATTGATGAAGTTTATACATTTGTGCTATGAACTGTGAAAAGATCCGTAAAATAAAATATTTCAGATTACAGTAACACTTATTAAATATAATTCGTCTAACATAATTTTGAAAAAGAGTTTTTATTATTCATGTTAAAAACTGAATATTTACGACTACAGTTGTTTAATATTTTCGAAAAATATATATAAATTATTACTTAAAACTTGAAATATTGTATTAGTTGCGACTTTTCAATTACGCAACCCCCGCTCCCATACCAATTACAATAGTTGTTTATCATTTACTTAAATATATAAACATTGTCACATAATACTTGAGATACTGTATTAAACATGATGTTTCAAATTGAAAAAAAAGGTGAATTAAAGTATCTTCGATATTAAAAAAGATATTTTTTTCCAAGTTACTTTTATTTCATGAAATAAATTATTGTTTACCAATATGATAGTACAAATTTTTTTATCGTAAACAAAACGTTTGTAGATATATTTTTGTATTCCTGGATTTTATATATTTATATACTGGCTTATTACAAGCCGTTTCTCCATTTGTAAGAAGAGACTGCAAACATCACAGAGCTAAAATGCACAGGATGAATTTGATTCTGTATTAAAAGAATGTTCTTTAAAGGCTTCTTATGAAAATTCTGCAAATGAAACATTAATAAACTAATAAACTGCATAACATTTAAACAAATGTTCCTAGTTTAATTTTCTGTTTCCGATGGGGAAATTTCATTTTAATAGTGGTCCCATGTAATGTTAATGGAGATGAAATTTTTTTTTTAAAACCTTTTTTCAGTCTTTCAAGGATTTAATTTTCGTTCAAAGTAGAATGGGGCTGAAATTTGAAAATATCGTTATGGTAGACAGTATAACCTTTTTTTTTTTTAATAATTATCACACAGTATAGATTCAGGTGATTTGGTTCATCATTTAATTGAGGCAGCCGTTTTAAATGAGACAAATTATCAAAAGCAAAATGAAAAAAAAATAGATCATTACATTTGCTACCCGTAATGGGGACAACCGGTTTATCGATACACATGGGTCATCAATGCGTTCCAAATAATAGGAATCTGGTTTTTTTTCTTCTCTTTTTTTAGAGAAACGTCAAAAATTGTAATATATGATTCTTTGCATAGTAAATCTGAACAATTCTTGTAAATATGGTAATGTAAAAAAGATTACAAATAAAAATAAGAGGTTACCACAAATTCAAACACACACACATATATATATATATATATATATTGTGCGTTTGTGTTGTAACTTACTCTCTTAAAAATATGCCAATTGGCGCGTAAAAGTAAATGAAAGTATAAACAATTGCTTGAAGTAGGTTTTATTATTTTTTTAATTATCTGTTAAGATGATTTACACTTTTAGAGTAAAACATTCTAATAGTGAAGTTTTTATTGATATTATTTATTTGTTAAGCATAAGTTATGCAGTTTTAAATCAATAAAATGAAGAAAAATTGAAAAATTATATAATATTTCTTTTTAACTGAAAGAATCCAAAATTTTGTATATGGTTAGAATCATTACTATAGGGGAACATTCTCATTATTATAAGTTCATTTTGCAGTCCTGTCAAAGACATTTTACCTCAGTGATCTGTGATTTTTCGTAAAAAACGTGAATACATTTTAATATGTTAGTGATCGTCTGTGTTTTGTAATAATCTTGTGTTTTTAAACATTGCTTAAATAATAATGCACATAGTTTTTTACATAACAATTGAATATAATTATGAAATATAAATTAAATTATAGATGTATATAATTATGTATTATTTTATTGAAGTGTATTTAATCTTATCTAACTATTTGTGAATGTGTAAATTAATATTCGTTGTGGTGTGTGATTCTTTGTAGAAACGTGAATGAACATTAATATGTAAATGAATACCTATCTAGCGTAAAAAATAATCTTGTGTAACTAGACATTGCTTAAATAAACGTGTACTTATATATGTATAGAGCAATTGAATATAAGTGGGATTTGTGTATCTATATGCCATTGTATATAGGCAAATATCATGAATCGTACATAACCTTATCTAACATCTTATGATTGTGTAATTTCTAATATATTTGTATATAACTATTTTCAAATGTGAGTGTTTACGGTAATATCGTGTAAATAATATAAAAATGGTATTATCTATTATTTATCCTAATAGTTTACTTTAGAGATTATAAAATATCAGTTTTTGAAGTTACTTTTATTTTTCTGTAATCTAACAATTCTTACTTTTTACATTCTAAAATACTTTTATTTTTGCTATGATAGTTTGTTACACTGTTAAAATTTTGCAGCAAACTGTCCAGTCATTTGACCGTTTTTATAGAAAATGGTTACATAACCGCAATTTAATTCTATTCTGACCATCATATGGGCAATAATGTGGTCAGATTAGAGTTAAATTACGGTTATGTAACCGTTTTCTATAAAAACGGTCAAATGACTGGACAGTTTGCTGCAAATTTTTAACAGTGTACATATATTTGATCTCAATATTGTAAAAATAGTCTTATTCTTACACGATGATAAAGAATCCATTTTCTGTTTCTTGATTAAAATCTTCTCTGAATGTGAAATATGAAAGTGTCAGTATTATATTTATTATGCACAAATCTTAATTTTTATTTAAAAAGTTTTATTTAAAAAAATGCAATTAAAGACTTAAGGACCTAGTTAGTGGTAGTAACTTAAAATCCTATTTTAAAGACATTACTTCCAAAAAATATCTTAAAGTAGTTTCATTATTAATTTATACTAGAATGAATAAATTCGTAATAATAAAATTAAGGTTAAAATGAAAGTTACATGTTATTTCTTGTACAATACTGACTGAAAAGGTTTATCTAAAAGAATACACCATAAAAATATTTCTTTATCTACGAAAACATAATATAACCACGAACGAAAATATACAATAACCTCTTCCGAGTTACTAAAGATTTCAAAAGTATTCTTCATGTTTAGAAACACCATAAACCAATATATTTTTGAAATTTAAAGAAGCTTTTTTAATAACAAAGTTTCTTTTGCTGCCACTATTTTTTGGAAACAATTCGGAGTATTATTTATCGTGTGTTAATCGATTTTCTGAAATCAGAATATACATTATTTTGTATGCTGTCAATTCTCAAGTAAACATTTTCATGTTCAAGAAGTTTGTTTTACAGACAAACATGATAAATTAAAAGCATTAACATTAACACTAAAATTGATGTTATTTTGTTACACTTGCATGAATAATGTCAGTAACGGGCTTAAAATGTTTAATTGAGAAAATTGATAGCATTCTGAAAACCGATATTCCGTTTTGAGAAGACTTAACACACTAAAAAAACTACTCGGAAAGGTATCCGAAAATCAGTGCTGAAAAAAATGTTTTTATAAATGTTTTTTTTTTTAATCTCGGAGATATTTTGGTTTCTGAGTTTTCTAAAATTAAAGAACGCTTTTCGGAATCATGGTTATCGCGAGAGAGGGCATTGTATTTTTTCATTCGTGGTTATATTATATTTTCGTAGATTAAGAAACATTTGTCTTTTTTTAGAGTGTATTACGATTTTCATTCTTAGACAATGATGAGTTTGGATAAGTTTCAGACACTGATACTACACCTTCTGATTCTTCATGAAACGACATTCTCTGAGTTTAAGATATAAAAATTAAGTAAGAGCTCATTTTCCTTTGAAAAAAATAAAAATAATGAAAATAATAGTCACCAGAAATTGAGGTTAAGAAATATGCCTTAACCCTTTATAGACCCAAATTATGAATGAAGAAATTTCTTCACTTCAATAAATATCATCTTTAATGTCTGAAAAATGTATTGGAAAGTGTATATAATAATAATACGAAATATTGATAAGTTAAAACAGATTTTATAAATCCGTAGTTACCGCAGTTTATGCAAAATGTTTACCAGAATAATTAGATTTACTATCAAAAATTACATTTATGGAAATCACGCAATTCTTATAAAAGCAAAGTAAATAAATGTATTGTGATACTATCTGTAAATAGAAAGTGTTGTTGCAAATTTTTCATATAATATTTTCTTAATAGGAGAAAATCTACACAAATGTAAATGGTTGAGAAAATAACCACTTTCACGAATATTTATCTTCAGCTGTTTCGCTGTGCTTTTTAAATGTGATCGAGCAAAATAATTTGTATGAAAAGTATTGCGTCTTAATCCTTTATGCTCCAAATTATGAATCAAGAAATTGATCCGTTTCAATAATTATCAGATTTAATGTCTATAAAATGCATTAGATAATTTATGGAATAATAATAATACTTAATTTGGATAAGTTTGTCATTAAAATCGATTTAATAAATCCGTAATTATAGCACTTTACATAAAATATTTACAAGAATAATTAGACTTTTTAACGAAAAAAGACTGTTATGAAAATCACGCATTTCTTGTAAAAACAATGTAAATAAATGTACTTTTAGACTGTCTCTAAAAAGAAACTTTTTTATTGTTGCTAATTTTTCATATAACACTTTTTAATAAAAGAACACCTACGTAAAAGTGTGAGAAAATAACCACTTTAACGAATATTTATCTTCGACTGTTTCGTTGTGCTTTTTAAAGGTGATCGAGCGAAAAATTTTGTATGAAAAGTAATGTCTACATTTTTCATTAGACGGATTAAAAAAATTTATAATAAATTTAGTTTACAGATACTTAAAAGAACCGTCGGAACATAAAGGATTAAATATATTTTGCAGCAAGATGGAACATATATATAAGTTATCTTAAACATGCTTTGAAGCTATATTCCTGTTTTAAAAATGATTTTTTAAAGATCGAAATAAGTTTTCTTTCTTTATAAAAATACTTTTTTCTTCATATCTATCACTTAACTTTATCAATCTCATTTTAAACTCAGAATGATAAGAAGTATTTTTTTACGCCGAAAAGATAACTACTCTCCAGTCTGTGGTGAATCATAAAAGACAAATAATATATTTATTGTAAAATATTATCTTAAATTATACTTATTGATAAAATTTATACATTTGTGCAAGAATCTGTGGATAGCTCTGTAAAATAAATTGTTTCAGATTACAGTAATACTTATTAAATATAATTCTTCTAGCATAAATTTGAAAAAGAATTGTTATTATTCGTGTAAAAAACTGACTTATTACGACTGTAGTTGTTTAATATTTATGAAAACGTATAAAAATTGTTACTTAAAACTTGAAATGCTGTATTAACTGAAAATTTTCAACTACGCAAACCTCTCCTCCATCTCAATTACTATAGTTGTTAATTTTATTTCATGAAATAAATTATTGTTTACCAACATAATAGCTGACAAATTTTTTTATCGTAAACAAAATGTTTGTAAATATAATTTTGTATACCTGGATTTTATATATTTATATACTGGCTTATCACATGCTGTTTTTCCATTTGTCAGTAACAGTATATCGTTGAGCTCAAATGTACAGGGTTGGAATAAAAGAATGTCCTTGAAAAGTAACGGATTGTTTCGAAAATTCTGAAAATGAAATGGTAATAACCTAATAAATTGCATAACGTTTAAAATAATAACTCTTAAACTATCCTCTAAAATTTCACCAAAATTGATTTACAACCGTCTCACATAATACTCCTCCGCCCCCCCTCTCACAAATTATTACACGCTTAACTTTTTTTTTCTTTTTTTTTCTCTTGCCCCCTCCTCCCTCACAAATTATTAAAATCTAATGTCGAATTTCCCTAAAATCAAGCTTTTAACCTCTACTGTTTACACTTGTTTTTCTCCCTCAAATACGGCTAAGTCTCGCAATCTTCCTAGTATCCATGCATTATTTCCCTTCAGTAGTGCCGTCATTCATTATTATCAGCGAATTTAACTTCTTTGTGCTGTTTTCATTTTTCGCTACCTGCATCTCTGCCGGAAATTTCTAAGTATTTTAATGCACTCAATTGGACCAACCTCTATTTTTTCCTTTAGTTTTTACACCTCACAACAGACTTTAACTCTTTTCCAACCATATTTAAACCTGAACATCCGCCGGAAATGGCTAGTCCCATTATTTTTCCCCGACTCCTTGGGTGGGCCTCTGGCTGCGGGCCCCGGGCTATCCGGTCCTGGCTGTTGTTCTGATACACCTCTCTTGTCCTCTTACTTAAACAGTTCCATTTGTATCCCCCCCCCCAGCCAGCAACTGCTTACCATCTCTAAGTAAATATCCATTTTTTTCACTCCATCTAATTTTTCACCACATAAATAAGCGAATTGAAAATTTCTTCCCCATCAACATTTAATTATTTTAGCTGAATTTCTTACCACTTTTCAGAATGGCAAACAGAATGTTTTTCTTTCCCCTAGTAAAAATTCAAAATACCCAATATGCTGCTCGCAGGTCGAGACATGATGGTCCAGACGAGTCAAGTGAAGCTTGTGCTTAAAGATCAGTATACATTTTAGTATACATTTTCTCTTAATCGTTTCTAACCTGTGTTTTTTTTTTATTATTCCCCCCTCTGTTTGCCACGCAACCACATCTATCATTTTTATGTCGAAATAAACTGGTGAATCATTAATTTCCCCCAGAACGTCACTCACACATCTAAGTAACCAGGATGCGCTTTAGCTCAATAGAACTGCAAGCAAATCTTTAAATAACTTAAGTCGCTGTGAAAGTTATACTTCCGTCACTTCGGAAGCAGAAGCGGAAATAGCTGAATTGACGGAGCCCACGCACTTAATCTCAGATCTAGACAAAAAAGGGCAAAGCTAGACTGAATAAGCTAAAAGCATCAACCAAGGGCCGTACAAAATCTTCAAGCGATCACCTCCAACACTTCACAGTTCTCCGGGAAATGTTCAACGCAATTGATCAGGAAGACAAGGGGTTTACCAAAGACAGACATGACCTACTATTAAAATATGCAGAGTTCTCGGAAAGAAACAGGAGGCTACAGGAACAGCTGTAAACGAATAGAGAAGACCTACAGCAATTAGCTAACCCCTTCCCTAAACCGAGTGAGATAACAGAAGCTATCGCCCAGGGTTTCACCGCTCTTAATAGCACAAGGGAGCTCAAATCGCAATGCTTGGACCTGACGACTAAACAACCAGAAGATAACCTGCAACAAACACCCAAAGAACCTCCACAACTTGCGCAGGAAAAACTGCAGCCATCACTGGAAATACACAACAAGAAAGCCATAGACAGAAGCAATCGGGAGATTCTGATTATCAAAGGCTCACCAGAACCTCAGGGGAAGCTATTCAAGTAAGCTTCAAGCAGCATAACTATGCCACGCCGGTCTACCTAGACAAAGTACTAACGCATAAGTATCATGTGGAAATTCATTGTAAAACAGAAGAAGAGAAAGAAACCTTACATAAAGATCTCAGAACGCACCAAAAACTAAACCGCCTCTTTAACTTTACAACCAAGATGCCTATACAAAACAAAATGCTGCTGATAGGCGTACCTAATGGCATCATGCATGATATAATCATAGAAACGTTTTCTTCGGCATACGAAATCCAGAGGGAAGACTTGCCCATCATCAAAGAGCTGAGGAAAAACACAAGGAAAATGAAAGAGATGTGATTATCCTCATGCCATGTTCTCTAGGAAAACTTATTATCGAGGACTCAAGCACTGCCTACTACGCCCACATACCTCTGTCACTCGCTGCCGGAACTACCAAGTATTAAACCATGCGGAAAAACACTGTCGCGGCGAGCCACACTGTGTAACCTGTACCTGTGGAACTCGACACTTCCAACGGGAATGTGATTTTCCACCTCACTAAATCAACTGCAACTACTATAATGAAACTCTTGGCACTCACTTCCCTCTCGATCACATAGCATCAGAATTTAAATAATTGACAGAAAATACTAATGATTTACTGCAGAAATTAATTATTTGACGAATATATACAATTTAATCTTTTAAGGAGCAAAAAAAAAAAAAAATTATTATTATTTTAAAGTAAAATCGACATTCTTTTGGAATATCTAAAATGAAAGTGAAAATGCGAAATCTTGTTCCAATTTTTTTTTTTTTTTTTTTTTTTGGAAGAAAATGTTTTAGTGCTAAACACAGATAGTATCATCTTTTTAAGTTAATCATACAAATATCATTTTCTAAAAAGATTAATTTTCACTTATACATAAAGACTTTTTCTCAAAAACAAAATTATTTAAAAAGGTAAAAAAAGTATTTTCATAGCAAGATTTTAAAAAAATTCATTAATAAGACATTTCTTTTAAAATAAATATTCAATAATTGTTTAATTATCTAGTTTTAAGTATAAAATATTGTTTAAAATACCGAATAACAAACTGAGAATTTCTTTTTTATGAAAATATTAAAATTTTATCTCATCAAATTTACATTTTTATATTATTATCATACTTACAACCTCTAAAAGACTATGTTATTTATATTAAAATAAATGTAAAAGGAGTAAAGTATTATTTACTTAAGAAATATTTAAAAAAAAATCATTATCTCAAATTGTATGAAAGAAATTTTATACTAAGCCATGTTTCAATCATCTTATTCTACACGATGATAAAGAATCCATTTTCTGTTTCTTCATTAAATACTTTCTCTGAATCGGAGATCTGAAAGTGTCAGCATTCTTTGTGTTATATATAAATCCTCAGTTTTATTTTTTTTAAAATATTTAAAAAATTGCTATTAGAGACTAAAAGAACTAGTTAGTGGTAGTAACTTAAAATCCCGTTTTAAAGACATTACCTCCAAAAAATTTTTTAAAGTAGTGTCAATATTAATTTATACTAAAATGAATAAATTCATAATAATAAAATTAAGGTTAAATTTAAGGTTATGTATTATTATTTTTTTTTTTTACAATACTGACTAAAAAGATTTATGTAAAATAATATACTGTGAAAAAAAAAAGACAAATATTTCTTAACCTACGAAAATATAATATAACCACGAACGAAAATATAATATAACCACGAAAGAAAATATAGAATAATCTCTTCCGGGTTACGAAAGATTTCAAATGTATTCTAGAAACCCCAGAAACCAATATATTTTTGAAATTTAAAGAAACTTTTTTAAAAATTAAGTTTCTTTTGCTGCCATTATTTTTTGGAAACATTTCCGGGTAGATTTTATCGTGTATGATATGTTTTATCGGTTTTCTGAAACCAAAATATAGGTTATTTTGTATGCTGTCAATTCTCAAGTAAACATTTTCATCTTCATCAAGTATGTTTTACAGAGAAACATGATAAATTAACAGCATTAACATTAACATTAAAATTGATATTATTTTGTTAATTTGACATTATTTTGTTAAGTTACGCATCTAAAAATGTTTAAGTGAGAATTGATAGCATCCTGAAAACCTATATTCCATTTTGAGAAAACTGATTAATACATTATAAAAACTACTCGGAAAGGTATCCGAAAATCAGTGCTGCCAAAAATAAAAAAAATGCTTTTTTTAATGTTTTTTTAAAATCTTGAAGATATTTTGATTTCTGAGGTTTCTAAAATTGAAGAACGCTTTTTGGAATAATGGGTATCTCGGGAGAGGTTATTGTATATTTTCATTCGTGGTTATACTATATTTTCGTAGATTAAGAAACATTTGTCTTTTTTTTTATAGTGTATTGCGATTTTCATTCTTAGACAATGATGAATTTGAGACATTGATACTACACCTTCTGTTTATTCATTAAACAACATTATCTGAGTCTAAGACATAAAAATCAACTAAGAGCTCATTTTGCTTGGAAAATAATAAAAATAAGGAAAATAGTAATCAACATAAACTGAGATTAAGAAATGTGCCTTAATCTTTTATGCCCCAAATTACGAATTAAGAAATTTCTTCACCTCAATAATTATCATCTTTAATGTGTGAAAAAAATATTGGTAAATTTATATAATAATAATACGAAATTTGGATGAGTTTTTTCTATTAAAATATATTTTAAAAATCCTTAGTTACAGCACTTTATGTAAAATATTTACCAGAATAATTAGATCTATTACCAAAAAATACATTTATGAAAATCACGCAATTTTTATAAAAACAATGTAAATAAATGTATTGTGATACTATCCGTAAATTTAAAGTGTTATTGCAAATTTTTCATATAATATTTTCTTAATAAGAGAAAAGCTACACATATGTAAACAGTTGAGAAAATAACCACTTTTACGAATATTTATCTTCAGCTGTTTGCTGTACTTTTTAAATGTGAATAAGCAAAATATTTTATATGAAAAGTAATGTGTCTTAACCCTTTATGTCCAAAATTAGAAATCAAGAAATTGCTCCACCTCAATAATTATCAGCTTTAATGTCAGAAAAATGCATTGGAAGATTTAAATAATAATAATAATACGAAATTTGGATAAGTTTTTTCATTAAAGTTGATTTAATAAATCCGTAGTTATAGCATTTTATACAAAGTATTACAAGCAAAATTAGATTTATTAACAACAAATATTGTTAAAGAAATCTCGTAATTATTAAAACAATGTAAATAAATGCATTTTGATACTGTCTGTAAATAGAAAGGTTTTTGTAGCTGCAAATTTTTCATATAACATTTTTTAATAAGAGAAAAGCTACACCTACGGAAATGGTTGAGAAAATAACCCCTTTAAAGAATATTTATCTTCAACTATTTCGCTGTGCTTTTTAAATAGGATCGAGCAAAATATTTTGCACGAAAAGTAATTTGTCTTAATCCTTTATGCCCCAAATTATGAAACATGTAATTGCTTCACCTCAATAATTATGAGCTTAAATGTCTGAAAAATTTATTGGAAAATTTATGTAATAATAATAATACATAATTTCGATAAGTTTTTTAATTAAAATTGATTTAATAAATCCGTAATTATAGCACTTAACATAAAATATTTACAAGCAAAATTAGATTTTTTAACAAAAAATACGGTTATGGAAATCTCGTAATTCTTAAAACAATGTAAATAAATGGATTGTAATGCTATCTGAAAATAGAAAGGTTTTTGTAGTTGCAAATTTTCATATAACACTCTTTAATAACAAAAAAGCTACACCTGCATAAAATGATTCAGAAAATAACCACTTTAACGAATATTTATCTTCGATTGTTTCGCAGTACTTTTTAATTGTGCTTGAGCAAAACATTTTGTATGAAAAGTAATGTCTTCATTCATTATTAGACGGATTAAAAAAAATCATATTAAATTTACTTTACTGATACTTAAAAGCACCTTTGGAGCATAAAGAATTAAATATATTTTGCAGCAAGATGGAACACATATAAGTTATCTTAAACATGATTTGAAGCTAAATTCCAGTTTTAAAAAAGAATTTTTTAAAGCTTGAAATAAGTTTTCTTTCCTTATAATAATATTATTTTCTTAAGATAAATCACCTAACTTTATCACCTATCATTAACTTATTTTAATTTCATTTTAAACTAAGAATAATAAGAACTATTTTCTTCCTTCGAAAATATAACTACACTCCAGTCTGTTGTGAATCATAAAAGAGAAACAATTTATTTATTGTAAAATATTATCTTAAATTATACTTATTGATAAAGTTTATACATTTGTGCAATAAACTGAGGATAGCTCTGTAAAATAAAATGTTTCAGATTACAGTAACACTAAAATAACACAAATTAAAATAACAGATTACAATAACACTAAATATAATTCCTCTAGCATAATTTTGAAAAAGAATTTTTATTATTCGTGTAAAAAACTGAATTATTACGACTGTAGTTGTTTAATATTTACAGAAAAATATAAAAATTGTCACTTAAAACTTGAAATGCTGAATTAATTGAGAATTTTCAATTACTATAGTTGTTAATTTTATTTCATGAAATAAATTATTGTTTACCAACATAATGGTTGACAATTTTTTTATTGTAAACAAAATGTTTGTAAATATAATTTTGTATACCTGGATTTTATATATTTATATACTGGCTTATCATAAGCTGCTTCTACATATGTCAGTAATCAGAACATCGTTGAGCTAAAATGCACAGGGTTGGATTAAAAGAATGTTCTTGAAAGGTAGCAGATTGTTCCGAAAATTCTGCAAATGAAATGGTAATACGCTAATAAATTGCATAACGTTTAAACTAATACTCCGATTCTGATTTTCTGTTTTCGGTGGGAAAATCTCGTTTTGAAAGTGATCCCGTATAATTTTAATGAAGATTAAAAAATATTTGTTTGCTAGTCTTGTATTATACTTATCATACATTGATAAATATTATTGGTCATTTGTTTGCTAGCTTTTTAAGTCTTTCCTGGACTGAACTTTTATTCAAAGTATCCTGGCACTTAAATTTGAAAATATTGTAATAGTAGGCAGTACAACATACTTTTTAAAAAAAATAATCATCATAAAGATTCACGTTTTTTGTAGCAATTTTTTTTTATTGTAAACGAAATGTTTGTATATATAATTTTTGTATACCGGGGTTTACATATTATATTCTGGCTTATCATAAGCTGTTTCTCCATATGTCAGTAATCAGTACATCATTGAGCTAAAATGCACAGGGTTGGATTAAAATAATGTTCTTGAAAGGTAGCAGATTGTTCCGAAAATTCTGCAAATGAAATGGTAATAAGCTAATAAATTGCATAACGTTTAAACTAATACTCCGATTCTGATTTTCTGTTTCCGGTGGGAAAATCTTGTTTTGAAAATGGTCCCGTATAATTTTAATGAAGATTAAAAAATATTTGTTTGCTAGTCTTGTATTTGTTTGCTAGCTTTTTAAGTCTTTCCAGGACTGAACTTTCATTCAAAGTAGCCTGGCACTTAAATTTGAAAATATTGTAATGGTAGGCAGTACAACATACTTTTTAAAATAATTATCATACAGTAGATTCACGTTATTTGTAGCAACATTTAATTGAGATAGCCGCTTTAATTGGGCAACTTGTCAAACAGAAAATCAAAAAATATCATTAACTTTACTACCAGTAATGGGACCAACTAGTTTATCGAAATACATCGGGTTAATATCGATGAGTTCCAAATAAACAGAATCTTTTTTTTTTCAGAGAAACGTCAAAATGTGTAATATATGATTGTTTGCATAATAAAAATGAACGATGCTTGTAAAAATGTTAATATAAAAAATAATAAAATAAAGGGTTTCCACAAAAACATCCTATTGTGCCTAACGACTCTCTGTAAAATATGCCATTTGGCGCACAATAAGTAAATGAAAGTATGAGCAATCACTTGAAGTAGGTTTTATTATTTTTATTATTAATATTACTTGCTAAAAAGATTTACACCTTTAGTGTAAAATAGTGAAATTGTTATTGATATAATTTATTTTTTAAATATAAGTTATGCAGTTCTAAATCAATAAAATGAATAAAAATTAAAAAATGGTATAATATTTGTCTGTTTGTTTTTAACCGAAAGAGTCCAACATTTTTTTTATGGATAGAATCATTATCTTTACTATAGGAGAACATTCTCATTACTACTAGGAGTTCATTTGCCAATCCTGTTAAAGACATTTTACCACAGTGATACGTGATTTATTGTAAAACGTGATTAAATGTTGATGTACTAGTAATTATGTGTTTTGTAGAATAGCAAAGTGTAATTGTAAATAATGATACCATGTACATATATAATTTTATTTAAATTATATAAGTTATAATGATATATGATTATGTTTAACCATATATAATCTTTTGTAAATAATTTTGACCGATTAAAAAATTTTACGCATTATTTAAAAATTATAAAAAATCAAACACAGCAAATCCTTAACAGAATTCTACTACAAATAATAAAAAACGAAAACTTAGATGGAGTATAATTTAGAAATAAAATTAATTAAAATATAAATTAAAGAATTAAATACATATATAAATAAGATAATGCAAGAAAGAAAAATAACTAAAAGAAGTATAATAAAAATAACTAAAGAAAGAAAAAAAGTAGCAAAATGACAAAAATCAAACATTTATATTACCTTTAAATTAAGTAGGAAAAATTGTTTGGGATAATTAAAAAAGAATGCTTCATTGAAAAAATTTAAATAATATTTATAAGTTTATCATTATGATCACTATATAAACACACACACACACACACACACACACATATATATATATATATATATATATATATAAGTTTATTATTAATATTATTTATTGTTGTTGTTGTTATTTTTATTAGTTTCAAGATAAAAAGTTATTACCACTAGATACTTTGCTTAATCAAATATATTTTATTATGTTCCATACATATACATCATAATCGTACATGGATGTACGCTTACATTTTGTTTTATTTTACTTCAGTTTCCTTCCATTTAATTTTCATAGAACTTAAATTTTAATTAAAAACTGATTTCTTATTACCGTATTTTTTTATATCTGTAGGAATATCCCTTTTTTATAAGTAACCTATTCTGGCTACATCATTTTAACAATAACTTTTGTCATAGTTTAAAAAATCAGAAATCACCATCTTTCCATAGCATAAGTAATTTCATAAACAGAATGCGTAACCAAAATATAATAGAAATATTATTTAAAATTTTTAGACATTGAATCCTAAGCTAAAATACAAAAGAAAGTCAGGAGTACGCAAAAAAGTACACTAGGCATTTAATTTTTTTTCTATATTTTAGAACTATGAATATATATGCTTAAATAAAAAAATATATGTAAAATATTAATATTTTCTTGCAATTTTTAAACGATAAATAATACAACGATTTTTCATACAAAAAAATAATAAAAAGTATTTCGTGTCCCACTTCTTATTGCTTATGCAATAAAATATTATATTTTTTTCCAGAAAAATGATTTAATATGTTAATTGCAAAGAATTGTGATGCTTAATGCAATTTAAACAATAACATTTTGTCTCTAGTTTTTAAATAAATATGTATATATATATATATATATATATATGTGTGTGTGTGTGTGTGTGTAAATATTCGCCAAATACGAATAATTATAATCAAGACTTGACAAATGCTGTCTCCAGGTCACCACTGGAGACCAAGTTTTTTAATCTAGCGACCAGGTTGTTTAATAAGGCAATTATTTCTGTACAAAACTGTCCTAAGAAATGAGCACAAACGGCATTTTTCTTTCCCTTTGTAATTCTTATACGATGTCTCATTATAGATGTTGCAAAATTACAAAATATCAAGAAACATAGAAATTATATTCAAGCAAAAAATATTTTATAACTTTTTCCATTAATTTGGCAAAAATAAGTTGATAAAATGCATTTTTTAAAATAATATATCTAATATTTTTGACTGACTTTGACAGGGAAAAAGGCAAAAAATTCTTTACTCGTTTCATTATTTCATCGATGCCCCCATGATCAGCTATAGATGTTGCAGCATTCAACTATCCGTACATCTGATGCATTCGGCTATCAGCACTTTCCAAACATCCGGATTAATTCAGACTTTACAGCATTTTTTTTTTCAGTGATACATAATTTTGATAAGTTTTATTAGAAAACTTATTTTATATTATCTTTCTAAATCATGTACTATTCTAAACTATGTAACTAATAATTCTCATCTATGCTTCTAATTTAATTATTTTTTCTCAATTAATTCATTAAAAAAACTAATGTGGTTTTTGAAAATCAATGATGGGAGAGAAGGGTGTAAAT
Source organism: Maratus michaelseni (assembly GCA_963931845.1). Taxonomy (NCBI): domain Eukaryota; kingdom Metazoa; phylum Arthropoda; class Arachnida; order Araneae; family Salticidae; genus Maratus; species Maratus michaelseni. The sequence continues at coordinate 312,792,896 of OZ007587.1, read as the reverse complement.
AGTTTTTACTGGCGACTAGAATTTTTTGCTGGCTACCAGATTTTATCAAATTTGTCAAGCTCTGATTATAATACATTATAATCTTTTTCTTAATTCAAAAGTATATCCCATTCATTTCTATATTGGAAATATGTTTTGTAAGAAATATTTTTCTGATCTTACGGGGGACAATTTATCTCAAGAGAAAAATAATTACGTGATTAATGATAAAACATATTTATATCGCATGTTAATTTTTGTATAGAATAGTTATTGGAAACTGTTTAAATATGTTGATTAATTATTGTTATGATGATATAAATTATTGTTAGTTTTTCATACTAAATATGTGTATTGAATTAAAACATTTTTATATGCTGCATGTTAATTGTTGTGTAGAATAGTTATCGGGATCTGTTTAAATATCTTAATTATTTATTTTTGATAATAATAATCATTGTTAATTTTCCATGCTAAATATATGTATTGAATTCAATATTTTAGTATATTTTATCTATATATTTATATGTAAGTGAGCAAAGTAATATAGCATGTCAATGGTAATATTTAAATCACTGAGCTAAAATGATGCACAGGATTATATTTGATTGATAAAGACATATTTTCGAAAATTCCAGTAGTACAGAAAAAAAATTGACAGATAAAATTGCTTACTGTTGAACATAAGATTAACATTATCAAGTAAATCGATATTCATAGCAGCCAACATTTATTACATACCGATGAAGTCTTTTGCATTACCCCTTAGCAACAATGAAACAAAAAGTATTGAGAATCGAATCAATCTATAATCTACAGAAGTAATGTCTTGTTAAATAATATCCTTCAAAATTATTCATTTGACAATCCTGTTAAAGACATTTTATCGCAGTGATCCCTTATTCTTAGTAGAAACATGATTATAACTGTGACAGTATGTTAGTGATGGTTTGTGTTATGTAATAATTTTGTATAATTATATATAGAAATCAAATATGTACATATGTGAGACTCGTATGTAGTTATATATTATACAATTATACACACACACACACACACACACACATATATATATATATATATATATATATATATATATATGCAGATTATTGTATATTACCATAAATGATGTTTTAGTTAACTGTTTATAATTGTGTAAAATTTTTTATTATTGTACATGTAAATGCTAGCAAATGTACATTTTTTTTTATATATATTTTATACTGATGTGATAGAACTAGCCTAAATAAAGCAGTTATGCATTCATTTAAAAAAATCGCTAAAATCACTGAGCTAAAATTCACAGGTTCGCATTTGATGTTATATCGGAGAAGTTGGTTTCTTTTCATTTGTTATTTTTCAAGGTATATTATAGTAGTATCTTAAAACTAACATGATACAGTTCAAAATTTAAAAGAAATAGAACATTAAAATATTTATTAAAACCTTTATAATATATTTTTTTTATTGTTAAAACTAAGTGGGACATTTTAAATCCATAAGATGAACTAATGAAAACATCATTTGTATCTTATTTGACTCTTCTCTTCTTACTCATAGACTGCAGATTCCGGTTAAATAACTTACTATGAGAAATAACAAACTCAAATAATCAAAAACAAAACTATGACGCATTTAGGATTGAATTGCGTTTAATTTTTCTAGGAATATTTCATTACCTTATATTTCACATCAAATCTTCGTAAAATTACAGATAATTAGAAAGATCATTAATTTTGATGAAGATAATGGGATTTCTTTAATGATATTTATTTTTTTAATAGAAGAATTATTTTAAAATATATAATTTTGTTTATTATTATTTAAAAATTGATTCATAAATGTTTTGACTTCATTTTAAATGAAGAGGGATAGTTTTATTTATTATTTTACTCTATAGTACAAAAAATTACTTATGCACTTCCTGATACAATAGAAATGTTTAAAAACTTTTAGTGTGAGTTCATAAAACTTAACAGTTATCCCCTGTTACTGAAATCTTTCACTTATATTTAGAAACCCTTAGGCTAAGAACCAATTATATTTGTAAGATATTCCCCACAGTTTACAGAAAACAATTATGAAATCAGAAGGCCACTTTCTTGCAAGTAATTTTTAACAATTTTTTGTAACATTTCCGATAAAAAAAGGAACCCTTTTATTTCGGAAGCTCTTTCTATATGTCACGAAAAAGTATCATACTGTGTACACTGTAGAAAAAAAAATGATATAGCAGAAATTTTTACGAAAATTTAAGGTAAACTCGTAACACACCAGAGTTACAGTTACAGAGTTATTTAACAAAATACACCATTACAGAAATATATATTTCTTATTTTTTAAAACCTTTAATACAAAATCAGAAATCTAAAAATCCCCAACTTTCCAAATTTTTTAGAAACAGTTCCTGAAATTAGAGTTTAACTGTTCAACTAATTTTAGAGGAAAGTAAGAGTTTTTCGAAAATTTATATCTGAAAAAGAATCATTTTCGAAAACTTTTTCCGAAAATCTCGAAAACATTTTGGTTTCTGGGTTTTCTAAGTTATCAATATCGCGTTTTAGTCCAGATTCACAAAGAAAAAAGATTTTTCATATTTGAACTACATGTCATATTTTGAGAAATCCGTTCTTGAAAGTCCTTCAAAAATATTCATTTGATAGTCCCCTTAAAAATGTGTTATCAAAGTGATCCACAAATCTTCGTAGAAATTTAATTAAATGTTAATATGGTAGTGATGATATATGTTGTGTAATAATCTTGTATAATTGTACATAGGAAATTAGTAAATATGTACATAACATAAAATATAACACTTGTCTAAAATTAGTTGTTATATCAATGATATATAAATGCATATTATTATATACATGTTATCGTATCTTAAGATAGATGATTTTAGCCAACTGTTTATGATCTTGTATAAACTTTGTTAATATATTTGTAAATGTTTGTAAAAAGTATTTTTGATTTTTTTCATAATGTTATATATTGATCTGAGAACTTGCAGAAATCTGAAATACAGAAAATCATTGAGTTAAAATGCACAGGTTTGTATTTGATGTTATGTAGGAAAAGTTGGTTTCTTTTCCGGGATTTTTTGAACTACCTTGCACGCAATGCCCCATAACCACATTTTGAGAAAAATTAATTTAATTTTCTCCATATTTAACAACTATTAAGAGTTCCAATCATATTGTTTCAAAGTATTCAGAAATGGTTACTGTTTAGTATATATATATATTATTTCAAAACTAATTTTTTGAATATTTTATAGTCCTAAGTCCGCTTAAAAGTTGCAACTTACTGATTACCCTTATATTGTACATGCGTGTATTTCACATCAAAACGTAAGTTACAAATTAGTTTTACTTCAGATTAATTCAATATAATATAATATACATCATATATCTTAAATTTTGTCTTAATTAGATTTGTTTATTTGTTTTATAGGAAGAAGAGTTATAAAGTCCAAAACTTTGTATATAATAGTTAAAAAACTTACTTTAAAAGGATTGACTTAATTTTAACTGAAGTGTGGTAGTGCTATTTATTACTTCACTGTACAGTATGAAACATTATCATAGTTATTCTTCATATAGCAAAAATGTTTACAAAAATGTAATGTGATTTCGTAAAACTTCAGAGTTATCCAATATTACAGAATCATTTTCTTCTCTGAAAGAAAAAAAATGAGTCTGAGAACAAATGAGAAATCTCAGAAATTAAAAGGTTTCCTAGGTTTACAGTAAGAGTTTATGTTACAAAGAGTCCCTTTAATGACGATATATTTTAAAGAAATATAATTTTTATAGAAAAGAAAAGTGCCTATTTTATTTCTTAAACGTTTCCTTTATATCCTAAAAGATTAATTTACTGTAAATTAAATTAAAAAAATATACCCCTCTCTTTCCCAAAAAATGAAACTAACCGCAACGTCTATCAATATAACAGAATTATTTACGAAAATATAAAGCATGCAAAGACAAAGCCTACAACATGGAGTTAAATTACAGAGTCCACTATTACAGAAACATACCTTACTGAAATATTTTGTTTATCTTAGGAAATCGTACAATTTTTAAAAATTGTACAAACAGCATTTTTTTTAAAGAATGATTTATATAATATTTCATGATTTTCTTAATTTCAAATGTCAGACTTAATCTTTGTGCAACAATAAAAATAAATCAAATATTTTTGTGAGGAACTATCTGTAGTCTATTCAAAATTAAGAGAAAAAAAACAATTAATACAAGCGAGTGTAAATTGGCAGTTTTTTTATGTTTTGTCTACAGGCAATGCCAGTCAAACATTCTTGATTCTTAAAGTAACGATCGTTGCTTTGCATAGTAAAAAAATACAGTCTGTCGAAATAAATATTTCATTTGTGTAATTATTGTATCAATTAAATTTAATTGTTATTGTGCATACCTACATTTCAAATATCTGTCAACAATTTCACCTTCTTTTTTATGTTATTAATATAATTACTATTATTATTTTGTAAAACAAATATTTATTAATTTGTTTTTATAAAACAGTCAAATAAGCGAAAAAAGTGCAAAACTGGAACTCCCTGGCGTTAATTAGCAACCTTTATGTTTATTAAAATTCTCTCTTAATTTTGAAGGAAATATAACTCTTTATTTCTAACGCTATTATCTAACCCTATTGTTTCAGATTGTGTTTTTGTCACATTCGGATACCTGTTTGTTTCTTGTGCTCCTTATTTGTAAATTGTACACCAAATATTTGAGCAGTAACGGAAAAAAACCAAATTTTTTCTTTAGAGAAATTATTTATGATTAAGTAATGTTCTTCGAGAGCATTCATTTGACCGTCCTGTTAAAGACATTTTATCGTAGTGATCATTTTAGTATGGATATGATAGTTATGACATATGTATGATAGTTATGATAGTATAGATATACGATAGTTAGCTGCGATTCTTTGTAGAAACGTGGCTAAATATTAATATGTGTTAGTGATCGTGTGTGTTTTTAATAATCTTGTATACTTGAGCATAGCAATTAACAAACAGTATATGTAAATTTATATATAGAGAGATACACACACACACACACACACACACACACACACACACACACACACACACACACATATATATATATATATATATATATATATATATACAGAGATTTACTGAAAACATCTCTGAAATAGGAGGGAGTCGTTGGTGTCCTGAGTGTTTTTTTTTTCCTTTTCTTTTTTTTTGAAAACGTAACATTCCTGAAATTAAGAAATAGTAAAAGAACGTATTATTTTGTATGCGTTTTCTGTAAATTTTGGATGACCGTTCGTTTTTCGTGTTTCTATTTGTCAATATTACTCCTAACTTCTGAGCAACAATGAAAAGAAACCAATTTCTTTTTTTTCACATATATATATATATATATATATATATATATATATATGTAAATGATTTCCTATAAAAACATTCAAGTGACAATCCTGTTAAAGACATTTTACCGTAGTGATCCGTGATTCCTTGTAGAAACGTTATTAAATGTTAGTTTGTTATTATTACTTCTACCATCTATTATCGTAGTCTTAGTTGTGTATTTATGTTTGTTGAATAAATATTAAACTGTGTTGTGCAAAATACTTGTATATTTGTACATAACAATAAATAAAGATGTAACTATATCGTTGTATAACACTTGATTATAATTATGCATTATGCAATGAAATTTAATTATATAGAGATTGATATTGTCGTATTTAATCATAATCATATGTAGTCTTAAACAACTATTATTTATTGCGTATAACCATAAATAATTGTTAATATATATAATGTTAATGTAATAAATTTAATGCAAACACAAATGTTAGCGCTACTAAATTCAAAATAATACTTTAGAAAATATAAAATATCAAAAGGAATCAGATTTTTTCTTTTTGGATTTTTTTTTTTTTTTAGTTTTCATTAGTGACATGTTACTTTAATGTATATTATAAATTAATTAATTTTATTTTTCCATTTTATTTCTCCATAATATAATGTTAACCCCTTTTTCTTCGATTTATAATTTAGTAATTTGTTGCACACATTTCGACGGATAATTTAAAAGTTTTCAATTAATTATTGTAAATAAATTTGAAGATCTCCCTTTTAAGCTCAAACAATTATCAAATTAAGCTCTTATCTTTATTATCCGAAGCAAATCTAGGGTGTATGGCCTTTAAAAAAATATTCTAATACTAATTAATGTCACGAATCTCGGTTTTAACATAAGTTATTGTTGTGGAAGTAATTATTATATGATGATTATTCTTGTATGTTTGAATCTCTGAATAAATAAAATATTTTCCAAAAAATAATCATTAAAAATGAAAAAAATAAATTTACGTAGAAGAACAAAAATTGAAAGCATAAAAATTTAAATAATATAATTTATTCTTCCAAAGGTAAAAACATAACTAGAAACTAATATTCCATAATAATAACAATAATCGGAAGTGTTTATCTAAACAGGAACTTCCGGTTAATAAAATACACACTGACGGTGTTGGTTTCGAGATAAATTAGTCATAACTACACTTCCAATGATTGAAAAAAAAATTGAATTTATTTCGTGGATGGAAAAAATTAAATGGGGTAAACTATATATCTTATGCATTTTTTAAAATCAAAATAACAATTTAACAGATCATGTAAAATTTAGAAAATATCTCTTCTAAAAGAATTAAGGTTGTTGTATTAGCTGCATTGATGCATTTACTTATAAATGAAATCTAAAATAATCAAAAATATTACATACATTTGTTTATTTATTTTATCAGTATATAAATTAAATTTTACAAAATTGCAATTCTGTGTTTGTGTATAAATAAGCTGTTTGTTTTTCAAGAACTTGATTTGAAGAGAAATATTGATAACAACAGAATGACCATAACGGGAATACTAACAATTTCATTTTGAGTTTTGATATTGACTTAACATATTTAAACGATTCCATAAAATCTAATCCGGTATACAAGTTCAGTCTGTTGAAAGAGGATTTCTCAAATGGCTCTAGGAGGTGATAGCTGATTATGTCAAATTTGTGTCTTAAAAGTTACAAATAAAATCATAAATAAAACTGTAAACATTTTAATATATTCATATTTTTAAAAATATTACTATCCTTCGAAAAAATATATAAAAAAATAATGGTATTTATTATTATTTTTTAAATAACGTGTATTCTGCCGATTACCTTATAATTACATATTTGATTATTCGGATTACATTAAAAACGTTTACAAATACTTATTTAATTTAATAATTTAATTTAATTTAAACCAGAAATCAGCATTTTAAAAGATTTTAAAACACATCGAGCACACTGAAGATTGCCAATCCCATGCTTTATTCAAAGGAGTAATAAAATATAACCAATATTTTCTCATATCCCTTACTTAGAAAAATATCAGAAACTATTGTTATTAAGGGATATCATTTAAAGACATTCATTTGACAATTCTGTCAAAGACTCTTTAGACCAGTAAAATGTGATCAGTAAAAAAAAAAAAAAAAAGAAAAAAAGGAAAAAAAAAAACATGATTAACATTTAATATGTTAGCGATGATCTGCCTTTTGTAATAAAATTGTCTAATTAAACTCTGCTTAAACAATAATGTACATAGGTTTTTATATAACAATTGAATATAATTATGAATCATATATTAAATGTAATTGTATATAGTTAAGCATTTTTTATTGAATTGTATATAATCTTATCTAACTATTTGTTAATGTGTAATTTCGTATCCGCGGTAGTCTGTGATTCTTTGTACAAACGTGAATAAACATTAATATGTTAATGAATATATGTCTTGCATAATAAACAATCTTGTGAAATTAGGCATTCTTGTGTAATTACTTATATGTGTAGATAGCAATTGAATATAAGTGGGAATTGTGTACTTATATGTGATTGTATATAGCTAAATTTTATGATGAATCGTACATAACCTTATCTAACAATTTATGACTATGTAATTTCTAATATTATTGTATATAACTATATTCAAATGTGATTGTTTACGATAATATAGTATTAATAATATAAACATAGTACTAGCTATTATTTATCCAAATAGTTTATTTTAGAGGTTATAAAATGCCAGTTTTTGAAGTTTGGACAATTTTTAAAGATACTTATGTTTTAAGTTTTGTTTTTCTGTGATCTAATAATTCTTACTTTTTACAATCTAAAACAATATTTTTTCGATATAATATTTTGTTACATATTATAAAAACAGAAAATGTATAAGACTGCCCATTGGATCTACTTGTTATATACAACAAATATAGTTGTAAAATGTAAGTCATTTTTTCCTTTTCCGCCGATCCTGATAATAGCGCTATTTTTTCATTTTTCTAATAAGCGAAAAATTTAGTTAAATTGCATCATTTTTTTCAAATTCTGTTTTCATACAAAATTAATAGTTGTTAGAAGAATATATATATATATAGAGAGAGAGAGAAAAAACATATTAAAATTAAAAAATGAAATTCGGATGATATTAATGAAATCTTCCCCAAAAATGAATTTTTAAATTACCCTATCTAATTAGTTTTAGCACTTTTATTAAATTATCAACTTGGATTCTGCAGCTGTGGGTCAAATTATAACATGTTACTAATTATTTACTGTAGAAATTAATTATTTGTAGAATATATATAATTTAATTTTTTAAAGAGGAAAAAAAACCTATTTTAGATTATTATTTTGTAGTAGCAACTTCGACATTCTTTTGAAATATCAAAAAAGAAAGTGAAAATGCGAAGTATTGTTTAATTTTTTCGGATGAAAACGTTTTAGCGCTAAACACAGGTACTATTATATGTTTAATTTAATCATATATATATATATCCCTTTCTAAAAGGATTAATTTCCACTTCTATATAAAGACTTTTTCTCAAAAAAAAATATATATATATAATTATAATATCTTTCAATTTCAAAAAACATATCAAGTTCTTGTAACATTCTAATTAAATTTCCAAAGAGATAATTAATAATAATGTGTAGACAGAATACCACATAGTTAATAAATTAACAAGTGCAATCATAATTTTACCATAGCTTGTGCTTCAATGGTAATTTGAAATGGTTTTTACATATTCTTTTCAATAATTATCTAGTTGAAATTATTGATTTTCATATGATACCATAATTTAGCCTATCTGGCTCATAAATCACTTTGATTAGCTTCTATATATATATATATAATTATAATATCTTTGGATTTCAAAAAAAAACATTAATTAAGTTCTTGTAACATTCTAACTTAATCTCCAAAGAGATAATTAGTAAAAGAGTGTAGACAGAATACTACAAAGTTAATAAATGAACAAGTGCAATCATAACATTACCATAGCATTTGCTTCGATGGTAATTGGCCAAAAATACTGAAAATGTGAAGAATGTTTAAAGAGAAAGAGAAAAAAAATAATAATGAAATAAAGACATAAAGAAAGAAAAATAAAGAAAAATAATACAATAAACCATAAAAGGTAAAATAATTGGAAGTTGATATCAAGTGAATTCAAATGGATTTTAAAATGAAATATGAACTAATATGTCACAAAATGTAATATAATGGAAATTTGGGTAACAAGAGATTTAAAATAGAATTGGATATGAAAAAACACGTGTAAACATTAATCGTCAGCCTGGATGTATCTACACGTGTTTTAAAAATAATACAGTATTTCCTCAAACTATACTGGCATTTATGCTAAGATCAGTATATCCCACCAGGTATACTGTATTATAACCAGAAAACATTTGGAAATAGTAAAATTGGAAATAAAATACTTGTATAGAATAGATGAAATATTTTACTCACAATAATTATCAACCATTCCTCAAACATCACAAGGTCCACATTTGGCTCAATTTATATTGTATTAAGACCAGAAAACAATTGGAAATAAAAAAATGGAAATAAAACCTATAAAGGATATATGAAATATTTTACTTACAATAATTATCAACCATTCCTCATACAACATATCGACCACATGGCTCATTTCATGAAATATCATAAATCTTGATAAGATAGTCAAGTTGAGAGAACATATTTTGAAATAACACCTTAAATATTACATTTCACTACAAATTGATTTAAAACACACAAAAATATTTTTGTGAATAAAAATAAATTATTACAATCTAAAATATATTTATATATGTGAATAAACAAATTTCCCATATAATTTTAATATTTAAAAGTAAAATTTAAAGACATTAGCACCCCCTATAGGTAAATTAAACATATTTTTAACATTTATTTGACAAGAAATGTGCTACCCTCTGTAGGAAAAATAATTATACAAAAATTAAGTTTAATTTACACATTTATTATTTTAGCTTTAATAATATATATAAATATTAATAAATAATAATATCATAGTAGTTTTACATTAACATCAGACATAATCCCATTATAGGAATTAAAATTATCTGACAAAGTATTTCAAAAACTCTTACTTAGAGTAAATATTATCAGCAAAATTACAAAATGTCAATAATAGTTACTTCTTATATAATACATAGTGCTGTCATCTATTGGCAATCTACTAATAGATCATATAGAATTTACAGAAAATTATTATGATTTTATTTACGTCTACTAATTAGTTAATGAATTAATAACATCATAAAAAATAATAGAAAGATGGAAATAGAGAGAGATTTTATTTTATTATCAAATTTAATCATAATATAACTAAAAATCAAGTTAAAATTTCAAAAGCTTTTATAAAATAATTTAATAAATAATTTTTTTTAAATAAATTAAAATTTAATTTTTAATTTGAAATATGAAATTCAAAATTACTTTAGATATTAAATCAATCTATAGTGCCCATACACGCAAAAATTGTATTTGATGGATTCATATGTTATGTTCAATCATCAATATAAACCAAATTTTATTTCTATATCACGTGTTTTTGTTTATTGTTATGTGTTAAAGTATAAATATTACATAATATATTTAGATTACACATGTGTTACAATCATATTATAATGCAATGCATTATTTAAAAGACATTATTGAAATTGATCATTCATATAACAAAATAAAAGATGATCGGTTGGATTTATGTTTGTGATTTATAATCAACAATGTTATCCATGTATAATATATATATATATATATATATATATATATTAACAAAGGCAAAAAACGTATTTTTATAACAAGATCTGGGGATATTTAAAAAATAAAATAAGGCACTCTCTTTAAAATAAATATTCAAGTCTGTAAATAAATAACTAGTTTTAATTATAAAATAATGCTTAAAAATACCGAATAACCAATCGAGAATGATTGCATGAAAATATTAAAATTTTATCTCATCAAATTTAAGCTTTCAAATTATTATAATTATACTTACAACCTCTAGAAAGTCTATGTTATTTATATTAAAATAAATGTAAAAAGTGTAAAGCATTATTTACTTACGAAAAAAAAAAAAAAAAAAAATCATTATGTCAAATTGCATGAAAGAAAACTCTATACTAAGCCATGTTTCATCATTTTATTCTTACACGATGATAAAGAATCCATTTTCTGTTTTTTGATTAAAATATTATCTGAATCTGAGATGTGAAAGGGTCAGTATTATTTGTGTTATGCACAAGTCCTCATTGTGATTTTAAAAGTTTTATTTTAAAAATTGCTATTAGAGACTTAAAGAACTAATTAGTGATAGAAACATAAAACTTAATATTTATGCAAAAAAAGCACCAATATATTTTATTTTAAAGACATTACTTCTAAAAAATATCTTAAAGTAGTCTTAATTTTAATTTATTTTAAACTGAGTAAATTCATAATAATAAAATCAAGATTACTTTTTTGTGTGTGTGTGTGCACAATACTGACTGAAAATAATTATGTAAAAGGATCTACTTTGAAAAAAGAAAAAAATTCTTAACTAGCAAAATATAATGTAACCACAGACGAAAATATTCAGTACGAGTTACTAACGATTCGAAAAGCGTTCTTTATATTTAGAAACCTCAGAAACCAATTTATTTTCGAGATTTAAAGAGGCATTTATAAAAACAAAGTTTCCTTTGCTACCACTGCTTTTTGTAAAAGTTTCCGAGAAGTTTTTAATATATAGTTGTGTATAATGTATTAATCAGTTTTCTGAAATCGTTATATAGATTATTTAGTATAGTGTCAATTCTCAAGCAAACATTTTCGTGTTCAACAAATATGTTTTGCAGAAAAATGGGATAAACTAACAATATTAACATTGACATTAAACTTAATAACTCTTGCTTGTATAAAGTCAGTTAAACAGCTGAAAAGGCTTAGTTGGAAATTAATAGCATCCTGAAACCGATATTCCCTTTCGAAAAAAACTTAGGTTATTTTATATGTAGTCAATTCTGAAGTAAACATTTCATGTTCAACAAATTTGTTTTGCAAACAAACAAACTTTTGTTAACAACATTAACATTAACATTAAAATTTGTATTATTTTCTTACACTTGCATGTATAAATTCAGTTAAATGTCAGTTTTACTGACATTACACATGCTTGAATGACCGCAGTTAATCGCAGCTAAAAATGTTTAATTAAGAACTGACAGCATTCTGAAAACCGATATTCCATTTTGAGAAAACTAATTAATACACTATAAAATTAGTCGTAAACGTATCCGGAAATCAGTGGCAGCAAACAAAACTTTGTTTTTATTTTTATTTTATTTTATTTTATTTTATTTATTTATTTTTTTTTATAAATCTCGAAAATATTTTGGTTTCTGAGTTTTCTAAAAATACAGAACACTTTTCGGAATCATGGGTAACTCGCAAGAAGTTATTGTATATTTTCATTCGTGGTTATATTATATTTTCGTAGATTACGAAACATTTGTTTTTGTTATAGTGTATTAGGAGTTCCATTCTTAGACAATGATGAGTTTTAACTACACTTTTGATTCTTGATAAAACAACATTCTCTGAGTCTAAGAGATACATTTTCCTTCAAATAGAAATAATTAAAATAAGAAATTGAGATTAAGAAATGTGTATTAATCCTTTATGCTCCACATTATGATTCGGGAAATTGCTCCACCTCAATAATTCTCAGCTTTAATGTCTAAAAAATGTGTTGAAAATTTTTATATTAATAATAATACGAAATTTGGATATGTTTTTTCGTTAAAATTGATTTATTAAATCCATAGGTATAGCATTTTATATAAAATATTTACAAGGATAATTAAATTTTTAACAAATCAATAATTGTTATAGAAAAATCAATAATTGTTATAGAAATTTCTCAATTCTAATAAAAACATTGCAAATAAATGTTTTGTGATACTATCTGTAAATAGAAAGGTATTTGTAGTTGCGAAATTTTCATATAACACTTCTTAATAAAAGAAAAGCTACAGCTATGTAAATGATTGAGAAAATAGCCATTTTAACGAATATTTGTCTTTAACTGTTTCACTGTGCTTTTTAAACGTGATCGATTAAAATATTTTGTATGAAATGTATTGTCTACTTTTGTTATTAGATGGATTAAATACATTTCATATTAAATTTACTTTATCGATAATTAAAAGTACCGTCGCTTCGGTGCATAAAATATTAAATAAATTTTGCAGCAAGATATATACATATATAATTTATCCAAAACATGATTTGAAGTTGTATTCCTGTTTTTAAAAAATATTTTTTAAAGCGTGAAATAAATTTTCTTTACTTATAAAAATATATACTTGTTTAATCCTAAGCTCTATCACTTAATGTTATCAGTCTCATTTTAAACTCAGAATGAAAAAAAGTATTTTTTTCCTCCGAAAAGATTACTACACTCCAGTCTGTGGTGACAAATAATTTATGTACTTTAACATAGTATCTTAAATTATACTTATTGGTAAATTTTACACATTTGTGAAATGAAGTATAAAGCCCTACAAAAAAAAAAAATCATATTACAGTAATACTTATTAAATATAATTGGTCTAACATCATTTTGAAAAAGAATTTTGTTATTCATCCGAAAAACTCAATAATTACGACTATAGTTCTTTATTATTTACATACATATAAAAATTGTTGCTTAAAACTTGAAATGCTGTATTAATTGTGACTTTACAATTACACAACCCCTCCTTCCCCACATTTCAATTACTATAGTTTTTTAACATTTTCGTAACTGCATATAAACATTGTCACTTAATACTTGAAATACAGTATTAAACAGGACGTTTCAATTAGGCATACTCCACATCGTATCAATTTAAAAAAGGTGAATTACAGTTTCCCAGATATTATAAAAATATTTTTTTTTGTAAAGTCACTTTTATTTCATGAAATAAATTATTGTTTACCAATATAATAGTTGACATTTTTTTATCGTAAACAAAACGTTTGTTAAATTTTTATATATATTTTTTGTATACCTGTATTTTATATATTTATATACTGGCTTATTACAAGCCGTTTCTTCATTGGAAGGAGTAAATTCCGAATCATCGGTGAGCTAAAATGCACAGGGTTGCCTTTGATTTTGTATTAAAACAATCTCCTTGAAACGTAAAGTCTAATCACGACAATTCTTCAAATGAAATGGTATTAAGCTAGTAAATTATAAACAAATGCCCAAACCTGATTTTCTGTTTCAGTTGGGAAAATGTCGTTTTGATAATATTCCCGTATAATTTTAATGAAGATTTAAAAATATTTGTTTGCTATTTGAAATTGAGGACATGAGTTTCAAAACTCGCTTTATCCAAAAATTCAAATTCGAGGAAATCTCGAAAAACCTCTCGCTGCGTCCATTGGTTTCAGTGTTGAATTCAGACGCTTTTCACCGGGAGGGATTTCTGTGGCTCGGGGGGGGGGGGGGGGGGGGCATGTCCCGCCCCGGGCCATCCCCTGAATTCAACACTGATTGGTTTTCATTGTAAACCAAGATTTTAGAACGCTAAAAATACATGCTAAAACTAGTTTTTCTGTGGATTGTAATGTTTTTTCAGTGAAGATTTACCAATAGAATAGATTGATAGAGAAATCACGATTTTTTAAATTTTTGATAAGGCGAGTTTGAAACTCACGTCTTCAACTTGAAAATATTGTAATGGTAAACAGTACAACCTACTTTTTAAAATAATTATCATACACTAGATTTAGGTTATGTGGTGCAACATTTAATTAAGGCAGACGTTTTAAACGGAATAAATTGTCAAAAACAAAATCAGAAAAATCATTAGATTTTCTACCAGTAACGCGGACAACCGGTTTTATCGATACACATGGGCTAATATCAATGCATTGCAAACAATCAGAATCTTTTTTTTTTTCCTTATTTCAGCGAAACGTCAAAAGGTTCAATGTATGATCTTTTGCATAATAAACAATGCTTGTAAAAATGTTAATATAAAAAAAAATAATAAATATAAAAGGTTTCCACAAAAAAGATCTATTGTGCCCAACCACTCTCTAAAAATATGCTAGTTGGCGCGCAATAAGTAAATGCAAGTATAAGCAATCACTTGAAGTCGGTTTTATTATTTTTTCTAAGTATTTTTTAAGAGGATTTACACCTTTAATGTAAAACATTCTAATAGTGAATTCTTATATATATATATATATATATATATATATATATATATATATATATATATATTAACGTAAGTTATGCCGTTTTAAATCAATAAACTGAATAAAAATTTAAAAATGGTATAGTATTTTTTGTTTATTTTTAACCGAAAGAATCCAATATTTTGAATATCTATAGAATCATTACTATTGGGGAGCATTCTCATTACTACTAGGAGTTCATTTGCTAGTCCTGTTAGAGGCATTTTACCACAGTGATATGTGATTTATTGTAAAACGTAATTAAATGTTGATGTACAAGTAATTCTATGTTTTGTAATGTAAGTGAAATTGTAAATAATGATGTCATGTACACATATATATATATTTTTAATTATATAAGTTGCAATGGTATATGATTATGTTTAACCATATGTAATCTTTTGTAAATATGTTTGACTATTTTAAAAAATTATATGCCATATTTAAAAAAATTATAAGAAACCAAACACAACAAAACTTTGACAGAATTCTGCTACAAATACTAAAAGTAAGAGAAAAACGGACAGTACCATGTTGTGTATAATAATAGAAATAAAATCAAAAACTTAGATGGGTTATAATTTAGAAATAAAATTAATTAAAATATAAATTAAAGAATTAAATATATATATATATATATATATATATATATATAAGTTGAGGCACGGAAAAAAATAACTAAGAATATAAAAGACAGCATAATGACAAAAATCAAACATTTAAATTACCTTTAAAATAAGTACGCAAAAATTGTTTAGGTTAATTAGAAAATAATACTTCATTGAAAAAATTTAAATTAATATTTATAAATTTATTACTATGGTCACTGCAAATATATATATATATATATACACACATACATATAGAGAGATATATACATAAATATATAATTATTATTTGTTGTGGTTGTTGTTGTTGTTGTTGTTAGTTTTTTATGATAAAAAGTTATTACCTCTAGATACTTTGCTTATGTTATCCAAATACATTTTATTATATTTTATACATAATCGGAAATTGAAGTACGCTTATATTTTGTTGTATTTTACTTAAATTTCCTTCCTTTTAATTTTCCTAACTTTTAATTAAAAACTGATATATTTCTTATTACATTACCCTATTTTTGACATATGTAGGAATGTCCTTTTTCATAAGCAAAATAGTCTAGCTACACCATTTCAACAATAACATGTTGAGACACATATGCATACATATTTATGTGTGCACAAACATGAATGAACACATGCACATTCATGCACACAAATATATATTTATATATATTAGCTGATATTTGTGTATACTGTACTATTTAGCAAATTTTTATAACAATTGCCCCCAAATAACTAAATTCACATTATGATATGCATGGATTACATGTACTAATATCTATAAAAATGAACGTAGCACGTGGACATTTAACTGTTCTCAAATGTTATCGTTGCACTAACCGTACGCATTTCAATATATGCAATATATACAAAAATTATAGTACATAGCTGTATTTGTACATAGAAGCAGCGAGAATTTGGTAATATATGACGGAAGTAATTACTTTAAAACTTTTTAAATGGATTTTAATCAAAAAACGACGCAGGCTGCTACTTATCATGAAAATGTTAATGCGTGCATATAGATTAACATCAAATTATAAATTTTCTATTTAATTACAGAATAATTAATATCTTTTATTTTTTTAATATGCTGTTTCCACATCTGAAACAAAAAATGAGCAATAAATTTTTTTTTAAACTTTTTGCGTTTTTATAAGGTTTTTAAATGCAAAAATGACGTCACATTTATTTGTAAAACGTGCATCATTTTTTAATAAACGAAATGCGAATTTAAATTAGTAAAGCTAATAATGTTATTTTGATGGTGTTAAATTGACATAATTTCCCTTCACTCCTCCTTTCACAAGTGACAAATTATTGTACACCTCGATTAATACCTCTATTTTTGGATGATGACGATAATTATTAACTGGAATTTTTTTTTAAAGTATTCTTTGTGTTTACAATTCATGTGAAAAATTTCCGAAGTTTATACCTTAGCGAAATAATATTTCTTGAAGAATACTTTCTTATTCTTGGAAAATCAAGATAGTTCAAATCTTATAACATTTTTATTTTCCTAAACTAGTGCGAAAGAGTAAAAGAGTTTAGATTATGATATAATCCATGTAAAATAGGTGTTAATTATTTTAATCCAATATCATTTTAAAGAAAATATTATTTCGGGATTCATTATTCAATATTATATATATATATATATATCGAGTTGATCCGCATGATACATACGGGAGATGGTTTGTCGACGTGATAATTATGAGAGTGTCGGTTTCGTGGGTTGTTTTCCGTGATGAAAATTGAGAGTGTGCCGATGTAGTTTGCTTCTTTCGTTATGCGTGTTTCATTCATTTTCAGTCTGCACTTGTCAGTTATAAGGAGTGTTGCATGTGTAAAACTAGTTAAACCCAGCAATGCATGTCTCAAGCCATGCCACCTGACACAGGTCGTTGACACAGGTTTCTGTTGATTTTTCATTATTGCTGTAATTTTTATCGTTCTGTAGTTTTGTGTTGCAGTAGTTTATTGTGTTTTCTAGTTCAGTGTTTAAGTAGTTTGTTTAGTTTTCTTGTTTTCTATTTACGTGGTTTATAGATTTTAGTTGGTCTTCTTGGTATTGGTCGTTTTATTCTATCTCTGTTGGTTTTTTCATTATTACTGTAATTTGTTAGGTTCTATAGTTTTGTGTTAGAGTAGTTCGTTGTGATTTTTAGTTTAAGTAGTTATTAGAAGTAGTTTTTTAAGAAGTAGTTTGTTTATTTTTCTTGTTTTGTATTGATGTGGTTTATAGATCTTAGTTTGCTTTTGGGATATTGGTTCCGCTAATGTTTTATCATTGGAGTTTAATATATATCTGTATACAGGATGATTATAAAAAAACTATCCCGATGTATGAGCCCCTAACTATCATACCGTTCACAGAAACTGAATGAAAGTTTGGTTTAAAGTATTTTGAGGTATGCGCTCAAGAATCATATGAAAAACAACAGTTAAATTCTAACAGTTACGGTTACAGTGACAAAATTTCGAAAATTTCAAATGGCAACACTTACTTTTTTTTTTATTGGAATGTGATCTTCATAGTGAAAAACCATAAAAAGCGTTGGAACGGTACCTGTAGTGCAAAAATCGCCGGCGCTAGACAGACTAAGAAGAATAGTGAAAACAACCAATAAGGACAGAGAAGCAACAGAAAACAAAACATTTTATTGTGTTTCATACATTTTCCATTTCACACACGACGACACATTACATGCGGCAGATGGTGGATAGCACTGAACAATAAAATGTTTTACTTTCTGTTGCTTTTCTGTCCTTTATTGGTTGTTTTCACTTTTCTTCTTAGTCTGTCTAACGCCGACGATTTTCGTGCTACAGGTACCGTTCCAACGCTTTTTATGGTTTTTCACTGTGAAGATCACATTCTAATAAAAAAAGTAGGTGTTGTCATTTGAAATTTTCGAAATTTTGTCACTTTAACCGTAACTGTTAAAATTTAACTGTTGTTTTTCACATGATTCTTGAGCGCATACCGCAAAATACTTTAGGCCAGAATTTCATTCAGTTTCTGTGAACGGTATGACAGTTAGGGGCTCATATATCGGGATAGTTTTTTTATAATCACCCTGTATATATATATACTTATTGTAAAATTTAACCATTGAAACATAATAAACTATATATATGAGATATTTATTTTTCCAATAGAGAACATGAAAAATTACATATAAGCAAATGCTTTTCTTATGAATTATGTTAAGTTCGACTACCGATTTTGAGCCGCATTAAATTGCTTTTCAATTTTATATAAATTTTGAAGCTGCACACTGCGGAAAATAGCAAAAAAATCAGTTTATAAGTGTCTGTATATTTCCTCTTTAGGGAAAGAGACTTAAGTGACTTTTTATTACAGCTGTTAATTTTTTCATATCCATATTAATGAAAATTATTATTTTTTTTAAATGTCGTTTTCATTTTGAAACATTCGCCTGTAAAACATTAAAACTGTAAAATAACTTATTCATGCTTAGGTATTATTTGTCGAAAGGCTTACTTAAAGGTTTGCAAAAATTAAAAAGACAAAATGCACAAATATTATTCCAAATTTAATGTAACAATATTTAATTTTATTTTTTCGTGAAAATAGCTGAGCATTATGATATTGATTATTACTAAAGTTAAGATAATACGTTTCTTGAAATATATTCTGTAAAAAAAAAACCACACTAATTAAATCTTATGACTAAATTATGTTATCAAAGAAAAATAAAAGATAATTCAAAGAATTGTGTTAACATAAAAAAAATTATTTATTTTAGCACTCATTTTAATATATGAAAAAACATGTGATGCATGAGTAGTTAAATGCTTCATAAAACTGATAATAAAGATATATTTGATTTCTGTTTCACAGTAAAAAAATCCAATGAACTTTTTTAAAGCTTGTAAAATATATCTAAACTTGCTGACTTTTATCTATTTTCAGAAACGTTTAAAATTGTTTCAGAGTATTTCTGCAACAAAAATGCCTTGTAAATATTTTAATAATTATATTTTGTTAGTTTTCATTTCATTGTGTTTCATATGCAAATTCTTTGCTTGTGCTGTATTGTTTTTACTTTCTAAATGAATTTTCATATTCATAAATAATTATACAATAATCTCAAAATTTCTTGAAGCACATCTTTAAATAATTAAATATCAACAAAAAAAAGTTAAATTGTAATAATTTTTTTACCGAATATGAATCTAATAAAGACTTAAACGACTTTAATACTGTCAAGTAACGTGTAACACGTCTACGTGTAACATGACTTGTGTAACACGTCTGTCAATTAACGTGTTTGTTACTTGACAGAAGTAAAAAACTGCTCATATTTTACTTCTGTCTGGTATTCTTTTGTGCACTATGTAAAAGTCATTGTATTCTTGAAGCTTTACTTTTTATGCTATGTACCAATGCCAAAAGCATTGTATACAATTTTATAAAAATGTACTAGAAAATGTTTGTGGCACATTGAAAATAGCAAGTAGAAGAATGAAAAAATTATTCAGTGCATGGGTATGTCATGTCCGTTGCCTAGTTGTTTAGCCTTTATTTATGCTGCTTGTTTAAGGTCTAGAAAAAAAATGCGTTTTCAGAAAAAGGCCCCACCAGTGGCTAAGAGATTCTGCTCTCAAAGCTGGTAGACGGGAAGTGATGGGTTCAAACCCCTGTCGCCCTCGTCGACCTAACCGTTCGGAGTTTTCCGTGGTTTTCTTCGAACCTTGCCGTAAATATGGGTTAGGATCCCTTAGAAAGACCTCCCACGGAGGGCACCTTCCACCCCCCCCCCCCTAGGTCCTATATCCCAAGAGTAGATAATCGGCAGTCATAAATTAATCAATCTTCAGAAAAAGACTCGATTCTTTTAAAAAAGTGCAAAAAGTAAGCTTTAAAAAGTTACACATGTTTTAAAAGAAACGTTTTATAGATTCATTATCTAGTATTGTATAGGAGATTTAAATTGCGAAGAAGTGAAATGTAATTATTATAAGTGAGTAAAAACAAATAAATATAAGTTTATGAATACTGCCACAAATAATTTTTAGTAATTTTTGTATTCTTCTTAACTCTGTGTAACACATTAAATATAAAACTTAAAATATGAAAAATCATATTGCAATATAATCTTTATGCATTTTCATTTACAATGAAATTTTTTTTATTAATGATATTTTAGTTCAATTTAAACTTAGTCGCAGAAATTTCTATTATAAGTTTTTCATTTCAAACGAAGAATGAAATGAAATAATAATACTGATGAATGAAATTTTTAATTATATATTCAGAAATATTTGATTAAATTTTAATTTTTGTTTCCCAAGTTTGTTTATTATGGCACCTGAGCTCTATAAAACATTATTCAAAACTTAATACGTCTTTATCTTTTAAAAAGTTTTAGTTTTATTATCTTACCACAGCGTTTATGGTAAATTCCTGTGTTTATTTAATGTTATTTTGTGATATATTAGGATAAGACATTAGTTTATGAACATTTTCGACAATTATCACTGAACGTTTTTCATGCAAGTCAATTAATTAGAATACTAAATTTCAATATAAAGCTATTGAAGAATTTATTATACATAAAGTGTATATACATTTTGCTTGTTTCCGTTTATTATTCAATAAAGATGACGTACATATTAATAATATCTATTGTAATTGCTGTACTATCTCAACAGATGCATAATGATTTTTTTTTTCTTATCTGGATCATCAATGTTTATTATGTTTCTATTTTTCTTAAATTTGATGTTCTCTGTTCACATTTAATAAAAAGCATTATTAAAAAATTGTCTCTTGAATCTTTTAATATAACCTATACCATTACCTTAAAAAAAAAGAAAAAAAGAAAAAGAAAGAAAGAAAAAGAAAAGAAAGAAAAAGAAACAGAACAGCGCTTTTTGAGTTTAAATACAACTTTGTGCAGCACAGCATTTTTTTTCGCTTTAAATAAGTTTCATAGTTTACTTATTATGCATTACTCCAGGTATAAAAAACAATTTTAGTAAAACAGTTTTTGACAATATTCACTCGAAAATCACATAAGAAACCTTTACTTTAATTTGATTTCTAAAATAATAATAATAATAATAAGGCTTTATTATTATTAATTAATTCCCCCTTTTTTCATAATAGTCTGTATTTTAGATCTCTAGTTGTTATATAATCTTTTTAACTCAAACATTTTTGCTATTTTTATGGCTTTTAATAATGATTTAATTAATATTAAATCAGCTTCCAAACATTTCCATTATCATCCTATAGTCTTTTTAAACAATAAAAACAAATGTGAGTAAGTAAAATTCTCATAAATGCATATTCCTGAAATGCAATAGTGCTGCCAGGAGAATTAAAGAGTCTGGGAACCTCTAAAGAGCCATAGAAAATGTGAAATGCTAGTGAAATACGATTCCTTATTTATTAAATACGAATTAAATTATACGTTTAAGGTAAGTTTCAAACAAATGAACAGATTTTTTGAACTTTAAGGAAAGCGTGCTTATAAAGTATTAAATATTTATTAATTTTACATGAAAAAGGAAATTTAATTCGAATCTTAATGCCATTAGCTGCAATACTAAAAAGGAAATAGTTTCAGTAAATAATTTAGTTTTACATATAGGTTCCAAAAATGAAACAATGGTGCCAGTAATGATAATTTTATCACTATTATAAGCTATAACGAAGAGTACAGCTTTCGAAATGTTGCCTGCTTATAAATTTTTACATCCTCTCAAATATTATATGTTTAAGATTAAAATATAAAATTTATAGCATCAGTTCATAAAAAGCATATTCTAAAATTCATTGCTAAGCTTAAAACATCTATATCGCTACCAAACATAACAAAACACTCCTTCGACACTTTTTAATCAATTAATTTTTTTTCCATATTGAAAAAATGATACAAAAAATGATATATTCTTAAAATGATACATTCTTTACAATTAATTCCTATCATATATATATTTTTTAACACGCGTCATAATTTTAATTAGTAATTAATAATAATTTCAATATATATTTTTAGAAAATCTGTATTGCACCAAATCTATCAAAACACTCGTATTTTTTTTTTTTTTAGATTCAATATATTTTCACATTTTCTAATCCATAATCCATTAAAAAATTATCTAGACTGAAGTTACTACTGATTAAGTGATTTAAAATTATATATTCTTTGGAATTAATTCATATCATAAATATATTTTAACACGTGTCTTATTTTAAAGTAATAATTAGTAATAATTTCGATACCAATTTTCAGTTGTATGTAGTTTTCAATATTTTTCAGGCAAATATTGCTATATCAAAATCAGATTCAACAAATGTACATTCAATATTAATTCAATTTTAATTGTAGGAAATGTCGTCTTGAATTCAGGTGTGTTAAAGAGCGGGATACACCACGTGAAAATAGTCTTGCATTAAAATTTTTTTATTATCATTGATTGTGAGTGTTTGTTTTATAAGTCTTTAAAATGGCTCCAAGATTTTCAATTTTTTTTTATAATTTTAAGAATTTAAACAAAAAAGTTTTCTTGTTCGATATAATTTCTTAACATATATATTTTTCTTAGAAATAAGAAAGAACATAATTCCTAATAACATTGTGTATCATTTTTTAAAATTAGACATTATATTGCTAAAACACTTGAAAATAAACAATGTGAAATTGGTCACTAATAAAACTTTTATTGAATAACTGGGAATTTAAAAAAGAGCCTTTTAAAAACAATGTGAAAATATTCACTAATAAAACTTTTATTGAATAACTGAGCATTTAAAAAAAGAGCTTTTTAAAAACAATGTGAAATTAGTCACTAATAAAACTTTTATTGAATAACTGAGCATTTAAAAAAGAGTGTGATCAATTACAGATTGTAATTGTAGCTTGTCCCTCCAGCACGCCATCTTTTTGATAGAAAGACACTACTGCAATTGAGATTTAACAAAAAATTTTATTACACAGTCAGAAGATTGTGAAGAAACAACTTCAATTAACACAGTAAACATTATACATTTAAAAAAATTCAAGGATAGGGTAATATTTTCCACCTTTCAGTTGAATTTATTTAAAACTCTGATTATTTGTTTCAGTCACTCTAGATTACTATATCAATTTTATTAGAAATCTACACACAAAGATCAGAATTGTAATTCCATGATAAGTATTTAATCCACTTAGGCTCCGTGAATATCAAACAGACCATATTTTTTTGGAACACAAAACAACGTCTTAACCACAAGATGTTTTCAACTTCACTATCTGTTTTAACCACGAAAACAATCCTAAAGTAGCAGTTTCTCGGCCTAGCTTCAGAAGCAGCAGGCAGAATTCACTGCAAGCTTCAGATTCTCAGAAAAATCCTCACTATTTCTGAACACCAAACAACCACAATGACCTAATTATAATAGCTTCACAAAAATCCAAGTGACACTCCAATTCCACCGAGCTTTTTTACAGTTTGTGAAACTTAAAGAAAGACGGGAAAGGATTTACATTAGCACAAATAAATTAGTTTACACGATAACATGGATGCATTAAAATTGGGTCGCCCATTAGAGTACTCTCATTGAGGAGTAAAGTGGACAATTGACAAGGAGAGGTCGTAGAATGTGGCTAACCTTTGTCTATCGATAGAGTATAGTTAGTATATAAATATATGAAATCCATAAAGCACAATACCGAGGGAGTCTTGAGAGAAAAGGGCTCAAAGTTTACGTCACAATTTATAATCGGATAAATTGGAGCGCTGTGGATTCGAGATTTTTGTGTTTGTGTTCGAATTTCAGTTAAGGCTTATTTTTCGCAGCGAAAATTTTCATCAATTACTTTTGAAATACAATTGAAAATGTATATATAATCATTGAAATTTACGAAAAATATATAAATTAAATATATGTTTTAAAGCATATAAGTGTAGTTTTAACTATGAAATTCTGCATGTTTAAATGTATAATGAAAAGTAAAAGAAAAAAATGGGTAATTTATATTTCTATAGATCAGAAATGTTTGCTGTTATTTAAAACTACTTACAGTTATTTAAATGAATAATCTACTATTTTTCACACAGAAATAAATTAAAGTGCATAGTTATTACCCAAATATTTTAAATATTTCATGATATTTTTAAAATATTATTTTAAATTTTTAATATATATATATTTTTAAATCTCGGATTCTTGATTGTGTACTTTACCGTCTATGTAATAACTATTTTTAGCATTTCAATATATTTTTAGAACTTATTTTTAGTACATAGACAATTATTCTAATTATAAACACAAGAATCCAAGATTTAAAAAAAACAAAATAAAAAAAATCAGTTGTTTAAAATACGATATATTTTGAAGTACTTTTATGATTGAAATACTATTAATACTAACAGAAAAAAATTGAATTTGGCAAATAATTAAAGTAGCGTGTTATAATTTTATGTAATTTTATAATTTTATGTTTTTATTTCACTGTGAAAAATAATAGTTTAGTTATGTAAATATAAGTAAATAAATTTTAAAGCAAGAAAAATTTGTCATCTATAGGAGTACCAATTTCCTTATTATTATTATTATTTATTTATTTATTGTCACTTTACTTTTCAATAAATGCATAAACAGGCAAAACTTCACAGTTTAATTTGTATCTATAAAATTCAACTGTATTATAAACGCATATTAAAAAACAAAACAGAATTTGAATTGCTAAAATAATTATTACATAGAGAGTTATTCTAATTACAAAATAAAGAATCCGTGATTATAAAAAATCATATTAAAAATATAAAAGCATACATTTAATTAAGTCATGAAATATTTTAAATGTTTGGATTCATATCACGTACCATCATTGTGAAAATAGTAGATTATCCATTTAAATAACTGTAAACAATTTACAATAACAGCAAAAATTTCTGGTCTATAGAAATATAAATTGTCTACATTTTTTTTCTTCTTTTTTTAACTTTCCATTAAATATTTAAACATGCAGAATTTCATAGTTAACTGTACTCATATGCTACAAAACATATATTGTAATAGATATATTTTTCGTGAATTTCTATTATTATACATATTTTTTTTCAATTGTAGTTAAAAAGTAATGAATAAAAAATTTTACTGCGCAAAATAAGTCTCATTGGGATTTGAACCCAAACACAAATATCTCGAATCCTACGCATTCACGACTACGAAGCCGCTTGTCAACGGCAAAAATGTATCTGATTATAAACTGTGACGTAAACTTTGAGACCATTTTGCTCAAGACTCCTTGGGTATTGCGATTATGGTTTTCATATGTTTATATACTAACTATACTCTATCGATACTCAAACGTTCATTCTGTGGCCCCGACCTCGGAACCTCTCCTTGTGAGCCAAAGTTACACACGCAGGAATGTTTATACAATTAAATTGGGTGATTCAAAATACATCAAATAACGACTGTCTCTTAAACCGTTGATGATAGAAACAAACTTCCAATTACAAAAATTACGAAAATCAAGTGCAGATTTTATATATAGTATTTTTTTTTATATAAAGGTGCCATTAAATTAGTATGCTGCGTCTTATATGTTTGATATAACTTTCTAAAAAAATTCCCTGTCAAAAATCTGATGTGCGTTATACACACATAAATACACATTTTTTTAAAAAGTATGAAGTGTAAATAATTCACTAATAAATAACTGTATTTTTTAAAATACTACAATATTTTCGTTAAATTGCTACATACAGGGTGATTAGAAAATGAGTATACATTTGAAAAATTAATAATTTACGGAATAATGTAGGTACAGAGGTAAAAATTGACACACATGTTTGGAATCACATGGGGTTTTATTGTAACCACACAAAAAAAAGGTTTAAAAAAAGCCCGACAGATGGCACTGAACAGCAAAACGTCAGTGACTCTGCCTGAGAATCGTGTATAAAAGGACCTGTAATGTGAGAGAGAATCAGATGTACCAGCAATCGCAGCATGTTGACGTTACCAGAAAAGGCAGTGTTAGTGAAGCTCTACTATCAAAATGGGGAATCTCCCGCGATCGACCGAATCAATAGGCATGCTAAAAGACAACATCCAATGCCAATTTCTCATCATAACTACACATATGCTGCACAGAGCTGTGCACAACATTTTCCCTCGGCTACAGCTATTGTTGTGGGATGACGGTGGACATGTTGAGCATTCGTTCTGAAGAACATCGTCTTTGCTTTGTCATAATTTGTTATGCTAATTATTGCTTTTCTTATCACACGAAGCGCCATCTGTCGGCCATTTAATGAACTTTTTTGTAGATACAATAAAACCCCATGTCATTCCAAGCATGTGTGTCAACTTTTACCTCTCTACCTACATTATTCCGTGAATTATTAAGTTTTCAAATGTATACTCATTTTCTGATCACCCTGTACATCCGATTTCTTTGGAGTTTTTTTCACAAAGGTTTGCAGGAATGTTTGTCAAATCTAGGGTCAATGAAGAATTAGAAGAAATTACAAAACAGACAGAATCGCTGTTTATCTAAAAGCTTTGGAGTAAAAGCTTAAGAAAAGCAATAAACGCTACAAGCTTTGAAATATTAATCTAGGTGTAAAAAGTGAAACTATTATTTGGGGAGATTAATTTCCTGCTAAAAGATAAAATAAAAAAGTATATGTATTATTTAGGGACACAAAAGATTAAATAAAAATGTACAACTAAAATCAGATGGTAAAATAATGCTAAACAAAATAAGTAGTTGTGTGCCATCAGCATTTATCTAGATTTGTTTCACATTTATATACTTATTATTATACTGATAATAGGTCACAAAAAGCTTCTTTTCATGATTTCCGTAAATTTTTACATATAAGTTTTTTCCCCACTGTATATCTCCTACATATCTTTTATTTAGTTTATACTTGGTTCACTTATCAACTGTGAATAAAAAATTTAATGTTAAATTTTAATAGCATTTGAGAAAAATGTATTATTTTGTATCTGTATATTAAAATGGATAAGCGAAATTTAATTTATCACTGACAATACTTATATATTGGGTTGTTCAGAAAGTTCCTTCCGTTTTTGAAAACCAATTCGTACCAGAAAATTCTGCCCGTCAATTATTAGACATTAGTCAATTATTAGAAAATTAATCCCCATTTGCTTTGAAAGTCGATAACCTTTATACTGGGTAGTAAGTTGATTCGCAATTAGGTGATCCATGACGTTTACAACCTTGTTCCTTGCTCCTTGTCTAATAACTGAATGATAGAATTTTCCGGTACGAACAAACTTTCCTAAACGGAAAGAACTTTCCGAACAACCCAATAAATATAAAAATATACATGTATATAAAATATAAAGCAACAGTGTAAAACATGAAAAACAAAACAATTTTATGTACATTTTTTAATACAGAGACTTTTTTAACATTTTAAAAATTTTAATAGTTTATTCCAAATTTATCCGAATAGCGTCATTTCAACAACAAATTAAAAAATATAAGGTTTTGTAACCACACACGTTAAAGTGGTTTGTCAAAAATAAGCTTATAATTGACGATACTTACATCAATGATATACATGTTTAGAATAGTTTAATGTTGTATGAGGATATACATGTTTAGAAATTTAAAAAGAACATTTTAAAAATGTTAAAAAACAAAAATAAAATATCCTTTAACACAGTGTCCCTTTTAAAGTTTTAAAATGTTTCTGTAGTTCAGATTTATATATTGCATTTTCAAATGCATTCAAGTTTCGCATCTGATCACTGAACGGTTTTCAATTGTGACTCTTATGCAAATTTTTTAAATAAAGTGTGAAGGATGCTTTTTTCATATTTATATTATATCTTATAACTAATTTTTTTGAATAAAACTTTTAATCCTTTTTATAAGGAATATAATTGATAACTTTTACTGAAAAGTTAAAAAAAGAATACAGAAATCGGTCAAGTGCAAGTTTTACTCGCTCACAAAGGGTTCCGAACAAAGAATTTATTAATTACTAACTGAAATGGTTACAAAAGATCGTTGCTAAAAAAATGATAAGACTTTTGTAAAAAACTATACAACGTAGGGTTGGGTATAGATATACATACTAGCAAAGTACAGATGGATATACCATGAAGAGAGTAATGAAGCCTAAATAGTAACAAATAATCGCTATGCTGTATGACTTTCTTAAAACATTGTCAAAATCTGTTTATAATGACTGAAAAATAGATGAATAACGTCACATTCCACGGGGATGTTGGTGAATATATTGTCAATAATTCTGTTTTCCCTGGTAGTAGATTCTTGAATGAAAGGACTTGGACCAAAAGTTAAAAAATATTCCGACAGTTCATTTCTAGTTTTGTTTCAGATGTTGACCACCTGCGATAATTAAATTTTGACATACATCGACGTATCTAGTAATGTCTGAGAGATATGAATATGGAAGAAGACAAGACATTTGTTAAAAAAAATAATTTGAATTAGAAAAAGTAGACAGTTAAACAAAACATCAGAATGGTTTAAAGACAATATACTCGTATACATAAAACAATACCGCATGTCATAATTGAATTCTATTTGAATGGAAAACGATGAATATTTCTCACTCTGAAATAAAGACCTTGTACAAAGTTTAAAATTGGCAGAGTGCCAACCATACTTCGGAAAGGGGTCGCAGATGTGCACAAGAGAAGTCACCTGTCAATCGTATTTGACATAAAAACAAAAAATTGTAAGGCGATTTTCAAGAAGAAAAATAATGGGCTCAACAACGCGAAACTTTCTGACTCATTTTTAAACATAACTAGTTGGATGTGCCAATCCCAAAACTTTCTTCTATGTCATACATATTAATACTTCAAATAGGTAAATTTTTTACTTACGCATTTTAGAATTAAAAATGCAGTATAGCAGCGCCATAACAGCATGATTTACACAAAAACCTAATCAATACCAACTTATTTCAAGGTCTAACAGAATATGAAGTTTTCCATGCATTAATTCTTGATATATGACTATCGCTAAAATCATGTAAATTCTGAAAAATGCAGCATAGCTGCGCCACCTGTTATGCTGCTTACATCAAAACCTAATGAACAAAAACTTATGTCAACTTTTAACTTAATCTGCAATTTCATGAAAATCTGTACATTAGTTCTTGAGATATATCTATCGTGAAAATCGTGAAAAATGCAGCATAGCAGCACCACCTGTTGGGCGATTCACACCAAAACTAATCAGCACCAATTTAAATCAAGTCCTAACTGAATAAGTCTTATAAGTTCCGTGCATTAGTTCTTGAGATAGAGCGCCCACGAAATTTTTGTCACATACAGACACACGCGTAGACAGACAGACAGACAGACAGACAGACTCGCAGACAGATATTTTCTAAAAACAGTAAAGTCGTATTCAGGACCATCTAAAACGTATAAATCCGTCGAAAACCAGAAGACGAAATCTTTTATTAATCTAATACTTTCTTTTTGTAAAGATAGAAGAAAGTAAAAACATGATACTTGCAGGCATGATTCTTGAAGTGATTTGAAATCAAAAAATTTTTTTCATTATAAAGGAATTACAAATTGAGTTATAACTGATTTTGTCTCAAAAGGACTGACTTTTAATGTCTTGGAATTATTCTGTAAATTATTTTTCAATAATTTCTTTCAATAATTGAATTCAATTGGAATAGAAATCGTTGACTATTTCTCACTTTGATTCGCCTTACCTAAACCAAATACCTTGTACAAAGTTTAAACTCGTCTTGTGCCAAGCGCGCTTCGAACGGAGGTCGCAAAGATGTAACATCACCTTGGTCCGTGCCGCGTTTAAAAAAAGGTTTTTAATTAATATCTCGGCTAATTACCGAATTTATTTTTTGTTTTTCGTTATCAACAATCTTTGGATGATTCCACGCCGATAGGTACCTCGAGCGGTCGTCAACTCTCCCGCTGAGCGCCCGTAAAGTAAAGTTTGTGTGTAACGAAAAAATGTGATTTCTGAAAACTGTGTGATCTAGGATAATCGCTATAGTTTTCCTGCAAGTTTTAAATAAACTCCTACTACCCCTAATTTTATCATTTTTTTAGTTTCAGTAGTTTTGAAAATAGGGGGGTGGGGGGACATATTTTTGCAGTACATTTTCGACGATATCTCGCAAAATATATAACCTAAAATTAAAACAAATATGTTTTTGAGTTCGGTGCTACGAGATCTTTTGAACGATACTCCATACGATATACATTTTTTTCAAGTAAATTAATTAGAACCTTAATTTTTTTCTAAAAATATTTGTCAATGTATCTATAATTTGTGGGTCAATAGCCTTTTTAATTCTGACAAGTTTCCACATTTCTTAGTTTCCGAGAAAAACGGCTGTGTCAAACGGACAGACAGACACATGAGTGATCTTATCATGCTTCCGTTGTTACTTTTTAAGTACGGCACCCTAAAAAAACTGTAGAAATAAATACCATTTTTTTTTAAACATAAGATTTTTATAATTAACTGAAAGTAGGAATCTCCTGTTAAAACCGAGATGTCGTTTGTTAGGGATATTTATGCTAGTATACACCGTCTACCTCAACTGAAAAAAAATCATTTAAAAATATTAAAATGCAAGCGAGAAATCTGTAAAGAACCTTCCCATAGACTTAACATTAGCATTGCGTGTTTCTTTTCCCGGGGCATATCTGGTTAAAAGTGACCTTAATGTTTCAAAATTATATTGCTTGATGTGAAAGAAAGCATAAATCAACACTGAACACTGAAACATAGAACCGTCATTCGAACACTAAAATTGTATTCCACTTAACCTGATTGGGCTTTGGCCAAAACCAGGTCCAATGAAGTTTAGGGTGAATATCATTTGAGCGTTCGACCGAAGTTCCCGCGCTTAACCGACAGTTCGGGTAGATGGTGAATACGAGTGTTAGTAATCGTTACGGTTTTTATCGATCATTCGCGAGGTTACAATAAATGATTGCTGTAAATTGCCGATCTTATTATTAAAAAGGAATTTCAGAGATTAGTATCTCTAGTTAAAATCCTTGACGATTACTGAGAATCCTGAAGAAACGGCATATCTGTTTAAAAGTGACCTTAATGGTTTCAAAATTATATTGCTTGATGTGAAAGAAAGTCTAAATCAACTTTTTTTTCCATTATGTTAATGTAGTGAGATTTAAAAAAAAAGTGTATTCACTTTTGTGTAATACAAGAATCCAAACATTTCTTACTTACCACTTTTTAAAAACATCTGAAAAAATAATATATAAGTATTTTAGAAAAAGTCGGTTTCACAAACCTTTTTTTTAACGCAATCTAGTTTTGATATTCAGTGTCGCTGTTCAGCTTGTCAATGGCAAAAATAATCAAAAGCTAGTGTTCTCTTTTATTTCTAATAAAAATATTAAATTAAAACATGTCATTATTTTACACCACGTGTTTTGTAAAATTATTAAAGTAATATGAGTGGTTATAATCAGTCATGTATGCGTCTTTAAAACATCTCATTAAATATATCAACTGAACGAAATACATTAATTGTTCTACAAAGAAGAGAAAAAATAACTGCAGGAATTTTATTTTAGATTTTAAATTATTTCCTATGATTTGCCTCCTCATAAAATAAATTAATTCAGTACAGAATTAGCTATTATAAAAAACCTTTTTTGCAAAATCTATGTGAGAATGATATATTTTTTTAAATGGTTATAAAAATAAATTGAATTCACCAATATCCCATGTTTTTTCTTATAGAAATACAATAATACGCTTAACTTAATAGTACGATGCTATCAGATCTTAATTAAACACATTAATAGGTTCAACAAACATGCTTTACAGACAAACAAGATAAATTAAGAACATAAACAGTAATATTAAAATTAATATTATTTTGTTACGATTGGATGCATACCTTCAGTTACGCAGCTGAAAATGTTTGATTGGGAATAGATAGCATCCTACAGACCGATATACCGGTATGAGAAAACTGCTTAATACACTAAAAAAAAACTACTCGGAAACGTTTTCGAAAATCTGTGGCAGCAAAAGAAACTTTGTTTTTATAAATGCTTCTTTAAATCTCGGAAATATATTGGTTTCTGATCTTTCTAAAGCTTAAGAACGCTTCTCGAAGTCGTGGGTAACTCAGAAGGGATTATTGTATATTTTCGTATGTTGTTATATTACATTTTCATCAAGAAACATTTTACAATTTTTTGCAGTATAGATCTTTTATGTGTGTCATTCTTAATATTACTAATGAACATGTTTAATCTATTTTCATGATTCAATAATTGGCACATCAAGGGAACAACATTACCAAGATAAAGGCTAAGATAAATAATAAAAAGGCTAAAGATAAAGATTCCCATGTAGTTAAGGAAGAACGGTGAAGTTAACCAGAATTCTAATTACTTTTTCATTTCAAATGTACTACATTCTGAATACAAGATCATATTCTGAAGAAAAAAATAATGTCTTTTATTAAATCAGATGTTCATGATGTTTATTAAATCAGAGTTCATAGGTTTCTTTTTTAAAATTAACAAATCTGAAATTGAAATAAATTAATAAATAAGTAAATAGCTTAAACAAATTTATGAAACTAATTTTGGTAAAATAATATGAGGATTTTGTAAACTTTCATAATATAACATTTACTTTCTGATTCACCAAATCTACAGGGCTCGTATGGATCAGGGAATTTTCCAGGAGAGTTACCAGTATTTTTTTTAATAGAAAAAGGAATCTAGATTAAACTCGCAAATCTTCGCTTTCTTTTAAGGATTGATTTTCTGTAAGAAAATACTGGTACCGAAGAATTTCCTGGTCACAAAATTCCAGGAGACGTAAGAACCCTGAATTTACTGATTAAAATCCATTTTGAATTTATTTTCCTTTTATTGAATTTTTTTCCAAATCTTCAAAGTTAAAATGTCATCAAAAATAAATTTCAATTAAATAATAAAACGGCATGTGTTTGAAAACATTTCAAACACAGACACATTTAGAAAAAAATAATTAAAAATAAAAAAATCTTTGTGTCTTAAAATGTCATTTAAAATGAATTTAATGAAACAATAAAAGAATGAAAGGTTTTTAAAAACAAAAACATATTTAAAAGAAATAATAATAATAATAAAAGAAAATTTGTGTCACTATATTTCTTTACTTGAAAGTTATATAACAAAGCGTATAATAATACAAATTCCTCACGCCATATAAATTACTTATCACTCTCTAGATGTTGAATGTACGGAAATAACACTGTGTGAGAGGGAGTGACTACTTCTATTATTCGGCTCTATTTTGACATTGATAGATGTATTTGTGACTACAGTCATTAGCAGAGAATTTTCTTCCTCTTTGACTTCTTATTTACCAGTCCAGTAACTGTAATGCTTACATAAGTGTTATGGTGACCAGTTATCATAGCGGCGGCGCAAAATTTCTAAATTACAACTGAAGACAGAAAGGAGTCACGTTTTGGTACCTCAAGGATTTTTAATATGTTGGTCTAAATATAAAAAAAAAATAGTAAGTGCTAAAAGATTGCAAGTGCTTCATTTCCTTCAAAAAGAGCAAACGTCTAAAGTACAACATCTCGCTGCTTCAGATAATGATAATTGCATTCATAAAACGAAGAACGAAAAACAAAACTTCTACAGAAGAAAAAATACCCAGTGTAGTAGATTACATTTGCTCACGCCTTTTTCAAAGTAAACTAATTTTCTTCAAGGTGCTAGAAACGAATTTGAGAAGAAAAAAAATCGTATGTTTGAGGCCATCACAAAAATTTCTTCTCTATAAATCATATATAATCGAGATATAAGTATCACCTTTTTCGAACAAATCATTGAATTTTGGCACCACCTCTTAAAAGTCTACAACCAAACTTGAATGACAATATATTCCCATATTCAGGAGGGTAAGCATGAGATTTCCTTGAATTCTGTACATTGAAACTGGTGATATAAGCATGTTATATTTCGAAAAAAATTATCGAATTTCGGCTTGTCTTCTCAGATGACCACAAAAAAAGCTGAAAGAACTTCTATTCCTACCAGAAGAATGCTAATTCTAATATTTCGTTGAATTCTGCGCGCACAAATTGAATATATAAGCATTTCATAAATGGAACAACTCAGCGATTTGCGGCATGGCATCTCTTCTTGGGAGATTTTGCCCAAAACTTAATCATCACACTTAGAAAAATGACACTTTCAAATCTGAGTATATCGATGTTTTCATTGTGTTATGAAACTCTTTCTTTCAAATTTGACGACACAATGTTTTCAATTCTGAAATTCCAGAAATACTCAGAATATTGAAACAAGGACTTACTCAAAACTGAACACGTACAGTTCAGTTCATACTCATTTTTGAAACATGGGCATGCTAAAAAATAATTGGGGTCAGTTCAAACTCATTTCTAAAACATGGACATACTCAAAAATGAGCACATAGAAGACAGTTCATACTCATTTTTGAAACATGGACATACTCAAATATGAGCACATGATGTTTTATTCCTGAGTGTGTGGATGTTTTCAGAAATGAGTATATACATGTTTCAAACTTGAGTAATTTTGATTCGGAGCCATTTTGACTATGCAATATACTCAGATTTGAATATTTTTTGCCCAGTTTTGAAAATGTCGTTTATAGCGTGCAGCAGCTCGCATAAAGCTATGACTTAATATGAAGTTTTATTCTATTCTACGCAGTAGTTCCTGAGTTAGAGCGTTCACAATATTTATGTCACGTACAAACATTTTCTAAAATCAGCCAAATCGTGTTCAGGACCGTCTATCCATCAAAATTCATCGGAAACCGGATGTCGATTTTTTTTACGAATCGAATACTTTCTTTTTGTATAGATTGCAGAAAGTAAAGAAAGACAGGTATGCTTGATAAATAAATTTGTAAAAATTCTACTTTTGTGTGTGTGCGCGCGTGTGTATTCGTTCAATGGGCACGTTTTTCAAATTAGCCTTATTTTGATGCATAATTTGAAACTTGCGCGAGTGCGCATACACACAAAATGATTGGGTTAATGATTTCAAGTTCTGAAATCATACAGTATAAAAGAGCCACACTTAAAAATCACAAAATATACGCCCGATGTATAAATTTTTAATTTTTTTCCCCAAAATAAAAATGTTTATATATCCATTATCATTTTATCATACAAAATAACAATAATATCTTATCCTTGTGAAAATGACTATTGATACTCTTGACTTCCATCTCCTTATTCAGTTATTTAACGTGAAAATTTCCAAGACCATTTTTGAGTAAAAATATCGTCACTAGTTTACGATGGCATATAGTTTTAAATAGTTTCTTCCTGTATAGATCATTTTCAGAGTTCCACGAAATTCCTGCCAAAGGAATTTCTTGGCCTTTTGAAACTTGATAAAGCTATTTTAATCTTTCCTCTCTTTATTCAGTTATTTTACATACAAATTCTTAGAACGTTGAACGGGTAAAAATATATTCAATAACTTATTCGGCCTGGTTTTAAATATTTTCTTTCTCTAGAGATTCTCCTTAGAATTCCACGAAAAAAATCACAGGATGTTTGGAAACTAGATATAGTTATTTTAAATTTCCGTCTCCTTATTCGGTTATCTTATAAAATTTCCTAAGACTTTCATTTAGTAAAAATATCCTCGATGATTTATGCTAGTATAGTTTTATTATTTTTTTTTTTTTATTTTACACATATCATTATTGGAGTCCTTGGAGTTCTCGTCAACAGCAATGGGAAGTTCTTTGCCATCCCTTGCAATAATTTTCTTTTAGCAGCCGTTATCTTCAGATGGCTGTTTTCTATTCAGTTTGATGACAGATTTATTCTTTTTAAGAGGGCGGAGTAAACCAAAGGCGTAGCTAGCCACCCTGCAATACTGCGACTGCGGGTGGGACGAAATACGTGAAGAAACGCAGTGTGAGAGTTTTAAAGGGTGTTAATTTTAGAAGAATTGGCGAATTGAACCCTTTGTTGTTTGTTTTTTATAGGGGTACCTTATGGCCGAATTATGGGTATTATGTCATTCATTTTTAAGACTGGAATTCAACAGATCGGTAAGATGCGATAAAGTGAATTACATGGCTTAACTTTTAATTGCATTTGTGCAGTATCTGTGTCTACTGGTCTTCCCTGATACAGTGTTATTTATGATTAAGAAGCAATGAGTAGAAGCTGTAACCACAGGGAACTTAGTTTAAATACTTTATTTATAGAAAATATGTAAACAATTACGTAAGAAAACATGAAAAATGAGAGCGTATTAAAATGAAATGTTAAACTTTATGAGGTTGGCTTTAATTGAATAAGATTAAATTTATTAGAAATGAAGAGACAAAATTAATTTTTCATTCCATCCGAGAATTATTATTATGCCTGATATGTTTTAACACGAATCGTTTTTCATGCTTTTACACAAGGCGCTCAATGTTATAAGTTGCGGTTGAACGCAGCCGATAGAAGTAAAGCCACTGGTTGAAACCTGCAGTTAGACAAAGCAAAAAAGTAACTATAGCTTAAAAATAGAACGTACATTCAAATATATGGGGAAAATACCTTAATTCGATGTGTTAATTACATTTCTCGTGATTGATACTTTTTCGTTTTTACTTTCTTCTATCTTTACAAGAAGAAAGTGTTGGATTCATGAAAATTTTTGACTTCCGGTTTTCGACGGATTTATACGTTTTGAAAGGTCCTGAACACGATTTGACTGTTTTTAGAAAATGTCTGTCTGTGAGTCTGTGACTCTGTCTGTGATGTGACACAGACAGAGTACTGTATGTGACACTGTATGTGACAAATGTCTATGTACTGTATGTGTGTATGCGATGATGTACTGTATGTGACAAAAATTTTGTGCGCGCACTATCTCAAGAACTAAAGCACGAAATTTGATAAAACTTTATATTCAGTTAGCCCCTGACATAAATTGGTGCTGATTAGTTTTTGGTGAAAATCGCCCAATAGGTGGCGCTGCTACACTGAATTTTTATCGAATTTCGCAATAGCTGTACCTCAAGAACTAATGCACTTATTTTCATCAAACTTCAGATTCAGTTAGTTCTTGACATAAATAGACGCTGATTACGTATTGGTGTAAATGGCAGGTGGCGCTGCTATACCACTTTTTTCTTGATTTTTACGATAGCTATATCTCAAGAACTAATGCACGGAATTTCATCAAACTTCAGATTCTGTTAGATCATGACATAGATAGATGCTGCTTACGTTGTTGTGTAAATAGCCCAACAGGTCGTGCTGCTATGCTACTTTTTCCATTATTATCACGTTAACTATATCTTAAGAACTAATGCACGGATTTTCATCAAACTTCAGACTCAGACTTTGACATAAGTTGTTGTTTATTAGGTTTTGGTATATATCTCCCAACAGGTGGCGCTGCTATGCTGCATTTTGCAGGATTTACACGATTTTAGCAATAGTCATGTTTCAAGAAGTAATGCAAGGAATTTAATAAAACTTTAGATTCAGTTAGGCCTTCATATAAATTGGTGCTGATTCTTTTTAGTGTATGCGAAATCTGTGTGAAGTAGGAAAAAGTTATAGGATTGGCACATCCGACTAGTTTATGTATGTGATTGAAATTTTATTGAAAAAAAAAAAACTTAGAATTAAAAATTAATCTGGCCAACATTTTGATATCCTACCGGAGTCTGACCCAAGCCAAACAGGCTTCGTGCCAGATAATTTATTTAATAAATTATTTCTTATTTCCACGGGGTACTTAATTGATTGTATTTTTAAAATAAAAGGAAAAGTGCCCAGTTATTACTGATGGCATTGATCTCACAGGCTATTCACACTAATTGTATATTATACTCTTATTTCAAAGAATAATGATAATTTCATAAAATAAAGAAACCGACAATAAATTAAGAGGGAACTAGCCCCCCCGTTCCCCCTCTTTATACTTAACCAATGAACCCCCGAAATTAATCAGAGAAGCGTCTTATCACAATAATCCTATATACAAAATTTGAAGCACGTCGGATAATTCTGTTTGAAAAATCCAATTATCTAAATTAAGGGGGGAAATTAGACCCCCCCCCCGTCCTCCACTTTGTGCTTAACCAATAAACCCCCAAACTAATCAGGGAAGTGCTTTATCACAATGAACTTATAAACAAAATTTGAAGCAAATCGGATATTCGACATGAAAAGCCCATTTATCTAAATTAAGGGGGGATTAGCCCCCCGTTCCCCCTTTTATACTTAACCAATGAACTCCCAAAACTAATGAGGGAAGCGCCTTATCACAATGAACCTATAAACAAAATTTGACGCAAAACGGATATTTCTATCAAGGGTTATTGCGTTACGTACATACGTACATACATACATACATACATACAGAACGGGCGGGCAGATTAGCTCTCAGGCTTTGATAGCCTGTGAGCTAAAAATAAAACGACTAGTTCAAAACATGTTTGACATCGCCAGACTCTGGAAGAATACCAAAATGTTGAAACCTATGTTAAATAACATAAACATGATCAAATATTTCACTATTACACCAAAAGTAAATGGATAAAAAAATTAGTGAAAACGTAATAAAATTACTTTTTAAATGCACCATAAAAGTAAAAAATCCGCTATTGGATTCGAATAAGTATTTTTTTCATTCTCACTATACTAGGAGAGTTGGTAAAGTGGTTAACTCCGATCTTTTTTAGATGATTGAATTTTTCCAATTTTTATTCTTTAGGGCATTTATAAGTACGCTATGCCTTTTTTCGCTGACATCATCTCCTCGCTTTTGTTATAGTGTATCACATGACTTTATATTGCTGTTCTTTCTTTAACCCTATTGTTAATTTATGACGTGTCTATTTTGTTTATGCTATATATTCATTATATATAGGAAAACCTATTAAATAATGATTGAAACAAAAATCTTTACAACATCAACTA
Organism: Maratus michaelseni; assembly: GCA_963931845.1. NCBI lineage: Eukaryota > Metazoa > Arthropoda > Arachnida > Araneae > Salticidae > Maratus > Maratus michaelseni. The sequence continues at coordinate 312,752,700 of OZ007587.1, read as the reverse complement.
CATTTCAAAAGATTCAAACTTTTGCAGCTGCATTAGTCTAATTTTATTATTGTAAAATGAAAAATTTGCGGATTTACAAAAACATCTAGCTTTTCATTAACTAGTACTGCTTTAAAGCAATATAGCAGGATAAATTCCGGTATCTAGGAGATCGAAGCTGTTCGAAAACAAAAGATTGATCGGACAATTCTGTTATGCAGATGGAGTGTAAAATCAACTATTGAAAATAATATAATTATAGATTTTTTTGACATACCTTTTCCATACGTTTTAGAGTCCTTAAATATTGTAGATGTTATTAAGGCTTTTGTGGTATCCTCTTACTTTCTTTATCGATTTTCATATCTGTAACTGATATATAGGGTAAAGTAATTTAGAGATATTATTAATTAACATCAGGTTTTATCAACGAACACGAATATAAGGTAATGTGAAGTAATATAACTGAAGCAAGAAGATGATTTCAGAGAAAAAAGATGGCATATTTATAAAAGACGTAAAATACTGGAAAATTCTAAAACTTTTCCTTTTGAATATCAGACCAAATTTTATACGGGATTTCTAGAATCATATAGCACGTTCTTTAGCCTGAGAAAATAATATTCATTCCTTCGAAACTCATGGCATATTTTGTATTTGTACAATTTTACAAAGATATTTTATGGTTTTATTTTATTACTATCATTTATGATTAGATAAATAAATTCATTTCTGGTGGTTTCTGTCAGATACATTTTCTATGATTTCCACCTCACTTTTCTTTTGTTCCAGTTCCAGACACCATAATAACCATTTTCATATTTTTACTTTGCATTTTTTATATTAAAAACATTATTATTGATTGAAACCAAAACTTTTGTAGCCATATAATTTAATGCTATCCGAGCACAGGCATAATATTGAGAGTTTGACAATGATGTATTTTTTTAGGGGGAGGGGGGGTGAATAGAAATAATTAATTATAAAAGTAGCTATCCAAATCAGAAAAGTTAAGGTTTACTGAAATTTAACAAATATGTCATTTAGAGAAATCTAACGAATATAATTATTTTGCATACTATTCATATGACAATAGTCTAAGGACATTTTTTAGAAGACATTTGGAAAATGCAGTGTTACAACATGATTAAGCAAACATAACAAATTTCTACTATTTTTTATGTTTCATCACAAATTCGTATGACAATAATCTAAAGAAGAATTTTTGAAGACATTTGGAAAATGCAGTGTTACAACATTATTAAGCAGACATAACAACTTTCTAGTATTTTTTTATGTTTCATCACAAATTCGTATGACAATAATCTAAGGAAGAATTTTTTAAGACATTTCGAAAATGCAGTGTTACAACATGATTAAGCAAACATAACAAATTTCTAGTATTTTTTATGTTTCATCACAAATTCGTATGACAATAATCTAAGGAAGAATTTTTGAAGACATTTGGAAAATGCAGTGTTACAACATGATTAAGCAGACATAACAACTTTCTAGTATTTTTTATGTTTCATCACAAATTCGTATGACAATAATCTAAGGAAGAATTTTTGAAGACATTTGGAAAATGCAGTGTTACAACATGCTTAAGCAGACATAACAACTTTCTAGTATTTTTTTATGTTTCATCACAAATTCGTATGACAATAATCTAAGGAAGAATTTTTGAAGACATTTGGAAAATGCAGTGTTACAACATAATTAAGCAAACATAACAAATTTCTGGTATTTTTTATGTTTCATCACAAATTCGTATGACAATAATATAAGGAAGAATTTTTTAAGACATTTGGAAAATGCAATGTTGCAGCATGATTAAGCAAACGTAACAAATTTCTAGTATTTTTTCTGTTTCCTCACAAATTCGTATGACAATAATCTAAGGAAGAATTTTTGAAGACATTTGGAAAATGCAGTGTTACAACATGATTAAGCAAACGTAACAAATTTCTAGTATTTTTTATGTTTCATCGCAAATTATTCGTTTGGAAAAGTGGCCCCTATTTTAAATTTAAAGACCGAAATATATGTTTCAAATAAAGAATCACCAACAGTGCAAAGAGAATTAAGCATTTTTTATTTAATTTATTATTACTAAATGCTGGACCATAAATGAATTCATAATAATAAATATATAGCTATATACTATCATTACTCTATGCAGATAATAACAAAAAGCATTTCTTAATACAAAATAATATTGAATGAAACGACATGTACTATTAACCCTTTCCGGCGCGGAATAAATCTGTTTGTAAAATAATGAAATAATGGACTGACACGAGATTTTACAAACGATTTCCTTAGAAAATAATAACTTGCTGATTTTCCCTTACTTTATAAAATGAAAATTTTAATTAAATGTTCTTGGTGCCGTTTGTCAGTTTTGGAATTAAAATTAGGTGTCCTTTTTTGTGGCCACCACCCGCTAAAGGGTTAATAGGATGCCAAATCAGAACGTGTTAAAATAAAGGAAAATATACTCAGGTTTTAGTACTTTTTCGACTTAAACTAGTTCTGAATATTTAAGTCTCAGAAAACTTCTAAACCTACTTTTTAAAATAGGATATTGCATTAGGTACACTGCAAAAAAAAAATGTTGATTTTACTTGCGCGGCAGCGTTTTACTGCTTATTTTACTGTTTATTAGTATTTAGTGTAGGGTATAATACTGGCAGCTGGGATGCCAGTATTATACCGTAAAATCAACAATTTTTTTTGCAGTGTACATGGGCTTCGTACTGGTGTTTTTAGGTATCCCGATTTAGGCGGGATGTCACCGTTTTCAGGGAATCTAAAACCCGTCCCACTGAACCACCCAGCGGGACGTCAAATGTACCAATTTTTCATGATACATAAATTCTCTTAAATTTCTTTTAGTACCATGCTATTAATTAGTCTACATCCAGGGAAAGTTAATACAGTAAAATCTGTGTAATCGGAACCTGCCGCTAACAGAAAATTTTTATGGTCCTGCCGAAAAGAATATCATACAAGTCTACCTGCTAAAAAGGAAACCTGTCTAAAACAAAATATGTTTCCAATCTTAGCGATTCCGTTTTTACACAATTTAATGTTCGGGTTTGAGTAAAACCTGGGATAACGGAAGCTGGTTATAACGCAATCCTGTCTTAAACGTCAAGATTTCTTAGTCCCTGATGAAAGAATATCATACAATTATAACTGCTTTCAATGGAAACCAATTCAAAAATGATTTTTTTTTCGGTCTCCAGTGATCGAAATTTCCCAGTGTAAGATTATCATGTTCATTTAGAACAATAAAACCTACTAAGAGGGAATCTCAAATGACCACAGAAAGATTTCATTTTAAACAGGATTCCGTCTTAACAAGTATAATTTATGCTATTTCTTATGTTTAAGTCAAGATTTCGTTATAGACAGATTCCGTTTGCAGTTTATGTACTGTATTTTTATGCCCGATTTAAAATCCGCTGTCACGCTTTTTTTTTGCCTCTCTGGTCCACTTTTTGTAAAAATGGAACTGGCAACACTACTTCGTACAGTCCTTGAATTTTAATAAGTTTCCAGAATATCAATCTACCCCTTATTTAATTGCTGAATTTATATGATAAAATAAGGTTAATATTACTACTCGAAAAAAAAATGGTATTTGGATTCAAGAACTGTACCCAATCTATACAACTACAAAGTTAAAGGGCGGGTATATAGTTTATTTCATGGCTTTCTTATTACATGAAAATATAACTTCACTTTTATGAACGTACACATTGTAAATCAGTGTGGCGAAAGAAATGCAAATAAAAGGACATCCGTATAATATACTGATTCTATCCATATCTCACAAGTAACCGTATCATTAAGTTTGAAATTAACAATTTCTATTTTTCAAACTACTTGGACAAAACATTCAAAACATTTCTGAACTGTAAGTGCACACGTATTAAACAATTTCTCTTAAAATGTATCATATGCCAAATAGAGTAATAAGAGATTATGTTATAATTATTAACTATGTTATGTTTAAGTATGTATTGTTACTTATATTTGAGCATGCCATAAACTCTTTTATAATACAAATATAAGTGTACTTAATCAGGAACAAAAACAAATAAAACCAGTACATTGTTAAAAATTTGCAGAAAGCTGCACAGCCATTCGACCGTTTTTATATTAAACGGTTACATAACCTTAATTTAACAATATTCTGACCATATTATTGCCCATATTTTGGTCAGAATAGAGTTAAATTACGGTTATGTAACCATTTTCTACAAAAACGGTCAAATGACTGGACAGTTTGCTGCAATTTTTTAACAGTGTAGGTTAAGGTTCTTATTTTTGTACAGATAATAACAACGTATTCAAAGTAATAAAACTTATTAATACATCAGCATGAAAACTTAATGTCGACCATAGTTTCTACTTTACTTTTATTATTTTTTATTTATTTCATGCTATTTACTGCGGAATTAGCATACTTTTCATTCTGAAGGAATGAAAAATATGAAAATTTTCAATCAAGTTGAAGCAATAAGTTATTTCATAAATTGTGTTTTAAGTTCATACCATCACAATCTAATAACAAAAGAAAAAAAATCAAAATATTGATTAATATCTAATTTTTTTTAGTACAGAAATAGATAAGGAGATCACTGCAGCTATCCTTTGAAATTAGGAAGTCAATCAGCTTATGGTCTGCAATTTTAATGCAACCCGCAAAGTTCAGTGCTTGAACTTTGCGGGTTTACTTTTGTATAGCCCATTCAGGTTGAACGTACAAGTATTGTGTTCCATTAGATAAGACTTTAGTTGTTTCTTTTCAAAATGAATTATTTAGCATTGATTGTTTTTGAATGTTAAAGATATTCAACACAAAGTTAATTTTCTTCATAAAAACAAGTTAGAGTTCAATTTATTCAATCATAATTTTGGTTAGTTGGTTGTGGGAGTTACAGAATATTTTTGCACGCAAACATTACAGAATATTTCGCTAAACATACAGGGATCTCCGTCTAAAGTGGCTTCAATCCACTGCTAACATCCATGCCTGAGTTGGGTTTCGAACCTTACACTTTTTTTCTGGTAGCCAGCGCCCTAACGACTAGATAAGCAGGATCGTGATTTTGCAAATAAAAGATTTTACCTTAAAATACTCTATATTTAATATCTTGCGGAAATTAAGGTATAAATGAAAGAAATAATATATGTTCACTTCAAAGCAGCCGGCAACTTCTCGTGGATACTTTGATAAAGCCGAAATTTATTAACGCTCAAAACTATTTTTACATTTGAGCTTTTTACACTATTACTTTTCAAAAAAAAAAAAAAAAAAAAGTAGTTTATATTGAAACTTATTCGTCTTCTACTTTACAGAAATAAAATCTAAAAGGAAAGAAGTACAATATAAACTCTACAACGTATTCGATATCTCAATTCAGTTCTTTGATGATGCCGAAATTCATTAAAGCAGGACACTACTTTGAATAGCATTTATAGTTTTGGGATATTTTTACTGTTGATTATTTTTATTTACAAAGAAAAAAACCTTATATTGTCTCTTGTGGAAATAAAAGTATAAATGATAGAAATACTATATGTTCACTTCAGACCAGCCGGTAACGTTTCAAGGACACTTTCATAACGTTGAAATTAATGAACACTTAGTAACTGCTTAAAACTATTTTTACATTTTCAGTCTTTATATTTATTTATTTTTCAATTTAAAAATAGTATAGTCTAGATTGAAAATTCTTTGTTTTCTATTTTACCGAAATTACGCTGAATATTAAAGAAGTACGATATGAACTACTAATACAAGGTATAAGATAGTTCAATTCGGCTTCTTCAATGATGCCGAAATTCAGTAAGATGGAAAACTACTCTGAAGAGCATTTATTTTTTGAGATATTTTTACCATTAATTTTTTTTTAATTTATAAAGCAAAGAAAAATTATATTAAAAGGTGCTTAATTTAGAATGAGTTCTACAAAGCATCCGACAATTTAAATAAAAGTTTGATGGCGCCGTAAAATCATCATTTCAAAAACAATTTAAAATAAATTTTATATTCCAGATCAGCGGTTTTCAAACTATGGATCACAAGCCGCTGGTGGTTTGTGGAACAATCAGTCAGATCTTCAGAATTGCGTAATTACTTATTTGCGGCAATAATATAATAAAAATATTGTGCTTGAACTTTAAAGTAAAATATCGTATAAAGATGTATATATAATTTCACAGTTTTTGTTGGTAGTTGTAAATTAAAAGTGTCATGTCGCTGGAGAAAAACAATGTCATAAATCTCATATACATTTAGACTGTATTTTTTAATACATCCACCAATAAAAATATTTTTGTTACATATTAAAAGATTGTCATAAATCGCATATACATTTAGACTGTATTTTTAAATACATTCACCAATAAAAATATTTTTGTTACATAGTGAAATATTTTAAAACTCCACTTTAACAATGGTACGCGGATCACACTGAAATTTTGAAATACGTCTAAATAATACTAGATAAACTGACCGACTCTTAGGTCCTCAACCAATCCATTTTTTGGCATAGATGAAAGATGTGGTTTATAGATTCACCAACCTCAACGACATCCACGCAAACATTTCTAAATTAAAAAATAGCAAAAAGGCACATATCGCAAGATCAAGAGAACAGAGTGGATGTTCTATCACTTTGATGTTTTTTTGTTCAAGAAATTCGATTGTAATCCTTGCTGAATGAGAAGATGAATTGCTGTGGTTACCCCCCTTAAGATTCACTTCTTGAAGAACTTCTGGAAGACACATAGTGGTGTACTGGTTAGCTGTCTTCAATACCTCTAGCTTTATGGTTTTGACCAGCCCTGCACTTCTGAAGAACACGGCATACATTACTTTTTTCATTGCTCGTCATCTTTTGACCATTGTTGGTTTGGGATCATCATTGAAGACTCATACATTACTTTCTTGACGTGTTGGAACCTTAAAAAAAAGGTATGTACGTCTCTTCACCAGTAATGATTTTGGAAATAATGCGGTGCCCCACCATCATTAAGTATTTTTAGGGTTTCTTTACTGATTTTGACACACTCCGTCTTTTTGTGTTCTGTTAAATGATAGGGAACCCAACGACAAACATAATTTTTCATGTGCAGTTCTTCATGAATAATTTTATCTACTAAAGCTGTGGATTCAATTTTCAGTTCATTTTGAATTATTTGGTAGGTGCAGTGATTATCATCGATTAACATTTTTCTTAGATGAGACATTTTCTGGGACAACAGATGACAAAGGCCTCCCTATGTGCTCTTCATCCAGGAGAGAGTTTCGAACTCTTCTAAATTCTGTAAACCATCTGAATGCAGCAGCACTAGTTGGAGTTTCATTTCCATATGCTAATTGCAAACGTTGAAGGCACTATTCTTCATTTAGTCACACTTTAAAATCATAAAATGTCATAGCTCAATAATGCTGTCGCGTCAACTCCATTTTTCTCTTCTTTCAAAATATATTCTACGATAGCTAAATTGTAATTGTTACAACAAATTATCGCCTGCGGACATAAAAGAGTTCAAATCTAAATATTCGATAATATATATAGATGTTTTTTGACACTTATCGTCTGCGCTGTCTCAAAAATGTCAATGTTACCCCGTGTTATCTATTATTGTTCTCGTGGATGTGCTTTGTGCCAAATTACATGCATGATAATTCTGCCAAAGTTAATATTTTCCTTAATATATATTATACAAAAGGTTCTACAGACCCACATATTAGGTGCGCAGGAAAAAAACTTTAAAAATTAAGATGTATCGCATAGCAATAAAGGGTACTTTTGAGTTATAGTGGTCCCCACAATCACGATTATGCCAAGATTGCAGTTACCATTTCACCAAGATCATCGAAAAGCTTATATAAGCATCATATATACGCATATATGCAGTCCAAATATATATGTGCCACATACGCCATTATATAAATATTATTTACGAATTATATGCCATACAGTGTCTCACATAAGTGATGGGACACTTGTGCTTTACAAAAGGAAACTAATCAAATAAATTAAAAAAACATGTACACATTTTTTTTGTGGGTGTGTTTCATACTTAAATTTAGTAAAGATTATCACATAACATACATTTTGTCAAAATATTAAAATATTAATTTAATAAAAATACAAATGTTTAGAACGGAGCAAAAAATAGCTCACATAAGTGATGGGACACCATTATATATGCAACAAAAATCGCCTGAAATAAGCAATAAAAATATTTTTTGGGGTTTTATTTTTACTTAAAAGCAATTGGCAATAATTTATAAAATCGTCTGCAGTATTTCTCTCCAGTTTGTTTTGGAATTTTTGTGTTTTTTAGCTCTGTGTAGTCATGAATGCTAAACGAAAAGAAACTTCGCCTGAAATTCGAAAATTAGTTATTAATTTGCATATTGAACGTGGAAAATCTATTAGAAAAACTGCTGAAACAGTTAACTTGAGTCGTTCAACAGTTTTCAATATCATTAAACGATATAAAAAGAATCATATGATTCAGGATAAAAGAAGACCTGGCTGACCATCAAAGCTATCCAATGGAATAAAGCGAATTATCGTTCGAAATATTAAAAAAAATCCAAGAATTAGTGCTTCAAAAGTTGCTGCTGATTTACAAGCATTATATGGAATAATTGTTAATCCTGAAACTATTAGAAGGGTAATTCGATCTGCTGGATATCACGGTAGAGTAGCCAGGAAAAAATTCTTCGTAAGTGAAAAGAATAGAAAACTCAGACTAGCTTTCGCAAAATCCAACATAAATAAGAATTCTGATTACTGGAATAAAGTTATATTTGCTGATGAGAGTAAATTTAATATATTTGGTTCTGACGGTAGAATCTTGGTGTGGAGAAAACCCAGGGAAGAATTTCGCAAACAGAACTTGGTACCAACAGTAAAACATGGTGGAGGAGGAGTTATGGTATGGGGGTGTATGTCGTCCGCTGGAGTTGGTAATTTTGTTTTTATTGACAGTATAATGGATCAGTACAAGTATATTGATATTTTAAAGCAAAATTTGAAATCTTCAGCACGAAAATTGAACCTTCATAACGATTTTAAATTCTACCAGGACAATGACCCCAAGCACACTGCTCTGAACGTTAGACTCTGGCTGCTATATAACTGTCCTGAAATAATAAAAACACCACCACAATCTCCAGACTTAAATCCCATAGAGAATATTTGGCAAGAATTGGAATCAAGAATTCGCAAACACACCATTTCTTCAAAACAACAACTAAAATCGGTGCTTCAAGAAGAATGGGGTAAAATCACTCCAGAAATCACAAAAAAAATAGTCGAATCCATCCCAAAAAGATTAAATCATGTTTTAAAAGTAAAAGGAAATCCAACAAAATATTAAAACCTTTTAAAAAGTAAAATTTGTGGATAAATATTTGATGGAAAAGTAAGTGTCCCATCACTTATGTGAGCCATTTTTTGCTCCGTTCTGAACAATTGTATTTTTACTAAATTAATATTTTAATATTTTGACAAAATGTATGTTATGTAATAATTGTTACTAACTTTAAATATGAAACACACCCAAAAAATTTTTGCACATGTTTGTTTATTTATTTTATTGCAGTTTCTTTTTATAAAGCACAAGTGTCCCATCACTTTTGTGAGACACTGTATATATATCACATGCATGTTATACTCATGCCACATATATAGTCATATATGCGTCATATAAGACTATATCTGAGCCATATGTGTCACGAAATGTTATTTACATTATATGTAATTTTAATGTAATATATGCTTTATAATTTGGCAATAAATATTTTTCGCTTGGTGATTCATCCTCGGGAACCGATATAACCCAAAACCACCCAATAAAGTTTAGGAACCACTATTTAGATGTTTATCATTCATTTAGTTTTTAGCTATGAAAAGACATATAATACACAAAAAGCTGCCTTATTGGAGATTTTATTTAATTTTCCTTTCGTGAAAAAAATGAAACAATGTTATCACAGGTAATCTGAGATATTTTTTATAATACCGCTGTCGTGGATTGTGGTAGCTTGATTTCTGGAATGTTTCTTGTTTCATGCCAAAAATTGTCCTGGATGGCAAGTTATTTATGATATTTTGTAAAAAAATAAAATAAATAAAGTCTCTTTCACCTTAAAAAGAACGCACAATAACATTAAAAATTATTTCAAGCCATAACTCTTAACAGATGGAAATGTATTCCAAATATTTTAATTGGTCCTATATAGAAGCTACAAACATTATACTCACCATACATACTACAATCAAAATTTATTTCAATTGAACAACATATAATGCTATTGAAAACGCACTTAAAAAGGGTACTTTTTTGTTATAGCGACTCCTACAAATACGACTAAACTGAGGTTGCTGTTAATGATTTCGACAAGGTCATCGCCAAACTTATAGATTGATTATATATATGTCATGTTTAAGCCACACGCTATATACATCGTATATGAGTCTTATTTACCTCATATACATCATATATACGTAATCTTTATGTGTCATATGTAGGTTTTAAACGCATGTGATAAATATACGTCTTACATAGTACATCATATATGACTATAATCTGGTCATATATATCATAAAATATCATATACGTCAGATATAACTAAAACGTCATATATGTCATAAAATTTGGCGATATAACTCGGTTGCTTGGCGATGCATCCTCGGTGGCCGCTTAACAAGGAAGTACCAAAAAAACATCCACTCAATCATGATAATATCAGATGAATAAATTTATGAATACATTTTTGAGGTCCTATATAAAAATTACGCACACAAATTTAATGATTGGTATGCTTCAATGTACCTCAATTACATACATAAAAATCGAGGGACTGAAATTTTATAACGCCATTAAATTATATTTCAAATAATCGCTTATAAAAAATTTACTCTAATTCTTTTGCATAACTCAATAAAATAACTAAAATATTACATGCCTAATAATTCTGAAATTCCATAGCAAAATATTTGTGGTTTTGAAAACGCAGTTTAAGTTCAAAATATATTTCTTTCCTGCTTAACAGACAGTAATTTTCAGAAATATAAAACAACTTTTTCTGAAAAAGAAAAGCATCATTAATTATATGATGAATATGACAATTATTATGGGATACTTAGTGTAGTCGTAGTTAAAAATTTCATACCCCTCATGAAAGCAGATTTAATAAACCTAAAATCTCACTTTTGTTTTACTGTTCCTCAATAATAAAAATTGTCTTAATCATTGAACTTTATATTAAAAGAAAAAACTTTTTACGCTATCACATTTTGAGGATATCTCAAGTAAAATAATTTTTCATGAACTTATTTATGCAATTGATCGAAAGTGTTTGCCATAAAGAAGACACATAGATAAAATGGCAGGAAACGGATGTTATACAAAGGTCGATCCGAAATCCTCAGGTCAAACCATAAAATACATTTTTTTTATCGTCACAAAAAATAATAATCAAAAGCAAATTTGTAGGAATGAATTTTTTAATTCAGTGCACAACAACAATCTTTGTCAAAAGCTTCCGTCTCTCCTTGACTGATAAGATAATCGGTGAAACTGTGAAATACACTAGATACAAATTTGTTGAAAACTGTATGATATGAAATCGGAAATCCTTTCCAGTGATAAGCATTCTTAATTGCAATGAATATTTTCTTCAGTCATTTATGACAGCACTATTTTTAACTTTAACAGCATTCTTTCTTATAAATAGCTCAGTTTTTGGATTAAAATTCTTTATTTCTCATTTGTAAAATAAATGAATAAATAAATAAATATTTAATTTGATTTTATAGCGACTTTTACTGAATGAAAATGTGTAATTCAATCAATTTTTTTTAATATAAATTTAAACAATTTATAAGCCATCTGATACCTCCCCTCTAATGTTTAATTTTTAGTACGCATTAGTTAAGCAGTTTTTATTAGCAATTTTTAACTTAAATTAAGCTTTTTCAACACCATTACAGTAAAGTTAGTACTATTTATAAAAATTGTAAAATGAATTATATTTACTTAGTACATAGCTATTTGTCCCTACCCTCCCATATTTATATTTTTCTGAGTTATATAAATTATATATATTAAATTATATATAGATAATATATAGCCGATGGGCCAACGCCTCTCTTAATTTAGTAATTTATGCATATAATGACCCCTATGTAGGAATAAGCAACTCTGTAGAATACTTAGTTTCAGTTAAAATAATCATATGGTAAAACTATAGGTAAATTATGCAAACAAACAAGTAAAGTAATAGTAGTCAAAGTCTAAAATTAGCTCCTAGTTTCTAGTATTAAAAGTGTTATAAAATGTCTAACCCCGTTCCTTTTCAGACGCGGCGATCATGCACGCTAATGGCGCCCGCTGCATGTAAAATCCGTCGTGTGTGTAAAGTCCTCCTAGTTCCCTGTGAACTACACCTCTGGGGGTGCCTAGTCATGTAAAGGTCTCGTCAGCTGATCAAGGTTCTAAATTACGAGACCAACTCGCTTGGCGATAACATGACGAAGGGTTGTGCGATGCAGCGTAAAATTAGTAAGTACTCCAGCATCTCACATCCGTCGGCATGACTTCGCTACTCTGTGCAGTGCTGAATCGACTCATCGAAACATCAATTAGCAACCTGCCAACTAAGAAAAAGCGGCGACAAACATGATAGTGGCAAACCACCATGACAGAGACAAACTAACCCAATAGGTATGAGTCCATAACAGCGGCAAAAAACAGAGTAAATAAACACAATAAAGAAACCAGCCCATAATAGAGGCAACAAACATGGCAGCGACAAGCCACCACGAAAGAGTCAAACTAGCCAAATGGAGGGCCGCTACGCGGCGATCATGTACACTGATGGCGCCCGATGCACGTAAAATCCGTCGTGGGTGCAAAGTCCTCCAAGTTCCCTGTGAATTATACCTCTGGAGGTGCCTAGTCAGGTGAAGTTCTCGTCAGCTGATCAAGGTTCTACATTACGAGACCAACTCGAGTAGCGATGGCATGACGTATGGGGGAGCGATGCAGCGTGGAATTAGTAAATATCCCAGCATCTCATATCCGTCCGGCATGACTTCGCTACACTGTGCAGTGCTGAACCGTTTCATCCAAAATCAATTAGCAACCGGCTAACTAAGAAAAAGCAATGAAGGCAACAAGACACACTGAAGCTACGTCGTCCTATATATTTATCAAACACATCTTCGTCATGCGGAGAGCAGGCGAATCCTCGCCCCGTTGCCAGGCATCAACCCGTTAAGCTGGGCAAAAGCCTGGCAGGTAGTGGCCGGTCTAAAAAAAAAGCCATCAGATAATAACATAGAGATATTTAAGCAGTTTGACATACCTTTAATTATGTCCTCTTATAAGTTTTAAATGGTTTTAGTTTTTAATATTTTTTTACAGAGACTTTGACATATATGTTTTAAAATTGGTTGAATGCTTAATTGTTTCTCTGTCCATTTGTTTATGTATTCATACTCAACTAAAATAAATGTTCTTTGACAGCGATAAAATTTGAATACGATATTAAACAGCATTGTAAATTTTTAATTTTTGAAAATGTTCATAGGATTATGGTTATTTATTATTAGGAGTTTAAATTGGAAATTCGAATTTGCAGTAATCTACAAATATAATCGAAAAAAAAAATTATGAATATCTTAAAATAAAAAAAATGCAACAACGAAATATCATGCGTCAAGCATAGATTATGAAACACTCTCCAACACATTCGGAATTCAGCAACAAAACTTCACAGTTTATAAGATTAACGATTATGCCTAAGGTAACAGGGATAGGGATGACTGCCACGAGAACGCAGCATAAGCTTTACAGTAAAAGTACAATCCCGGGGAGCAGTGTCTAAGAAAACAGGAACAGGGACAGGGATGACTGTCCCGGAAGCCCAGCTTTCACTTTTGAGTGTAAGTGCATTCCCTGGATGATGAATCTCCAATTAAACAGGGGATGACAAGGGATGACTATGCCGGAAACTCAGCTTTCGCTTTAGAGTATAAATGTAAACCTGGATGGAAGAATCCAAATAAACAGGGACAGGGTTGACTACCTCGGGAAACGCGGCATAAGCTTTCAAGTTTTAGTGCAATTTCGTGCAATATTGTAAAATATTGCAATAATTTAGTGCAATAGGGGGAAAGTGTATAAGTAAACAGGTTCAGGTTTAGCTGAGCGGGGGTGATCTCTCTATTGGCCAAAGCTCTACAAGCCCCGCTCAGCCGGGATATTCATTATCCAAGGACCCTAACCAGGAAGCAGGACTAACCAAACTCCAGAAGAAAATATAACTTTAAACTATATATACAAATATAAACAAATACAAAACAGAAACAAAATGAAAAATTTCTGAAATCACCATCAATAGTCGGAAAAATATCAAAATTATTTAGTGCAGCCCTCGATGTCATCTATTGATGTTTAAAAACTGCTAAAATTTACTGCGGTTAAGACGCGCACAGCAGAGGTCACAATTCCCCTTCAATAATTTCTGTCAATAAATAGAAATGTACTTAAGATCTTTTGTATAGCTCCATATATGAACTATAGGATTTATATAAATCAAATAATATACATAAAATCAGTTAGATTAAAAAACGCACACCACAACAGAAAACGCACTTCCAGCAATTATTGTTCATAGGCCGAATTATTTTATATTATATATTACAACCGAATTATTTTGTACGTCCCTGTAAGTGAATGATGAATGCTATTCAATAGTATGCGTCTAAGCATCTTGTAGTGCACCTCAGTATATCAATTGCAATATGCTCGAAATAGCATAACATCATGAAAATTGACAGCAGACCATTTTTCTCCATAGACCGTAATGTAACGGAACTTTTTTTAATGTCTCTGTAAGCGAACTATAAATTCTACACACTTCATGTTCAATGCCGAACATGTCATAATAATCCCCAATAACATATATCAATTACATGGCAATCCGAGTATATTTACGTGAGTTAGAGCACGGATAGACGGCAGACAGACAAACTGAATTCATAAACACGTTTTAACTACTATGTTAGAAAGTGTTAAAAATAGTTAAAATGACGTACAGTTTTTTTCTGTTTTAAAAACGGATATCATATCATTTATAGATATTTTTTAAAGCTATACAAAAAACATCGTGGTATTTTTTACAAATAGAGAAACAGACTATATACAGGGTGTCCACGTATAACCTTACTTTTAAAGCGATTTGGGTCAAGAAAAACATTTGGTAAAAAATTACGAAATTTAAATTTTTATACGGTTCCCCTGTCCTATAAGTGATATTTAGTAAAATTTTACTGTGACACTAACAAGTAAGACAAAAAAAGTCCCATTTATCTAACATTAAAAATGACCGAGTAATAGCTGTTTGAAGTTGGAGTATATTTTTTGCTGTGAAATGGGGATCATTCACAAATGTAGTAAAAAAATAAATAATCGTCAGATATATATAAAAAAAAATAGTTGAGACCAAAATTAACATTGTAATCTAATATAAATGTGAAATCTATAATTATTCTGACATATTAATGTAAAATATACAATTTGTACTGAACATATAAAAGGATAAAAATAACAGAATTTTTGTTAAATAAAATGATGAAAAACAACAGCCTCAATTCTTTACAAAATGATACAGATTTTAATATGTTGTTAGATTACACTGTATTTCAAATTTTGGGTTGTGTCATGTTTTTTAGCTTTTGAAAATTGACTCTTATGTATTTTTTAGCGTTGAATCCGAAAATGACCTTCATTTTAAACCATTACGTCAGGATTTTTTTTTAATCGCAAATTTCAAAGTTAAAAAGCACAAAGTTAAAATTGATCCCCCCTCCCCTCCCAACCTCATCGGACCCCTGAGCTAGCTGTAAGAAGCCCAGTATAAGCCAGAAATTTGAATAAATTATTGAATAAAATAAAATAAAACTGAATAAAAAAGTCTTACATCTATTCTATAGTATTAGATTTTTTGCTTTTTTAACCTTGAAATTTACGATTTGCGAAAAATCCTGAAATGATGGTTAAAAGTGAAGGTAATTTTTTTTTTCAGCGTTAAAAAATACATCAAACGTAATTATAAAAGTTAAAAAACACAACCATTGCAGGTTTATGTTATCTAATCTAAAACTCTTTCTTAAACATGTTGACGTTAATCTATCCGATTTTTTTTGTGTTTTCCTCTAATATAAGTATGTATAAGATGGTAAGCGTCGAGAATCATAATAATATTACATTGTCATCGGATTTAAGTCAGTATGTAAAATTTAACTTCGATCAGATATTTAAAAGTGAGATAAAGTTCGACTACAAATTTTAAACTGGAAAGACGATCGTTGCAAGTTAAATAAAACCTTATGAAAATAACATAATTTTTGTTAAAAGAAATCATAGCATTAAATCCTTTCAAAATAAAACATATGTTAAAATACAATTATTTTAACTAATCTGAAACTTAACTAATAAAAGTTAACTCAATCGTAATAGTTGTACGAATTCTTTCAAAACGCAGATACCTTGAAATAAGTTTAAGTACTTTATATACGACCCCTGAAAGCATGGCCGAAATCATCGGTTTTAAGATGCAAAAAAGTGGTATAAGTCATACTTTTCAAAGTTTCATAACTCGGTCAGTTTTAATGTTAGAGGAATGAGACTTTTTTTGTCTTACTTGTTAGTGTCATAGTAAATTTTTACTAAATATAACTTATAGGACCGGGAAACCGTATAAAAATTTAAATTTCGTAATTTTTTAATAAGGTGTTTCTTGACCCAAATCACTTTAAAAATAATTCTTTACCTTATTCAAACCATTTTTGTAATTGGAAGTATGCATCAAGGACCAACGGTTGCGAAAATAAAGGTCGGTCAGGTTATACGTGGACACCCTGTATAATTACAAGAAGAAACTAAGGGTCAGATATTTCACAGGTGAAAATAAATCAAGGTAAACAATTTTTGTCTTTTAAACTTTCATTTATGTTCCGTGCACCGGGCAGTATGTTCTGTATACAGATGTATACTTTAAAGTGTACTGATGTATAAAACAATTGTTGCTATAATCAGTGTTTAATAAGGTGCAATGTTAGAAAACATGCTGAGTACAGTAAAAAAAAATGGGAGTACTAATTAACACTTCATGCAATTATACTTTACACGTTATCACTGAAAAATAAAAGTTATAAAAAATTATTAAATGTTAATTTCAAAATAATGGCACACAATTTGAGATCAAATATGGATTAGGGTTCTAAAGTTTGCAATTATTGATATATTTAAAAATAAATATTTTTTAAACAAGTATTGTAAAATTCTATATAAAACTATGATTCAATTTTAGCATTTACATTACCTTTTTTTTGATACTCCAATGCCATTTTTCAGAAAATTTTGTAAAAAAATTCATATTTAACTTCATTTTAAATATTTTTCAAAATCCATATTTGATAAATTTTCAATATAAAGTGTAATTTTTAAGAAATGAAACTTCCATCATGGGATTGATTATTTTCTTATTGCACTGATGTTTAGGTATTGTACGTCATTTGGCGATTTTAGTTACAGTGATTTGACAAATAGTATTTGTGTAACATCTCTTTATTCTTATTTGTTTCCTTTAATCCCCATTGTGACCAATATTGCTCATTTGGACGCACAGTAGACGACGATACTTAAAAGTTTGATACTTTTCATGATTATGATACAAATCATATATTTTTAATTAAAAGTTATCTTAAATTATATACCCCTCTTTATTTCATGTAAGTAAAATAAAATAATTTTCTAATTTAACGTGTAAGCTAAATCATTTTACCTTTTATTATAAATAAACCGTTTTTCTATTTTTTAGGTTCTTTTCATCCTAACTGCATGATATAATCAAAAGTCAAAAAGTAATATTAAAAATCATTCAATGCACTTTCATTTTTATCTTAATTTCAAATGTCGTGTTTGCATCGCCATATTATTAATTCTATAATGACTTCTTCAAATCTTCATAACATCTGCAAATCATTTTCGTTAGATAACTGTCAAATGCCGCTATATAACTCAAATTAATGTTTGTTTTTTTTTATTTTTTTTAATCTAGTTTTCTACTTAACAATGACGATTGCCTTTCAGTTATGCAACTAATTTTTTATAGTATTTTCAATAAGTTCATAATATAAAAAGTCATATTTATGTCAACACCCTCTCTTAATGATCGAATATAATTTCATCTCTCATATTTCACGTTTTAAACAATTCCTTGAGAATCAAATATTACAGATTTATGTTGATAATATATTTCAGAATTCAATCAATTGAATTGTTTATATGCATTTCGATAAAAATATAATTATTATTTCATAGCTAAATGACTCATTTGTACAAGGTTACCATAATTTCTTTCATCTTTATGCTTTGATAAATTTTGCCAAATTGCAACGCTGTTTTTATTTGAAATTTATATTGCTAGTTCATAACTGTTATTTTATTTGGCTTTTTTTTTCTTTTTTTTTCACCACACCTCAATAAAAATATTATGCTGGCGATAAGAAAGAATGTATTTGATCGCACTTGGAATGTAATCTCTCGGTTTGTAAAGAAGAAACTCTCGGCCCATCCCATCTATATATCAGCAATTCTTTATTAAATAATTGGAACTTATGCTTTAAATCCTAATAAATATGTTTTCTGCTGAGACTTTTCATCTGTTATAGTTTTCATATGTTAGCTTGTCTGCAGGACACGAATCAAGGTTTTTGCATTTTTAAACAATCTTCGCAACGTACTTCTCTAAAAATACTTATCCTAGAAAATTACACGGCCTTTGCTACACCTGGAAAAATAACTACAACATATAATGATGCCGTGTATTGGAAGCTAACATGATGGGATGGCCCCCGCTCAGTTCCAACAACTATATAAGAATTTTCTTCATTTTATCTAGAATTTTGATATCTGTGCTGTCATGGTACTCGTGAATGGACACTCTCTTTTATGGATCCCGATAGTACACTTATGCATGATATAAAACTTATCTCAATTATATGCTGATACCTGAACTTTATAGGCGGCCCACCTGTTTTGTGTTGATTGATGGCCACCTATTTGTCGTCGACTAATGCCTCAACTCACCCCGATTCTCTACTTGCTTTTTTAAGCATCTTACTCAGACTTTTCTCCATTTTCTTTTATGCTGAAATTATTGGGTATGCCTTGATCCTGATAGTTCCTTGCAGATTGCTGTCTTTATTCTCCAGACAGTGTGCGTTTTAAGATCGTGATGCAGTAGTCATTCTTCATTACTACTAATTGATAGTTCATCTTTGCGGCTTCCCATACGGTCCTGGCTAAGTGTTTCTGCTCTTGTTCCATCTTTTACGATGTGTTTTTGGATGGCTTCCCTCGGCAATAATGGATTAATATAGCCTGTCTTCTATCCATATGTGATCCATTGGTTGCGGTGACATGTGTTTCGTCTTCAATTTGCGACCATAGGTTTTGTGTCCCGAATTTTTTAGATAGTACATCGTATGTGCTCTTTTTATTTAACTCATCCAAAAATATAAAAATATATTTAAACATCTTAATTTTTTTTCTATCTAAGTTTTCAGTATCATCAGTAAAAGAACAAAAAAAAAAAAAAACTAATGATCTGAGTTTAATTTATAATCAATGATAAAATACTACTTATAGATATATAAAAAAACATGCAATGGAATAACAGCTTCTAGCTCACAAAGTTATAACTGGATCATAAATAATAATAATAAAAAGGATCTGTGTTTTGAGATGTAAAAAATTTTTACTATGCGTTTTTAAGTGACCCATGCATCCTTATGGTAGAGTAAGTACATAATTTATTACTTTTGAGGGAAATTTAAATACCAGTTAATCAAAAGATGTGCAATGATATGTAATTTGAAAATGAATATGTTAATTCATTGATTGCTCACCGTGATTTTTCTAAATTACTGTAAGTTGTAATTTTTTTTTTTTTTTTTGCTTTCTTTTTTTTTAGTCTTGCTTGTGAGCATATTTTATTAATGCAACATTGTTTTCAATGAATTATCATAATATTTATAATGCAGTAGATGATATTTTTATTTTTATATATGATTTATTATTTAACAGTTAGGCATTTTGGTAGTATAGAATAATATTTTGTCAAATATTCAGACTTTCTTTTCTCAGTTTTCAAAACAAAAATTCTCATTATTTCATTTTGAAATATTTATGCAAGTATAAATAAATGCATTAGAAATGCCATATTTTTATTTTTGAAGTTTCTGTGTATATATGCTATTTCTATATTGCTTTATCAGTTATTTCATATTTCTGTATTAAATTTTACTTCTTGATTTTTTATTATGGCCGAATCATGTGGCTTTCAATTCCAAGTAGATATTTTTGAGGGCGATCCCAGCCTAATTAAGTACTTTTTCGACCAAGTCATTGCATATGAAAAAAAAAATATATATCTCGTGAAGAAACGGTGATGTTCCTGAAGTAAAAATTTAAAGGCCCTGCTCTTAAATATCTACTTGAAAACCCAGTTTTATATAATGCATCGGACTTTGAAGTTATTCAAATTGCAGTGACAAATTTTTTTTTCACAGAACTTAGCTGAGCAACTCTAAATTATTTAAACAGTCTTTCTTTACTCTCTCATAAAAATATTAAACATTTTGACATAGACTCACTGTTTTAGTTGCTAAAGTCTACTCTGATATTTTGGATGAGGCGGCTTCTGATCATATAAAGTTCATAAAACTTTTGGCACGTTTACCATCTGCAATTAAAATTAAGTTGCAAGAAGAAAATGTTAAGGATTATAACAAAGCTGTTGAAAGGATGCAGAAATTACACGACATTTTTATTCAAGATCAGGTACTTTCTTTGGACAATTGTGCCCAATCAGGCTACTCCATTCAGCACAAGTTAGCTGAACTTACTGAAAAAATAAATACAATAAGTTTTATTGCCACTCCGATAGCCACGGAAAATAATGATTTCCCAGGCATCGTAGGTATAAAAATACCCAGAACTTGAGAGATATTTTAAAACGCGTTACAGTTCTCAAGCCCCTCCTAACAGGCATCAATTTCCTCGTAGACAAAGCGAGTGTTGCCAGATTTGTCATCGCTATGGTCATGTTGTATCCTCATGTTTCAAATAGCAACTTGCTAATACCAACCAATTATTTATTAACATAATAATAATTATGAACACCATAATTATTCTGACAGACAAAATTTAAGCAGGAAAAGAGATATATTAGGACTGCTGATTTTGTGTCTCCGGAATTTAATAGTACAGCATTAAATCAATTAAATTGCTTTCAGAATTATGATGAAAACCTCCCCAAATTGTCATCTAACAGATTGGTAAACTCGGTTGCATCACAAACAGTTGCAAGTATAAAGATTACAAATAAATCTGACACACAAACAAACGATATTCTACGTGAACATATGTTTAATGTCAATAAAAGATCCACTGCACTTCCCCTTGTTAAGGCCTCCATAGCCAAGGAAGATGCATTCCCTTTAATCGACACTGGTAGTAGCACATCTCTCATTTATAACCGTTTATTTGAAAATCTGAAGCCAAATTTAAAATATAAACGCTTAGGATTTAATGGGACACTCAAAACAGTCAATTCAGAACTAGATTTTACTGCCTGCATCCATTTTACATTCAAACTCAATAGTAAATTTTTCTCACATTGCTTTTACGTGGTAGACATACCACATTAATATAACTTTGACGGAATCCTAGGCTTAGATTTCTTACAACGTTACAACATAACATTAGATTTATCTAATAAAATCATGCAGTTGAATGATTCACATATTCCTTTTAATATTTGTGTAGACTCTAATGAAAACACACTTGAATGTCACAACATTTTGACTGATAATCAAATAGCGGAAAAAGTCAGATTGAAAAGCAAACTTATTGTAAAACCGGATGAAGTATGATAATACCTGATGATAACCGTTAGAGCTAAAAATAGGACAAAAGACACTCCTTATTTATTTCAAAGCACTTCTCTAAAGATATACTAATTTTTATTCAATTATAGTAAAAAATCACAAACAGTCTAGTCATGCTGAATGTATAAAGAAGAAATTCAATGATGAATTTGGTATTTATGTAAAGAATGCAGCGAAAAGTACTGTACACTTAAACAAACGTACACATATTGGATACATAACACAAATTGAAAAAAATCTCGATAATGCTGATGACATGGAAAACATTCAAAACGAAATTACAAAAAATCAAACGAATTTATAATTCTTATTCAGGCATCTAATGAAGTTTTAGAAAAGAGGAAATTGGATCTATCCTCTTCATGCTTTCAGTTACAACATCTAGACATGCAGAATGCAACAAAATTAAAAGATTTACTCTTAGCACTTTATGCTGTGTTTTCAAAGAATATGAAAACATTAGGTCATACAGATTGGATTAAGCCAAATTTAAAATTCACAAATGACTTTCCAATAAAAGCCTTGCCTTTTCCTATTCATCAGGCACTCCAAGAAGAAGCCTTAAACCATATTAATCAACTAGTTGAAGCTGGCATCATCCAGAGAAGTTGCTCAGAATGGGCATGCCCCATCCTTTTTTTAAGAAAGAAACCAGATGGGTCAGGTACGCAAAAATTTCGACTTGATCTCGATTTAAGAATGCTAAACACCATTATTCAAAGTTCATCATACCCAATTCCAAAAATTCAGACTATAATGTCCAATCTCTCAAAATTCAAACATTTCACATCTTTGGATTTCCAGCAAGCGTATCATCAAATCGACCTCCCGAAAGAATTTCAAGATCGCATCACATTTAATTGTATGTATAGCTCTTTTAAATTTAAACGATTATACTTTGGTTTAAAAAACGCAAGTTCATATTTTCAGGCGTTAATGGACATGCTTATCGATGAAATACAAATCGATGGACTTTACGCCTACCAATATGACCTCATTGTAGGATCGAACTCATTCAAAGAAACTTGCGAAAATTTAGAGAACATTTTTCAGGTTTTGGAAAAATACAATCTGACGTTATCCCCATCTAAATATTCCTTTCACAACTCCACCGTCGATTATCCCGGTTTTCATATAGAAAACCACACCATTATCCCAATCAAGGCAAATATTATGAAAATTAAATCCTTCCCTCAACCAAAAACTAAGAAACAAGTTAAAAGTGTTGTCGGTCTTGCAACTCTCTATAAATGTCTTATTCCATCCGTTTCAAAGCTGATCCAACCACTTATTGACCTTATTAAGCCAATATCTATTTTCAAATGGACAGATTTTCATAAGGAAACAGTCAATGATATCCAAAAGATTTTCTTTCAACCTCCAATAGTAAAACTTCTCGACTGGAATAAAATATTTTACGTCAATACTGATGCTTCTGGTACGGCTATTTCTGGTGCACTACTCCAAAAATATGATAACCAATTATTACCAGTCGCATATTCTTCTAAATCTCTCCAGCCTTCCGAAAAAAATTATCCTGCACTTAAACTAGAACTGATGACTATTGTAAAATCTGTTAATGCTTTCAACTACTATATTTATAATGGAAAATTTGTCCTTCTTTCTGACAATGCACACCTTAAAAAATATTAAAAAAAGCCACTAATCCTGCTGATATTGGTTTATGAACCTCTCTATACATACATTCACATTTGAGCATATTTCAGGCTCAACTAATATCCTTGCTGATTATTTATCTCGGTGCAATTTTAATGAAAACAACTTTTAAACTCTAAAACCCCCAGCACATTAATGAGGAATCTCAAGCCTTGCCTATAATTGATAATGACTTGGATGAATCTGATTGTCAACAAGAACTAATTAACTGTTTAGAGACAGAAAATACAAAGATAAAAGACCCTCCTCTTGAAATCTCAAATGAAACATTTGTACAGGAACAAACTAAAGACCCCAATTTATCCAGTATATACAAGGAAATTTTAAATTTTGGTTCATGTAAAAAATTTTCGTCATATTATATCCATCCTGACTTTAAACTGTCGATGTTAAGGAAATATAACATTGCTAATAACATGTATTCATACGTCATAACAGTCCCTAATTCTCTTAAACCCAATATCTTAACTATTTCGCATTTGTCCCATTTTGGATTACAGAAAACATATGATTTCGTTTCATCTCGTTATTGTTGGAAAGGCATGTACACAGATACATTAAAATTTGAGGCTTCTTGTGTCAAATGCTTACAAGCCAAACATCATTGTACACCAAATGCACCTCTCCAACCAACATATACACCTCAATATCCTGGACATACTATTTCAACAGACTAGGTAGGTCCTTTCGAAAATGAGCAGTCTATTTTAACCGTAATCAACCATTTTTTACGCCATATAGAATTGTATCCTCTTTACAACACTATTGCTCCTAAAATTGTAAAATTTCTTTTTTCTTATATGACTACCTTTGGAAGACCTGCTGTCATATTTCGGATCTTCGACCACAGTACAGATCTTATGTTTATGAGAATTTTAATGACACATTAGGTATTAAAATCAGTCACAGTTCAGCCGTACATCCCGCTAGTACCTAGATTTCGGAGATAATTAATACATCTATTAAATATTTCATCACCACTGTACTTTTATATGCAGGCCACACCTGACACCTGACAATGCCATAGCTATTCATAAGAATTTATATAATGGTTCAAAACATTCTTCAACTTCTTTTCATCAAATCTTTTACACTTCGGTCGTGAACTTCCATTATTTTTTTGTACTTATGATTTTAATGCTAACCAACCTTTTCTAAATCAAAGTGTTGAGGTATATAAAATTTCAGACGATTTAACCCCTTCGGGACCGGCGGCTTTTACACAAATTTTATTCGGTTGGCACCACATTTTTTTAGAAAGCTACCTTTACTTAAACTATCACAAAAATGCTCTAATTAGAGAAAGGAAATATTACTTTTATTTTTTACTTGTGCCTAAAACAAATTCTGTATACTCTCTTTGAGGGTGCATATATGCACCCATGGTCCCGAATGGGTTAAAGGGTATTTGTCAAAAATCGTATGACAACGTAAAATCATCTCAAATGAAAATAAATCAATATCATCAGAGAACAGCAAAACTAAGACCTATATGTGAAAATGATATCGTATATTTGAAATCTGTAGACAGATTTAGACCAAAATACACAGGACCTTATATTGTTGTAAAGAAACATTCACATGTGTCATTTTCTATCAAACATTTTAATTCACATTATAATTATTCCATATTTAGAGTTCACATGGACAGATTACTGCTTGTCCCACCCCGTATTGCTCATTTGTTTGATTTAAGCTATAATAATACTTATAATTCTTACAGCAACAATTACATTCTTAACCAAACACACCCTTATAATTTACGTCCTAGAAAATAATTTTATGATGTTTTTATCAAGCATGGTTGCTCTGGATGCATACAGATCGTAACTAGGTATGTTTGGTAGGTGGTATGTCTGCAAATTCAATCTTTTTTGTGGCTGTAACATAAGTTTTTATATGCAGGAGTGCTTCATGCTGAATTGTTGATAATTATATTTACCCCATTAATTTGTTAGGTTTCATTTATCCAAATTTAAATATGATGTCCCTTTTTGCTTTAAAGTTTATAATGTTAGTAATGCCATTTTTCTTTTTGTTGTAAATTTTCTTGCAGTATATTAGTTGATCTATTGTATTCAAACATTTAACATCTATATGGAATTAATACGGTTTGTGAAATCATACATTTAAATATTTCCTAATTATGACACATTTCGCTCTCAATACTTTAGAATCATGTCTTTTAATACTAATGCTTTTATAAAACAAACTTTGATTTTTTATTTCATTTGTTCCTTGCGAAATGAGAACCGTTCAAAATTTTAAACCCATGTGGGTCTTCATTTCATTGTATTGAGAGCACCTTTGAAATTGGTATAACCAATTTTTTTTTATATTATCAACTAGCTAACTCGCTTGGCGTTGCCCGGACCCGAGATAATAACAATCTGTTCTATACAAATATGACTGAAATCTGTAAAGCTATCGAAATAAAGCCGAATGAGCCAAACTCTGTCATAATCGGGCCTATAGAACCAGAGATACTCCTGTAGTTCCACCTTGCACCAACAGGGGGCGCAATCTGTTCTGGAAGGGACCTTTTCAGAACACTAGACCCAACCAAATTTTCAAGAAGAATTTAAATTTGACCACGGGTAAACATTGCCAAAATAGTGGAAATCGCGAAAGTGGGTTACGCAAACAATCGGTTTCGAATGAGTTAATGTAGATATTTTATTAAAACCCAGCGGTGCGTTTTAAAGAAAATGAACGTGCCTATGATCTGGAGACTACTGTTTGTCCGTATTTGCATTTCCCGAATCGATGCCGATTTTTAAACCTGGGCGGAAAAATTGAAAAGTGCGTGAATGAGTTTTGGAAATGATTTTTTTTGGAGAGTTAAAATTAAAAATTTTCAAAACAAGCAAAGGCATGTAGATTTGGCGCGGTATTTTTAGTTTTTCGTATCTTGTTTATAAACGCCTATTCGAATTTTAAAAGATATGAGAAATCGTTAAAAATGCGAAATTGACTTCCGGTAAAAAAACGTTTTCTAAAGGGTTAACGTAATTAAAAAATAATAATAAAGGTCTCTCCCTAAACCCGATAGAACGTAGATTTCTTTAGGTATGTTTGTTTTTTGTTTGGTTATTTTAGAAAGCCGATGCCAGACTTTATATATCGCAGAAAATCGGAATTTTCAAAAGTGAGTCGTGCGCGCGACTCTTTTTCGAAGAGTTAATACTTTAATTTTTCAAAAAGAAATACAGATGATAAAACAGGAATAAGTGTAGATATTGTCTGGTATTTTCAGTTTTTCTTACCTTGCTCTGAACCGCCGATGCAAATTTTTAAAAATCGCCAAAATCGCCAAAATCTCAAAACGGCATACAGAAAAAATATTTTTTGAGGGATTAATTTTCATATTTTTTTAAACCAAAGGAGGCTTTGAAAAGGGCAAAGTTAATTCTTTAATTTGATGACCTTCGTTTTTCCATATCTTTTGTACTCCGGTGGATGCAAGGCTCGGAATACGGGAGAAAATAAAAAATATGAATTAGATGCTTATTGATTCTTTTTTGCTGAAAGGGTTAAATACGAAATTTTTTCGAACCAGCCAGATCGTTCGAGACGTAAAAGTACGTTCTTCGAGAATATGTAGACGGTTTTTCTGTATTTTTAGCCGTTCGCCCATGGCGGATTTAGGAAAACTTACAAAAGAAACCTGATGACTCATGCTTTGTTTCTTTTATTTACGGGAGATACGGATAAAGGAGTTCTGAGCATGCGCACACGGATTTCGGAAAAGTGATTTTTTATTTGTGATCTTTGATCAATTTTTAATTAATAACTACTCTAATTTTCAAATTATTAAAATTCTGAGGCTTAGGTGCACCAGGAGAGGGTTTGGACTACTTAAATCTACATTTTCAGGCTTCTAGGTGGGCTACATTTTGCTAGCCATAGAAGACAACCAAACAAGCAAACAAACGGACAGACAAACAGACACACAGAGCGAAACTTTCTTTTATTAGTATAGATTACATTTTGTATGAAATCGACTCGGCTCCGAACATATGAGTAATTCTCTGTATGCGAGGAGCGGGGGGATTTTCAAAAGTGAATTCCCCTTCTCTAACTAGCCCTGTCCAGTTTTACTGCATTGGAAAATTAATTTGCTAGATAAGGCTTTTTTTTTAAAGTACTATATATTTCTTTACAGTTTTATTATTTTTCCTTCTACATTATTACAGTTTATGATCCCTTTGTGACACTTTTTCATATAAAGATTTTTAAAAGAAATTTAAAATATTAAAAATATAACTAAATTTTCCTTTGTTTCGTGAATTTATTTGAAATGAAAAAATTAAGTAAGAAAGAAATAAAATGCGAAACCTTAACATATTATTTTATCCAACTTTCCACCTCAATCCTGTTCGCCTGCCTGAAATCATCGACGTCATTAAAAGTATCTTTCATTTTTGAACTATTAATATTAATCATAGATTATACTTAATCGATATATTGGTACCAATGGCACCAAGAAGTATCAACATAAAGAAATATATATTCATAATCGATTTCTAGTCAGTAAAATTTAATATCTAAAAATGCATTAAAGATAACATTTCGACTTAAAATAAGGGTTTCTAAAGTTGTTCTAAGGCTAAAGCAATAATAAGACAAGATTTATAAGACTATTTGTCATTTGGGTTTTTCGAACGTTGAAAAGTTAGAATCAATTTGAAAAAAAAAAAAGTACCAGTAATATAATATATATACACTTAATAATATAACAGATGTTATTTTTACTGCAGTAGACCTTTTCGATATAAATAATTCAAAATGTTCTAATATTTTGCAACGATTTGAACGTTTTTTTCGAAAATTACAGATAAATGGTAATAGTAAGTTATATATACACAAATTACAATCTTGTGGCACGTTTCCTATAAAAGTTAACCAAATTATTATCACTAATAAATAAGAGAAACTTTCATATAAATAGTTTCAATGGAAACGAATAAAAATAAATACATATCACTAGGATTGTAAACCAATTAAAATCGAGAAACCAATTAAAATCATGTTAAAAATTAAGTAATAAATCAAATTAAAAAGTGACACCACTTTGACCTGTTCAAAGTTTCAAAAATCGTTTAAAGTACTCTTTATATACACAAAGATAATATTTTATTAGTTAGAAATGCTATAGAAAGTGAAAGAGCAATTTTTGAGCTATAGAAGCAGAGCTTGCCGTAACGAGTAAACAGTAACGAAACTTTAAGCACATTTACTTAATTTTTTTTTTATTATTATTATTTTTTTCAGAAAAGCAATTCTCAAAATCTGTTGACCCTCTGGTTCCACCAATTTTAAATTAACCAACTTGATCTTTTTGAAAATTAACCGTCACATATTTCTCTATCGAAATACGTAAGATGTTTAGAAATATTGATCGTTCGCTTTTCTGTGTAACTGCAAGTAACGAAAGTTTTAGTTGAAATTTTATATTTTACTTGGAATTAAGGCAATCTCACTAAAAATATAAATATTTTAAAGCAGCTATGTATTTCACTAGCTTTAGTACTAAAGAAAACCTTTCTTTTATTTTTCAACGTGGTCACACCCATCATCAGGAAAGCCGCCATTTAAGATATCAACCCTCCCACCCTCACCCACACTTTATTATACTTATTAATAAACCACTTATTAATAAACCACTTATTAATAAACCACTTTATTAAAATTATACAATTATCTATTCTAATATATGTATTGTAGTAAATTATTGTAAATATATTTTTTTAAATACTGCGCATTTCGTAAAAAAAGAAAAGAAAAATCCAGAAAAGCCCTAAATTGCAGGACGGTAACGTGGTGTTACCCATTAAATTACTTCATTGTTACGGAGACATATCTGAAACAACTCAAAGAAATTTTTTTGAAATAATTCTTAAACTATTATGATGTGTAGATACCAAAACTTTCTTCTATCTCATACATGTTAATACTTCAAAATTCTCTACCACAATGCCAAAATTAAATGACTATCTATGGCCATCATGAGGATTCTAAAGATAAGGTTCGTTGATTTGTATGCATGTAAAAAAAAAAAAAAAAAAAAAGATATAAGCATCGCATTTTTCAAGCAAATCATTGAATTTAGGCACCCACCATCTTAGATGTCTCCAATCCAAAAGCATAAAAGTGACACCTGTTGGGCAATATACACTCAAACATAGTAATGATCTATTCATGAGAAAGTGTAACAGAATGTGGCATTTGATTAAATTCTATGTATTAGATTTTGAGATATAGCTATCGCGCAAATAGTGAAAAATGCAGCATAGCAGCGCCACTTCTGATTTGATTTAGACGAAGACCTAATCAGCACGAACTTATGTCAAGGTCTAACAGAATATGAAGTGTGATGAAATTCCGTGCATTAGTTCTTGAGATATAACTATCGCTAAAATGGTACAAATCCTGAAAAATGAAGCATAGCAGCACCACCTGTTGGGCCATTCACACCAAAACCTAATCAGCAACAACTTGTGTCAACGTCTAACTGAATCTGAAATTTGATGAATATCCGTGTATTAATTCTTGAGATAGAGCTATTGCGGAAATCGTGAAAAAATGTAGAACAGCATCGCCAATTGTTAGACGATTTACACCAAAAACTAATCAGCACTAATTCATATCATGGTCTAACTGAATCTAAAGTTTTATTAAATTCTGTGTAATAGATCTTGAGATAGAGCGCCCACGAAATTTTTACATATAGACAGACAGACTCACAAACAAACGTTTTCTTACAACAGTCAAAACATGTTCAGGACTTTCTAAAATGTATAAATCCGTCGAAAATCGGGAGCCGAAATTTTTCACGGATCCAATACTTTTTTCCACTAAAGATAGAAGAAAGTAAAAAAGATCAAGTTGCTTGCGGACCAAAAAATACAAAAACAAAGTCGAAAACAAAATATAGGTTTGTGGAAACGGAGCAGTTCGTTTTAAAAGATGTTATGCTAACACTATCAGCAATTAAAAACATCTGATAACATTAACTATTTTTAAATTATGTGATTGTTATTTGAACAAAAAAAAAAAATATATATATATATAATTAAATTTGATTATTTCATAAATATTGTGAGCTCATAATTTCACTGCCACTAAATTCCTTTAACTTATTTTATACGAAATAAATAACTCATGTAAGTTCCGAATTATGTCCGTATTATCTACCTCTGAAATGTGGATGGAAGAATCCACATCTAGTTGACTGAAATAAAAGTTACCGGTGAATCTGTAAATATGGTTTCCCGGCAACATCTCATTCTGGAATAGCCACTCACTGCATCCATTTTTAAAAGTCACCACTGCCACCCATCCGAAGCCAGTGTGTTGGTGTGTTTTGCTGTGGATGGAGGCAACGGAAGCTCTACGCGATCGCTCTCTGCACACTGTCATCGGCCTGCATCGTTGTTTTATATAAATAATGAAGGTATGAATTTTTCGTATTTATTTGTTGTTAGAAGTTAATACACTTTGAGGAATATGCATCTAGAAAAAAGATTTATTTGTTTTTTTGTGTTTGTAAAAGTTTTAATTTTTAACACTATATCTAACATAGTTGAGAAATGTTTATGAATACTGTTTGTCTGTCCGCGCTCATTTAAAGGGACATAAAAAAGAAAGGTTACAGTACATTTTCTGTTCGGTAATTGTTAGAAGTGCGCTTTTAATTGTTGTATGCGTTTGTAAATTTAACTATTTTTTTTCCATATAATATGTGTGTATAAATTCAAAAATCATATACAGGGCTGCACAAAAGAATTCGAGTAAATTTCCGCTTATTGGCTGAAATTACTGAAGGTTAATTTTCAACTGTGTTAAGTGTTTCCTAAGTGAATTAAACTTTTGCGTACTGTGTAGTATATACACAAATCTATAGACCATATATGCTGCACAAAATAATTTGTATATATATTTTTTTACTATGGATGGTAATTTGAAAATTGGATTTGTTAATGGCAAGTTCAAATAGATATATTCAAAATTTGTTGTTAAAATAATGAAAAGTTGTTTAATTATTCAATTTTTATATTTTTAAAGTAACGAATAATTGTCATATTTCAAAATGTCCCATGCGCATTTCTTTTGCATAAAATATGACAGTATTTATTTATGAGATACTTTTTATATAGTAGAATGGAAATTGGCATGAATTGTAAAAGTTCACTGAATGTATAAGTAGAACAAAAATATTTTCATAATAATTCTGCAAATATATATAAAAAAGGTTTTTTAGTCAATTTCGTGATTTTGACTGTCCGCTGTCCCCTTAAAAAAAAACAAAGCATAATTATTCTGATTTTTTTCCCTAAAAATGTAGCTTTATATTTCCATATTTCCATTTCAACACTAAAGTACCCCTGAAATATAAATTTTTATACTAACATTTATTATTGTATAGATGGTTGGTTGGTTGGTTGTATGGAGTTTAATGGCACTATTATTGTATAGAGGATATACAGTATAAATTTCAAAAGCATCTGATTATTAGGAATGCGCATTAAACATTTCAAAAGTTAAAAATGTGCAAAATTTGTAATTTTCAGAAAACAGCATGTACATTTTGTTTTAAAAAATGCATAAATATATGGAGCTTTTACAAATATAACAGCTTTTATTTCTGCGAAGGAGTTTCAGAATTGAAAAATTATTTTTGCATCAAATAAATTAGAGCTTCTTGTTTCATAATTTTGCAAATAATAATAATAATAATAATAATAAAAAGGTTTTTTAGTCAATTTCGTGATTTTGGCTGTCCACTGTCCCCTTAAAAAAACAAAGCATAATAATAATGCCTTTTTCTTTTTTCCTATAAAAATAGCTTTATATTTCCATATTTACATTTCAACACTAAAATAAACTTTTTATGCTAATATTTATTTATTATTGTACAGAGGATATAGAGTATAAATTTAAAAAGAATCTGATTATTATGAATGGTATTAGAACGATTCAAAAGTTAGAAATGTGCGAAATTTGCAATTTTGAGAAAGCATTATTTAAATTAAAAATAAAATTCATAAACATATGGAGTTTTTACAAATATAAAAGCATATATTTCTGAAAAGGAATTTCGGAATTGAAACATACTTTTTGCATCAGATAAATCTGAGCATCTAGTTTCATAATTCTGAAATAATAATAATAAAAAAATAATAAAGTTTTTTAATCAATTTCGTGATTTTGACTGTCCACTGTCCCCTTAAAAAAACAAAGCATAATTATTATACATTGTTTTTTTTTCCTATAAAAGTAGCTTTATATTTCCATTTCAACACTAAAATATCCCTTAAGTACAACTATTTATGCTAACATTTATTTATTACTAGCCAGCTACGCCTGCTACGCTGGTCAATTTCTCTTAACGAACCTTTAATCAAAGACAATAATGACATTACCGAATTCACTTTTATATTTTAACAGAAAAATAAGGCTACTATAATTTGCGACTCGTGCTATAGCCAATATACACGTCAGGACACGTCGCCCTTATCATTATTTTTTTACGCGTGAAAGTTTCGCTATGGTACTCCATTGTGAAATTTGGTAATTTTTGAAATTCAATATTTGAAAAACGGCATAATCATTAGAATTGAAATTTTTATCAAGGAAAATACAATTTTTTACCTTTCAAACGCAGTTTGTCTAACAATTTTCTGACAAATACTTTTCGAGCTATTATTTTTTTCATTAACTTCAAATGTTTCATTTTCCGAGATTATTCTGTGGCAACGATTAGCGAAAAACCCAGTCTCAGTAACGCATAGCTTTTTATTAAAGAGAATGTTAGAGCAGGGATTGTCACCATCAATTTGCCACTATCAATTTTGAAATCGGTTCTGTAGTTCAAGAGATTCCATAGAAATTGTAATTTAGAATGATTTTAGAACGCTTTTCGCTCATTTTACCCTTTTAAATTTCGATTTTTTTTATTGATTCTTAGAGAGCATTTACATATTATAAGTAACTACAATGCCAAATTTCAAATTTCTAGCTCCTTCAGTATAAAAAAAATTGTAATTTTAGAACTTTTTCGCTCTTGCACCCCCCTGGGATAATTGGCACTGACATAAAATATAGCCTATGTTGGAGCAGGGATTGTCACCATTAATTTGCCAGCATCACTTTTGAAATCGGTTCTGTAGTTCCAGAGATTCCATAGAAATTGTAATTTAGAATGTTTTTAGAACGCTTTTCGCTCATCTCACACCTTTTAAATTTCGAATTTTTTTAGAATTTGTTCTTAGAGAGCATTCACATCTTATAAGTAACTACTGTGCTAAATTTCATGTTTCTAACACCTTCAGTATAAAAAAAATTGCAATTTTAGAACTTTTTCACTCCTGCACCCCCCTGGGATTAGTGGCACCGACATAAAATATAGCCTATGTTCGATCAGGGATTGTCATAAAAAATTTGCCACCATCACTTTTGAAATCGGTTCGGTAGTTCCAGAGATTCCACAGAAATTGTAATTTAGAATGTTTTTAGAACGCTTTTCGCTCATTTCATCCTTTTAAATTTCGATTTTTTTAAAAATTTGTTTTTAGACAGCATTTACATCTTATAAGTAACTACAATGCCAAATTTCAAATTTATAGATCCTTCAGTATAAAAAAAATTACAATTTTAGAACGTTTTTCGCTCTTGTACCCTCCTGGGATAAGTGGCACCGACATAAAATATAGCCTATATTGAAGCAGGGATATTCACCATCAATTTGCCAGCATCACTTTTGAATTCGGTTCTGTAGTTCCAGAAATTCCATAGAAATTATAATTTAGAATGTTTTTATAACGCTATTCACTCTTTTCACCCTTTTAAATTTCGATTTTTTCTTTTAATTCTTAGAGAGCATTTACATCTTCTAAGTAACGACAATGCCAAATTTTTAATTTCTAGCTCCTTCAGTATAAAAAAATTGCAATTTTAGAACTTTTACGCTCCTGCACCCCCCCCCTGGGATTAGAGGCACCGACATAAAATATAGCCTATGTTGGAGCAGGGATTGTCATCAAAAATTTGCCGCCATCACTTTTGAAATCGGTTCCCTAGTTCCAAGGATTCCACAGAAATTGTAATTTAGAACGCTTTTCACTCATTTCATCCTTTTAAATTTCGATTTTTTTAAAATTTGTTTTTAGAGAGCATTTACATCTTATAAGTAACTACAATGCTAAATTTCAAATTTCTAGATCCTTCAGTATAAAAAATATTGCAATTTTAGAAAGTTTTTCGCTTCTGTACCCCCGTGGGATTAGTGGCAGCGAAATAAAATATAGCCTATGTTGGAGCGGGGATTGTCACCATCAATTTGCCACACTCACTTTTAAAATCGGTTCTGCAGTTCCAGAGATTCCATAGAAATTGTAATTTAGAATGTTTTTAGAACGCTTTTAGCTCATTTCAAACGTTTAAATTTCGAAATTATTTTTAATTTGTTCTTTGAGAGCATTTACATCTTATAAGTAGCTACAATGCCATATTTCAAATTTCTAGCTCCTTGAGTATAAAAAATTCAAAATTTTTTAACCTTTTTCGCTCCAGCACCCCCCCCCCTGGGGTTAGTGGCACCGACATTAAATATAGCCTATGTTGGAGCAAAGATTTTCACCATCAATTTGCCCCCATCACTTTTGAAATCGGTTCGGAGTTCCTGAGATTACCCCCTACAAACAAACAAAACAATCTTTACTTCTTTATAATATTAGTATAGATTGTACAGAGGATATAGAGTATAAATTTCAAAAGAATCTGATTATTAGGAATGTGATTAGAACGAGTCAAAAGTTAGAAAGGTGCAAAATTTGCAATTTTGAGAAAGCATTATTTAAATTAAAAATAAAATGCATAAATATATAGAGTTTTTACAAGTATAAAAGCATATATTTCCGCGAAGGAGTTTCAAACTTGAAAACAAAAAGTTTGTATGAGATAAATTAGAGCATCTAGTTTCATAATTCTGCAACTAATTATAATAATAAAAAAGGTTTTTTAGTCAATTTTTTGTTTTTGTCTATCCACTGTCCCCTTTAAAAAAAGCAAAGAGTAATTATTATGCTTTGTTTTTTTTTATTTAAAAAGTAGCTTTATATATCCATATCTCCATTTCAACACTAAAATATACCTGAAATACAACTTTTTATGGTAACATTTATTTATTATTGTATAGAGGATATAGAGTATAAATTTCAAAAGAATCTGATTACTAGGAATACGCATAGAACGTTTGAAAAATTAGAAATGTGCGAAATTTGCAATTTTGAGAAAACAGCATTTAAATTTTAAAGAAGAAAATTGCATAAATATATGGAATTTTGACAAATATAAAAACTTATATTTCTGAGAAGGAGTTTCAGAATTGAAAAATTCTTTTTGTATCAAACAAATTTGAGCATCTAGTTTCATAATTCTGCAAACAATAATAATAATAAAAGAGATTTTTTGGTCAATTTCGTGATTTTGACTGTCCACTGTCCCTTTAAAGAGAAAACACCTTAGATAGTGCTATGGAAGTATTTATTAATATTTATTCAGACTGAGCTTTCAGCAAATAAGGAACTGCATTATCTATTCAAAATAGGAAGATTGACTGAAAAAACTCCGCAAAATAACAAATAACTACAAGCAACACATGGCCAATTTTTACAATAATCGTCTTTTTAATGCTTTCCAACAAAGGTGAAAAGTGGTTATGAATTCGGTTTGTCTGTCTGTCTGCCTGCCGTCTGTCTCTCCATGCTCTAACTCGCGTAAATATGCTCGGATTGCCATGCAGTTGTTATATGTTATTGAGGCTTTCTATGGCATGTTCGGTATTGAAAATGAAGAGCATGTTATTGTTCATTTACAGGGCCACTGAAAAGAATTCTTTTACATTACGGCCTATGGGGAAAAATAGTTTGCGGTGCATATTAATGATGTTACTGTATTTCAAATATGTTGAACTTGAAGTGCACTGAAGTGCATTACAAGATGCTTACTGCTAAATATGGTGCACATAGCATTCATCGTTCATTTACAGGGACACACAAAAGGATTCTACTACTATAAACAATATTTGACACACAAAATAATTCTGACTATGAACAATAATTGGTGGAACTGCGTTTTCGGTTGTTGCACGCGATTTTAAATGTAACTGGTTTTTTGCATACTGATTGGCGTCAATAGATCAAATACAGGGCTGCACAAAAGATGTCGAGTACATTGCCATTCATTGATGGAAACTGACGAATGAGAATTTTCAATTGTGTTATGCGTTTCTTAACTGAACTAAATTTTAGCATACTGTGTGGAATATATACAAATCTATTGATCAACACAGAGCTGCACAACAAAAATTCCTATTATTCATGGTAATCACATAAATTGGGTTTTCAAATATATTATGCGCTTTCAAAATTCTTTTATTAGATATCCTTTTTCACCTTATTAAATGGTAAAGATTTGTTATAGTATTCTGTATGTATTGGAAAGTGTTTCATAATCTATGCTTAACGAATGATTTTTCAGTCTTGTTTCATTCATATTTTTAGTTTATAGATAGTTGAATTTTTTGGCTTGATTTCTGCCTTTAAACTTCTATTTGCGATAAAGGTATTGTTGACTTTTTAAGATTAATTTGCTTCTAATAATTTTAAATTTAGAATGGAGATTATTCATAGTAATCACTGAAATTGGGTTTTCAAATACATTATGCGTTTTCAAAATTATTTTCTTGGACATGTTCTTTCACCTTATTAAATAGTAAAGAATTGTTATAGTACTCTGCATGTATTGGAAAGTATTTCATAATCTATGCTTAACGAATGATTTTTCATTCTTTTTTCATTCATATTTTTATTTTATAGATACTCGATTTTTTGGGCTTGATTTCTGCCTTTAAACTTCTATTTGTGATAAAGATATTATTGACTTTTTTAGATAAATTTGCTTCTAATAATTTTAATGTTATAAATTTGCTTCTAATAATTTTAATGTTAGGATGAATATTATTCATGATAATCACTGAAATTAGGTTTTCAAATATAGTATGCGTTTTCGAAATTCTTTTATTAGGTATCCTAAAATGGTAAACATCTGTTGTAGTATTCTACATATGTTGGAAAGTTTTTCATAATCTATTCTTAACAAATCATTTTTCATTCTTATTTCATTCATATTTTTAGTTTATAGATACTTGAATTTTTGGGCTTGATTTCTGTCTTTAAACTTGTATTTGCAATAAAGGCGTTGTTGACTTTTTAAGATTAATTTGCTTCTAACAATTTTAATTTTAGAATGAACTACTTTTCACTTTCCGAACACAGAACGTAAGAAAAGTATTGCAACCAAGAGTGGACTTGACAAGACAAGGCAAGAAAAGAGTGGACTTGAGTGGATTGATCGTGAGGTTTTGGGCTTGATTTCTGTCTTTAAACTTCTATTTGCGATAAAGGTATTGTTGACTTTTTAAAATTAATTTCCTTCTAATAATTTTAATTTTAGAATGAACTACTTCTTACTTTCCGAACACAGAACGTAAAAAAAGTATTGCAATCAAGAGTGGACACGATAACGACCAAACGGTATTTCCGATTGAGCTCACATTTGACGATTATGCGTAGACCACTGTCGCAAGAACTGATTACATAAGGGTGGTCGAAAAAATCGAAATTTATATAATCGAAGCATAATAGTGCGGGAAAGTTGCCATTGGTAATAAGGAATAAATTCGCAAAATAATACACCAAATGGTTAATATATTTTACAGCCGCAGGAGGGGGGGGGGGGCAAAGTTTCAAAAATCGCAAAAAATGTTTTTTTCAAAAAAATTAAAAATTAAATAAAAATAAAATAAAATAAAATAAATTCTTCAATTATAGCAATAAAATTTCTAATAGAATGCAACAGTTACATCAAGACGTTGGTAATGTTCCAATAAAATTTCATTATGGTGAAATCATTTCTATTACCGCCGCAGGAGCGGCCAAACTAAAAAAAAAAAAACACGGCAAAAATTTAAATTTTCCGTTTTTTCCAATTTTCTCAATCTCTATTATATGTCTACAATTAAATAAATTTACATTATATCTAGTAATAACATATAAATGTCTAGTAATTTTGAACATCGGCGTAGCTTACCAAGGGCGAGTGGGGCCCGCCCCCTCCTAAATTTAAGAAAAAGTAACTTTTTAAAGAGATTTTGGGGGTTTTCCGGGAATTTTTAGGGATGTTTTTGTAGAGGGGCCCTAAAAGTGAAAAATGATGGGAAATTTATGTATGAGCCCCCCTACAATAAAATCACGAAAATTTCTCGGAAAATCCCCAAAATTCCTTCAAAAAGCCCCTCTCTCTAAAAGTTTAGGGGGGGGGGCGGTCCCCTCTCGTCCCTCTCGCCCTTGTTTGTCTATGCCCATGATAAAAATTATTTACAATTTATTACTATTTACAAGTTATTACTAGATATAATATAAATTTATTTAATTGTTGACATATAATAAAAGATGGGAAAATTAGAAAAAATGGAAAATTGAAATTTTTGCCGTTTTTATAAAAATTTTGACCGTTCCTGCGGCGTTAATAGAAATGATTTCACCATAATGAAATTTTATTGGAACATATATATATATATATATGTATATATTTTCCTTGAAAAACAAAAATTGCGATTTTTTGAAATTTTGGCCCCTTTGAGGCGGTAAAAAATATTAACCAAAAAGTGTAATATTTTGCAAATTTATTCCTTATTACCAATGGCACCTTTGTCGCACTATTATGTTTCGATTATATAAATTTTGGTTTTTTCGTCTAGTATACATTTTATATAGTATACATTTTCGTAAGAATCGGCCGACGGATTAAGTATTTAATCCATTTTGAGGGTCTCGGTAGTCTTATTTTTTTCACTGACGGTGCAATTTAGTATCTTGTCACATTTATTTTATTACTTATCCGTTGCTTATACGTTTACTTATACGTTTCACTATACAACGCAAATGCATAAAAATTTTACCACTGCAAGCTCACTATCTGTTCGATGTAGCATAATTATTACAATATTCGAAAACTGACATTTTACTTTTTATTTAAATGTTTAATTTTGATTGAAAAAAAAAATAAAAATGTTTATTGACATGCATTTATTGCGCGCAATATTTCTCAATAACTGATATAGCAATTTGTATGAAGATTAGCAGATACATTAATGTTCATGCTTATACTTTAAATTTAGTATTGTAACTGCATTGGTTATTTCAAATTAGCATTTTATTTCTTTTAAATTTTTTTCTTATAACTTAAATTTAAAATTTTCTAAAAGTAAATTTTTAAATTCTTAAAAATGAAGTATATGTTCAAATTGCATTTGTTTTACATCATTTTCAATATTATATGGGTCCCTAAAACTTTTTGGCAAAAATAAGGTCATTAAACGCAAATTTTAGAATAATAAATTCAGAATTATTTGTCTGACTTTGGCAGAGAAATAGGCAAAAAATTGTTTTCCTGCTTCCCTATTTCATCGAAGGCCCGGTCCCCTCATAACATATACATTTTGTAGCTCCAAAGTGTCCGGACATTTGAAGCATTCGAAAATCTGCATTTACCGAACATTCCGGTTAATTCAGCATTTATAGTATCCCCCCCCCTTTTTTTTCAGAGATATATAATTGTGATATGTTACATTAGAAAATTTAGTTTATATTTTATATAGTTTATATAGTTTTTATCTTCTTAAATTATGTATTATTTTTTCTCAATTAAAAAAAAAAAAAAAAAAAAACTTTTTTGCTTTTTGAAAATTAATGACGGGGAGGGGGAGGAAGCATAAATATTTTTACTGGCGACTAGAATTTTAATGCTGGCTACAAGATTTTATCAAATTTGTAAAGCCCAAGTTACAATACTTACTAGCTGCTTAACAATCTGTTGAGTTGAATTTTTATTTAAAAAAATTGTCTTTCGAGTTTTGTGGAAAATATACTTACCAATGCAGTTTTTAAATTAAAATGTATAAGTCACAAGCTAAAAATGTAATTATCAGTTAGAAATCTTAATTAAGTCTTTCAATCTCCATAAAAATCTTTAAAATGGGCGAATTAGTTCCCTCATTTTTGGCCATTGAATTATTCATTTATCCCGTTTTTTCACTGTTTTCTCAAAAACTGTTTTAGCTATCAGAATGCTATAGACTGCAGATTGCAGCCAGAAGTATGATTTATATTTTGTTAGAACATGCAATTGCCGAAAAATTCTTTAAAATTAACCAACTACTTCCTGAGATTTTGAGTAATGAGTGATTTGTTAATTGAAAGATTCTCCGGAGTTTTCTCTGTTTTCTTAAAAACTATTTTAGATATAGGAATGTTACAAACTGCAGATTTTGGCCAGAATTATCATGTATAAATCTTAATTAGACCTTTCAATCGCCGAAGATTCTTTAAAATTGGGCATTTAGTTCCCGAGTTTTTTAATATGAATGTTTGTTTGATTGATTGATGAATTTTCCAGATCTTTTCCTGTTTTCTGAAAACCTATTTTAGACATCGTAATGTGTGACACTGCAGATTGTAGCCAGAAATATTCTTTATCTGTCCTTGATAAGTTTGGTGTTTGCTATACAACCATTTCCAACCCTGTTCTGAACAAACAGAAAGACAGACAGACGAATTTTTTTAATGTTGTTTTTTACTATATATAATCCTCTAAATAGTCGCATGAACTTAGAAATAGATGTTTTTTTGAAAATGACAGATAGACACTCCAATTTAATATAGATTAGTTACTAAACGGAATTTCTAATAAATACATTTCGTATTCAATACAATTTGAAATTTAATAGTTTCTGACTTAGAAATACATTTTTTTTTCTGAAAATGACAGACAGATACTCCAATTTAATATAGATTAGTTACTAAACGGAATTTGTAATAAATACATTTCGTATTCAATACAATTTGAAATTTAATAGTTTCTAATTTAGAAATAGATTTTTTTTTCTGAAAATGACAGACAGACACTCCAATTTAAGATAGATGAGTTACTAAACGGAATTTGTAATAAATACATTTCCTATTCAATATAATTTGAAATTTGATAATTTCTAGTTTTCACTCGTCGTATCTGCATTTTAAGAATTGTTAAACCATGAAATACTATTTAAACTTTAATTTTTTTACGTAAATATTGTAATTTAAAAATATATATACATTATCTTACTAGCAAAAAGAAATTAAAAAGATTTTTTTTCTATGAAACTATCAATATTTTAATATTAATACAGAAATTTAAACGAATACAAAGTTTAAAAAAGTATCATATTGTCATGCCAGAAATGTTTGAAAAAAAAAACAGAAATAAGGTGAAACCCCCAGTTATTGATATCTAACCAGTAACTGACACTTCATCAGAAACCTAACTCAAATAAGCATTTTCTTGTAAAATACTGCAACGTAATGTCATCTAGTGGTAACTTATTTATCTTAACTGTTATAACTTACTTGCCAGCTATTGATTTTTCAAAAAAGGGATGATGTCAGTTACTGGAGATATTGACCATAGTTATGACATAAATTAATTTTTAGTAATAAAAAGTATAATTTTTCAAAATTTTGTTAACAATAATTTTTATAATGTATCTTTACTAAACTTTCAAAAAAAGAGATAAGTATAAAATAGATGTAAAACTTTGTAATAGTGATTTCAACAAGGGAAAACCCTTAAAGTGTCCGTTACTAGGGGTTTCACCTTATACGAAATGGTAAATATGCAACATTGAAATGTAAACTAACATCAAAT
This sequence comes from Maratus michaelseni, assembly GCA_963931845.1. Lineage (NCBI taxonomy): Eukaryota > Metazoa > Arthropoda > Arachnida > Araneae > Salticidae > Maratus > Maratus michaelseni. Next base: position 312,710,167 of record OZ007587.1, on the reverse strand, counting down.
TTTCACATTTCAGAAAATTCTATTTTAAACCCGTTCTGTTGCATAAAGATGTTGTTTCATATTTGGAGCATCCAGAGCTTAAGTGGGTAAGTCCAAAAATTTAAAAAAATTGTCTGTTTCAGATAAATATTTGGTAATGGTGTATATTTTCAGAGCCATAGTGAATTCCATTTTCACTGTGTCCTATTCTATTGATTGACCTTATGTAAAAACATTTCAGGGACAACGTGGATCAAATCCAGTAAATTCTGATTTAAAATTGAATTGCTACCTTAATTATTGTTTTTGAATTTTCAAATTATGACCTATATTTAAGTTAGTCTTCATACTATAACGATAAAAGAAAATTATCCTCTAAATCACTTTAGGATTCAACTAGTGTTAATAAAGTTTAACATTGATTATCTCAAAACTCTGATTAATGGACTTGATTCACTGTAGCTCTGAACTCCTCATTTCTTTTTAAAAAGTTCTTTATAATAACAAATTTCGAAATATTTATCAACATTTTCCCCTATTTTAGGAAATTCGTGTTGATCATCATTGCCACTGATCATTAAAGAGGTAGATCAATATCTTCTTGTGAGGTAACCTACAGGATACCATGCTTTTTTACGTGCTTGCCATATGTTTTTATCTAGGGATCACATTATACGTTTGGCATTATATTTGTAATAATCCAGATATAAATATGAATTGCGATGCTGACATATATTTTTACGTGTATATATGCTTAATAGAATTTTTTAAAATACTTTTTTTGCTTAAATTAAATTTTTATTAAATCTTTAAAAAAGCATTTTGGCCCAGAATCTCAGCAATTCTATATTTCAGAAAAGAAACTTCTTTACAAAAATATAAAAGACAACACAATCAGACTTATGAACAGTTATTGCAATTCAACGTTACAAATTTGAAATTACCTTTTTTTATTTTCATTGGATTTTACACATAATTAAATATCAGAGATTTAGCACAGTTAAATACCATGTAATTAAAATTATTTTTCTGACATGTGAAGAAAAAAAAATCTTACTCCTAAAAATTATATTCAAACGTACTATTTTATAACGGAATTTTGATATTTTATCCTTTGTCATATTTTTATTACTTTAACATTTCATATCCATTTTCTATGTGCAACATGCAAACTACAATACGTATTTATTTTAATTACAAACTGGTCGCGTTTTATTTAATTTTTAATTATATGTATTTATTTATTGTATCAGCAGCATTTTTTTCCTTTGAAAATCATTTGACTTTTCTGTTGGATGTTTTATTTTCAGAAAAAACTTTTACGGCATGTATAAAAAGACTGGCATTCAAAGAGTTTTTTAACTGGGTATTAGTATTTTTTTAAATAGTTCTATTCTTTACTTTATGAAATTTTTGAGTAATAAAAGTTTTGAAAAAATATTCTTAGAATACTGATTGTCTATTCTTTTATCTTTCTTGGAATAAATACTGCAATTTTTTTTATTTTATATGCATAATTTTTTTTCCTTATTCTTGCTTTTGCTATAGGACTGTATTAGTAACAATCTGTAATAATGGGCCTTAAGTTTTTTAAATTATAATTATCTTTTATTATTAAAATATTTAGTTATTTTTCAAATTGTAAGCAAAATGCGTGTAAATATTACTAAAATAAGAAGTAGTTAAATCATAAGAGTCATATACCTTATTTTACGATCTTTCTTAAATCAGTGTTTTTTTATTTGCATAAAAATTTTTTTTAAAAAAAAGAAAGAAAAAAAAAGGTAAATTATTAAGTGACTGAAAATTTTGTATGACAAATATTAATTTACAGTATTAATTTTTTTTCATTTAAAATTTTTAAATATCAGCTTAAAATAACAATGAAATATTAAAATCGAAATAAATTATGTTTTAGAAGTAAATATAAGATATATTGACGTTTCTTGTGTAATCCTTTATTATGTATCACTTAAAAAAATTAGCAGCTTGTAAATTTGTAATATGACGTTTATTATATAATATTTATTAATAATAATGTGTGTACGTTAAATTATAATTATATTTTGTACGATGTAGGATAATTGACTAAACATTTTGCAGTAAAATTAGCAATTTTTTCTTTTTTAAATAGACAAGAAGTCAGTCATAGGTTTTTAGTACTAATTAAAGACTACTATTTTTTAATAAATAAATGTAGTTTTCATCCAGGTTTTCTATTTATCTGAGGAATTAAATACAAAAGTAAAAATTAAAAGCAATATAAAAAAAAAATGTTTTCAAACAATTAAAGCGTAATAGCAAACGCTTTCAGAGTGTTTTGATATATTTTGCACACAAGAATAAAGGCAATGAATCGTATTTCTATATAGGAACAGTGTATGAAAGCAACATATAAATAGTAATACAATCCATTAAAATATATTTACACAGTATCTTTTTTTGTGAGGTTGGAGAAGGGAATGCATCAGCAAAGATTCAAAAAGAAAATTTCTATCATATATAGTTTTATGTACTATTCACAATATAAAAATTTAATTTTGGCCTTTCTATAAAAATATTTCTTATAAAGAATATGAACATATATAGTTTTTTATTTACAGAAAGGGAAGTGTAACGGGATAAAGAAGTGTTGAACATCAGTTTTGACACATAAATTTACAAAAGAAGAGTAATACATTTCAATGTATTCTCACGAGTAGAATATTGCTGCAAAATGTATTTGTAAATAATTATGAAGGGATATCAAATGAAAATGCTTAAAAATAGTTATAGTTAAGAAAGCTCTTGTATTTTTAAAAATTAGTGAATCGTCATTCTGTTCAAAATCACAACATGCCAGAAGCAACATTTTCAGTGCAACAATATCAAAAGTTCAGATACTAAATATTTCCCTCTACATGGATTAAAATGCTATAGCGTGCAGGATTTTTTAAAGACATTTTAGGAGTATCTGACGACAAAATTCTTATGCTAAAAAAAAAGAGTCATAAAACTTTAAGATCATAGCAGACAGCGTGCACCTGTTAATAAAATCAACAATGAAAAAATTATATAAGATACAGATACTTTTTATTTTTGTTTAATTCAATCTTACACGAATTAAAAATTTTCCAACTGAGTGAAAAGGTGTCCACACTGGGAGTCGAACCCAAGACATTTGGTCTTAAATTACCAACGCTCTGCCTATTAAGCTACCTGGACCGACAACTGGCCAACGCATTTCACTCAGATTTCATGATGGAATGAATTGGTTTATAAAATCAGTTGCGAATGGTTTATAAATTCACTTTATGAAATGGTTTATAAATTCACTTGCGGAAATAAAGAAAGCCTTTTGGATCACTGAAAAAAAAATCTGTATTTTACAACAAAAGGTGCTGGCACCCGAACACAGTTGCTGTAAAATTTACAAGCTTCTGTCTTTAAGAGTTATGTAAGAGTGTTTCCTCCATCTCAAGTCTGTGGAAAGTTGCGTTACTATTGGTTGCGTGGTGAACGTTACAGAAATAATTCGATATTTAATTCACTTTTGCTTGAATTCGATTTCACAGCATCGGCGCTTGAAAAATTACAACATAAGTGCAGGAAAAATCACAAAATTTTTTTACAGTGATGTTGTGATGTAAAAGAGTTAATACGGTGAGAATCTATTTATTGAATATTCTGTCTCATACGAATTGAAAATTTTACAACTGAAAAAGATGTGTCAGCTGGCTGTTGGTCAGACAGCCCAATAGGCAGAGTGTTGACAATTTAAGCCAGAAAGTCTTAAGTTTTACTTCTGGCCTGGTCACTTTTTCACTCACAGTTGGGTAATTTTCAAATCCTATATGACACAAATTTTAATAAACAGATTATCAACGTATCAACTCTTTACAGGATGACACCCAACCGGCTTAATTTATTTACCATTTATTTATAAGCCATTTCATAAAGAATATAATCGCGTTTGGAAATTCAGTTCAACGTCAACTTTGACAGCATTTTCAGCCTTTACCGAAAAATGAAAAAAAACTGTTCGATTTACATAGCTTCTAAATAAGCGTACCTGTCAATTTCACGCGTTTGCGAATAAAATTGAATTAAAAAATGTGTCAGAAAGTATTCAGTTTAGATTTGAGAACAGTCTTTTAAACCGTTGATGACAGAAACATACTTCAAGTTACAAAAAGCACAGAAACTAAGTACAGATTTATACTACAGCATTTATTTTACAAAGGGATGAATACATATTAAAATACGAAATTTATTTTTTATACGGTCTATAGGTATTATAAATTATACATAGAAAAATAATGTTCTAAGTATTAAAAAACATTAAAAAAACGAGTTGTGATTTACCGAGTTGTGATACTTGTTGTGTGAAATTTGTTTTCCACTACAAAAATAGTCTTTCTGTTTTTAACACCAAAATACACTGAAATTTCACAAAATTCAAAGTATGATAACCCAATAACTTTTGATAAAAAAAAAAAAAAAAAAAAAAAAAAAAAAGCTTTTTTTCCCATTCTTAGACGCAGGGCAACGTTTTTCTAAGTATAACTTATAAGTCCAGAAGCCGTATAAAAATTAATTTTCGTATTTTATGGGGGCTTGGTCCTGTGCGAAAATTCTATTTATAATCAACTCGAACCCGGCAAAAAAATTCATCAACCCGAAATTCGACACGAATCTGATTCGAAACCGAAATAATTAAACTTTACCCGAACCGAACTAAAATGGAAGAAAATTAATCCATATTTTAATACATTTATGGAATAATAGCCTACAATTATGCCTCTAATAACAATTTTATCTTTTATGTTAAAAATGAACATATATATATATATATATATACTCACTAATGTTAATATATATAGTTTTTTACGTCTTAAAAAATATTCTAGATTTTTTTTTACAAATCTTGTCAATCCGACTCTGATTCACAAGAGTCAATTCCGAATCCGAAATCGAATCGAAAACCACCAGCAACGAAAAAATTATCGTCAACAAACTAGTGAACCGCGGGTCGGGTCATAATCGGGTAAACTCGGGTTACCCGACACGATGCAAGACTCTGCTTGATACCCCTAACTAATATTATTTAAAAATTTTAAAAACCTTACTTTCCCTACAATTTTGAACATTTTGAAAAATTTTCTGTAGGTTGTTTTTTTACATGTGTGTTCTATAACTGTAGAGGGGGGGGGGTTAATTAGCTTGAGAAAATATAAATAAAATGCCATGCCATATGTGTAAATGCAACAAAAAGGGCAGAGCGTTGCTAATTAGAGCGTTAATTAGAGCGTTGCTAATTAGAGCGTTGCAGAGCGTTAATAGGCAGAGCGTTGGTAATTTAAGACCAAATGTCTTGGGTTCGACTCCCAGTGTGGACACCTTTTCACTCAGTTTCAAAATTTTTAATTCGTGTATGATTGAATTAAACAAAAATAAAAAGTATTTGATGACTATTTACTTGACATTTTTATTTTTAAAAAATTAACTGTTTATATTAATTACTAAAAATCGGATCCCTAATATTATAAAATGCACGTAAAAAAAAGTTAGTCAATTTAAAAATATCTGTTGAAGTTTTAGCATTTTGGTCATAAGATGATGAAGGAACACAAACTCAGAATAAAGATTGCAACTCTAAATCATTTAAAGGAAAGGAATCGATGCAGTGAAAAGCCTTTTTCAAATATATTATATTCATTTATGTAACTTCATCATACCATACTAGGGATGTCTAAATACATTTTAAGCAAAAAATTAGAAACTTAATATTTTCGTCATTTTTCTCCAAATGGTGGGCACCAAGTCCTCCTAATATATATACAGCCTCTTGTAAAACAAATGTCATAAGCTATACTTGATTTCTATTTGTAACTCAAAGTGTGTTACTATCAGCGGTTGAAGACATGATTGAGGAAGCATTTATTTTCAATCAATTGGTATTTTCACTTTTGTTTTACGCGTAGAACATATAAATATAGCGATTAATTAACGTTTAATACGAATTATAAATTATACAGTCACTTTGAAACTTCAAATGCTTCCTAAATAAGATAAAAATAATTTTACATTTTTTAAACTATTGTTGAGTTGTATTAATCAATATTGTTTAATTTATAATAAATTTACTTTTAACAAATTAATTTAAGAACGCTGAAACTATTTGTAACACTTTTTAAAGAAGCATTACAAATGCAAAATTTCTTAAAATGTGGTTTGTTAAATGAAAAATGTCTAATCTAAAAATGTTCTATGCTCAGATTCTTAACATATTAGACCTTTACAGTGTCATTTTTTTTCTTCTCCATGGGGACACCTTCTTTAGGTGTTCACGGGTGTCGCGAACTCGGGGCCCGAGCGATCTTTCTTCGGTTTTCTGTTTCTAGATTACTTTCTCCTTTTCAATCTTTCTCTCTTGCCCGTTCTTCCATTTTTACTTTACTCTCATTGTGAATTTTTCATCGAATGCAATTCTTCGCTTAAAAAAAAGATAATATTACATATTTGTTATTAAAGTAACAACAACAATAACAACAACAACAATAACAGCAGCAACAACAACAACAACAACAACAACAACAACAACAACAACAACAACAACAACAATTGTAACTATAATAACTGTGTTTCTAAGTAGAGATGTAACATTTTCAGAAATTTTAAAGTAATGAAAAGACTGTTTGTTTGGGGGTTTTTTTCAGGGTTTTTTTCTAGAAAAATTGGAAGTTTTGAAAAAACAAAAAAAATTTACAAAGAAAAGCTTTTTTTACAGTTATATTTTCTTCGAAAATACAAAATATTAAACATTTTTTACATTTTTATTTTCATTTTACATGGATATATTACAAAGAAAATTTTCTTTTACAATTAAAATGTTATCCTTTCAGTCTCAGAATTCCCGCAGTAGCTTACCTTGCTTAATTTAACACCATTGTTTCTATTATAATACATAATCCAAATGATTAAATGGTCATTGCAGTTGTATTATCTCTTTTAAATTGCCACTAAAACTAATTTTTAAAAAATCTTATGACTTTCATCCAATATTTGCTGAAATTTGGATTTATTTAACAAAAAAAAATTAATTTTAATTGCTAAGTAAGTTTAAATTCTATCTGTTTAAAAACAATTATTTTTAACCGTATTCATTTTTCCCACAGAATTTAACATAAATATGATTAAGGTGCATAATTATTAGATTTTTGAAAAATTATTAGTATTTAAATTTCTATGCATTATGAATTTCAGAAACATAATTCGCAGATGAGTTCAAATAATATAATATAGTTATATAATATACTGCATTGTAAAACTTTCAACACTTTTTTATAAGAGTCGGCCTGAAATTCATACCTAAAAATATTTATCAAATGTATGAATTATTGCGCATGTATGAAATTACTTAAATTTATGGTGCGACTGAGGTATCGTGCATTTATGATACCGTCCTCTTTGAATATTATTTTTATTAAATAATTTAGCGATCAGTATTAATGTCTGTTCACCTATCAAGTAGTATCTTTTTTCATTTAATATGGTTTTAAATATAATTTTAACTACAAAATGTTGCTTTGACTTAGATTTTATTTTATATTATGTTTGATCACTTCAATTTAGTTTTAAATATAATTTTATCTAAAAAATGTTGCTTTGACTTAGATTTTATTTTATATTATGTTTGATCACTTCAATTTAGTTTTAATTCTTTTATTTATTGTTGTTTATTTCTCTTGTTTGTATATAATTAGAAGTATATTTATATTCATTATCGATTAAGCTTCATTTTACTATTAGTTGTGCACATATTACTTAAATTACCAATTATTTCGCCTATTTTGTTTATCCGTTACTTTCGTTGTATATTAAAAAAATGTTTTTGCTGTGGTTTAGTGCAACTTTTTTTTTAATGTTTATAAGCAAGTTTTAAGAAATTCCATAACCAAATCGCTGAGACAAGATTACATTTGATAGTCAATGTATTAACTTTTTTTTATGTGAAAGCAATATTTATAGTAGAAGCAATGGTAGCGTAGATCACAAAATATATTTAGTACTAACTAAAAGTCATTACTTAAATATTAAAATTTAGCGTATTACATACAATATGTCCATAATTACACTGATAGTACTCAGGCTGTTCTGTATCATGATATAAGGGCAAGAGTGGAGCCAAATTTTGTAGGATGACTAACACTAGAACTACCGCGTTTCTTGTAACTACCGGGGTGGGTCATACCCATGCACTTTACTGATGTTATTTATGTTTTGTATGGGAGATACTAAACACACAATAAGGTTTAATGTATGATACAATCATTTTTAATTAAATATTAATCAAATTTAGCTTCTAGAATAATACTTAATATGGAATATAATGATCTGATACCATCAAAGAAAATTCAAATTTCTAATTTCAGAAAAGATATTTTGAGATTTGACAGCTCGTATGAGATGTAAAATAAGAAAATTTTTCAAATAATATACATTTAATTATCAATTTGACATTCGTAATAATGTTCCTACAGATTAATGAGATATTAAAACTGGATGAAAAGGAAATGTGTATTGCTCCATTATTTTTTACTTACATTTTACGCACAGTAATTCTAGGTATAGAGACCTGTAGATAAAAAAGTTTTCATTGGATTTTAACTAAATTTGAGTTAAGGCATCACACTGTATATTTACGAAAACTCAAGCAACTTCAAATTTTTATTCGGAAAAACAACAATGATACAATCTAAAAATCACGTCTTGGTTCATAGATGACCGCCTTGGTACTTCTAGTGTTAAACAAGACAGGGGATGAAATAAAAATAAATTAAGTTCTTAAATTTAGGAATCTGTTTGAATTAAATGTCTATGTATTAGTTACAAGCTATCATAATGTTACGTCGTGTATAGGAAGCATGAAAAAATTTTCTTACTAAAGATAAATTCTCTGAAAATATACCACACAACTTTCTTTTCCATATAAAATTTTGTACAAAAATAGAAAAAGTTCAAAATTTTAACGTAGTTATTTTCAAAATTTTGTTTTCCCTTGACAACTGATGGGACACGGCCTTTGGAAATTATACCTGTAGATGAGCTCCCATGAAGCGCCTCGCAGGGAGGCTTTACCGCGACGTGTACAAATCTTCCCACGCACAACTTTTCTTGTGCCGTCCCATCGGTTTAAAAAATTATTCCGAATTCAAATCTCAAAAATTTTATACTACGAAATTTGAGTTTTATTTGATTGGTTTATATACAAATTTCATTTACAAATTTCATTGCTAGGGGATATGTGCTGTTGGTTTTATCGCGGAGTTCTTCCCCGTCTTTGTATCTTTCCCCATCTTTTTTTATCATGTTACAAAATTTGGCTCCATTCTCGTAATTAGATCGCGCTACAGAACACGCTAAGTACTGTCTTGTTGGTTTAATTTTGACCACTTTGCATATTCACACTGAAAATTTACTTATATGTTTATTTTGTGTTTATTTGTTTATTTGTGTGTATTATTTGCCTTCTTCCAGCAATTCAGTTCGATTAATACCTTAAATATATATATATATATATATATCGCCCATTAAATGCAAAAAATGTCAGAACTCAAAAGGCATTATTTTGTAAAAGATGCGGTTGATATACTTTAATTATTTTTAATGAGGAACGAAATATTTTAAAGAAGAAAAAAAACACTGATAAGGTTTACAAATTTGATAAAGCTCCAAGTTTTGAGAATTATAACTAACAACTTAAAATTAACGTAAATTTAATTTTTTATTTAATTTTGCGTGTACTATTTTCTCTTTCAATTTATGACTTTTACATTATTCATCCTAATATTCATTTATTTTATTTAAAGGTTTTCTTCCTTCAAAGTGACTCAGAAATTTACAATACGCATTAAGAATATCTTACTTTTTAAGAATTCTTAATGCATGAAAAATGTGTGTTCATAAGTTTTAAACACTTATTCAAATTTACTTAGTAATTTGTTAGATTTTCACGGCCAGTTTCAACTAAAAGAATAATAATAAAATTAGAACCTTTGATATATTAAAATGCAAAATATAGCTCAATTAAATTAAGATAATTTTGAAAAAGGTATGTAAATGCAAAGTTTATTATATTGATGTTTACCTCTATATGTGTAACAACACATATATGAATATTGCACATCTTAAAAAATTCAGAAAATGCATTTTTTTCGAATAAGTTTTCATCTAATAGAAATTTCTCTTAATGTTATAAAAATCTTCAACGCAAGAATTTTTTATTTGTCTCAGAATGTGGTGATAGTAATAAGGCAGCTCATAACATGAATTAACTTCTTAAATTTAGGATTCTGTTTGAGTTAAATGTCTATAATGTCGGACATTGTATTAATGATTTATTACAAGCTATCATAATGTTACATCATATATAGGAAGCATGGGAAAATTTTCCTAGTAAAGATAAATTCTCTGAAAATATAGCACACGGTAACTTTCTTTTACATATAAAATTTTATACAAAAATAGAAAACGTTCAAAATTTTAACGTAATTGTTTTCAAAATTTGGTTTTCCCTTGACAACTGATAGGACACGGCCTTTGGAAATTATAACTGTAGATGAGCTCCCATGAAGCGCCTCGCAGGGAGGCTTTACCACAACGACTACAAATCTTCCCACGCACAATTTTTTCCTGTGCCGTCCCATCGGTTTGAAAAATTATTCCCAATTCAAATCTCAAAAATTTTATACTACGAAATTTGATTTTTATTTGATTGGATTATATAAAAATTTCATACTATTAATACAATAAAAAAATAATATGTCCGCGTCTGACCTCCATTAAGTGTACAATTTAGAAAAATATTATGTACGATAAAAAAAAGAAAATCAGAAAAGAAATTTAAATAATGTTTCATAAACCGAGACTTCTTGTAATAAACTACAATTTTATAAATCTGTTAAATGTTAATTTTCATAAATGTCTCAGCGTGTTCGATAGAAATAAGGCTCACAATTGGAATTCCTTCTTACATTTAGAATCCTCTTTCAGCTAAATAAATATAATGTCGAACCGTGTCTTGGTTATTTATTACAAACTATCAATCATAATGTTAAGAAATCAAGGGTGATTTTCTTAATTGTACTTTTTGCAAAGATAAATTCCCCCCAAAATGCACACATGTTAAATATTTCGCAATTTGCTTTTAATTTTCAGCTAAACAAAAACAAAAACAAAAAATAAAAAATAAAAGAATAATAAAGCATTTTTTAGTATGATCAGTTTTAAAATTAAAAATTTTTTACCTTTGAAATCTGACGGGACACGGCGATTGGAAACTGCAGAACTACTTGTAGTTGTAGATGTGCTCCCAGGAAGCGTCTCGCAGGTTGTAGCCTTTACAACAATAAAATAAAAGATCTTTACTCGCACTGCAGTTTTCTTGCACCCTCTCGTCGGTTTTCGAAGAGTTTAGACAGAAATGTGGGGAAGAAATTTACTTAACTGTTTCTTGATGGATGAAACATTTAAAATATCACTTTAATGCATACCTGAAGTAGGCACACTGTAAAAAAAGGCAAATGTTTCTTAATCTAAGAAAATATAATGTAATTACGAACTAAAATATACAATAATTTCATCCTAGATACACACGATTCCAATAAGCATTATTTTTCTTAAAAAACCGCAATAACCGAAATAATTTTAAAATTTAAAGAAAAAATTATAAAAGCTATTTTTCTTTTGCTGCCACTGATTTTCGGAAAAAATTTCCAAATAGTTTTTATGGCGTACTAATCAGTTTCTCAAACCGGAATATCGGTTTCTTGGATGATATCAATACTCGATTAAATATTTTAAGCTGCATAACTGAATTTATAGATGCAAGAGTAACAAAATAATATTAATTTTAATATCAATGTTAAAAATGCTAATTTAAGATGTTTGCCTGCAAAGCATGTCTGTTGAACATGAAAATGTTTACTTGTGAATAGATAACATTTAAAAAAAATTAACGCAGTTATTTTGAAAATTAGGTTTTCCTTCGAAAACTACAATTTTATAAATCTGTTAAAAGTAAATTTTCATAAATGTCACAGCGTGTTCGATGGCAATAAAGTTGATAATTAGAATTCCTACTTAAATTTAGAAGCCTGTTTCAGCTAAATAAATAAAATGTCAAACCATTCTTGGTTATTTATTACAAACTATCAATCATTATACATTAAGAAACCAAGGGTATCTTCTTAAAGGTACTTCTTGCGAAGATAACTCTCCCTGAAAATACACACATGTTAAATATCTCGCAATTTCCTTGTAATTTTCAATAAAACAAACACTAAAGCAGTAAATAAATAAATAAATAAAATAATAATAATGCATTTTTTTTTAACATGGTCGGTTTTAAAATTTTGTTTCTCTTTGAAATCTCACGGGACACGGCCACTGGAAACTAAAGAAGTGCTTGTAGTTGTAGATGTGCTCCCAGGAAGCGTCTCGCAGGTTGTAGCCTTTATCACAATAAGATAAAAAATCTCATCTCGCACTGCAGTTTCCTTGCGCCATTTCGTTGGTTTTCGAAGAATTTAGACAGAAATGTGGTGAAGAAATTTACCTAAATGTTTGTTGAAGGATGAAGCATTTAAAATATAATTCTTGCTGCTTACCTGAAATGGGCACACAGTAAGAAGAGACAAATGTTTTTTAATCTAGGAAAATATAATTTAACCACGAACGAAAATATACAATAACCACAGTCCGAGTTACCCACCATTTCAAAAAGCGTTTTTAATATTTAGAAATCTCAGATACCGGAATAATTGAAAGCTTTAAAGAAGAATTTATAAAAACGTAGTTTTTTCTTTCTACCACTGTTTTTCGAAAATGTTTCCGAATAGTTTTTATAACGTATTAATTAGTTTCTAAAACCGTAATATCGGTTTCTCGTATGATATCATTTCCTAATTAAACATTTAAGGCTTCGTAACTGAATTTATACATGAAAGAGTAACAACAGAATATTAATGTTAATATAAATCAAAGCTGTTAATTTATTATATATGTCTGCAAAACATGTTTGTTGAACATGAAAAACGTTTACATGAGAATTGAAAGCATCTGAAAAAAATATACAAGGTTGAGAAAATTCATTAATACACTATAAAAACTACTTGGAATCGTTTAGGAAAATCAGTGGCAGCAAAAAAACTTCGTTTTTATAAATTTCTATTCTAAATCTGGAAAATATATTGGTTTCTGATGTTTCTAATGATAAAAAACACTTTTGGGAATCATGTTTAAGTCGGAAGAGGTTATTGTATATTTTCTCTCGTGGTTGTGTTATATTTTTCTAGATAAAGAAACATTCGTCATTTTTTTATAGTATGGAATGGAAAGTTTCAGTTCTGAGAAATTTATGTATTTATATTATAAGGCCGTTATATTTTCTCATTCTATAAAATATTAAATACAAAAATTATTTGCGTTCGGCTGTAAATAATCCCGAAACCCTTGAATATACCGATTTAGTTTATTACATTTAATCGACGAAATCCTTCTAAAATTTGTTTAATAACTAAGCAAATTTTCTATCGTATTTTAAAAAAAAAAAACAGAAAATTATTTTGGAAGGTGAAATTTTTATTAGGGGTTTAACAAGACTTCCGAAATCCTGAAAAATGGATAATATTGATGTGCCGTTTTCATGGGAAGTACTGAAGCGATTTCAAGATGTATTTATTTTATTTTATTTTATTCTGTATTATAATTATCTACATTTTGAACGTTTTGTTTTTCTGGAAGACCAAATCCATTCTAGTAATGTTCAATAAAAGAAAAAAAACTAAGGTATTCAAATCGCGTAACTAATGTATTTTTAAAGAAAAATTGTCAAACGATCAATTATATACTCTATCTATATTATAAAGCAAAAACATATCCGTGGGTAACGCTGACGTTATATGGACGATGGCAACATCCTAAATACTAAATTTATCTTTTTTATCTGTTTCTTCAAATATTTTAATATCTAAACATCGCACAATTTCAATTTCAGCACCGTCGAATAGATAAAAATATATACTTTCAAATGCAATTTATTTGTAAACTATATCTCAATTTACTGATTATTTTTGTTTCTAAAATAATTTTCAAGCAGGATATAAAAAAATCTATCTCTACCACAAGCAGCCCGCTTAAGCTAAAATTGGCCGTTTGAATTTACAACAATTTAAAGAGTTCAGTATTTCTGTTCTTACGAATTTTTATAACAAAATTAAACTTAATAAATAAATAAATAAAATAAAATACTAATTTAACAGATATGTCGAGCTACTCGCTTAAATTGAAATAATCAAAACTAAAAAGTCATAAATTGTGGAATCTTTGGCGATTTCTTCTACAATTAACTCCTGACATGAAGTTGATAAAAAAGTATCGTTTTTAATATATTTCAAAACTTTGTTTAAATAATTAGCATGTTTCATATAAAAATGCTTTGTCGTGCTGTTAGGGGCAACTAAAGAAATATATTAAATATAAAAAATCAATTAGTTTTTTCAATTTAAAATAGTTTTTACCCATGGTCTGTAAACCGGGAACCCCGGGTTGGATTGTTTATCTAACGCCAAAACTATTTTTTTAATATTGAAATCACTTCAGTAATTCCCGAGGAAATGGTATTTTTTCGTAGGACTTCGAAAGTGTTAAAGCCCTTTTAATCCATAATTTTGGACATAAAAGATTAAATTTAGAAATATGTTTTAAATAAGTATGTAAAATGTCGAACCGTATATGAGATGTTTATTGGAAGAATATTTACCTATATTTATACATTTTTAATATTTATCTATTAGAATGTAATGGATAGAGAGCTTCAACACTGTAATCCTTGTAAACATAAAATTCTCAGAAAATAGACACATGTTAAGAGTCTCGCCATCTCAATTTCAATGAATATCTAAAACTAGAAATTTAAGAAAATACATAAATAAAAAAATATTAATTATTTGATTAGTTTTCCCAGGAAGAATCTCACAGGGAGCCTTTACATATGTGAGTCTTTACACCCTTGAGATAACAGTAGTTACTCAAGCGCCCACGGGCATATTTGTCCTCCAGTTTCATATTTCTTGTGCGAAGCCTTTGTACATATTTAAGAAAATAAATAAACACATATTCGTTATTTCAATAGTGCTCCCAGGAAGCGTCTCGCAGGGAGCTTTTACATTTGTAACAACCTTGAGACTAATAACAGTTAACCCTTGAGAATAATATTTTATAAAGCGCCCGCGGGCATATTTGTGCTCCCCTATCATTTATTCTTGTACGAAGTCTTTGTAGAAATTAAAAAAATAAAAAATAAATACATAGTCGTTATTTCAATAGTGCTCCCAGAAGGCGTCTCGCAGGGAGCTTTTACACATGTCAGTCTTTACACCATTGAGATAAGAGTAGTTAATAAAATACCCGCGGGCATATTTGTGCTCAACTATCATTTTTTAGTGCGAAGCCTTTGTAAATATTTAAGTTAGGCCCCTGTTATGGCCATGTTCCTGATTTGGCCATCCCCCTATTAAACGTTAGATAACCAAAAAATTTGCTAACTGGCATGAGCATACCATGAAGAAGCCTCCTAGTGTATCGTGTGATCACTTGCCATTCAGCTAGGTTGAGGAATTTGACGCCAATTTCATATTTTATGTTTCTGGTAGTCTCTTCCTGTTTTTATCTGACAAGTCTCTTTTTTATGGCCATTTTAAAAGACTTTTTTTATAAATATCATCATATTCTATTCCGATTTTAATGCTTTATCAATTGGTGCTGTCGTTGATGGTGTATATTTTACGAGGTGTTCAAAATCAAAGGATTTTCGTGAAAGCTGACCTGATCCTGATACTGTCATCCAGGTGGCCATATCAAGTGCACCATTCACGAATAAGTTAAAGACATTTTTATTTTTTCCAATTGAGGTAAGTAATTTGTTTTAACAAATTTTATTAATCTTTGAAATTATTTCACATTTTTTTTTAAATACAAATTTTTATTTTAATGTAAATTTTGTAAACAATTTAAAATCCACATTTGAAGAACAAAAAAGATTATTCAGTATCATGTTTTTTTTTTTTTTTTTTTTTTCATTTTACAGAAAAATTATTTAATTTAGCTGAACAGCATTTTTAAATATCAGAAAATCAAGATTTGTGAACCGTGGAACAATGGCGGCCAGATCATGTGCACATGTTCTTCATATGGTCACTTTGTACACTTTTGGAATTCAATTTTTTGGACTAGTAAAAGTATTTTCATACAAAATGCAATACTTTTTTATGAAAGTGCATTAACCTGGATCGTTAATAAAAGTTAAACGGTTCTCATTTTCCAAAATAGCGGCAGAAAAAATTCTTAAACTTTAGCATGAACATATCAGGGGCACGCACCTAATTTTGTAAACAATTTAAAATCCACATTTGAAGAACAAAAAAGATTATTCAGTATCATGTTTTTTTTTTTTTTTTTTTTTTTTTTTTTACAGAAAAATTATTTAATTTAGCTGAACAACATTTTTAAATATCAGAAAATCAAGATTTGTGAACCGTGGCACAATGGCGACCAGATCATGTGCATATGTTCTTCATATGGCCACTTTGTACACTTTTGGAATTCAATTTTTTGGACTAGTAAAACTATTTTCATACAAAATGCAATACTTTTTTATGAAAGTGCATTAACCTGGATCGTTAATAAAAGTTAAACGGTTCTGATTTTCCAAAATAGCGGCAGAAAATATTCTTAAACTTTAGCATGAACATATCAGGGGCACGCACCTATATAGCTATGAATGATAAAATGTTGATAAAGTAAAAGTAAATAAATAAAAGTAAAAATAAAAAATAAAAATAAATGGAAAAGAAAATGTAGTTTGTGAAGATTCTAAAAATAGTTATTGTAATATATATACATTTATATATATTAATGAAATCTATTGTGATTTAAGTCTCTCTCGTAGTATTTTCTTTTGCTCTTTTATTCTACAATAGATCATTGTAAATACGCTTTTTGATCGTTCTATTTTAAATGATTCTGAAATACTCATCTATATCCTTCTTAAACAAACTATATTTTTCGTATGTTTATTCAATAAACATCCTGTAAAAAGTATATAATTACTCTGGTGCATGTGGAACATGCTCCCAAGAAGAAGGTTAAAAAATTCAAATACTACTAGTTAGAAAATTTGTTGCCAACGCCTGTTTTTGATAAATAAAATAATTGCTTCAAGGAGAACAGAGCTTTACAGATAGCATAAAGATTGTTTCCATGATTATCTTTATAAAGCAATTTTTTTTTCTTAAATGTCCCAAAGAAAAAGTTGGAAATCTTAGCTTTTAGTTTCTACTTTTATCAAATGTCTTATCGCTTTGTAAAATAAAACGTTGTTTTTTATGTTTATGTAAATAGTGATAATATGTGTTTAAAGATTTATGTATATAACACCAATAATATGTTTTTCCGTATATTTGTCTTTTTAGCTATACACTTTGTCTTTGTCTTTCTTTTTTTTTTTTTTTTTTTTTTAACTTTTTTCCTTACTCGTTTTAATAGTTTTATGTTTTCGTTTTGACCATATTTTTTAATTTTATGAACTCAATGTTTATTTGTCAATTTGCTGGCTTAGACCAAGCAATTCATTTTAAGTGGAGAAGAAATCTCCGAGTTAAAATGCACAGGATTAGATGGGATGATCAGTTAATTATCATGGTTTCTTTTGGAGATAGCTGAAGACGTATGAAACAAAAGCAATATGTTCACAATACTAGCACATATTTGTAAAATTTCCGTAACTAGTCATGAAAAAAAAAAGAACGTTTCTGAAATATAATAGGCATTTTTTAACTTTTAATTTCTTTCATTACTAATTTTAAGAAATCGAGGGGGAGCTTCTTAAATGTATTTATTAAATGCATTCTCCCGAAAATACGTAGAGGTTAAACTTTCCGCAATTTCCATTTAATTTTCATTTAAATAAGCACAAAAGAAAAAAAATGTACAATAATTCATTTTTTATCATAGACTTTTTAAAAATTTTGTTTCCCTTGCAAATCGAACGGGACACGGACACTGGAAAACTACAGACGTGCTTGTAGTTGTAGATCTGCTCCCAGGAAACGTCTCGCAGGTTGTAGCTCTTTATCACAATAAGATAAAAGATCTCTTCTCGCACTGCAGTTTTCTTGCGCCCTATCGTCGGTTTCTCGATTTCAAAAGAATTTAGACGGAAATCTGTTGACAAAATATGTCCAATTCAAACTCAAAATTTTATACTACGATATTTGATATTTATTTGAATGATTTATAGAAAAGTTTTATACCATTCAATGCAGAAAAAAAAAAAAACCATCCGCGTCTTACTTCTATAAATGTACTTTTAGAAGAATATTACGTACGATAACAAAAATAATAATAAATAAAAATACATTAAAAAGAAACAGAAAAGAAATTTAAATAATGTTTCATAAAACGACACTTCATATCATCAATAAACAAAAATTTTATGGATACATTAAACAATAACTTCCATAAATATTTCAGCGTGTGTTCGGGAGTAACGAGGCTCATAATCAGAAATCCTTCTTAAATTTAGAAACCTGTTTCAGCTAAATAAATAAAATGTCGAACCGTATCTTGATTATATATTACAAACTATCAATCACAATGTTAAGAAATCAAGGGGAATTTCTTAAATGTATTTCTTGCAAAGAAAAATTCCCCCGAAAATGTGCACGTGTTAAATTCTCGCAATTTCAATTTATTTTCCAATTAAACAAACACAAAATAAATAAATAAATAAATAAATAAAAGAATAATAATACATTTTTTAGTATGGTTGGTTTTACAATATTGTTCAATCTGATGAGACACGACCGCTGGAAACTGCAGAAGTGGTTGTAGTTGTAGATTTGCTCCCAGGAAGCGTCTTGCAGGTTGTAGCCTTATTCACAATACGATATATCTTTTCTCACACTGCAGTTTTCTTGCGCCCTATTGTCGGTTTCAGAAGAATACAGATGGAAATCTGTTGTTTGAATATGCCCAATTCAGCACTCAAAACTTTATACAACGAAATTGATAATTATTTCATTGTTTTATACAAAAAAATTATGCTATTTAATGCGACAAAAAAATAATACTTCCGCGTCTTACATCCATAAATGTACTTTTATAAGAATATTACGTGCGATAAAAAAAAAGTTTCATTAATGTTTCATAAAACGACATTTCTTGTGATCAATAAACAAAAATTTTATAAGTGTGATAAATGTTAACTTCCTTAAATGTCGCAGCGTGTTCGATGGTAATGAGTCACGTAATCAGAATTCCTTCTTAAATTTAGAAACCTGTTTCAGCTAAATAAATAAAATGTCGAACCGTATCTTGATTTTTTATTACAAACTGTCAGTCAAAATGTTGAGAAATCAAAGGGGATCTTCTTAAATGTATTTCATTCAAAGGTAAATTCCTCCGGTCTGTAACCCGGGTTGGATTATTTCGTTCATCTAACGCCAAAACTATTTTTCTTATATCGGAATCACTTCAGCAATTCCCGATGAAATGGTACTTTTTCGTAGGTTTTCGAAAGTGTTGTTGCCCTCTTCATCCATAATTTTGGACACAAAGGATTGAATTTAGAAATATGTTTTAAATAAGAATGTACAATGTCGAACCGTAATCTGAGATGTTTATTTGAAGTATATTTATCAATATTTAGATATTTTTAATATTTATCTATTCGAATGTAATCCTTGTAAACATAAAATTCTTAGAATATAGACGCATGTTAAGAGTCTCGCCATCTCGATTTCAATGAATATGTAAGACTAGAAATTTAAGAGAATAAATTAATACATATTCGTTATTTCAATAGTGCTCCCAGGAAGCGTCTCGCAGGGAGCCTTTACATATGTGAGTCTTCACACCCTTGAGACTAACCCTTGAGAATGATAGTAGTTAATAAAGCGCCCGCGGGCATATTAGTGCTCCCCTATCATTTTTCTTGTGCAAAGCCTTTGTAGAAATTAAAAAAAATAAAATAAATAAATACATAGTCATTTCAATAGTGCTCCCAGAAAGCGTCTTGCAGGGAGCTTTTACTCATGTGAGTCTTTACACCCTTGAGATAAGAGTAGTTAATAAAACAGCCGCGGGCATATTTGTGCTGCCCTATCATTTTTCTAGTGCGAAGCCTTTGTAAATATTTAAGTTAAGCCCCTGTTATGGCCATGTTCCTGATTTGGACATCCCCCTATTAAACGTTAGATAACCAAAAAATTTACTAACTGGCATGAGCGTATCCTTGAGAAACAGAACAGAAACAGAAAAAAAATTTAAATGATGTTTCATAAAACGACACTTCATATCATCAATGAACAAAAATTTTATAGTTATGTTAAATGTTGAATTTCATAAATATTTCAGCGTGTTCGATGCTGATGAGACTCATAATCAGAATTCCTTCTTAAATTTAGAAACCTGTTTCAGCTAAATAAATAAAATGTCGAAACGTATATGCTATTTATTACAAACTATCAGTCACAATGTTAAGAAATCAAAGGGGATCTTCTTAAATGTATTTCTTGCACAGATAAATTCCTCCGAAAATGTGCATGTTAAATTCTTGCAATTTTCATTTAATTTTCTCCTTAACAAACACACGAGTAATAAATACAAGTAATAAATAAAATAATAATAATGCATTTTTTAGCATGGTTGGTTTTAAAATTTTCTTCATCTTTGAAATCTGAGGAGACACGGCCACTGGAAACTACAGAAGTGCTTGTATTTGTAGATCGGCTCCCAGGAAGCGTCTCGCAGGTTATAGCCTTTATCACATTAAGATAACAGTTCTCTTCTCGCACTGCAGTTTTCTTGAGCCCAATCGTCGGTTTCCAAAGAATTTAGATGGAAATCTGTTGATAAAATTTACTTAAGTGTTTGTTGAAGAATGAAACATTTAAAATATAATTTTTAATGTTTATCTATAATAGGCACACTGCAAAAAAAAAAAAAAAAAAAAAAAAAAAAAAAATGCTTCTTAATCTAAGAAAATATAATATACGCATGAACGAGAATATACAATAAGCATTTACGATTTACCCACGATTCTGTTAAGCGTTCTTTATCTTTAGAAACCTCAGAAATTGAAATAATGTCAGGATTTAAAGAACAGTTTATAAAAACACAGTATATTTTTCTGCCACTGAATTTCGAAAACGTCTCCGAGTATTTTTATAGCGTGTTAACCAGTTTCACCGGATTATCTTTTCCTCGAATCATATCATTTCTCAATTAAGTTGCGTAAATGAATTTATACATGCAAAAGGTACAAAACAATATTAATGTTAATATGTATGTTAAAGCTGTCAATTTATCATGTTCGTCTGCAAAATATGTTTGTTGAGCGTGGAAATTTTTACTTGAGAATACTATTTAATTTTTTGTAATTCTGTAAAATACTAAATACAATATTTAAAGAAGAGAATTTAGTAGAGCTGTAAATATTCCACAAAAAAATTATAAATACCGATTTATTTTATTATTTTTAATCGACGAAATCGTTCTAAAATTTGTTTAATGATTGCGCATTGACCGCATTGTTCTTCTACCGTATTTTTAAAAACTCATGAAAAATACTTTGGAAAGTGAAATTTTCATTAAGGGGGCATAAAGACTTGCGAAATTCTAGAATATGGCTGAAAATTGATGTGCCCTTTTCCCGAGAAGAACTAGAGCGATTTTAATTTATATATATTTAAAATTAATTCTATTCTGTATTATAATAACCTATATTTTCATGGTTTGTTTGTATGGAAGACGAAATTTTTTCTAGTAATGATAATTAAGAAATAAATAAATAAAAAAAATTGCGGGTGTAACTATTGCACTTTAAAAAAAAATCTAATTTATTAATTGTAAAAAATCAATTACATAATACAATTTAAAATGGTTTTCACCAATGTTCTATAACCCAAGTAGCCTGGGTTGGATTGCTTCGTTTATCTAAAGCCAAAACTTTTTTTAAAATATTATTGAAATGACTTCAGCAATTCCCGAGGAAAGGGTACTTTTTCCGTAAGATTTCAACAGTGTTGTCGGCCTCCTAATCAATAATTTCAAACATAAATGATTAAATTTAGAAATATGTTTTAAATAAGTCTGTACAATATAAAACCGTACCTGAGATATTTATTGGAAGAATACCTATCTATACTTATATATTTTTAATTTTTTTTCTATCACAATGGTATGTAATGGATACAGAACTTCACAATAATAATCCTTGTAAAGATAAAATTCTCCGAGTTTTGACACATGTTAAGAGTCTCGCCATCTTCATTTCAATTAATGTACGAAATTTTTAATTGAAAAAAGTCAATAAATGCATTTTTAAGGAGTTGTTTTCATAATCCCATTAGTGCTCCCAGGAAGCGTCTCGCAGGGAGCCTTTACACATGTCAGTGTATACTCACCAATCACGCACCAATCATTTTATTCTGTGAAGCCTTTGTAAATATTTATATAGATACGCATTATAAAGTCTTAAAAAAGTATACAAAAAAAAAAATTAAAAAAAAGGAAAAGAAATAAAAAAATAGAAAAGAAAGAAAAGAAAATTCTTATTTATAGTTTATGAAGGATAGATAAAACGTGTTATCTTCATAGCTTTTTTTTTTTTTTTTTTTTTTTTTTTTTTTTTTTTGGTTTAATATAAAAATTAAATCGGCTCTGACTTAAATGTTGACCGTCTCTGTCATTATATTTATCTTTGTTCTTTCCTTCTTAGTATATTTGGCGTTATAAATAAGATTTTTTTATGTTTGTACTTTAAAATTATTCTTCAAACACATCTATATCCTCCCAAAACATAACAAACTATATTATTTGTATTTTTATACAATGTGAATCCTTAAAAAAATATATCAATACACGTGTACATGCAGAAAATGTCTCCTGGAAAAAGATAAAAAAATTTTAATACTGCTAGCTAGTTAAAAGTTTGCCGACCCCTGCTGTAGATAAATAAATTAATTGCTACAAACAAAAACAGAGCTTTACACATAGCATAAGGATCGTTTCCATGATTATCTTTATAAAGCAGTTTTTTGTATTTCTTAAATGTCCCAAAGAAAAAGGTGGAAATCTTAGCTTTTAGTTTCTACTTTTATCAAATGTCTTATCGCTTTGCAAAAGAAAAGATTTTGCTTTTTTATGTTTATGTAAATAGTTAAACCATGTGTTTAAATATTTATGCATATATCAATAACAATGTGTTTTGGGGTATATTTTGTCCTTTTAATTATACACTTTGTCTTCTTTTTTCTTTTTTCCTTTTTTAAAAATAGTTTTTGTGTTTTAGTTTTGACCATTTCTTTTAAATTATATGAACTCATTGTTTATTTGGCAATATGTTGGCTTAGACCTAGCAATTCATTTGAAATGGGGAAGATATCGCTGAGTTAAAATGCACAGGATTAGATAGGATGATGTGTTAGTTATCATGGTTTGTTTTGGAGGTAGCTGAAGACAGTGTATGAAAAAAAAGCTATATGTTCACACATATATAACAACTATATACAATAGCACTTTTTTGTAAAATTTCCGTAACTGCTCATTAAAATCATTAAAAGAAAAGAACATTTCTGATATTTTCAATGCATTCTTTAAGCTTTTAATTTATACCACTCATAATATTAATTAATTGAGGGGAGCAACTAAGATGTACTTTTTGATAAAGATAAATTTCCTCGAAAATACACACATGGTAAATATCCCGCAATTTCCATTTAATTTTCAACTAAGCAGACAAAAGAAAAAAAAGAAGAAGAATGCATTTTTTAGCATGGTCAATTTTAAAATTATTTTTTCCTTTGAAATCTGACAGAACACGGGCACGGAAAACTACAGACGTGCTAGTACAGGGTGCGGAAAAGTTTGGATGGAGGAATAGTATCAAGAAGAGATTTTGCAGACAATGCTCAAAAACACTTTTCTGGACTAAATTGGGTGTTTCAGCAAGACTCTGCACCTGCCCATCGCACACAAAAGACTCTTGACTGAGTTAGGGCGAAGAACATTGATTTCATTTCTCCCGATGAATAGCGAAAGATCAGTCCTATGGATTTATCCATTTTGGGAATTTTCAAGACAAAGGTCTTAGCTACTTCCCATCGAAGTTTGGATGGTCTGAAACCAAAATTGATTAAGGAATTGACCAATCTTCCCGATGAGATACTTCATGCCGTAGTCATTGATGTCCCAAAACGGCAAAAGGCATGCAACGAAGAAAAAGGTCGATACTTTCAGATATATTCTGCTTTTCCCTTATTTACCTGTTAAATTTAATATGTTTGTTAATAAATTGCTTACATTTACGGTTTTATTTAAAATAATGAATTTTATGCTCATCCAAATATTTTTCCGCGACCTGTAGTTGTAGATCGACTCCCAGGAAGCGTCTCGCAGGTTGTAGCCTTTATCGCAATAAGATAAAAGATCTCTTCTCGCACTGCAGTTTTTTTTCCAGCCTGTCGTCGGTTTCTAAAGAATTTAGACGGAAATTTGTTAAATAAATTTACTGAAAGGATGAAACATTTAAAATATGATTTTTAATGCTTACCTAAAATAGGCACATTGCAAAGAAAAAAAAAAAAGAAAAAAAGAAATGATTCTTAATCTAGGAAAATATAATATAACCAGGAACGAAAAATTACAATAAGCATTTCCGAGTTTCCCGCGATTCTCTTAAGCTTTCTTTAACTTAAGAAACCTCACAAACCGAAATAATGTTCGTATTTAAAGAAGAGTGTATATAAAAGAAAATTGTTTATTTTTCTGCCACTGATTTTCGGAAAGGTTTCAGTTCATTTTTATTGCGCATTAATAAATTTCTCAAACAGGTATATCGGTTTTTCGAATAATATCAATCCTCAATTATGTTGCTTAACTGAAGTTATAGATGCAGGAATAACAAAAAATTATTAATTTTAATATTTGTGTTAAAGCTGTTATTTTATCATGTTTGATTGCTAAACATGTTTGTTGAGTATGAGAGTGTTTACTTGAGAATGCAATTAAATTTTTTAATGCTATAAAATACTAAATGCAACATCTAAAGAAATGAATTGAGTAGAGCTGTAAATATTCCACAAAACCTCTCTAAATACCGATTAATTTTATTACGTTTAATAGCCAAAATCGTTCTAAACTTTATTTATTGATTGCGCAAATCTTCTACCATATGTTCAAAAACTCATGAAATATATTTTGTAAGGGGAAATTTTGATTAAGGTGGCAATAATAATTGCAAAATCAGGGAAAATGGCTGATATTGATGTGCCTTTTTTACGAGAATTACTCAAGCGATTTAAAAAACTTATTTTTTTAATGTTTTTTAATCTATATTATAATTAGCTATATTTTGATCGTTTCGTTTTTCTGGAAGACTAATTTTATTCTAGTAATATTAATTAACAAAAATATAAAAAACTAGATTTTTTTTATTCCTTAACTATTGCATTAAAAAAAAAGCTCCTGCCGAATGATCAATTTATACTCAAAGTATATTATAAAGCAAAAACATATCGTGAGTAACGCTGACGATAACAGCATACTAAATAATTAAATTTCTTTTTAATTTTCAAATTTATTAATTTTTAAATATTGCACAATTTCTATTTTTGCACCGTCAAATAGGAATTTTTTTTTTTTTCAAATGCAATTTTATTTTAAACTGTATCTCTATTTACTGCTTATTTGTTATTTTTCAAATAATTTTCAAAAAGGATTTAAAAAACTTCTATATCTGTTACGTGCAGTCCACTTAACGAAAATTGGTCGTTTGCACTTAAAACAATGGAAATAGTTCAGTATTTGTGTTTCAGCTTATATTCTATAACGAAATTAAACATCCTGAATAAATAAATAAAATAATTAATTAATAAAGTAAAACGCTAATTTAACAGCTATGTTGAACTCCGCGCTTAAATATTGAAATAAATAGAATAAAAAATACATAAATTATGAAATCTTTAGCGATTTCTTCGGCAATGAACTCCTAACATGAAGTTAATGAAATGGTATCGCTTTTAATAAATTTCAAAACTTTATTTAAATAATTAGAAGGTTTCATATATACATTCTTTGTCCTGTTTTTAAGGGCAACTAAAGAAATGTATTAAATCAAAAAATCAGTTGAGTTTTTCAATTTAAAATGGTTTTCATCTATGTTCTGTAACCGGGGAAGCCCGGGTAGGATTACTTTATTTATGTACGTCAAAACTATTTGTTTTATATTGAAAATCCTTCAGTAATTCCCGAGGAAATGGTACTTTTTTCAAAGGAGTTTGACAGTGTTGTCGCTCTTTTAATCTATAATTTCGGACATAAAAGATTAAATATATAAATATGTTTTGAATAAGCATGTACAATGTCGAACCGTATCTGAGATGCTTATTGGAAGAATATTTACCTATATTTATACATTTTTAATATTTATCTATTAGAATGTAATGGATAGAGAGCTTCAATACTGTAATCCTTGTAAACATAAAATTCTCAGAAAATAGACACATGTTAAGTGTCTCGCCATCTTCATTTGAATGAATATCTAAAACTGGAAATTTAAAAAGATAAATAAATATATATTCGTTATTTCAATAGTGCTCCCAAGAAGCCTCTCGCAGGGAGCCTTTACATATGTAAGTCTTTACACCCTTGAGACTAACAATAGTTAACCATTGAGAATGATAGTAGTTAATCAAGCGCCCGCGGGCATATTAGTGCTCCCCTATCATTTTTCTTGTGCGAAGCCTTTGTAGAAATTTAAAAAAAAAATAAATAAATAAATACATAGTCATTTCAATAGTGCTCCCAGAAAGCGTCTCGCAGGGAGGTTTTACACATGTGAGTCTTTACACCCTTGAGATAAGAGTAGTTAATAAAACACCCGCGGGCATATTTGTGCTCCCCTATCATTTTTTTTGTGCGAAGCCTTTGTAAATATTTAAATTAGGCACCTGTTATGGCCATGTTTCTGATTTCGCCATTCCCCTATTAAACGAACCAAAAAATTTACTAACTGGCATGAACATACCATGAAGAAGCCTTCTAGTGTGTCGTGTGATCACTTGCCATTCAGCTAGGTTGAGAAAATTGACGCCAATTTCTTATTTTATGTTTTTGCTGTAATTTCTTTCTGTTTTTATCTGATAAGTCTCCTTTTTTATGCACGTTTTTAAAAGAATATTTTTAAGACTATCATCATGCTCTGATTTTAATGCTCTACCAATTGATGCTGTCGTTGACGTTGTGTATTTTATGAGTTGTTCAAAACCAAACGATTATCGTGAAAGCTGACCTGTTCCTGACATGGTCATCCAGGTAGCCATATCAAGTGCACCATACAAGAATAGGTTAAAGACATTTTTATTTGCTCCATTTGCGGTAAATAATTTGTTGTAAGAAATTTTTTTAATCTCTAAATGATTTCACATTTATTTCTAAATAAAAATTTTAATTGTAATGTCAATTTTGTAAACAACTTCCTTTTAAAGAAAATTCTGTTAAAAATTCACATTTGAATATCTAAAAGGATTATTGAGTATCGTGTTTGTTTATTTTATAAAAAAAAATATATTTAATTTAGCAAAACAGCATTTTTAAATTGAAGAAAATCACGATTTGTGAGATATGGAAGAATGGTGGCCATATCATGTGCACATGTTCTTGCGATGCCATTTGGTACATTTTTAGAATTCAATATTTTGGGAGTAATAAAACTATTTTCATGGGGAATGCAATATTTTTTATAAAAGTATATTAACATGAGAACGGCAAAAAAGAGTAAAACGGTTTATTTTTTTAAAAATGACGGCAAGGAAAATTCTTAAACTTTAGCATGGCCATATCAGGGCACCCACCTATATAGCTATGCATAATAAGATGCTGAAAAAATAAAAAGAAATAAAGAAAGAAAAAGAAAAAGAAAATAAATGAAAAAGAAAATGCATTTTGTTAAGGATAGAAAAAAGAGTTCTCGATACAGTTTTTTTTTTCTAATGAAATCTGTTGTGATTTAAATGTTGAAAGTCTCTCTCATAGTATTTTTCTTTTCTCTTTTATTCTACCTTTGGTCGTTGTAAATACGCATTTTGATATTTGTATTTGAAATTATTCTTAAATACTCTTCTATTTCCTTCCAAAACATAGCAAACTATATTATTTGCATTTTTATACAACATACATCCTTTAAAAAGCATATTTATTACCGTGCATGTGGAAAATGCGCCAGAAGAAGAAGGTTAAAAAATTCAAATACTATTAGTTTGAAAAAACGTTGTCGACACCTGCTGTTGATAAATAAATTAATTGCTACAGAGGGAAACAGAGCATAAATATTGTTTCCATGATTATCTTTATAAAGCAGATTTTTGTATTTCTTAAATGTCCGAAAGAAAAAAATGGAAATCATTGATTTTAACATAAAACATTTTGCGCTTTTTATGTTTATGTAAATAGTGATACTATGTGTTTAAGGATTTATTTATATGACAATAATAATGTGTTTTTGCGTATTTTTTTCCCTTTTAATTATAAACGTTTTCTTTTTATTTGTTTTTTCCTTACCTGTTTTAATAGTTTTTGTGTTTTAGTTTTGACCATATATATTTTTTAATTTTATGGATTCAATGTTTATTTGTCAATATGCTGGCTTACAGCATACAATTCGTTAGAAATGAAGTAGAAAAATCTGAGATAAAATGCACAGGATTAGATGGGATGATCAGTTAATCATGGTTTTTGTTTGAGGTAGCTGAAGGCATTATATGAAACAAAAGCAATATGTTCACTATAATAGCACATTTTTGTAAAATTTCCGTAACTAAACATGAGGAAAAAAAAATAATTTTTTTGAAATTTACAAGACATTTTTTAAGCTTTTAATTTCTACCACTATTAAGTTAAGTATTCCTGGGGAAGCTTGTTCAATGTACTTCTTGTAAAGATAAATCCCCCCCCCCCCCAAATGCACACTTGTTAAATATCCGCAATTTCCATTTAATTTTCAATTAAGTAAACACAAAAGAAAAAAATTATTTTTTAGCATGGTCGTTTTTAAAATTTTGTTTCCTTTTGAAATCGGACAGAATAAGGACACTGGAAAACTACAGACGTGCTTGTAGTTGTAGATCTGCTCCCAGGAAGCGTCTCGCAGGTTGTAGCTCTTTATCACAATAAGATAAAAGATCTCTTCTCGCACTGCAGTTTTCTTGCGCCATATCGTCGGTTTCAGAAGAATTTAGATGGAAATATGTTGATTGAATAGGCCCAATTCAAACTAAAAATTTTATACTACGAAATTTGATATTTATTTGATTGCTTTATACAAAAATTTGTATACTATTTAATGCAACATAAAAATAATACTTCCGCATTTTACCTCAATTAATGTACATTTAGAAGAATATTACGTATGATAAAAATAAATAAATAAATAAATAAAACTTAAATAATGTTTCATGAAACGATACTTCTCATGATAAAATTTTATAAATCTGTTAAACGTTAACTTCCAGAAATGTCTCAGCGTGTTCGATGGCATTGAGGCTCATAATCAGAATTCCTTCTTAAATTCAGAAACCTGTTTCAGCGAAATAAATAAAATGTCGAACCGTATCATGATTATTTATTACAAACTATCAATCACACTTTTAAATAAATCAAGGGAATCTTCCTAAATATATTTCTTGCAAAAATAAATAATCCCGAAAATGCGCACATGTTAAATATCTCACAATTTCCATTTAATTTTCTATAAACAAACACAAAAGCAATACATTAATAAATAATTAAAAGAATAATAATGCATTTTTTAGCATGGTCGGTGTTGTGCTCCCAGGAAGCGTCTCGCAGGTTGTAGCCTTTATCACAATAAGATAAAATATCTCTTCTCATACTGCAGTTTCCTTGCGCCCTGTCGCCAGTTTCCGCAGAATTTAAACAGAAATCTATTGATTCAATATGAGCAATTCAAATTTACAATATTTTGTACTACGGAATTAGATATTTATTTGATTGATTTATAAAACAATTTTATACTATTTAATGCAATATATATATATAAATAATACTTCCGCGTCCTACTTCCATAAATGTACTTTTAGACGAATATTACGCACGATAAAAAAGTAAAAAAATAACAAATAAAAAATACAGAACATAAATTAAAATAATATTTCCTAAAACGACATTTCTTGCGATCGATAAACAAAAATTTAAAATATCTGTTTAATGTTAACTTCCATAAATGTCTCAGTGTGTTCGGTGGTAATAAGAATCAGAATCAGAATTAACTTCTTAAATTTAAAAAACTTTTTCAGCTAAAAAAATAAAATGTCGAACCGTATCTTGATTACATATAGCAATCTATCATCACAATGTTAAGAAATCATGGGGATATTCTTAAATGTATTTCTTTTAAAGATAAATTCCTCCGAAAATGTTCACATGTTAAATGTATCGCAATTTCCATTTAATTTTCAATAAACAAACATAAAGCAATAAATAAATATTGATATTTAACATAAAGCTATAAATAAATAAATAGTTAAAACTATAACAATGCATCTTTTAGCATGCCCGGTTTTAAAATTTTGTACACCTTTGAAATCTGACGGGATACGGCCACTGGAAACTACAGAAGTGCTTGAAGATGTAGATGTGCTCCCAGGAAGCGTCTCGCAGGTTGTAGCCTTTATTACAATAAGATAAAAGATCTCTTCTCGCACTGCAGTTTTCTTGCGACCTCTAGTAAGTTTTCTAAGAATTTCGACAGAATTGTGGTGAAGAAATTTACCTAACTGTTTGTTGAAGGATAAAGCATTTAAAATATAATTCTTGCTGCTTACCTGAAATGGGCACACAGTAAGAAGAGACAAATGTTTTTTAATCTAGGAAAATATAATTTAACCATGAACGAAAATATGCAATAACCACATTCCGAGTTACCCACCATTTCAAAAAGCGTTCTTTATATTTTGAAATCTCAGATACCGGAATAATTGAAAACATTAAAGAAGAATTTATAAAAACGTAGTTTTAGAAACGTTAGTTTGACGGGACATGGCGATTGGAAACCGCAGAACTGTTTGTAGTTGTAGATCTGCTCCCAGGAAGCGTCTATCAGGTTGTAGCCTTTAACACAATAAGATAAAAGATGTCTTTTCACACTGAGATTTCTTGCACCTTAGCGTCGGTTTCAGAAGAATTTAGACCGAAATCTGTTATTCGGATATGCCCAATTCAAACTCAAAATTTTACACTACAAAATTTGATACTTATTTGATTGATTTATACAAAAATTTTATACTATTTAATGCGACAAAAAAAAAAAAAAAACTTCCGAGTCTTGCCTCCACAAATGTACTTTTAGAAGAATATTACTTACGACACAAAAATAATAATAATAAAAAAAAAGTAAAAAAAAAAAAACATAAAAGAAATTTAAATGATGTTTCATAAAACTACATTTCTTATGATCGATAAACAGAAATGTTATAAATCTGTTAAATGTTAACTTCCATAAATATCTCAGCGTGTTCGATCGCAATGAAGCTCATAATCAGAATTCCTTCTTTAATTCAGAAACCTGTTCCAGCTAAATAAATAAAATGTTGAACTGTATATATTGATTATTTATTACAAACTATCAATCACAATGTTAAGAAATCAAGGGGAATCTTCTTAAATTTATTTATTGCAAAGACAAATTCCCCCGAATATATGCAAGTTTTAAATTCTCACAATTTCAATTTAATTTTCAATAATACAAACACAAACACAAAAGCAATAAATAAATAATTAAGTAAAAGAATAATAATGCATTTTTTAGCATGGCCGGTTTTTAAAATTTTGTTCACCTTTAAAATCTGATGGTACAAGACCACTGGAAACTACACAAGTGTTTGTAGTTGTAGATGTGCTCACAGGAAGCGTCTCGCACGTTGTAGTCTTAATTGACTATGACCAATTCAAACTCAAACGCTATGTAGCCTTCTCAATTGTTTTCACCAATGTTATCACAATAAGATAAAAGATCTCTCGCACTGCAGTTTTCTTGCGCCCTATCGTAGGTTTCCGAAGAATTTAGATAGAAAATTGTTGAAGAAATTTACTTAACTGTTTGTTGAAGGATGAAACATTTAAAATATTGTTTTTTATGCTTACCTAAAATAGGCACACTTAAAAAAAAAAGGGGGGGGGGCTTTTAATCTCTGAAAATATAATATAACCATGAACGAAAATATACAATAAGCATTTACGAGTTACCCACGGTTCTGCTAAGCCTTTTTTAACCTCAGAAACTGAAATAATGTCAGGATTTAAAGAAGAGTTTATAAAAAACACTTTTCTGGCACTGAATTTCGGAAACTTCTCCGAATATTTTTATAGCGTGTTAACCCCCTTCAGGGGCAATGTACTCTTGTTGTTAAAATATTGAAATGATTGATTGACAACAAGATTCACGAATAAATTTATTTTATAATAAGTAAAAGCTATCCTTCATGTAACTTATAAATTCAAAATTTGATTCTAAAATTCTGGTGTCATTGTGGCATTTCGGGAGTAAAATTAAGTGGTATATATAATATACCGGCGCCCTTCAAGGGGTTAACCAATTTCACCGGATTATCGGTTTCTCGAATATCATTTCTCAATTAGCAGTGTAAATTTATTTATAGATGCAAGAGTAACAAAATAATATTAATTTTAATATCTATATTAAAGCTGTTAGTTTATCATGTTTGTCTGCAAAACATGTTTGTTGACCATGGAAATGTTTACTTGAGAATGCCATTATATGTTCAAATTCTGTAAACTAATAAATGCAATATCTAAAGAATTGAATTGAGTAGAGCTATAAATATTCCACAAAACCCTTATAAATACCGATTTATTGTATTACAATTAATCGACGAAGTCGTTCTAAAATTTGTTTAATGCTTGCGTAAATCTTCCACCGTATTTTAAAAAACTCATGAAAAATACTTTGGAAGGTGATATTTTCATTAAGAGGCAACATGACTTGAGAAATAGTGGAATATGGCTAACATTGATGTGACTTTTTCAAGAGAAGAACTGGAGCGATTTTAATATATATATATTTAAAATTTATTTGTTTCTATATTATAATTACCTATATTTTCATGGTTTTATTTTCTGGAAGACCAATTCTATTCTATTAATGATAATTAAAATATAAAATAACAACATTTTTGCTAGCGTAGCTATTGCATTTAAAAAAAAAATCTAATATATTAAATGTAAAAAATCAATTACATATTTCAATTTAAAATAGTTTTCACCAATGTTCTGTAACCCAAGAAGACCATGTTGGATTCCCTCGTTTATCTAAATCCAAAACTTATATATATATATATATATAGAAATGACTTCAGCAATGTCCGAGGAAATTCCGAGTACATCAGCAATTTCCCAGTACATTTTCGTAGGATTTCGAAAGTGTTGTCGGCTTCGTAATCCATAATTTTGAACATAAAGGATTAAATTTAGAAATATGTTTTGAATACGTATGTACAATGTCGAACCGTATCTGAGATGTTTATTGGAAGAATATTTATCTCTACTTATGTACATATATATATATATTTTTTTTTTTCAGAGTGGTATGTAATGGATAGAGAGTTTCACTAAGATAATCCTTGTAAAGAAAGTGATTCATTTCCTTGTAAAGAAAGTGATTCATTTCCTTGTAAAGAAAGTATTCTCCGAAATTAGACACATGTTAAGAGTCTCGCCATCTCTATTTCAATTAATGTACAAAATTTTTAATTAAAAAAAAATCAATAAATGCATTTTTAAGGGGTTGTTTTCATTATCCCGTTAGTGCTCCCAGGAAGCGTCTCGCAGGGAACCTTTACACGCACCAATCATTTTCTTCTGTGAAGCCTTTGTAAATATTTATATAGCTACGCATTATAAAATCTTGGAAAAGTAAATAAAAAAAATGAAAAATGAAAAAGAAAAGAAAGAAAAAAAAAGAAAAAAAAAAAGAAAAAAAATTATAATTTGTGAAGGATAGAAAAAAAGTGTTCTCTGTATAGCTTTTTTTTTTCTTTTTTTTTTTTAAAAATATGAAATTGAAATCTGCTCTGACTTAACGTTGAAAGTCTCTCACATAGTATTTTCCTTTGCTCTTTCCTTCTTACTATATTTGGCACTATAAATATGCTTGTTTTATCTTTGTATGCTAAAAGATTCTTAAATACACATCTATATCCTCCCAAAACACAACAAACTATATTATTTGTATGTTTATACAATGGGAATCCTTAGAAAAGTATATAATTACACGTCTGCATGCTGAAAATGCGCCCGGGAAGAAGATTAAAAAATGCTAATACTACTAGCTAGTAAAAACGTTGCCGACCCCTTCTGTAGATAAATAAATAAATTGCTACAAAGGAAAAAAAGTTTTACACATAGCATAAAGATTGTTCCCATGATTATCTTTATAAAGCAGTTTTTTTACTTCTTAAATGTTCCAAAGAAAAAATCGGAAATCTTAGCTTTTCGTTCTACATTTATCAAATGTCGTATCGCTTTGTAAAATAAAATACTTTGCGTTTTTATGTTTATGTAAATAGTGAAACGATGTGTTTAAAGATTTATGTATATAACAATAATAATGTGTTTTTGCGTATATTTTGTCCTTTTAATTATACACTTTGTCTTTTTTCTCTTTTTTTCCTTACGTGTTTTAATAGTTTTTTGTGTTTTGATTTTGACCATATTTTAAAATTCTATGAACTCATTGTTTATTTTGCAATATATTGGCTTAGACTATGCAATTCATTAAAAGTTGAAAATATATCGCTGAGTTAAAATGCACAGGAGATGGAATTATGTGTTAATTATCAAGATTTCTTTTGGAAGTAGCTGAAGACATTGTGTAAAGCAAAAACACTATGTTCATAATAATAGCACATTTTTGCATAATTTCCGTAACTATTCATGAAAAAAGAAAAAGAACATTTCTTAAATTTACAAGGAATTCTGTAAGCTTTTAATTTCTACTAGTCATAATATTAAGAAATCGAGGGGAGCATCTTCACTCACTTGAAAACGTTTAAATTTGAATATTTTTAAACGATTTTTTTTTTTTTTTTTTTTTTTTTTTTTGCATAGGATAGCTGAAGGTGATCTCTAATATGGCTATTTTTTTACTTTTTACGATTTTGGTTTCATATTTTTTTTTTTTAATCAAGGTACTTTCACTTTCAAAACCGGTTCGAAAATTAAAAGTACCTTTATTAAGAAAATCTGCAAACAAAATCGAAAAAGTAAAAAATAGCAATAATTGAAATCGACTTCAGCTATCCTATGCAAAAAAAAATCGTGTAAAAATATTTAAATTTAAATGAGAAATTCGAAAACAACCTGCTTATAGGTTTAACATTAGCGAGCAGGTGTTTTCAAGTGAGTGAAGAATCCCCTTAAATGTACTTCTTGTAAAGAAAAACTTCCCCGAAAATGCTCCCATATCAAATATCTCGAAATTTTCTTTTATTTTTAAACTAAGCAAACAAAAAAGAAAAAAAAGAATAATAATGTATTTTTTAGCATCGTCGTTTTTTAAATTTTATTTGCCTTTGAAATCAGATGGGACACGGGCACTTGAAACTGCAGACTTGCTTGTAGTTGTAGATGTACTCCCAGGAAGCGTCTCGCAGGTTGTAGCCCTTTATCACAATAATATAAAAGATCTCTTCTCGCACTCTCGCACTGCAGATTTCTTGTGCCCTGTCGTCCGTTTCCGAATAATTTAGACGGAAATCTGTTGAAAACATTTACTTCACTATTTATTGAAGGATGAAACATTTAAAATATGATTTCTAAGACTTACCTGAAATACAGAAGGTTGTTTGCATTTTATGGAAACGATTTTGAGATTAATTTCTACGCATAAATGACATATTCTTTGCAACAGTTTGACTTTGTTGGATAGCCTTGACTTTTGGCTATAACTCTGGCTTGTAATTTCTTTGATAACAGGATTTCCTTCTTACAGTCATGTCAGTTTTTCCCGATACCTCTTCTAAGGCTTTCCAAAATCTTTAAAATATTCGGGAATTTATTTTAAAAATGCAAATGCTGAAAAAGGCCATTGATGAGGGGTGGTGCGTGAGGTGATTTTACATGCATTTTTTCAACTGAGGCACAGTTTATTTTAGTTTAGGATTCTTTCTTTGATAAATATGTGCCAGATGTTTCATGGAAGAGCATCTGGGAGACTTTGTTCCTATGAAACTGAATTAATGTATTTTTCATTTAAAGCTGGAATTTCCTCTCCAAAAATGGGTTCTAAAGTATGTTATTGATAACAAAGCGAAATCACATTAGTTTCACTTAATTTAGTTTAATTGCATAACCAGTTACAGCAGCAAATACAAATTCTTTTGGAAATTTTTCTTTACATTCACAAACTCATTTCTTCTTATTTTCTATTAATTGATATAAATTGCTATTATTTTGATATTCTCACTTAAATAAAGTCATGTTTCATCCAGTGTTACGATAATTTTTTATTTATCACCACCTATGTGTTTGATAAAGCGAAAGTTAAAAAGCGCTATCCAAAACACATAGGAAGACGTTGGAAAATTTGCCAGGAAGAGGCCTGGCAAAAAATTGATATGATTGTACTAAGAAAAAAGTCGACCACGAAAGAAAGTTTGATCCAGAGTTATAATCAATAGTCAGGGCTATTCAGTAGAGTGAAATTGTCGCAAAGAATATGGCATATATGTTCATAAATTAATTGTGAGAATCGTTTCTATGAAGCGTAAACGACCTTCTGCATGCACATTGCAAAAAAAAAAAGGCAAATGCTTGTTAATCTAGGAAAATATAATATAATCACGAACGAAAATATACAATTAGCATTTCCGAGTTACCCACAACTCTGTTAAGCGCTCTTTATCTTAAGAAACCACAGAAAACGGAATAATGTAGGGATTTAAAGAAGAGTGCATAAAAACAAAATTTATTTTCTGCCACCAATTTTCGGAAACGTTTCCGAATATTTTTATAGCGTATTAATCAGTTTCTCAAATCGGAATATTAGTTTCTCAGATGATATTAATTCTCAATTAAGCTGCGCAACTGAATTTATAGATGCAAGAATAACAAATTAATATTAATTTTAATATCTATGTTAAACCTGTTAATTTATCATATTTGTCTGTAAAACATGTTTACTTGAGAATACCATCATATTTTTTTATTCTGTCAATATCTAAAGAAGTGAATTGTGTATAGCTGTAAATATTTCACAAAACTCTTATAAATACTAATTTATTTTATAACTTTTAATAGACGAAATCATTCTAAAATTTTTTTAAGATTGCGAAAATCTCCTACCGTATTTTCGAAAATTCATGAAAATTACTTAAAATTTTCATTAAGGGGGAAACAAGACTTGCGAAATCCTGCAATATGGCTAACATTGATGTGCCTTTTTCATGAGAAGCACTGGAGCGATTTTAATACATATATATATTTATTTATTTATTTTATTATGTATCATAATTAGCTATATTTTGATCATTTTGTTTTTCTGGGAGACCAATTCAATTCTAGTAATAATAATTAATTAAAAAAAAACCTAATTTTTTTTTTGATCGCGTAACTATGGGATTTTAAAAATTAAAAATCTTGCCGAACGAGCATTTTATACTCTACCTATATTATTGAGCAAAAACATGTCAGTGAGTAATGCTGACGTCATATTGACGATGGCGACATCCTAAATAATTAATCTTTTTTTAATTTTTTTAAAAATTATTAATTTCTAAACATTGTACAATTTCAATTTTTGCACCGCGAATAGAAACAAAGATATATATTTTCAAATGCAATTTGTTTGTAAACTTTATCTCAATTTACAGATTTTTTATTGTTTTTAAAATAATTTTCAAGCAGGATTAAAAAAAAAAAAATCTAACTTTATCACGTGCAGCCCGCCTTAAGGAAAACTGACTGTTTGCTCTTAAAACAATATAAAAATTCAGTATATGTGTTCCTTCTAATATTCTATAACGAAATTAATTTTTCATAAATAAATAAATAAATTAAATTAAATAAAGCACGAATTTAACAGATATGTCGAACTACGCTCTTAAATATTGAAATAATCGGAATAAAAAATGCATAAATTATGGAATCTTTAGCGATTTCCTAGTCAATTAACTGCCGGGATGAGGTTGATACAACAGTATCCTTTTAATAAATGTCAAAACTTTATTTAAATATTTTGCATGTTTATGTAAAATTACTTTTTCGTGTTGTTAGGGTGCAACTAAAGTAATATATAAAATTATGTAAATATAATCAATTATAGTTTAAAATAGTTTAAAATAATCTGTAATCCGGGAAGGGTTAGATTGCTTTGTTTATTTAACGCCAAATATATATATATTTTTATTTTATTGAAATCCCTTCAGTAATTTCCTAGGAAATGGTACTTTTTTCATTGGATTTCGAAAGTGTTGTCACTCTCTTAATTCATTATTTCGGACATAAAAGATTAAATTTCGAAATACGTTTTAAATAAGTATGTACAATGTAGAACCGTATCTGAGATGTTTATTGGAAGAATATTTATCTACATTTATACATTTTGAATATTTATCTATCTGAATGCTATGTAATGGATATAAAGCTTTACAAAAGTAATTCTAGTAAAGATAAAATTCTCCGAAAATAGACACATGTTAAGAGTCTCGCCATTTCCATTTAAATTTTTATCCAAAATTATAAATTTAAGAAAATAAATACCTACATTTATTTACGTGGTTGTTTTCATTATTTCATTAATGCTGACAGGAAGCGTCTAGACTTTTTTTTCATTCGTGATTCCGTGTAAAAACCTTAGTCCTACTTGAAGATTTCATAGTTGTTACCTATTAAAATATTAAAATATTTTTTATTTGTCTTTTACTCAGTATTTTTTTTATTATAAACCTCAATATTTTTTAATCGGATATTGTTTTACTTCTTATTTTAACTAATGCAATAATTTATATAATATAATCTAGTTAAACTATCCTCTACCATATTAGTTCTAACCTTACCTTTCCCAAAGACTTGATGATTGAAAAGTGTATGATTTGAAAAGTATGATTTGAAAAATGTTTTAGTTTAAAAGCCAGTTAGAGTCCTGCATCGGGTTGGGTTGATGCTATATTTTTTTGGTTGTGGGTCGAGTTGACTTTAATTGCTTCGGGTTAGGTTTTGACTCTTTTAGGTCGGGTTTCGATTGATTGGATTTTTCAAAAGAAAGTCCTGAATATTTTTCAAATGATAAACTATATATCTGAATATTAATGAGCGTATATGTGTTCATTTTTATACAAAAAAGATAAAATTGATATTATAGATATAATTGTGAACTATTTTATCATAATTGTATTAAAATATGAATTCATTTACCTTCACTTCGGTTTCGGATTCGGGTTGCAGTGTACCGGTATCGGGTTAACAAAAATTGTTTTTCTGGGGTTCGGGTTGACTTAAAGCCGATAATTTTCGTTCGGTTCGGGAACATCCCCACCCGTGCAGGACCTTAAACACTAATGGAGGCTTCGTTCGAAGAAATCACGTCTGAATGAAAATATTCATTTAACAATCGATTATTAAATCAATGTTAGCATATCAAAGAAGAAAACGTATCCTTAGAAAATCGTATAAAAGTAGTCGCATATGAAACAGAAGAGAGAGTGGGCTTTAAATAAAAAAAATCGGTACCAAATATAAAATGTAATTTTTATTTTCTATATATCTCTTCTTCATGTCTAATGAATTAACTAAATGTAAAATCATTTCAAAGTTTCAAAATTCTACTATTTTCAATATTCTATAATTGTGTATCAACAATTATTAGGTCATTAATTATTAAAAATACAACAAAACCTTTTAAAATATCCTTCAATATAAAATTTGAATTATAAGATTATCTTTCTATAACATTTTTACATGTTTCTAAAAAAAAACTAGTAGGAAAAACTGCCAATCTGAACACATTTTGTTTTAGACATGTGTTTATCAATTTCTAAAATAAAATGTGTTCAATTGATTTTTTACAAAGTAACTAAAACTTTATTTATGCGTGTATCTTCTTTTGTAAGTTTTGTCTGTTCAAACAGCTTTCCTTTTTCTATTTTTTCAGTTTGTTTTACATATTTTTATTTCCATTTATTTTATTTGTATTTGTCATTGGTTCCAACCAAGTAAATGGGCTCCAACCAAGTAACAAAGGAGATGTTTCAATTGCTGAGTTAAAATGCACAGGATTGCAACTGGTGATCGATTTATTAACATGGTTTCTTTTAGACTTTTGTTAACATGGTTTCAATTAGATGCAATGGACTCGCGATAATTTGTTCCAAATTAATTCGAATTTTCTATTAATTTGAACTAATTAAAAAGTCTCGAAAACTTTCCATTAGAGCTAGTGTTCAAATTATTTCGTTAATTTCAGTTTTTTTTTATAACATCTGTTAAAATGAGCTAAAATAACTAACATAAAAAAAAGAAAACTAAAAATATGGTATAAACATAAAATAGCATGTAACAGTAAAGAATGACTTCCAAATGACATCACTTGAAGAACTTTTTTTGGAAATTTACTTTTCTTTCATTAAACCTTTAATTCATAATATATTTCAATTCTTTGGATTTATTTTTGTTATTATGCTCCTATTTATCATTAAAAAATATAGATATATTTGAATTTTATACTTCTAATAATTTTAGAATGTAATTCGTTTTTTAAAACAATTTATGTTTAAAACAATTTGAAATATATAAAATGTACATTTTTTAATGTGAAATAAGTATCTTTTCTTTAGTGATTTTCTTTAATGATGAAAAGTTTTTATTTTTTTATTGTTTAATTCCGCCAGTAAATAAGCTCGAAGGTGCCCTAGTCGTTTGATGTTATAAATGCTTCGGCCCACCCGATTCTGCTGGTCGATGTCATTAAGTTATTGAATTTCGCTTTTAATTTTGCCGGTGCGAACTTTCGTGATTGGGGTCTACTTCCCAACAAAAGTCTTGAAGGGGCCGCGGTTCCACCTGTTCCGCAAATAATGGCGGTTAGAGCAACTTGGGTAGTTCAAACATTTTTCACGGCTCCTGAAATTTCGAATTAATGAGCGTCGATTTTATTAATAGTCTTCGGGAACAGTAAAAATTCCAGTCATAATTCTAAGTGATTACGCATCGCCAATTACTCTTTAAATAACTGAAAGTCACAGGGTTGGGCTTTTCATTGATAATGCATCAGAAGTCGCTTCAAATTTGACTTTTTTAATAGAATCAGCTACCATCAACATCAAAAATATTTTTATTATATAAATTGCTAAAAAGTAGCAAAAAGTATTTTAGATTTCGATTTCAAACCATAATTTGAGAAATAAAAAACTTTTTATTTAAAAATTATCCATTATTTTTATTATGAAGAATAATAAATGGAAAATCTTTTGCCAGTCCTGTAAAAGACATTTTATCACAGCAATCTGTGATTCGTTGTAAAACCGTGATTAATTGTTGGTACGTACGTGTATATATAAAATGTTTAACTGTATATATTTAACTGTATATATTTTATATGTATAACACATGTATTCACACACACATATATATAGAGTGTTTGTGCGTTGTGTCTAAAAATTGTAATTTTTCCGTGTTAGAAATCGCATTGTTTTTATTAATCGAAGATTTTTTAGGATTTGTGATTTTTTTTTTATCAGTAAATCTCTAAATCTCTTTGCTTTTCAAAGTTTAATTTCCACATCTTGATGTATATCATGATTTCCTAGTCTAGAGTATGTGGCACACAGGACCAAAATTTAAAATTTCACTTTCTTATCTTTTCTAGTTCACATGGTATAGGAACTCACTGACTCACTCATTCACTCACCGATCATCAAAAATATAAGGTACATCCCGTAGCCCTAGAAATTTGAAATTTGGAATAAAGGTAGTGTTTAGGATACAAAAAGGGAAAAAAATCGCAAAATTAAATATATATATATATTAATACGAAAAATTTGAAAATATTCGAAAAAATTGAAAATAATTCGATTACGTAGACTTAGAAACTTAAAATTTAGTGTAAAGATGTGAAACTTAAAGTTAGTGTTTAATATTAAAAAAGGAAAAAATTAAAATATTCGAAAATAAACTCGAGAAATTGAAATATTTCTAAAATATCAAAAATTCGAAATTCGATTTTGTATTTCTAAAAACTTGAAATTTGGAATAAAGGTAGGGTTTAGAATATAAAGAAAGAAAAAAAGAAAAAAAATCTGAAAATTTCGAAAAAAAGAATAGAAAAATCGAAAAATTCGAAAAAAAAAATCAAAAAATCGAAAATAGTTCGATTTGTTGAAATTTTCGGAATATTTAATTTTTCTTTCTTTATATCCTAAAGAGTACTTTTATGCTAAATATCAAGTATCTAGGGCTGCGAGTAATATCTCACCTCCCCCCCACATCCATAACTTAGTGCTTGCTTAGGAACCTGAAACTTATTTTTATCTACAGCAATCATTTATCTACAGCATATCTTTTTATCTGTAACCGGAACCAAAGCTCCAATTTTTTGGTACCTACAAATAATAGGGGCAGAGTGTGGGTTTAGCAAAAACCAGTGAATGATGTCCAAAAAGAGCCCGATCCCGTTGAAAAAATAGTAGGAAATGCGAAAACCCTTTAAATATCGCTGAACAATACACACTGTACAATAAATGCGATATTTAATAAAAAGTCGTTTCCCCACCCCGACCACTCCCCATC
Organism: Maratus michaelseni; assembly: GCA_963931845.1. NCBI lineage: Eukaryota > Metazoa > Arthropoda > Arachnida > Araneae > Salticidae > Maratus > Maratus michaelseni. The sequence continues at coordinate 312,667,270 of OZ007587.1, read as the reverse complement.
ACCACAAATATAAAAATTTCTGTTAAATACAGTTTTTCTTTAGTAATTCCGCCCATTATCAAAGAGCTATTTATTTCTTTTTCCCATAAAAAAATCAGGATTTACGTTGCTACAACTTGCTATGTTATGGGATGGGATTATTTGATTAAGGCTAGTTATATACAGGCGTCACATTCTCGTGCTATGTAATTGGCAAGTCACAAAATAATCATTAACTAAAGATGTAGAGACTAGGAATGATTTGCGAATGAAAATTTCTGAGTTAATAAGATAGCTAAACTTGACTTTACACGATCTCAGAACTTTTATTGGTAAATGAGTCAAGAGATTTGGCTGCATTTTATTACTTGTACAGCTTCTTTAAAACTGAAGCATCCTAGTGTAGAGTTTAACAAAATTTAATATATCCTGATACACAAAAAATTGTATATAATTATTAAATTTGTGGAAATAATTATTTGTTGAAATAGAATATTTCATATCATCTTAAGTTGTATTGTGATTGGTATTAATGAACTTGTAAATAGCATTGTGAAATATCTTTATTTTGGTTAAAAAAACATGTCTTATAAAAGTTACAAAGATATTTCTGATATAAAATTTTGAATTCATTTTTAAGGGTTTCCTTGATTTTTTTTTTATTATTATTCCGCATATTTCGATAATTTTAAAAAAATAAAATCATTATGTTTTAAAGATGTTCAGTATATTTCTACTATTTTTACAGGCATACTCTTGGAATATGCTATCATATTAAAAATTTAATTGTCATTTAAGATACTAATATTTTTATTTTTATTTTATAACATTAAATTAAAATTTAAGATACCTATTTTATAAAATGCAAAAACGCAATTGATATGTCATACGTTATAATTCACTGTAAGTATTTTTAATTTCAAGCGCTATTTTGTCAAAAAATAATAATAGAAGTAAATATACCTTTTTTAAATAGGGTTTATCCATGAATTTTATTGAGAAAATTCATTCTTTGATAGTCATTTGTCAATCCTGTAAAAAACATTTTACAGTGATCCGTAATTCATTGTAAAAGCATGATTAATTGTGGTTATGTTGTGTGAATGTCGTTGAGTTATGTGAATGTATTTGTGTTGTATAATACATATAACCATATGTAATCCTTAGTGTATATAAGTTTTATGACTTGTACAATAACGTATATTGTATATAATTTTTAGTTTAGTCATGTTATACAGTACTAGACATAATCGTGCATATTGTTGTATAGTCCTATTATATATTCACTTCTAATTTTGTTTAATTATTAATAATCGTATTTTAAAATATTTAATTGTGTATATTCATTTATAATATATTATACTACTATACTTAAAGTTTAAATAATTTTAATGAAGGTCTGTATAATAAAGTAATGTGTGTGTAATAATGATATGTATAATAATAATAATAATAATAATAATAATAATAATAATAATAATAATAATAATAATAATAATAATAATAATAATAATATATATATATATATATATATATATATATATATATATATATATAGCCATAGATATAATCGTGTGTAATGACATATAGTCTTCTGTATTTTCGCACGTAATATTGCTTAGTGTATTAATAACCATGTACAGTTATATTTAATCGTATATAATTATGTATATTCATTTAAAGTATTATAGTATCGTAGTTATAATTTAATGTAATTATTTGAATGAAATCCAAATGTTCTTTTTCCTGTGGGTCTAATTTCTCTTTTGATTGCCCAATTTTTATTTTAAATGATCTCAACCACTAAGAAATATAGCTACATACTAAATATATGTGTATATCAATGCATATGTATGACTGCATTCTTACGGAAGTATATTGTGTCTAAAGATATTTTTGTATTTCATGCTCTAAAAATCTTTCTTGTATAATACCTAAAATAAATTTTTAAAAAATTCATTTCTTTTTTAGCGCGTTACTTGAGATTGGTGAACGTTTTTATGCATATTTTTATATCGTATTGAATTTAACAAATCGTATTATAATTTATAAAACTTTATTATAAATAAATAATAAAAACCAATTCATAATTTAAAAAATTAATATTAATAATTTTAATCGATTAATGTTTGCATTAATTCTATAATATCTTTTAATTATTCTTGATGATTGCTTTTGAGTGGAATGTATATGAAATATGTTGAAACAGAAAATCCATTGATAAATTTTATGATTTTTTTTTACTTAAAAATTTACGGAATGATGCTTCAGTGTGTATGGTTTCTCTTTTAATAAACTGTATTAGGTATAAATGTAAAAAAATAAAATCTCACACAATACCATTTTAATCTTAAAGAAATTCAAAAATCAAAATTCAATCCTTGCATTTTATTTAAATTTTCAGAAAGAATACTATTTAAAAAAAAAAAAAATGTTTCTTTAAAAAAAGGGAAAGGGGGAAAATAAAAATAATAAGGTAGTACTTAAAGATAAACATAAATAATTTAAATTTAACCCGTTCTGATTTTTTTTTTTCAATGTTGGGGGAAAATTATATTTACATCAATAATATTAAAAGCATCTATCCAAATAACAAAAGTTGAGGTTCACTAAAATTTAACATAGTTCACACTTTATGGAAACGATTTTCACAATTAATTTCTGAACATATATGCCATATTCTTTGCGACAATTTTACTCTACCGTATATCCCTTACTCTTGATTATAACTCTGGATCGAAATTTCCATCATAGTCGATTTTTCTCTTAGTTCAATCATATCAATTTTCTCCCACACCTCGTAGAAAACTTCACAAAGTCTTCCAATATGTTTTGGATATCGCTTTCTAACGCTTGCTTTAACAAACGTATAGGTGGTGATAAATAAAAATTTATCGTAACACTGGATGAAACATAGCTTTATTTAAGTGAGTATATCAAAAGAAGAGTAATTTTTATCAATTAAAAGAAAAAAAAAAAGAAATAGGTTTGTGAGTGTAAAAAAAATTCCCAAAAGAATTCATGATTGCTGCTGGATTTTGTTATGAAATTAAATTAAAGGTAAAAAATGCAGCAAATCTAGGGTGATTTCACTTTACTATCAGTAAAATATTTTACAACCCATTTTTGAAGAAGAAATTCCAGCTTTATATGAAAAAAAAAACATTAATTGGGCTTCATATGAACAAAGTATCCCAGCCGCCCTTCCATAACTCAACTGAGGCATATTTAGCAAAGAAAGAATTCCAAACGGAATTAAATTGTGTCTCAATTGAAAAAATTCATGTAAAATCGTCTGACGCATACCCCCTCCCCCTAATCAATGGCCTTTTTCTGCATTTGGATTGATTAAATGAATTCACGAACATTGAAAAGACTTTGGAAAGTTTTACAACAGGTATCGGGTAAACTGACATGACTGTAACAAGGGAATTCTATTATCATAGAAATTTCGAGCCAGAGCTATAGCCAAAAGTCAAAGCTATCCAACAAAGTCAAATTGTTTCAAATAATATGTAATTTATGCATAGAAATTAACTTTGTAAATCGTTTCAATAAAGTGTGAACGACTTTGTGCATATGTCATTTACTTAAATATAACAAAAATAGTTATTTACATACTTTTCATATAACAATAGACTAAGGAATAATTTTTGAAGACGTTCGGAAAATGCCATATTACAAACGAATTAAAAAAAACGTAATAATAACTTTCTAGCATATTTTATATTTTATTACAAATTATCCGTCCGGAAAATTAGCATTTTAAATTTAAAGCGTGAAACATACGTTTGGAATAAAGTTTGGAATCTCCGTCGGTTTGAAGAGAATTAAACAAACTTTTATTATTATTATTACTACTAAATGAAGACATAATAATAAATATATAAACATATAATATCATTACTACACACAGATAACAACAAAAATATTTGTTAAGAAAAATAATATTCAATAAAAATTCATGTCCTATTAATAGGACGCCAGACCCGTACGAGTTATATAGCTAACAGTTCTTCAAAATCTACCATATAGGGATGTGAATTATTCGCAACGATCAAGTGGTTCCTAGAGTTTAGTACCACTTTTTAAAAATAGAAATTTCGCCTTATTAAATCGTAGAATTTCTGTCAATAAATGAGGCGAAGATTATTTTTCTAAAAAATTGGTACTAAAATGTAAAAATCATTCGAGCCCTGTGCATCGTTCCCATCCCTGAATATAACGCATTCATCATACGGAAATTGCCTGTATGAATTTAAAATAAAAAAAATCCAATATTATTAGATATTTCAAGTACTATTACTTCACTTTAGTATACATTATAATTGTTATTGTTGTTTTTGTTGTTGTTGTTGTTTATTCTATACAAACATTGATATCCAGTTTTTTAAGAACTTTAAAACTGTAATATTAATATATATCCGAATTATTTACAGAGTTTCCTTTAATAGTTTATATTTATCGTAAAGCTAATTAATTACTGTTTGTGCTAATGTAAATCCTATTAACTTATATACTTATTCTACTTCTAGACAAGACTAATCAACTGTAGTTATAAAAATATACATAACTGTCTTAAAACGAAGTAAATATTTTATTCATGCTTCTTATTTCCTGCTGCTATGTTTTTCTGATTGAGGAATTCTCCCTTGCAATATTCTTTTTCTAATCATTCTATTTAGCAGTTTTTAGATTTTTAGAGGTCTATAAAATTGAACATCCTGCATTTTATATATTCAATGAATCATACATTTACATATTCTGACATTTTGTGTAAACTTAAGCTGGAATTTATATAATTAAAAAAGTATAAAAAGTACTTATAAATAAACATTTACTTACTATGGAAAAATGTAAAACATTTAAAAAAAAAATGAAATCTAAACTTATCTCGCATCACACACAGTATACGTAAAATAAAGTGAAAACGTCAAAAAAAAAACAAAATAATAATAATAATAATCGTCGATGTAATCTGATTCCACTATTTTCAGTACCTAGAAAAACAATTAAATTTGGTTATGAAATCAAATTCAGATTTTAAGTAACGCGTTTGCATCACAGACACAGATATGCGTCCATTTCGAAAATTTCTTTTCTATTCAGAAATTCCAAATCCGTACTGGAAATTCTGAAAGGGGAATTTTTATTTTATGTAATTACGAAACGTTTGTCATTTATCTACTTAAGAATGACAGACACAGTGTGCAAAAAGAAAAATTATTCTCAAAGATAAAATTTATAAATAAATTATAACTTATTATTACTATTCCGCTGATATCCGCAATACAGAATTTTTTATTCTGAATAACACTTTTTAAAGACATTTAACATAATAAATATTTTTCAACGGCAAGTAACTTTCAAAGCTTAATTTCCGTAATTTCGAAAAACATCTAATTTAAATAAAATATTTCTTTCTGAATGCATCTTTTAACAAATAATAGGCGGTTTTTGAAACAAATTGCTATTTTTAACCTGTTTATTAATTATTTAATGGAAACACAAAAGATTGCCAGTCTATTCTACTTCCAATTTCTAGTTTTTAAACTGAAAGTTATTTGTCTTCCAATCACTAACATCAGAAAATATATCGGTTGTTAACAATGTATATATATATATTGTAAATATATATATATATATATATATATATATATATTACACGTTACAAAAGAATTGAACAAAGAACTACTTAAAAAGGTTGTTTTTTTTTGCAATTTTTTTAAGTAAACACATTGGTTATGCACATATAAAAATCATGCAGCTATTAAGCAAATATTACATAGATTCATTTTAACAATTAAATATATCACAGTATTCAGAGAGTTTTGAAAGCTAAGGGCTTTAAAAGCAGTTTTCGTTGATTATGAACTAACAACATTTTAAATTTCAGAAACATAATACCTATATTTTTAAAAATATGTTTAAAGGTCGTCACTTGACACATTACTCTATGTTAACAAAGATGAGGATAACTTAATTTACAAATAACTGTGTGAAAATCCAATGAACAATATTTTAATTTTTGAAATAAAAAATATTAAAAAGTAAAATAATACAAATTTGGTTGTTTTTAGAAAATTTTAAAAACCTGATTAATCCTTATATAATTCGAATAATAAATTATATATTATTTTAATTTCTTGAGTAACCTGTGTAAATTTGTGACTATTTTGGTTTAAATTAAGTAAATCATAATAAAATATTTTCATTAAAAAGTCTTTTTTTCAAGCTGTAGAACAGAAGACAATGAGAAGAAAGTGGGACAAAAAAAATACAAATTTTTTAATCATTTAAAAATTTGTAAAATATATTTCATGAAAAATTATGCAATTTTTCTAAATTTATACTTTTTCAGAGTAAAATACAAATAATTTTGCAATCAAAATTTTACAGTCTCTCTACTTCTCAAAGATTACAAAAGTGGGTTAATTAAATTTCTTAAGATTTTTTTTTTTTTGTGCTTTAAAACTTAGATTCACTAAAGGTTATCATTGTAGTTTTTGCTGAGAAGATAAAATTAAATTATTTTAAAAATTTTATCAAAATAATATAATGAGAAATTTTGAAGAAAATTATAGTTTTGTAAATTATTTAAAAACATTTTTAAAAATTCTATGAAATTAAAAACTGTTATCACTATGAGCTTTTGTCTGTTTTCTGTATTTTACTTCCTAAATCTGGACCTGAAGTCATTTTTCAATATTGTTATACGTTAAAAGAATTAAGAGTTATTGTTAAAAGAAAACAGAAAATAATCACATGAATAAGCTAATGTTACTTTATTTTATAAGATGTCATTGATAATCCTTTTCGTCTAAGTTTTTCCTTTTTATGTTTTATGCTATGATAATATTGTGTTAATCGTGTTTACAATGCGTTTAAATAAAAATAATAGCTTTATATAGATTAAAAATCATTTTTAGCATGATATTTTTGTAAAACAAATGCATTTGTAACATTATTGCTAAGAAAACGTATCTATTTTGTCAATATTGTTGCAATGAAACAATAGATTTTGTTTTATAGGTGTAATTATTCAAAGGCAACTGAGAAATGTTTATGATCAAATAATTTTTCTTACAAATTGTTTTGTGCATGAAAATGTCTTCATGCTACAAAATCACTCATTTTTGTAAATCTACTATAGCCTACATAACCTAAATTCTAAATTTAAATTGTAAATTATTACGATAAAAAGAATTTCTCAAAATAATGAAATGTACAGATTATTTTATGAAGACTGTGAAAGGTACCGTTATGTAATAAATTTATATAGTTCAAGTGGAAGAAAAGTCATACAGTATGGAATATCATAACATTTTACAATGTTTATGTAGAAAATTATTTCTATGGTAGTTTCATGTATGAAAATTAAGGACATTTCGGCATAAATTAAAGTAATTTTTATTAAGAGAAATGCTGTAAGGATAAACTTGTACTAGAAGATTTTCCCCATCATTATTTCATAGAAGTTTAGTGGAATTGAAATACAATATCCCGATTAAACACAACAATGATAATTATTATAAAAAATGGTCTACTAATTATTATGGTTCTACTATCAATATACTGTTCTTAGATATATTTAAAAACAGTTAAATGTCCATTCAGATTATATTGACAAAACAAACTCTTAAGAAATTCATGTACAAAGATTTTGTTCTTCTGTATTCAATTCATGCAATTACAAGCTATTTAACTGCATCTTAATTTTTTTAATTATTAGTTTTTAAATAATCAACAATATTGAATTTTTCTTTTATTTTTACATGCTTCATGAAATAGAAAACTGAAACGTTTCATCTAATTACCTGCAAATTGTACCACTTAAATATCCATTAATACTATCTGTTGCCAATAATGACGATGTATCATTATTTTTTCAACACAACTACATTTATTCAAGTGTTACTCTATAGGTTTCACAATGTTTCATAATGCAAAATCATTCCGTGTTTTTTTTTTTTTAACTTCCCTAGTACTTACAAATAAGTTTATTTCTAAATGTTTGGCCAATAAAAATGCAACATCATTAAGGAAATGACCAACAGGCCTAGAAACTTTCACAAAACGTATATCATGGTAGGACATTAAAATTATTAGTATTGAAATCGTGTAACAATAAATGAATGCCAGTAATTCATCTACAAGAAGATAAGTTGGTAAAGTGTACTTTCTTCCTGGTAATAGACTATACCTCCCTGTTTGTTTCTTTAGAAGTGTGCAGCATTTCTCGAGAATGGCGACAGAAAGCTCAGTAGTTTGGGAAAAAATGTATCACAGAAGAATATATGCAGATTATCATAAGAAGAAGCAGTCTCTTGAAATTGCGTAAATTCATTGAGTTTGAAAGACATCCAGTTTCACAGCCATTTCGACAAAGCAACATTAGTTAAGAATAGACATCTAGAACTCATTGTTTGTATACATTGTAGAGCTCCATCAAGTAATACAGATGAAGAAATACGTTAATAGAAACACCATCAGATTTTTTGCTCGTACAGTAAAACGTCATCGTCAAGGTAATGGATCGTTTTCAAGATGGCTACATTCCCACGTCTTTTAAAGTACGCTACATATATCTGCAGCAACAATAGCATGCTGGAATGGAGATGCATATGGTCAAATATATATGTTTTCCGACAAATTGCTCTTCTACATGCAACATCCCTGTATACGTACTAATGAAGGATAATTTACATTGGAATCTCGCATAAACATTCTTCATACTTATATAGACGTTTCTTTTAAGACTGACATGCACATCTGACACCCTGAGTATGCAAAATAACATGAGAACTCTTCTAAACCCTGTGGTTGTTTCATACATTCAGGGGCAGACTCAAGCCAACTATCAACAATAAGACAAAGTGCAATTGAAATTAACATTCATCATTTAATTGTGACACAATTTGACCAAGTTACGCCCTGGCCTGCTTTCATCAGATTTTTTGTCATTTTAACTCTTTTGGTCTACAGTGTCAAAATAGACTGCTACGACCCATATAAAAATAATTACAGCAAATCAGCCTTAGAAAAACAAATGCAGCAACCTATAATGCAACATCTCAGAATACCATTTTGCGTCTTCTGTGCAATGCCTCTTTGTATAGAAGCAATTGTTGATCCTTAAAATGAGCCGATATAAGACTTGGCGTTACACTGTTTGGGTATTCAGTAGACTTAATAGTAAGTAGTTTCATTTTCATATTGTAAAATGTAGGAAAAATAAACAAAGTTACTTTTAGCCCCTTTTTGTTGTTGCAATTTTAATGGCCAGCAATGTAATTGTCATATTTTTTTTTTCATTTTCATTTATGTTATAGTTCCATATATATATATATATATATATATGTGTGTGTGTGTGTGTGTGTGTGTGTGTGGGTTATAGAAATATGTTGTGGTACATTCAAATTCAAAATGGCAAAATATTTGCAATAATGGCATTTATCTATAATATAATTAAAAGTTTCCCTATGTAAGGAAATACTAGTTTAAAAAGCAGCTCTAAAAATTATAAATAAGTCAATATAAATTCTTTTCATCTATAATAAAAAAAAGCAAAATCATTAAAAAAGAAACACATGATTAACAGAATTCTTTTAAACTCCAATTAAGAATTTTATATTTTAATTAATTGTGGCATGTGTTGTGTGCGAGTTGCACCACATTTAAATTTCAGTAACAACTGCTTCACTAGTTGTAATTTTTATCAAAAATTACCAGCAATAAATATCAATAAATAAGAAAATAATTAAGGAATAATTGAATAATAAGAAAGTATTTTAAACACTACCCTACTTTTCAAATATCTTCTGATAAGTATGAGTAAGCTTGACATAAAACTGTCAGGTAAAGCCTTCATAAAGTTATGCATGGTGTATAAAAATTCACTGCACAAAAGTTAGTGGAGGAGAGGGGGGGGGGACAAAATACAATCAGACCAGCTCCAATCACTTTACAATTCATGCTCGGAACTCGGACAGTGAAGAACTAAAGATTACTTTCTAATTTCGAAAGAATTTCTATACGCTCCATAATATCTAGTAGATGGTTGTTTTTGATTATGGATAATATTTTCTTCAACCACAACGCTAATATCTATAAAACTTACAAGAAAGAAATAAAAAATATCACTTGTTTAATTCATAAAAAACAAATTCAAGAAAAGGGAGGGGTTAGGGGTTTATTAAATTCGTCATTGACAGTTTGATTAATAATTAATACACTTGAGCGGTTGCTGTAACATTACGTTGAAAAAAACAATTTCTTCAAATTCATCGTGTTTACGTCATTTTTCATCACTTCTATTTGTCTTTATCACCATTACATGAGACAGCAAATATCACTCTCCAGCCCGTCAACTCCTAAGTTTTGAGTATGCCTTGTAATGCTATTTGCATTGAACTAGTTGTGCTCTATGAGCATCGCTAAAGTTTGTGCCATGTATTTTCATACACCGTGTATATCACGAAATATCTATTCGTCTCTACAGCTATTGACAATACATTAGACAAATTATGAAAATTTTAAAGAACATTAAACCTTTTGCAAATTTCATATAACAATTACAATTGCCATAAAACTTTTATAGTAACTCCTAATTCACTATTATTGTCTAAGAAGAACAGAATAACATATTTCCCATTACACGAAATATTACAGTTATTATATTTTCCATTTATTTTTATTATGTTTTTAATGAATGCAATAATAAAATTTTAAACAAATTGGCACCTATTTGATTTAAATGTATCTAATTTTTTTGCTGATTTTCCAACTGTTTTTTGGTATTTTTAGATACCGAAATTTAAATACCTCTTTCTTTAAAATCACTGATATTTGTATTGCTCATCTAACATTTTTCAAATCATTTAAATATGTAACAGTGATTAGTGTTGTGAATGTCAAATTTTGTAACTATTTGTAAAACACTGTAAGAAATTTTACTCTTACACTAATGCATAAAAAGTGTTATGTGTTATTATGTTACCGGAAAATTTCCATCCCTATCATTGATGTTTTAGGTGAACTACTATAGAATACAAATATGCAATTGTAAATTTAATCTACAACAAATTTGTTCAAATCGTTTTCAAATGTAAAATCCATTGCAAGCATTCATGTTCATTATCTCTTATTATCTGTCAAAATGTATTACACATCATTTACTTATTAATATTGATTATGTGATCTAAAAATATGTTTACAGCTTTGATTCTTCTATGAATGTATTTCAATTTGTATTGTGGTTTCAAAATTGCATTCATTTTAATGCCTTTCCAAAACTATGGCAAATAAACTGGCTTTTTTCAAAAGTGTACGTTTTATTTTATCAAAGAAATAACACTCTTCAATCATTTCTCTTTCAGGCAGGTCTCACTAAAATCTTCCAAATTAACTAATACTATTTACATATCAAAAATATTTATTAGAGAAAGAAGATTTCTACATTCAAATATTATTGAGAAAAACGATATATATCATTAACTTCATAGCCTTGTAGGAAAACAATATTAAACAATATGACACTATTTTTCCAATATTGACGTTTCATTCCAAACATTTCCAAAGTGAAAACAATATTTAACTAATCTTAGCATTTCACTAGACTTAGTCAATGAATGGAATATTGACGTAATGTTAAGTAATACATTTTACATATCAAAAACATTTATTAGAGAAAGAAGATTACTATTTTTGAACATTTCTATTTTCAAATGTTACTGAAAAAAAAAAAAAAAAACTGTCTATATCAATAATTTTAAAGCTGCTTTGTAGCACAACAATGTTGAGTCAATATTGTTCATATTAGTGATATATTAATCAATACTGCAATATGAACATAAAATACTGTCTCAACATTGGGATGTTTACGTTTTCCTAAGATGGGTAAAAGATAATTCTCCTTGACACTGTTTTTCCAATATTGATGTTTCATTCCAAACATTTCCAACTTAAAAACGATATTTAACTAATCTTAGCATTTCAGTACGCTTAGTCTATGAATGGAATAATGACGCAATATTAAGTAATGCATTTTACATATTAAAAACATTTATTAGAGAAAGAAGATTACTGTTTTCAAAATTTCTATTTTCAAATATTACTGGAAAAAAAAAGATCTATATCATTCATTTCATAGCCTCGCATCACAATAACACTGAGTCAATATTCTTCGTATTAGCTATATATAAACTAACATTGCAATATGAACATCAAATACTGTCAGAACATTTGGATGTTTACGTTTTGATAAAGTTGGTAAGAGATATTTCTCCTTGATAATTTTTTCCAATGTTGACGTTACATTCCAAATATTTCGAACATAAAAACAATATTTAACTAATCTTAGTATTTCACTAGACCTATTGTCTATGAAAGGAATATTGACGTATTTTGCATATCAAAAACATTTATCACAGAAAGAAGATTAATATTTTTGAGCATTTCCATTTTCGAATATTACTGAGAAAAAAAGATCGATATCATTAATTTCATACCCTTTTAGCACAACAATATTAAGCCAGTATTGTTCATATTAGCTATATAGTAACCAATATTGCAATATTAACATAAAACACTCTCTCAACATTTTTACATTTTTCTAAAGATTCGGGAGAGAGACATTTTGCCATTTCCTTGGCACTATTTTTCAGATACTGATGTTTCATTCAAAATATTTCTAACGTAAAAACAATATTTAACTAATCTTAGCATTTCACTAGACGTATTATCTATGAATGGAATATTGACGCAATATTAAGTAATATATTTTACATATCAGAAACATTTATTAGTGAAAGAAGATTACTATTTCTGAACATTTCTATTTTCAAATATTACTGAACAAAAGATCTATATCTTTAACTTCGTAGTAATGTAGCAAAAGAATATTGAGCAAATATTGCTCATATTCGCTATATATTAACCAATATTGCAATATGAACATAAAATACTGTTCCAACGTTGGGGTATTTAGGTTTTGCTAAAACTGGTGAGAGATATTTCTCCTTGAAAATATTTTTCCATTATTGACATTTCATTCCAAATATTTCGAACGTAAACACAATGTCTAACTAGTCTTACCATTTCACTAGACTTATTGTCTATAAATGGAATATTGACGCATTTTGCATACCAAAAACGTTTATTAGAGAAAGAAGATTGCTATTTTTGAACATTTCTTCTTTCAAATATTACTGAGAAAAAAAGATTGATATCACTAACTTCATAGCCTTCTAGTACAACAGTATTGGGCCAATATTGTTCATATTAGCTATATATTAACCAGTATTGCAATATTAACATAGAATACTGTCCCGACATTGGGATTTTTACATTTTTCTAAAGATTGGTTAGAGATATATTTTTCCATTTCCTTAACCCTATTTTTCCAATACTGATGTTTCATTCAAATTATTTCAAACGTAAAAACAATATTTAATTAATCTTAGCATTTCACTAGACTTGTTGTCTATGAATGGAATATTGACGCAATATTACGTAATACATTTTACATATCAAAAACATTTATTAGGGAAAGAAGATTACTATTTTTGAACATTTCTATTTTCAAATATGACTGAGAAGAAACGATCTGTATCATTAACTTCGTAATCATGTAGCAAAACAATATTGAGTCCATATTGTTCATATTCACTGTATATTAATCAATATTGCAATATGAACATAAAATACAATACCCACATTATAATGTCTACATTTTTCTAAGATTGGTGAGAGATAATTCGTCATAATTTTTCAAATATTGACGTTTCATTCCAAATACTTCCAACGTAAAAATAATATTTAACTAATCTTAGCATTTCACTAGACTTTTATAAATGGAGTATTGGCGCAATATTGAACACCGATCCAACCAATATAATCAATATTGGTTTGCTATTATGGTACTGTCACTGAATAAATATGAAATTACTAGCAGTTATCAAATAGTGAATGTAGTAATAATAATTACTAAGTAAGTAATAATAATTTTTAAATCCTAAATTACTAATTTCGATTGCAATCTGAAAACCAATGGCTTCGAATACAATGTGCCTGATTGAAAAAAAAAGCTTTTTAAAACATTTTATTTTAAACAAGATATGTTTAAAATATCTTTTAATATTTTTACATTACATTTTAACGATTTTATAATATAGAATTAAATTATTATAAAAAAATCATAATTTGAAGAAGAAAAAAATTATTAAAATAATGTTAATCATGTTAATCTAATGCTAAGATGCCAGTAATGTGCCTCTTAAATGAGTTGTGTCTAACGAAAGGTTAATAAAAATAACTATTTTCCATGTAAATCTTACCTTCCTTCAACATGCTAGTGTATTCGCTTTTAATCAAATCAATCTGGAGAAATCAAATTCCACTATCACAAAAATTCTATAGATACACAATACTTTCAATGAAATACACAGCAGAAAACCTTTTTTCAGTAAGTAAATAAATAAAAATGAAATATTGTTACAAAAGTGTGAGAAAAATCAATTTACAAGTGAATTCTACTTCATTATTTCTTTCTAACTGCTCAAAAAGGATTTTTTTTAACTTATTATTATTCATATTAATCATTCATATATTTTAACAAAGTTACTTTTCTCGCCTTTGTGCAATAGTTGGTTGATACAAATACAGATCTAAGATTAAATAAATTAAATATAGATTAAATCTTAAATCTAAGCTAAGTTGCTCACATAAAAAAAAATTAATCTCTAACAGTTAATAATTAAGAATATTATAAATATGTTTAAAAATAACTGAAGATAACATCATGAAAAGAGTATTTATTTAAAATACACATCTTTTCAATAGTTAAAATATTTAAAAATATACAGGTTTCATATCACTCACAAACCGGGTATAAATTTTATTATATATGGTCAGTTGCTCATTCATTTTTACATTTATTTTGCGAATATCATAAGCTAGCTGACAGGTAAATTTGCGTAAATTTCAAATATTATAACCCTTTTTTTAATGATTCAATCAGTTAAATCAATTAAATATAATACGCCAGAAAAAAATAAATTTATAAACATAGAAAAAGTAATTTCATTTCTCTGTATGCAAAAGAAAAGAGAACTCCACTGCAAATTTCATGCTTTCAAAAAACATTCTTCAAACAGTAAATTTTTGTATGTTTAACCTTTTTTCTGAACATGTTTACATTTTATATTTCTAAGGTAGATCCCTCCAGATCTCAATGATATACCTGAAAGTCACAAAATTCAAAAAATTTTGAACCCGAACTGTCATGTGTATTTGGTCTTAAAAGAATAAAGAAGCTCATTTTGAAACATGAATAGTAAACGAGTAATCTCTTGAAAGAATAAATTTGTGAAGCCCACAAAAAGAGCATTTGATGCTGAACAAATTTGTGAAGCCCACAAAAAGAGCATTTGATTACATTTTTTAATGTCTAGGTTGCACAACTCTTCAGATCTCAATGATTTACCAGAAACTCACAAAACTCAATAAATTTGAATTCGAACAATGATGCACATTCGGTCTTAAAGGGATAAAGAAACTCTTTTTGAAATCTCCGTAGAAATGGTAAATCTTCTACCATGAACAATAAACGAGTAATCGCACACATTTGTGAAGCAGACAAAAAGCATAATTGATACTGAACATTTTTTACATTTTATTTATCTATAGGTGGCACAGTTTTCATATCTCAATGATTTACAAGAAAGTCACGAAATTCAATAAATTTGATCCCGGACAATCATGTGAATTCGGTCTTGGTCTTAAAGAGATAAATATATATTTATTAAATCTCCGTAAAAATAGTAAATTTTCTACTATCAGCAGAAAAGGATTAATCGCTTGAAAGAACACATTTGTGAAACCCACAAAAAGCTTAATTAAGAGCCTGCACTGAAAACGCGCAAGCGAAAATACGAAAAAAACGCGTCATACGAAAAATCGCGCAAGCTAATGGTAAATCTATGGGGAGATTATTTTCAAATTTCTCGCTTGCATTTTAATATCTTTAATTTTTTTTTTTTTTCAGCCGATACGGTAGCTGGTCGATCTCTAACGTTATTACTTTTTACTTTTCCGATTTTGGTTACAGTTTATTTATATAAGGGTACTTTCACTTTCAGAACCAGTTCCAACCGGTTCCAAAATTGAAAATGTTCGCTTAGCTTATATATATATATATATATATATATAAAGAAAAAAAACTGCAGCAAAAATCGAAAAAGTATAAACTAACAACGTTAGAGATCGACCTCAGCTATCCTATGCAAAATTAATTAATTAAGAATATTAAAATGCAAGCAAGAAATTTGAAAATAACCTTTCCATAAACTTAACATTAGCTTTGAGCGTTTCTTCCTGTGACTAGTGCAGGCAGTTAATGTTGTGTTTACTTTGACGTTTAACCGGTAAAGTATCAAAATATATTATTTCAAAAATATGATTCACAAATATAATAAAGTGTAATTAATAGTGTAACTATGACAAAACTGACTTTTTAGGTTCTTCTCGAAGCCTCCCCAATACTACGTAAAGTTTAAGAGAGAGAGAAAAAAAGGAGAGATATGAATGTTAGAGACACTAAGCTCTTTATATATGGAGCTCAGTGGTTAGCAATGTTGAATTCAGGGAATGGCCCGGGGGCGACATTCCTCCCCCCCCCGGAACTCGATAATGTTCCCCCCCCCCCGGAGCGACAGAAATCCCCTTCCAGAGAAAAGTGTCTGAATTCAACACTGGTGGTTAGAAATGGGACGGGCACAGCCCATGCTTGTGACAGAGTCCTTTTCGGGCTCAAGCTCAGTTTTTATACCAATGTTCGGGCTCCAGTGGACTCGGGCTCAAAGCGAAAATTTTATTTATTAACAAATTCAAAAAAGGAAAAACTTGCTATTTCAGAAACTAGAATGTAGTCTAACTTAAAGTGTTTTATATGCCTTTAAAAAACTATTTGAAATTAAACATAATTGTTATTGATGGTATACAAGGAGAAATATAGATTCTGAAGCCTTTGCACGGTCAGTGTTAATAACATAAAAGAAGCTGTGGTGTATTCTTTGTGTATCCTGGCTTTCTGTTTGAAGTCATTTTCCAGAATTACTTGAAAACAGAATTCATGTCTTTAGTATACCATAGTTCTAGAATTATATTTTAAAATAATAAGAATTGTGATTTTTCAAGATTTCTGCCAGTGGTTGGGTATAAATAATACATTTACTATTTTAAACAGATTTTCAGATAAATGAAATCATCGAAACGTTGCTATGAGGGAATACTTAAGATTAATACTTATTTCTATGTAAGAAGGGATTTTTAAATGAGAAAATTATTCTTGATAAAATTTTAAAATTTTATTAACAATTTTCCAGTGGCAAAAGTTTGTTCAATCAGTTTTTTTCCATATCGGGCTCTGATGACACAAATTTTTTCGGGGTCGAATTTCAAATAGTCGCGCTCCGTAACACCGAAAAAAAAAAGAAAGAAAGAAAAAGAAAAAAAATAGAATTTATTTATCCTTAATGGATGTAAAATCTGATTTCCGCGTAATTTTTCACTTTTCAAGTGATCTTTCATTGGGAACATTTCTCACAACAGCGTAGGCCTGTTTTTAATTGCAAATCTTAAGACTCGTTCTGGTAGGATACACTTTAAATAAACAAACGTAAATTAAATTGTTATTTTACAGGAAATGCGTTTTCTTATAACATACAATGAAAATCACCTAATTCTAGTATTTATTCAGGACATAAAAAAGATAATTCACATCCTGTTTGAACAATCAGTTTTTTTTTTTTTTTTTAACGAATATTCTATGTCTATTTTCCTTGATTTTCTACATTCTAATTATTTGAAAATGACTTCAAGTAAGAAAATTATTTTAAAATCCCTTTCCCAGGAATACATTGAATGCTGGAGTGCTTTGTTTTGACAATAAACGGAAATTCCATTCTCAATCTTTGAACACCGCTAAGAATGAAAAAAATAATAAGAAAAAAAGAAAAAAAAAGGTAAATGAAATAAACAATTCTAAAATCTTCGTGCCATTTTTTCCTTTGTCTGAAAGCTAAATCAAACTGTAAATTAATATAAACACCAGTTTAGAGTACTCTTTCGAAAGTGCACATATAGAAACTTGGCGAAGAGGAAGAAATAACCATTTCTACCGCGGTACTTAGAATTCTACTTACCGTGATTTCTACTACTTCCTGCTACTCCCTACTATTTTGACATTGATTGATGTATTTTGTCAATATTAAGCATAGCCATTAAGAAGAGTTCCCTGTTCTGTGCCGGTTGGCGCAATTGGCGGAAAAAACCAAACTGGCGCCAAAAGGCAGTGTTAGCATCTTACCAAATTTTCCAAGAGAATGGGAAAATTATATTTTAACAAATATTTATGTCGTAGGATAATTGGGAAATCAGGCTCTTTGCAAAGAGCCTAGGGTGTTTGAAAAGAGACGGTCTAATTGGAGAATCATTCCCCTTTTCCCAATCAGCCTGCTATTTTTCAGGTCTATTGCAAAAAGCCTAGACAGCATTAGGCTAATTGGAATATGGTCATTTATTTCTGAATCAGCTGGATAATTTTTAGCTTATTGCAAAGAACCTAGATAGCATTAGGTTAATTGAAGAATGGCCATGCCTATTTAGAAAATATAGTGTTGTACCCAACTCGAACCTGAAAATTAAATCCGAAGTCGACCCGAACCCGACAGAAAAATTCCATCGAACAGTAACCCAATCCTTACAGGACAAAATATATTCCTTTTAGTCGCAACCTGGCCTGAACATGAAAAATTGAAGTCAACGCGAAATCCGACAATAACCCGACAAAAAAAAAAATACATCAAACCGTAACCCGATCCGAACCCGACAAAATAAAATCCGCCGCAACGCAACTTGTTCCGAAGCTGAAATTTCAAGTTAACCCGAAACTGGACCCGAACCGGAAAATTTAAGTTAACCCGAAACCCGACAGAAAATTACCATCGCCCCGTAACTCGACCCTAACCAGATAAAAAAAAATCCGTTGAACAGTAACCCGATCCGAACCTGACAAAATAAATTTCTTCATCTTGCAAACCGACCCAAACCGGAAAATTGAAGTTAACTCGAAAGCCGACACGAACCACACAAATAAAAATCCATCGATACGTAACCCGATCCGAACCAGAAAATTGAAGCTAACGCAAAACCCGACAAAAAATTCCATTGAACCGTAACCCGATCCGAACCTGACAAAATAAATTTCTTCGTGTCACAACCCGATCCAAACCAGGGAATTCAAGTTAACCCGAAACCCAACCCGAACCAGACAAAAACAATCCAACGAACCGTAGCCCAATCCGAACCCGAAAAACTAAATTCCTTCGTCTCGCAACCCGACTCGAACCTGAAAATTGAAGTTAACCCGAAACCCGACCGAACCTGAAAATTTATGCTAACACGAAACCCGACCCAAATCTGAAAATTTAAGTTAGCCCGTGACGACGAAAATTATTTTGTCGGGTTCGGATCGGATTACGTATCGATGGATTTTTATTTGTTTGGTTCGGGTCGGCTTTCGGGTTAACTTCAATTTTCACGTTCGGGTTGGTTTGCGAGACGAAGGAATTTATTTTGTCTGGTTCGGATCGGGTTACGGTCCGATGGATTAATTTTGTCGGGTTCGGGTCGAGTTCCGGCCTAACTTAAGTTTTCAGATTTGGTCGGGTGTAGGGTTAGCATAAATTTTCAGGTTCGGTCGGGTTTCGGGTTAACTTCAATTTTCAAGTTCGAATCGGGTTGCGAGACGAAATAATTTTTTTTCTGGTTCAGATTGGGCTACGGTTCGTTGGATTTTTTGTCGGGTTCAAGTTGGGTTTCGGGTTAACTTCAATTTTTTGGTTCGGATCGGGTTGCGTGACAACGAAGATTATTTTCTCGAGACTGGATCGGGTTACGTATCGATGAATTTTTATTTGTCTGGTTCGTGTCGGGGTGCGAGATGAAGAAATTTATTTTGTCGGGTTCGGATCGGGTTACTGTTCAATGGATTTTTTTATCTGGTTCGGGTCCGGTTAATTAGTAATTTTCTGTCGAGTTTCGGATTAACTTAAATTTTCAGGTTCTGGTCGGGTTCCGGGTTAACTTGAAATTTCAGCTTTGGATCGGGTTGCGTTGCGACGGATTTATTTTGTCGGGTTCGGATCGGGTTACGGTTCGATGGATTTTTTTTTTTCGAGTTCTGGTCGGATTTCGAGTTAACTTCAATTTTCAGCTTGGAGTCGTATTGCATGACGACGAAAATTATTTTGTCTTGTTCGGGTTGGGTTACTAGTTAACTTCGAATTTTTAGGTTCGGGTCGGGTTGTGACATAAATGAATTTATTTTGTCGGGTTTGGATCGGGTTACGTTTCGATGGATTTTTTTGTCGGGTTCTGCTCGGGTTTCGGATTAACTTCAGTTTTCTGGTTCGGGTCGGGTTGCGACTCGAAGGAATTTATTTTGTCCTGTTAGGATCGGGTTACGGTTCGATGGAATTTTTCTGTCGGGTTCGGGTCGACTTCGAATGGAATTTTCAGGTTCAGGTTGGGTACAACACCATATATGGACAAAGAGTTGGTCATTTTCTAAATAGGCCTCGCGATTTTTCAATTAACCTAACACTATCTAGGCTCTTTGCAATAAGCCTTAAAATTATCAGGCTGATTGAGAAATAAATGACCATATTCCAATTAGCCTAACGCTGTCTAGGCTCTTTGCAATAGGCCTGAAATATAGCAGGTTGATTGGGAAAGGGGAGATGAATCTCCAAGTAGACCGGCTCTTTGCAAAGAGCCGCATTTTCCAATCAGCCTACGACATTCATAAACATTCGTTCATTAAAGCGTGTTTTTGCGCCATCTTAAAAAAATAAGTAAGAAAACAAAATTTTATCGCCATTTTCGATATTTTAACAAATAATGAAATTACATAAACAAACATATTTAACAAACCTAAGAGTCCTTTTTGTGACAAATAATTGTTATTCCCTCTTGCTCTTGTCAGGGGGACAAATTGTAAACATTTAATAAACAAACAGAAAAATTAACCGAAAATAACTTGTGGAAATCTCAGGAGAGATTTAACATATAAATAACACACAAAATCATAAAATGAAGAATTGGTTCTTCATTTACGCTTTATATAAATATTTTAAGGTGATTAATATTTCCGAAGTCACAGATAAAAAGGTTCAAATCTCGTTCACAGCTGCCATTACAATTTAAAAAATATATACATATAGAAAATAGAAAAATATCTATAAAAAATGCATAAAAAACACATTTACATAATATTACATCTACAGAAACGTACCATTTTGAAAAAAGCAACCCAAAAGCTGATGATCGCAACAGCCATATCGAAACATTTATCGTCAAAAGTAAACTCGCCAAATCTAACGACACAGGATATGGGACTTTTCCCTAGCCATTACTTAAGAAACTTTTGCAGTGTTGAATTCAGGGGGTGGCCCGGGGGGGACATGCTCCCCGGAGCATTGATATGTCCCTCCGGAAGATTGGATATTATATGCTTTTAAAGGTTAAAAATTGCAATGTCCCCCCAGAAATCTGTGATATCCCCCCCCCCCCCCACACACACACGGAGTCACAGAAATCCCTCCCGGAGAAAAGTTTCTGAATTTAACACTGAACTTTTACTTTACGACTTCATAATTGTTTACTCTTTTCTTCAATTTTTTCAAAGTATTTCACGCAATGCTGTAAAGGCCATTACACATTACGATGATATATAATTTCAGAGAGACAAAGTTTGTAAAAATCACTCGGAAGTATAATGATTTGCAAGTTTAGTTGTGTTTTTTTTTTTTTTCCAAAGAAAGATTATAAGCAAAAGAAAAAGGAACATTATACTCTGAAACAAATTAGAGGATGGTAAACCAAGAGAATGCTTGCTGCTTAAACAGAGCTCAATTAAAGCCTAGGCCGACGGAGTTCTTAACTTGGACACCTACCCAAACTTACTATGCATTTTTTAAATGAATTATTTAGCCAATTTTGACCTTTACTGATTATATAATCAATAATTTATACTTGTAGTGTACGAATATGTTAATTATGAAGATATACCTATTTAAATATATATAAATACATATGTAAATATATAATAAATACACATATAAATATATAATAAATACATATATAAATATATAATAAATATATATATATATATATATATATATAGATTTATATATCCATATATATGTATTCTAAGGTATCGAAAATATTTCATTTTTTGAGACGGCATAGAAAAAAGGACCTTAAATGTGGAACACAGAACTTGGGCTCAACTTTAGCTTGATAGGTCCTGTGCTTGGGCAGTTTTTCATCATATAGGACCATAATACATGCCAGACTTTATCTGGTACTTTTTTAATATAATTTTCGTTTAATTTTTTCTTTTTGTATGTTTGATTTAAGATTTTGTCTTATTTAATGAAAATTACCCGTTTAAAGATTTCTGTCTGGCAGTGCTAAACTCATATAGAACGAGAACAAGGAGTAGCACTTCTATACCATTGATAACCAGGAAACCCCCAAATTCTTCAAGTACAAACTTTTCATACTTTGTAGCCCTGCGGCCAACCCATGAATTCGTCTCTGGTAACACATTGTTAATCTTTGACGAGTATACTCGTCCTTTCATAGCTGCCAACTTATATGTTTTTTTGTTACTAGAAATTTTGAAGAATACTTGATAACAGAAATCGGCGATCAAATAAGTGAAGATTATTTTTAATATATAGTGGTAACAAAAAAGCATTATTAAAGGAAAAAAGAAAACTATTTCATATCATACTGAAGGTCAACAAAGTGTTACGTCCTCATGGCCCAACTAGAGTAACTTAAATTGAGAAAGTTAAACTTATATCTTCCTTTATCACTACTGTAAAACACACTATATAAGTGAACCGAAAAAGTGAATTTTTTACAGATGTTGGTACAAAAGTCCTGAATATGACATTCCGAACCCTACAACAAATGTAAAGTTTGGATATCCTTTGCCTCTAATCTCACAAATTATATTAGTGATCATTCACATACATACATTATACAATTTAGGGCTCTATCAGTTATAGGGCTCTGTCAATTATAGGGCAATAGAACATTTCCGTTTTGTTCATGCTTCAATATGACCCTGAAGATAGCAGTGATGGCTCGTGAGTGGTTTCTTTAAGGCGCTATAATGGTCCCAACTTTTATTCTTTTTTAGCTACCCTTATTTTTTAATAGAAATCTTCGTCTTGTTTAATTATAATAATTCAACAATTAAATGACAATAATAATAATAATAATAATAATTTAGCTAGTGAGAAAAAAATAAAATAAATACAAAAGCGTAGAAGTTCCATCCATGCATGTAGTACCATAAAAAAAAAAAAAAAAAAAAAAAAAAAAAAAACAGTTATGAGACGCCATTGGAATAGCCTAACTTAAATTTGAAAAACTAAACTAACCTGCCATATACTCACGGAAAGGTTTTAGAAACATTTACTTTCACTTGCAAACCCAGCAATAAAATTATTTGAAATCATTTACTGGAAACATGGGATTTCTTTCTTCGTGTCTCACTAAAAAAATTAAAGTCACCATAAAGGTTTCAAGATCTTTTTTTTTTTTTTAATATAAAATGAAGTTAGTGTTAGTAATTCATTAAAATCTAGAATATAGATAGTAATACATTGAAATTTAGAATGTAGTTTGTAGTACGTTAAAATAGATAAATTAACCTCTTCGCGACGAGCGTTTTTTACACTTCTTTTTAATTCTTCAGCACCAGTTCTTAAATTTTTTTATTTTCGCCTTATTTAAGGCTTGTTCTCAGTCAGATCGACGATTCCCCTCTCTAATGTTAAACCTATGGGCTTAAAATGCATCCATATTTTTCAAATTTCCCCTCGGAAAAATAAAATTTGTGCCTTCTTTTAGGTAGATTTCGTAAGAAATACTACCTATTACATTCTCCCCTATGTTGGAATTTCTGGAAAATTTTTGCAGATCTACGCTGATTATGACTCCCAGAACCCAAAACAATCCCCAGTTCAAAACTTCCGAAAACCTCCTACAAAAATAATAATTTACCTATTTTCAAGCAAATGAATATATATATATATATATATATATATATATATATATATATATATATATTTCTCCCACATCAATCTTAATCATTCTAGCTCAGCAAACAACCAACTACTCAAGTATTTGCATGATAATAATGTTGATATAGGTCTATCTATCTATCTATATCACTCTTTTATGGACACGATAAATTCAACAATTCTAAACAAATCTCTTCCAAACTGATACATAAAATCAAGGGGCATAAAATCTCAGTCAAGTTCGTTAATGACCAAAATCGAACCAAGGGGTAGGGGGGGAATGGGTTTTTTTTTTTGTGAAAACAGAAAAAAACATAACTTCTTAATTATGATACGTATCCAATCCGTTTAAAGTTATTATTACTTCTAGGAAAAGGGCCGAAAATTTATGTATGCCAGATTTTTGATATAATTAAAAATGGCCTCGAGGGGGGGGGGGGAGGGTATAGGGGTTTAAGAAGAAAAAAAATAATAACTTTGTCAATTCAAAAAATATCAAATCCGCTTAAATTTATTATAAATCCTCTTAATGTTATCTACAACGTTTATATCGATAAGTTTTTTATCATGTTTTTTTTTCAAGTTTAAGAAAAAAACAAATCATAACTTTGCCAATTCACAAGATATCAAATCAACTTAAATTTATTATAAATCCTCTTAATGTTATCTACAACGTTTATATCGACAATTTTTTTATAGAACCAACTCTTACAGCAAATAATAACAATAATAAAATAAAAATAAATAAATAAAAATAAAAACAAAAAAATCCCTGCCGGCTCCGAATACAGACACAGTTAGATTTCGAAGTGGGCGGTCCCAACTGTCGCATCATGGCATAAAGGTCGTTTCTTATGCAATTCCCAATAAACAGGGAACCCACGGTCTGCGTCTTCGAAATTTACCTGTGCCTGTAGGCCGAGCCGTCAGGAATTTTTTTCTGTTTGCTCTTTTTGAAGGATTTTTTTTTTTTTTAAATCTTTATTTGACAAAATGTTTCTAAAATACATAGGTATTTCAAGTGTTAAGCTCTTATTTACAACTCGGCTGTTTTCCTTAGATTTTGACATTTTAAATAAAAATTTAAGTATATATTTTAGAAACATTTTTGTCAAATAAAAAAGAAAGAAACATCCTTCAAGAAGAGAATAGAAAAAATAGAAGATAAACATTTTAATTTTTCGAGGTGAAATTCGAAAAATACGTATGCATTGCGAGCACATAGGTTTAACATTATAGAGGGGAATGTGCTGGCTGACTAATGAGAAGGCGTAAGGTGCCCGCATCACTGTGAAACTCCTGGATCGTTAAATCCCATGTTAACCTATGGGAAAACTGATAGCACGATTCCTTATTACATAATACATTTATCGACATACGGTTTTCAGTTTTCACCATCAGAAAGCAGACGTCAGATGTCGATGATGTGCGTTTTTAACACTTTCCAACCTAGTTGAAAAGTGTTTATGACTTCAGTTTGTCTGGCCGTCTGCCGTCTGTCCGTGCTCTAACTCCCGTAAATATGCTCAGATTGCTCTGCAATTTTTATATGTTATTGTCGTTATCTATAGCATGTTCCCTATTTCAACTGAAGTATGTAGCACTTAGACACTCAAAAGAGTTCCGTTACATTACGGTCTATGGGGAAAAATCATTCGCGGTTCATTTTCATGATGTTACACAATTTCAAACACATCGTAATTGATATATATCACTAAGGTGCATTACAAGAAGATTAATATGGAATAGGGTGTGCATAGCACTTATAGTTACTTTACAGGGACAGTCAAAAGAATTCCGTTACATTACGTCTATGGAGAAAAATCGTCTGCGGTTTATTTAAATAATGTTTCACTATTTTAAACGCATTGAAATTTATATAGATCACTAAGGTGCATTACAAGAGACTTACTACGGAATATTGTGTGTATAGCAGTCATCGTTCATTTACAGGGACACGCAAAAGAATTCTCTACTGTCTGTTAACAATAATTCCTGGAAGTGCGTTTTAAGTTACTGGACGCGATTTTAAATTTAACTCACTTTTTGTTTATTACGTGGTGTGTATAAATTCTGTAGATCATATACAGGGAAGCACAAAAGTTCGCAAACACATTTCCGTTTATTGACAAAAACTCCAGAAGGAGAATTTTAAACTGTGCTACGCGTTTCTTAACTGAACTAAAATTTAGCATTCTATGTAGTATATATACAAATCTATAGATCATATACAGGGCTGAATAAAAGCATTCGGATATTTTTCCGAATATTGTATATGTTGGAAATAAATGTTGGTAATTCCAGAAATTACGTTTTTAACTATGTTATGAGTTTTCCAACTTGTTTACTTCGATGTTATCTTTCAGCTTATTAAACGGTAATGATTTGTAAAATTATTTTGGAAGCGTTGGAAAGTGTTACATAATCTATGCTTGACGCATGATTTTTCGTTCTTGTTAAATATTGTCTACGTAAATTTTAAGTATTTTTAAGAAAATGATAAAATTTCAAAGTTTGTAAGGATTTTTAAATACTTAAAGTTTAAGGACACATTTTTAAAAACGCACATTGTCGGCATCTGACGTATACTTTCTGATGCTGAAAACCGTATTTTAATAATTATATTAGGTAATGAGTAGTCGCGCTTGTTTTTCCATAGGTTAACATGGCATTTCCCGATCGGGGAGTTTCAGTGAAGTGGCCATCTATGATTAAAAATGGCGAAATTTTCTGTACTACTGTACAAAGCTGTACCTGGGTATTCAAATGCAAGGATTTCGAGCACCTTAAACGGCAGATATACGGGATGCAGTCGCGAAGTGGTTAAATTATTAAACATTAAATTGTATTTCTTGTTCAAGTATTACAATTTTCTATAAGGCAGTCGAGAAGCCTTTCTCTTAATTAGTGCTGCCATCTAGCAGTCAAAATGAAAGAAAATATGTTACAGCTTGTTTCTTGATATATTAACCCATTTATGCCTAGCGTCCCAATTTTGGGACGCTTTAGTAAAATGGGAAAAAGTGCATTTCACACCACTTTTTTTAAAATAAAAATTTGGTGACTTATTTTATCGAGGACTCCTCTATAAAATAAGACACCAAATTTGTATTTAAAAAAATGTGATGAGAAATGCACTTTTTCCCATTTTACTAAACCATCGATGCTAGGCATAAATGGGTTAAAAAATTCTTTGCAGAGAAGAGGGTGTATATGTATACATTAACAAACTCTTCAATCATCCTTCAAATTCATGCTGACAAAATTAATGTGGAAAATACCCCAGTTATACGTTATTTATCTTATTCAATTTTTGTTTGTAACTAAAATGTTAAATATACGATTTTTTTTTTCTGAGTATTACTCACTCATGGAAAATCAAACTCTATTTTTTTTCTTTCTCAGAAATAATAAAGAGAAATTTTTCAATAATAATAATAATAAACTTGGTACTAAACGAACAAAAGAGCGGGTTGACCTTTCATGTGTAGTTTTTGTTTTATAAAAAGCTTTTCGCAGTTAAAATGCGGTTGCATGGAGCGGGCTAAATTAGCAATCTTGGCTAACAATCTTAACTAACTTAAACAAATAAAGTCTTATCAAAAACTATCTATTAATTATTGCAAACCACTGGAGATTTTTCATTATATTTCATATATATTATATTAAATTTTACATATTAGAAAAATGATAATTGAAAGTATTAAATTATATTCTTCTATATATTATAATGTAAATGCTTGCAGTAACATTATTAAAACATTATTAAATTACACTGCAAATGACTTTTTCCCGCAAAACATTGTGTAACAAATTTCTTTTGTGTGACCCTGTAAATTAATAATGCTTTGCACCCCATATTTTACAAAAAGCATGTTTTAGTGCACTACATAATTGTATATGAGTTTCATCATGTTTCAAATGGCGTAACATGATCAAAATGCACTTGAGGCATTTTTTTTCCACATTGACTGCAATGTACCAGAATACTTTTGAATGTCCCTGTAAATAAACTATAAACGCTACACACATCATTTTCAATAGGGATCATTATATAGTAAACGGCAATAACATGCAAAAATTTCTAGGCAATCCGAGTATATTTACGAGAGTTAGAGCACGGGCGGACAGACAAACCAAAGTCATAAACACTTTTCAACTAGGATGGAATGTGTTAGAAATAGAAAATAAAATACAAGACAAATAACTATACCAAGTTCTAATGAACTATCTTATTTTTTAAATTATTAAAGTATACTGTAAAACAAAAATATCTTCTTTAACTTTATTCACAACAAGCATAAGAGCTTACAAAAGGCAGATGGAAAAGTTACTGTTTTGTGGCGAAAATTGCAAAATTGCATTTTATTATTTATTATCACGACAAATGACTGAAAAACAACATTAACTAGTAGAAAAGGCTTATAATATACTTCTATCGTGTGCTTATCAGCAAAAAAGATTTTATAAATGAAATAAACGCTGCGTGTTTATTTCATTTCGTGTTTCATTATCCTCTGTTTCCCCGATTCCTATTACAGTGGAACTCCAGATATACGTTACCTGAGTTGTACGTTTCCCTCAGTTATACGTTTCAACTCAGCGGTCCCGACCACTTGCCATTAAAAATTAGCTGAGATATACGTTTTGAATTACACATTTCCCTCAGTTATACGTTACGTTTTTGCGTCCCCGGACGAATTTATTTTTCATTTATCCATTTTGAAACCGGAAACACTGACGACACGGCCGAGGAGTCTGATTTGAAAGATCCCACTCAAACTTCAGAGCTGATGTGAAAGCTTTTGACGTAGTAAATCGGTTCGTCAGTAGTAAAAGCAGTAACGATAAGGCGGCTGCATTATTAACAGAAATGCAAAATTTGCTGTTCAGTGTCGGCTCTGCCAAAAAGAAACAATTGAAGATTAGTGATTATTTCAACAAGATTCATAAAATTTTCTTAAAGAGTCATCTACAGATCAAAACAAACCCAATCTTTGTCTTTTTCAATGGGAAGACCTAGTGTTGACAAGATATTTTAAATTTTCAGTTCAAACTATGCCTAGATACCAAATTTCATGAAATTTCCTACGATTAGTTTCAGAGAAATTAATTATTTTAAACTGATAATATTTTAGTGGCTGTATCCAAATTGATGTTCAGTATTCTATTGTTCAAATGCTACAGAATGACTAAGTCACTTCTATTACTGCATTATTTATTGCCAATATGACCATTTTACTCACTTAATATGTTTCGGTTATTATTCTACAATTAAAATCCTTTTCAATATTAATTTTATAATGTTTCCAAGAGTTGAATTATCCGATTAAAAATACATAAGGTTATCTGTGATTAAAATAGTTTTCGAATATGTGAATTTTATAGGTGTTTGTATATTGTTTTTTCTCAGATTTTACATTTATTTTACTCTCTCTTTTCTAAATTTATACGTGAAGAATATCGGCGAATACAAAATTGTATGAAGCAATATAAAGTTGGTTATTTGTTACGACCGATTATCTGCACTGAGGTTATATAGGCCGGCGGGGGTATACTCGCCGTGGGGGTCTTTCTAAGGGATCCTAACCCATATTTATGCAAGATTCGAAGAAAACCACATAAAACTCCGAACGGTTAGGTTGACGAGCGCAACAGGGGTTTGACCCAGCACTTCCCGTCGATCAGCTTTGAGAACAGAACCTCTCGGCCACTTGTGGGGTAGCAGTATAAGGAAATGATGTAGAAAAAACCCAGACAAATTGCTTTTCAGTCGGAGTTTAAATATTAACTCGATTGATAATGGCATATTTTAAAAACCTTTTCATCAAATACATAACACATATGCATTTATAAAAAACTTTGCTTCAAACATATATACCACGGAAAAAATAAAATAGTTTTATTAGACTGGAGAAGAAGCTAGAAATTCAATTAAAGGTAACAAAAATAATAAGTAAGATTTTTTTTTTTCCTCCTAAGATAGGACTGTTCATTTTTAAAAAATAAGCTTTGTTAATTTAAAAATAAAAGTGAAACTAACGTACATAATTGACGTAAAATTATATCTCATGCAAATACGATTTACGTAATTTTAATAAAAAAAAAAAAAAAAAAAAAAAAAAAAAAAAAAAAAAAAATTGTTCTTATCAACAATAAAATGAGTAAAATATTTTTTTTTCAAATTATGCTTTTCTGCACATCATAGCCACCCTTAAGCTAGCATCTTGCCATTTTTTAAGCATAATTTGGAAGATATAAGCTCTACTTAAAGAAAAAAAAATTAAATTTTGAATGCGCACAAAGCAGCACATAATAAATGTAAATCTATACAAAAAAAAAAAAAAAAAAAAAAAAGGATGTAGGTTGCAATTTATAATTTTTTCGAATATTATTTTCATAATTCATATTATAAAATTATAAAAATTACAAATTCAACGTATTATTATTATTTTTTTTTTTTATTATAACCAAACAAAAAAATAGCACATTAGATTATAATTTCAGGAGATATTAATAAAAATATAAAAATGTAATTTAACATGAAAAGCTCAAAATTTTGAATGTTTATAATTCAAAACCTTATTACCCAAATGACTTAAACTTTGATATCTAGACATAGCTTGAACCAATTATTTAAAATATCGTGTCAAAATTGGGTGGTGCTATTGAAAACAAAAACCAAACCTTTGGACTGTTTTGATATGTAGATTGCCCCCCCTAAGCAAATTATATATACATCACTTAAAAATAGAATTTATTTCCAACCGTTTGGTGCCAGAAACTTTCTTCTACGATAATTGATTGCAGAGTTAGTGAGGGGTGTTCACTTTTTTTTTTTCTTGCACGATTGTACATCATATATATTTAATTAAATATGATTTTACCTATTAATAAACTGTTAAAACATAAAATTTTTACGCTAGAAAATTTCCAATATTGGTTAATAAAAATCTGTTGTACTAATAAATCGGTCTAATACCTTTAAATAGTTTAAATAGCGAAACACATTACACTCTGGCAGTCAAATTATTCTAAATTCATTAAAAAATATATATTGGAATATTTTTTTCTTTCTTCTTTTTTCACCTATCTATAATCTGCTCACAATACCAGCGCTGGTATTTGGCACATTAGAGAAAAGAAATCAATGCAAAAGAATCTCATGAAAATTTTACTTTTAGAAAGTAATAAAATGTCTTAAAGTCTTTAAAGTATTACAAATAATAATAAGAATACAAATAATAATACAAATAATAATATTCCTGATCAAATTATTTAGGTTAATGTACTGAAAATGTACGTTTTCTTAATCGAAATCCTTTAACACTTATCAGCTTCAAAATCGTTCCTGTAGAAAATTGGCCGATTCTTATAAATTTCATATTACCAATATTTTTTTTTTTTTTTTTTTGGGGGGGGGGAGGGGATAATAAAGTTTTTTTTTTATTATTCGCGTATATTTTTTTTAAAGGGAGCAGTACTTTTTCCTATTCGAATAATTTATCTCTGATTGAAACATTAGCAGCAGCGGCAAACACGTTCATAATAACTTATCAATAATAATAATAATAATAATAATATTTATACATAACATTTGCAGAGGTACAGCGGCAAACAGAATAAAAATATGTTAGCGCGATTGTGCTGGACAAATTTACAAGAGTGCAGACATGAAAAATACAATATACTAGACAAAAATCAACAAAATGACTTTTCTTTTGGTGGTACCTTATTGATTTGCTATCTAACACGAACAAATATTGATCTATCTAACAATGTAATTTTAATGTATTGCATAGTTTTTTCCGTGTACTAAAGCCCCACCAGTGGCTGAGACGTTCTGCTCTCATAGGTGGTAGACGGGAAGTGCTAGGTTCAAACCACTGTCGCGCTGGTCGACCTAACCGTTCGGAGTTTTCCGTTGTTTCCTTCGAACCTTGCCGTAAATACGGATCCCTTAGAAAGACCCCCACGAAAGGCGCCTCCCTAGGGCCTATATCCATCGTGTAGCTAATCGACCGTCATAACATCAACCAACCAACCGCGTACTAAAACTTTCTACTCCATCCAGAAACTTATTTAACGTAGTGCTGCCATCTAGCAGTCAAAATGAAAGAAAATATGTATTAGTTACTCATTTCTGATTTTATTACAAAAATCATTACAGCAGCGAAGGGAAATGAGTAGTGGCGCAGTGGCTTTGTTACGGTCGATTATTTGCGGGCATTGTCCTCCGCTGGGGTCGCGGAGTATATAACACGTATTTACGGTAAGGTTCAAAGAATGCCACTGAAAACAGCGACAAAAGAGACAGGGGGATAGTTGGGGGAAATCCACTGAGCCTCCAATAAAAAGAGGCCTCCTGCAACTATAAGTTTGATATAATTGTATGGAATTTTTTTAAAATTATTTATTTATTTTTAAGAACATTTTTTATTTATTCACCCATACTGAACCTGCGACCCGTCGAACTTTATGGGGCGGCCCAAAACACTTAATCATTAATCCATATTTATAAAAATTCTTCACGATTCTTTTATATATATATTTTTTTATGAGGAAAAAAAAATCTCTCGGTTTAGCGTAAACTTATGTTAAAACATCTAAAATGCCATTTGCTTTGTCAAAAGTTTTTTTTTTTTTCATGTAGTCATATTTGTAAAAAGACGTGATCTAGCCCAACAGTCTTCTCGTGCCCGAAAACCATAGGATGCAAAATTTAGTGTAATTAGTCTGAGCCGTTTTTAAGATAAAATAGCTTGACCCATAATGACCCATGACCAAAATGACCCACTAATCGAATGATCTCGAACACATGACCTAGCCCAACAGTCTTCTCATGCTCGAAAACCATGGGATGCAAAATTTAGCGTAAATAGTCAGAGCAGTTTTTTAGATAAAATTAGCTTTTCCCGCAGTGACCCAAAAAGACCCACTAATCGAATTTTCTCGGGCATGTGACCTATCAAAATGATTTTGCCCGAAACTCGTAGGACACAAAATTTAATCAAAATCGTTAGAGCCGTTTTTAGATAAAATTAACTTGACCCGGGTTGACCCAAAAATGACCCACTAATCGAAAGTTCTCGAACATGTGACCCAGTCCAATAGTCTTCTCGTGCCCAAAAATGGTAAGATAAAAAATTTAGTCAAATTCGTTAGAGCCGTTTTTAGATAAAATTAACTTGACCCGGGTTGACCCAAAAATGACCCACTAATCGAAAGTTCTCGAACATGTGACCCAGTCCAATAGTCTTCTCGTGCCCAAAAATGGTAAGATAAAAAATTTAGTCAAATTCGTTTGAACTGTTTTTTAGATAGAATTAGCTTGACCCTGACCCTTGATGACCCAAAATGACCCACTAATCAAATTTTCTCGAACACATGACCTAGCCCAATGGTTTTCTGGTGTCCCTAAACGGTAGGATACAAAATTTCGTCAAAATCGTTAGAGTCGTTTTTAAGATAAAATTTGCATATAATATATATAACTACACACAAGATTTGCTCGTATTAGAATATATGATATTACTTACCCATCATACGTAGTATAGGGTAAGTCTTGTAATCGTTTTAAAAATTGGAAAAAAAAAAAAAAAGTAAATGACGGTTTACACGTTTCAGACACTGGAGATTCCGAAAAACATATTTTTAGAAGAAAAAAAAAAAAGGCCGTCCGTTTGTGTGTCTGTATGTCTGTGTCTGTAAACGCTCTATCTCCCGAAAATTGAGATAGAGACTTGAAATTTGGTATGTACTTAGTATGTAATAATGGGCAGGAGCTTATTGAATTTCAATAACCTCGATTATCCGGAACTATTTTTTTCGGACTCTCGAAATATTCGTTTTGATAAAAGGTACATAAAATTTTTCGAAATTGTTTATTTTAAGGAGTGAATATAAAAGACAATTAAAAAACAAAAATTTTGCATAAAGCATGAAGTCGATCGGATAATTAGTTGCCGAGATATTTGTAATCTATATTTTCTACACTCTTCGATTTTTCATAACCCTGTATTTCATCCAAATTTCAACTCAAAGATATATTTCAATTGGAAATGAGACGCTTAATCCACCGCAGTAAACTCTTAGTTAATATGATTATCATTTTTAGAGGTATGAGGATGTTTCTTTTACGCAATTCAGTAATAGATAATTTAAAGTTTATGACGTCATCAAGCCATGATTTTATTTTCGAATTGCAATGCATTTTATAAGTAGTTTACACATATTTTATTTTCATATTTTATATCATGCATATCCATGATGGGTAAGTATTACAGTGGCCCCCAACGACTATTTTTTTTCTTTTTTTTTAATCTTACTATTTTGATTACCTCTCCCTTAATATTATTATACATGTAAAATATGTTGCGGGTTGTGGCCCACCTAACGTATCTCTGTGGCAGGTGAGAAAAAAAGGTTGTTTATGGCTGCGATTAAGCAATTAACAACAACAAAAAACAATGACTATTTTATATCTTCCTCAGAAGCTGTAAATAGGAGATTTTCATTAGAAAAAACAAAAAAAAAGAAGTAAAAATTTGCTTAAAAAAGAAAAAAGTGGATTGACTTTTCATGCGTAGTCTTAAAAAGTACTATGATGGAGGGGATTTTCTCTATCTAGTGCTGCCATCTAGTCTTTCAAATAAAAGAAACTAATGGAAGTAGAAAAACATAATTTATGTTTTTATAATTAATATTTATTATTATTATTATTGGTAAAAAAAAAATATATATAATAATAAATTATTCCATTTTAAACCAGTATTTAAAGTATTCCACTACATTTGAGTAGCCAATTTCATATATATGTCACAATTTTTTTATTTGAAAAACTGCACCATTATCTATCCAACATTTTTGTTTTGTTCTGAAAATCATTATAGTTGTTTGTGTTTTAAATATCAAAATAGAATTGTGTATTTCAGTAATCGGAAATTTGCTGTTTAAGTGATATAAGCAAGAAAATAGCTTTTAAAAATGAGATTAAGGATCGTGCAAACTAAAAATTTGGACAGTTTTAAGAACTTGAGGTGAGTATTTCGTATAGCTTTTCAGAAATAAGTACTTTAAATGTGTTTACTGATTAACATGATTTCCATGAGCAATCAATAGCAAAAATGTCATACTTTTCAAACAGTATGGTTATATATACAGTGAAACTTCTTTTAAAGGCCACTCCTATTCAAGGTCCACCTCTATTAAGGGCCAATATTTTTAGGAACGAAAAATTTTCCCATAGACATAATGTTAATTTTACTCCTATTAGGGGCCACACCTACCCCTCATAAAGGCCATTTTTTTCACATGTGCCTTAAATCCTAAACAGGTGTGTTGAATTTGTTTTAAATTTTTATTTCAGGAGTTCAGTCTGATTCAGATAATGATAATGAGTTTGCAGCTGTGAATATATCCCGTCAGGAAACGCTAACGGGAATAAATTATCTAATATCTCATTCTAAGGCATTAATAAATTATGCAAATTTAAGTAATTTGTTCCAAAAAGTAAAAAAAATCATAAGAAACCAAAATTGTCTGCAAAAAAATTATGAAAAGTAAACAAACTTCAATAGAAAATTTTGTCAATCATGTATAGAGTTTCAAAATGTTAATAAACAGTTTTTTCACTCATATAGGATTTGATTTTCTTATTTTAGTTTTTTTTGTCACCCCTATTCAAGGGCCACCCCTCATAAGGGCCAATTTTCAATGGAACGCAGGTGGCCCTTACAGAGAGGTTTCACTGTATTTAAAACTGATCACCTACTATCCATGTGATACTATTCTTTTGCCAATAATAATAATTTTTAAAAAAATCTTTAATTATAAAAACATAAATGATATTTTCCAAGCTATTCGTTTCTTTTATCTGAAATCGTAGATGGCAGCACTAGATAAGAAAAAGTTCTCCTCATCACAACAGGTGTATTTTTTAAGACTACGCATGAAAAGTCAATCCACCTTTTTCTTTTTCAAGTACATCTTTACTTTATTTATTTTTATGAAAATCTCCCATTTACAGCTTCTGAGGAACTGAGGAACATATCAAATATATATATTTTTTTTTTGTCGTTAACTGCCCAATCGCAAGTCATACTCAACCTTTTGTGAGCTTACACCCAGTTAAATATCAGAGACTTTCTTGAAGGATTTATACGGATTTAGCTGTATAGTTTTGGTTAAATTTGGTTAATTAGTTTTGAAAATGTAAAACATTTTCTTTTGCGCCACAATGCTTTTCTATGGCAGTTCAAACGATTTTCAAATTTACATTCGTTGAAAGAAAATGGCCCATTTAAATTAGGAATTCTAAAATTTCCCAATATGGGTCTAAAACTAGTAAATCAGGAACGACAATTATAGTTTCAGCAATTATTTTTGTTCAGGAGCCTCAACGTCAGCTCTGCAAGTCGTTATTTATTAATCACACTGTGAATAATATTTAATACTGTACAATCCGCAATTTAAATGTTTTAATTTCTATGTATATTTATAAGCATAGATTTCACAAAGGTTACGAAATTTTAAAAGTGCCACATTAAATATGTTTTTGTGCAACGATATTCTCATAAACTGCTTATTCTTGTAATTTTGGAAAAATGGAAAATGCATTTCTTTAGGGGGCAAAATTTTTATATACCTTTTATTAGAACGAATATTTCGAGAGTAAAAAAAAAATAGTTCCGGATAATCGAGGTTACTCAAATTGTACAAGCTTCTTCCCATTATTACAAACTAAGTACATACCAAATTTCAAGTCTCTATCTCAATTTGTTCAGGAGGTAGAGCGTTTACAGACGCACAGACTGACGGACGGCAATTTTTTTTTCTAAAAATATGTTTTTCGGAATATCCAGTGTCTAAAACGTTTAAATCCGTCAAAAAAATTTTTTTTTCGATTTTCAAAACGATTACAAGACTTACCCTGTACTACGTATGATGGGTAAGTAATAAGTTTATTAATATATCAATTCATCAACACTATTATATAACATTTCTATCACTACTAATCACCATGATCTCTTTTTTCTTTTTAAAGCATTGTATTTTTTCTCTGATCTTTCGAAAAGCAGGAAATGTCTATAAATTACAAGAAAATTATACCAAAGTAATTACATTTCTTGCGCAAGAATTCCGATCGAAAAGATTATTAATGATCACTTAATATTTTTTTACTTTGTTTTGCATAAATGACAATTATAAACGAGTATTTCATTTTTTAATATATATTCTGCATCAAACATGTTTAATAGCCTTCTTAATATGTGTTTAAGAGGAAAAATATTTGAATATTCAAATGTACTGATTTAATACAGATTAAGAATGTAATTAAAATGTTACTGGCATGTTTTGTTTTAACGGTTACGAAAAAAATTATCTGATATTGTACGAGTGGTAGGATAAAAGAAAAATAATTTGAAAAATATTATTTTAAACTGTAAGGGGTGTTCTGAATGTTACTGTTCGTGAACATTAAGAGCCTATACTTTTAGTGTACGACATTTGCAAGCTATTGTTAAACTAATGAAAGTGATTTTTAGAAATTTCGCATTTGCATTTCTGTACTTAACCCTTCTTTGCATGAGTTTTTCTTTTACAATTGTGTTTTTTTATATATATATTAAATATTAGACACCAGAAATTTTAAGATAGATTTTTAACTTTATTCAGCAACATAGTTCACGGGAAATTTACTGGATTAATATTTCTATATAAATATAGTGGTGGCGAAGAAGTTGATTTATTTATTAAAAGTTAAATAAAAAGTGATGGAAATTTACATCACTATGCAATTAAGGGTTAAAGGATTCTTTTTGCATAGGATGTCTGAAGTCAAAATATAACGTAAAAGTTTCCTTTTCTTTTCTTTTCTTTTTTTTTTTTCAATTTATGTTGCAGTTTCATTCTGACTACACTTGACAATTTCGGAACTGGTGAGGATCGAGGTATCGTTTCCTTTATAGCCTTGCAAAATCCATATTAGGCGATTCCACCGTTACGTGTGTGACTTTTAGCGAGTGTTTATTTGCAAATTGAGACAGATTTGGAAGTAAAATTATTTAGATAACGTTTTACTTTAACGTTTTACTTAACATTTTAGATAACGTTTTAATTAAAGTCGTTGTTATGTGTGTGATATTTCTGAGTCATACGCGTAACAATGACTTTACTATTAAATATATATATATATATATATATATATATTACTTTAGACTAAAGGTGTCACTACAAAAAGGATTCTGTATGTGTCCTGTAATAGCAGTAAAAAAAGTAAAACGTTATCTAAATAATTTCACTTTCAAATTTGTCTCATTTTGTAAAAAACACTCTCTAAAAGTCACACACGTAACGGTGGAATCGCTCATTAGCAAAATTTGGACTTTTTTTAAAAGAACTATATAACAAGAGCCTTCCACTTATGTCCTATGTATCCTATCTATCCTATATATCCTATGCAAGAAAAAAAGCGATAAAAAATATTGATATGCAAATGAGAACTTTCTAGAGACCGGTTTGCTTCCACTGGTTTAAATTAGTGCTTGCAAAGCAGTATGCTGCAAGTGGTTTGAAACCACGAAAAATAACTGGGGTTTGATCGTGGAGTAGGAAGCCTCTAATTAATTTAGACTGTTACTTCTTTTTGTGTTTATTTATTTATGTTTCATAGAAATAAAAAAATATATTTGCAAAATTGTAAAAACAATATCAAGAGTTTAAATATTAGTCGATAAAACTAAACTTGCAAAACTAGCTTTGTCACGATTTGGAAGTAAAGCGTCCATATTTTTGAATCGTCATTTCTGTTTTGTACAGCTTATTACGTTTGTATTGATCGTAGTTCGTATTGTACTTAAAAAACAAAACAAAACAAAACAAAAACTTGTAAAATACTAAAAAATATAATAAAAATTAAAAATCCATAGAAAATTAGGAAACATCTAATTAATTCAGACTGTTAATTCTTTTTGCGTTTATTTATTTATGTTTTATAGAAATAAAAAAATATATATATTTGTTAAATTGTAGAAACAATATCAAAAGTTTAAATATCAGTAAATAAAACGAATCTTGCAAAACTAGCTTTACCATGATTTCGAAGTAAATCTTCCATATTTTTGAGTCGTCATTTCTGTTTTGTGCAGCTTATTACGTTATCTCTTGATTATATCTGAAAAACAAACAAAAAACTGTAAAAAATTCAAAAAAAAAATATAAGAAAAATTCAAAATCCATACAAAAAAATATCATATTTTTTGATATAGCTTTGAAAAAAAAATCGTTTGTTTTTCAGGTATAGTTTGTAGACAGTTTAATTTTCTTTATATAAAAAAAAATAATAAGAAGAAGAAACACGCAAATCTGTTAATTTGTTTCAAAAGTTATTGTGGCAAAACCGCTCAAAAACAGCGTTTCGAGATAACTAATTTGTGCGACTCAGCATTTATGGCTTGTCCAGCCTTAATTTCTGGAAATTTTCTGTCGGATGAAATCTTCAAGCTTCAAGCATTATTAAATGATAATAATAATAATAATAAACATTACAAATTTTCGTCGTTGCAAACCTTTCCGTCATTATAACTTTTCTGGTCTCTTCAATGATACATACAGTGACACTTCAGTGATACTTCAGTGACTTCAGTGATGCTTATCCATTGAAAGTTGTTAGGCAGATATGGCACAAAGCCCACTCAAAATCATAAAGATCATATTATAATTCGATATCTCTTTCATGTTTATACATTTGATTATTTTTAAATAAGAATTAATAAAAAAAAACATTTTTAGCTCTTGATTCCTGCTAATTATAATTTTTTTAAACAAACTCAATAATAAAACATTTCTAGCTCTTGATTCCCACTAATTATAATTTCTTTTAACAAACTCAATAAATTCTATAGCAGTTTCGTTGAGTAGAAATATCTGATGTTGGTTGATTCGTCTAATTCAGAGGTCGGCAAAGTGTTTAGACCATCGAATCCTTCAAGAATTTCTGAACTGTTTATCGACCCTCACCCCTTTACTATTTCTTAACTATAATAAAACATTAAAACGAAATTTATGTAATTTGTATATTGTTAATTATACATGACATACATTCATAATGTAACCAGATGCATTGAAATGGTACTTTTAATAATTTTGTAAAACTCGTTGACATTGTCAATATGACGGATTGGTCATTCTTCATAAGATTAGAAATTTTGGCTTCAAAATTTGCGAATGTCAATCTTAAATTCGTCCAAAATTCAGTATTTAACTTATTTCTTTATTTTGTTAGAATCAACTTAATATGGCTGAAAAGAGATTCAACAACATATGAGCTTGGAAAAGCAAGAAAAAAATGGTAGTACCACTTCTGAAAGTTTTGGTATTTTGGTACAATATTGATGTTTTCGTAAAAGTAATTTATCGTATTTTTTAAAGTGTGTTAGCTTCCGGATCAACTAATAACTAAATAAGTTCATCTTGTAAGTTGCAATAGATATTTTTATCATCTGTAGAAATGGCGGTGTAATAATCCAATCCGAGATGTGAATCATATATTCTAATACGAGCAAATCTTGTGTGTGGTTATATATATATATATATATATATATATATGCAATTTTTATCTTAAAAACGGCTCTAACGATTTTGACGGAATTTTGTATCCTACCGTTTTGGGGCATCAGAAAACCATTGGGCTAGGTCCCATGTTCGAGAAAATTCGATTTGTTGGTCATTTTGGGCCATCAAGGGTCAGGGCCAAGCTAATTCTATCTAAAAAACGGTTCAAACGATTTTGACTAAATTTTGTATCTTACCATTTTCGGGCACGAGAAGACTATTGGGCTGGGTCACATGTTCGAAAACTATCGATTAGTGGGTCATTTTTGGGTCAACCCGGCTCAAGTTAATTTTATCTAAAAAACGGCTCTAACGATTTTGATTAAATTTTGTATCCTACGAGTTTCGGGCACGATAAAAGCATTGGGCTAGGTCACATGTGCGAGAAAATTCGATTAGTGGGTCATTTTTTGGTCACTGTGGGTCAAGCTAATTTTATCTAAAAAACGGCTCAGACTATTTACACTTAATTTTGTTTCCTATGGTTTTCGGGCACGGGAAGACCAGTTGAGCTAGGTCACGTGTTCAAGAAAATTCGATTAGTGGGCCATTTTGGTCATGGGTCATTATGGGTCAAGCTATTTTATCTTAAAAACGGCTCAGACTATTTACATTAAATTTTGCATCCTATGATTTTCGGCACGGGGAAACTGTTGGGCTAGGTCACGTGTTCCAGAAAATTCGATTAGTGGGTCATTTTGGTCATGGGTCATTATGGGTCAAGCTATTTTATCTTAAAAACGGGTTAGACTATTTAGACTAAATTTTGCCTCGTATGGTTTTTGGGCACGAGAAGACTGTGGGGCTATCTCACATGTTCGATAAAATTTGATTAGTGGGTCATTTTGGTCATGGGTCATGATATTTGAACTCAAAGCTAATTTTGAACGAGCATAGCTCGGTCTTCCCTGCTCGTGTTCTCTAAATCTTCAAAGCGCAACTTAAAGTTAGAGCCAAATTTATAAAGATACTTTTTATATATTTCCAAATCTTCATAATTTATGTAAAATACTTTGTATTAAAAACATACGAAGCTTGCTAAATGGCTCACAAGAAATAAATCTATATGATATTAAATTAAAAAAACCCATTAAAATAACGATAAAAACGACGTTTCGTATCGCTTCTGCGAACACCTTACGAAAGGTTAGCAGAAGCGATACGAAACGCCGATTTTATGATTAGTTTAATGTTTTAGGTAGCTTTCAATACAAAAAAGTATAAAGCTACCTATTGCAGCCGTTCGGAGGAAAGCAGTTCCGGAAAATTTCGATATATTTTCACCGATCATGACCCCCAGACCCCAAAACCACCCTCCGTCCAAATGTTGATTTATATATATATATATATATATATATATATATATATATCCATATATATATATATATATATATATATATATATATATATATATATATATATATATATATATATATGTATATATATATATATATATCTGACCTATGTCGTAC
This sequence comes from Maratus michaelseni, assembly GCA_963931845.1. NCBI lineage: Eukaryota > Metazoa > Arthropoda > Arachnida > Araneae > Salticidae > Maratus > Maratus michaelseni. The sequence goes on along the minus strand of OZ007587.1, from coordinate 312,625,041 downwards.
GATAACGCTCGTATTTATAAATCAATTTTGATTAAACTAATTGTGTGTATTAGGATCACCAATGTCTCGACCGAGTTCGTTGGCCAGATTGGTCCGCCATTTTGTTTCAAGATGGCGGCCACTTAAAAATTTAAATCTAAAATAAATATGCAAAAAAGTTAAAAATTCAAATTTATTTTTTAATTTAGTGTTAGACCTTGATACGAGGAATCTAGAGCATTTTTTGGTTTACCTCTATCTTAAAAAATGGCTGAGATAGAGCAGTTTGAAATTCTAGGGTGGCTGACATTTTGAAACACAACAGCACATTAACGCGATTACTCGCAAATTATTTTCTTTCATTGTTGTAATAATTTTCCCATTCATACGCATAAAACTATATATTTATATCCGTTAGCGCCAAATTCTCGCCAAATTTGGCGACCAAAATAAGTCTTCATAAATGAAGCCAATTTGGCTATTGCTCAATAATTTGGCGAATTTCTTATTCAAATTCAGTATTAAGGAATCTTTTGTAAACGTTTCTTTGCATTTTAACTTGCTGTTTTCGTATAACATTAGCTAAAATTTCAAAACGAAGATATAGGAAAGCTACCTTTTCCTCCCGGAACAGGCCGGAAGGACTTTTTTTAATGTAATGTCGTATAGATTTATTTATTGGGTACCCTTTAGCAAGTTTTGTATGGTTTTATTACAAAGTATTTCATATTAATTTTACAGTGCAATCGTTCAATTTTCATTTGCTTCATAATTTACAGTCAGTCAAGAAAAGATTTGTTTACCCTTCCCCTCTCTGCACGTCTCTTTTGCCCGCGTTTACAAATTTTATGTTAAAAAAAAAAAACGTTCTTCAACAGTGTTTTTAAGAAAAGGTGTTCAAAAATAATGGTTTTAAGATTGTCATCTTTGAATATATTTCTTGATGATAAGTTGGATCTAATAATGAAATTAAATATATAGAAAAAAATATTCTAGAATTTTTTCTCATTTCCACCCTTTGATGATGGCCTGGTTCTGGTCGAAAGCGCACGGGACTCCGATGAATGATTTTTAACATCTTAAAATAGTTTTAATGTTTTAGAACCTTTTTATTGTTACACCTATTTTAGTAATTACACAAATTATGATCCATTCTAATGGATTCATATTTTAATCAAATAATGAAAAGCAAAATTTGAAAAGAAAGGTTTGAAAATTTATGACGGAGGTACTGGTGCTCAATTCATTTTGCTTTCGACTGTATTTCTTGTGACTGCAGAGTAGAAAAATACTGAAGTTCTCTTCATAACAATAAAGAACCAAACAAGTCCCTTTCAACGACGAAGATTGATAGAATTGTTTGAACTTAAACAATCAAGAACATCTTTATACTAGTATGTAGGAGTCTGGACATCAGTAAACTTTGTCAAATACTCCGATAAATAAAAAAGGTGATTCTTATTTGTTTTTTGAATTCATTACTCAAAAACGAATTAATATCTGTAAGAAATTCTGCAGTTCATTCGCGCAGTTGAATAACTCTTTGTAAACTTACACCTCTAGATAACCATCTTACTTCGCATTTTTATATCATCCCCCAATCGACTCTCGAGGACAAATCAACCCCATTTAATGTTTTACAGGCCTTTTTGGTGACCGCTAGTCCTGATCGTGACGTTACGAAGTTGATAAAATCTGTTAGCCAGCAAACAATTCTAGTTATCAGTAAAAATATACTCCTCGCACCCCCCCCCCCTCAATTATTTTCAAAAAACAAAATAATAAAAGTTTTCTTTATGAATTATTTGATAAAAAATACTAACAATAATAGTTTAGAATTATTAGTTACATAGTTTAAAATATTATATAATTTAGAAAGATAATATTTAAGTTTTCTTATGAAACTTATCAAAATTATATCTCTCTGGAAAAAATAAGAAAAGAAATATTTTAAAAGCTGAATTAACCGGCATGTTCGGAAAATGTTGATTGCCATATGTTTCAAATGTCCGGATAATTGAGTGCTACAAAATCTATATCTGATGAAGGGGCATTGGTAAAATACTGAAGCAGGAAAACAATTTTAGCTTATTTTCCTGTCGAACTCAGTAAAATTATTCTGATTTTATTATTTTAAAATTAGCAGTTGGTGAACTTATTTTTGTAAAATTAAAAATAAAATTGAAAAATATTTTTTGTTGGAATATAGTTTCTAAGTTTATTTCTTAATATTTGGGGAGAGAAAAAATCCCGTTGTGTTCATTATTTTAGATTAATTTTTGTACCAGAAAAAAAGAAAGAAAAAGAAAGAAAGAAAGAAAAAGAAAAAAAGCTGCCACCAGATAAAATAACTTGGTCATTGGCGGCGACCTGTCGACCGCATTTGTCAAGTCCTGGTCCTGATGATAAGAAAAATGTTCGCTTTGTCTAAAATTATGGCACATGGTTAAAGATGTGTACTCATTTTCAAAGTGACTATTTTCTGGCACATGCATGAAATCATTTTTAATCTTCGATTTATGAAACTAGTTGGTGCTCTTTCTCAAAAACTACGAAATCGAAAAGCGTTTAAGAAAAAAAAAAGAAAGCAATGTTTCAGAAAATTTTGACAAAGTTGTTTTGAACCAGTTTTTGCGATACGATAGCCCGAGAAAGGTCGTCATGAGGCAGCAATCGCATATAACTCAAGACACTTATCAAAAATTACAAACGCTATTCGATTCCAAATCACTTCAATAATCATTTAAAAAGATTCCGTGAATATGTCGGAAAGTTTCGCGTTGTTGAGTGGAGAAAAATATTTCTTTAAGAACACCTTAATAATATGTATCAAGTATGCAATAAAACATCTATATGCATCCTGCAATAAAACATTGAAATGCTTTGATATTAAAAGGAAATAAAACGGTATTTTCTTCGAAAGAATATGTTTTGGATGCATCATTTAAAAAGTACTTGTAAAATTCAGTTTCACGTAAAACTTTTTTAACTGTTTCAGTATAATAGCTTGAACCTTATTTTGAATGATTTTCTCCCAGATGAAGACAGAAAATGCATAGGGCTAGAACCTTTTGAAGAAACTTTCAAACATGAAAAAATAAAAATGTAAGCATGATAGTAAAGTACTATTAGAATAAAAAAAGGCACCCAGAGATTAAAAATAGACTAATTTTTTTAAATGTAAATATTGAAATCAATTTCTGAATTATCTCGTTCTTTTGAAAAAGAAAGGAAAAACTCTTCCTATATTCCTTTTGTTCCATTTATAGCAGTGTGACTGCTAATTCAGGATAAAAGATGTTCCCCCTTCCATGCTTTATATGGTACGCTAGGATTTGTCATATCTATTTTTAATGAAATACTTTATATGATATGCTAAATTTTCCTGTTTTTATTTCGTCAGTTAATCATTTCCTTATTATATTCCTGGATCTGAATCTAATATGAATAGCGTCCTTTTCTGTTAATTCGAAATTTTAAAGTTGCACGTGCTTGCCATTGACCCATATAATGTTGATATATCTGGAGGGTACAACACTAAAAAATGCTTATCAGTATCCTTGATGATACCTCTTGATATTATGTGAAGATAAAACACGCATAGATGCATTAATTATTTTGCATTATTCAAACATAAATAATTTTATATAACATAAAAAACTCTTTCTTACCTACTGAATTATGCTAATGAAGCCACATATACAAGGACAACATGGTACAAATGCAGAATGGTTCAGTTTGTAATGTTTCTAGAAGGTGAAATGACCTCATTTATCACTGGAGAGTTTTGTTGGCAATATATTTTTTCTACTTATTTTCTTTTTTATTATTTTCTTCTAAAGGTGTTTCTGTAATTTCCGGAAGCTTTTAATATTGAAGATTTATAAGTATGGGTTATCAATAAAACGATTTTTTTTTTCATTTATAAAAAAAATGCTCAGTAACTTTTGAATTGTTGATTACGAAAATATTTTTTTCTACAGATATAAGTGAAGTATTACTATTTTAAACTTATAAATTTAAAATGCACTCATCACAGGACGTTTTTTTTTCATATTGGTGTACTGGTGTGACGTTTACAATTATTAAGCTTTTTTAATAATGCAGGAACTCTCTACTTTTGTTTGCAAATAAACTTTTAATTTTGGGGGGAACTTTTGTATGAAGAACTATCCTTTAGTCTACTTTCAAACTGTCCGACATATCAAACTATCAAGAAGAGCAATGTAACATGAACATAATGTTGCAATTGCTCAGAATGTGTTTCTTATTCATTATTGCTTGAATAAAAATTCAACAAATATGATTCTGTAAACTCTATAATCAACTGAAAAGTACATGGAGTGAATTTTTATACGTTTCCTTGATGGAAAATTTCAGTTTTGTGATTATTATTTGAATCAATTGATATTACTTACCATAATAAAATAATTATTGCGAATTTTATAGCATTTTCACACTTTCAAATTGAAGCAAGTTTCTTAGGTTACGAAAAACGCCAAAAAAGTGCATTGCAATGGAAAGGATTTCGTTCAATAGGATGAAATTAAAATTGGCGAATAAATCGAAAGTTTCAATTGTGTCAAACATCTATGGGCGATTAAGTGGGTAATTTCACTCTGTGATTTAGTGAAAACTAAAAGTTAGATTTTAAACAATTTTTCATTATAAATAGATAAGGCCTATTTCGGGATAAACTTTAAAAAGTATTTTTCTTTAAAAACATTAGTTTATACAGAGTTGCTACAGATGAGGTAAAAACACTGTCGAGAAAAAGGATGACACCACTAGTTTCTTATAAAAAAATTGCACTTATAAATCGCTCAAATAAACAACACGAGTTTTTCTATAAGAAAATACTGGTATTTGTCACTTTTATTTGACTGTGTTTTCTCTTGAACTATAGACACCCTGTATAAAATAATGTTTTTAATGAGAATATTAAAGCTATTTCATATTTTGAAGCTTTTTAACATTGTCACATCTGAAATAGCTAAAGTAACGAAGTTGAAATTTGCTATTTTCAATTTTATTCAAAGTGAGCTGATGTACTTTCATTGAAAGGGGACAATAGTGACAAAATTAGGAAATTTGCTTCTGTTCACACAGTACGTTAATTTCAGTAAGACAGTAATATGAAATTTTGAGCTAAACAAAAGTAGCTTATATCATGACAAAATCATAAATAAATAAAAATAATATTAAGGAAAATTAAGCAAGGGACAGTAGTGACAAGTAATAAACATATTCTTATCTTTCTATCTATTTTGTAGCTTGTAGCTTCTTTTAAAGTCCAGAAAATTAAACGCTGTGAATTTCTCAGCCATTCAGATTGCTACTTCTACTAAATGCAGCTGTCCCCCAAATTTTATCTGTCGTCCTGGTGGTCACATGAGCAGTTTTATACAAGGGGACAGCAGTGACATAAAAACTAGGGGACAACGTTTCTCTGGCCAGAATACATATAAAAATATTTTTAATTTACAATAAAAATTCTTTATTATGTACTTTAGAGTATAAATTTTATTTTGGGTGGTAAAATTAGTAAAAATAGGCTGTCATCACATTTAAAATTGTTCTAGAAGATGAGTGCATGAGGTGAGGACAAGGGACAGAAGTGACAATTTGACTATTTAAAATGCTATTGGAGTAAAATTTACCGTTATATTTTTGAAAATACCTTTAGAAATTGTAGAAAGAAATTACAAAATATATTTTATGCTAATAAAAACTATATGAATGACAAAATACAGCATATAACCCCAAGAGACACAATTTACTCACTTTTTGGAGAATTGCCCCTATACTCTTTATTCAGGTTATGTGTAACATTTTCAAATGCTTATAATGTTGATAGTAAAATTTGGAAGTGTTTTTTATACAATTTTTGTATTATTTTTAAAGTGATTTTAATATTGGAAATTTATTATGAAACAAATTTCTCTAAATTGTTATTCAGCAAATACGAAAGATTTTAGTAATGATTTGAGGGGGTCGGGGTAAGAGAGTGCCAAGACACATTTTTGAACTTCTGGGATATTTCAATTTGAAAATTTCATCAAATACACAAATTTAGATACATAACCTAAAGTGTTTTCGCATATGACTTAGTAACATTTGGGATATTCCGAGTAATAATATAGCATTACTTTAATGAAATTACTATTATGATGTTTGTAAATTAGCTATCACCATTGGGGGATTAAACATCTGGGGCAAAAACGAAACCTGTCACATATACTACCGCCAAGTAACATTAGAAACAAATTACATGTTGGATATTATAATTTACAATATTAAGCAAGAGATTACAGTGTTAGATTTATTTCACCGAAAATGTGGCTTGGCACGACCCCTTCAATTATTAAAAGACATGTTCCACAAAAGCTGAATGTTTAGAACCTTGGCCGCTTGAAGCTCTTTCATTGAAACATGTGTATAGTGTTGTAATGGTTACGTCGCCTTTTTCGGTCATCATAATTATACTTCTAGAATGGATACCTTAGTTCTATGGTATTTTTGCTGCGACCACCGGTATTAAAGCCGGTATTAAAGTGATACCGGATACGTTGGAAAGAAGTTCTCATAAAATAATGAATTAATAATTTATTGACTAAAATTATTATGCAAGAAAAATGTTACAGTGATATTTATTATATTGTCCCTAACCGTATGGGACTTTCATATGGCAATCTCCCTGATCACCCATTTTAATATATATCTCAAATGTACTACTCGTACATATAATTCCGTCTAAGTAATAATTAGTTTTAATCTGGACCAAACTGTCCAATATACATTATCTCTGTAATTCAACACAATTCTCTACGCTCTTAACTCTACACTTCAATATCCAACGCTGTGCACTGACGACCTTTGCGTCTTACGCTATCTGCTATACATTAACCATACACCTCCTTCACTCTTCACGGTACACCAACGACTCTCTGACGTCCTACGCTCTCGGTGCTCCACTTCCACGAGTGACGAGTCTCTCATTGTTTTTCTCACCCTCCAAAACGACGGGGCTGTCATTCTTCATTCACGGAGCTTCCATCCACGTGGGAGCGTTTGTTCTCGATCTTTTCCCCTTGCATTCTTCTGTGAAATCTAGCTCCCTAGAAATGTGGTGTCCATTGTATTTATTTCATTTTATTTCTTTCCAAAACGAGATTAGTAGTTTACAAAGAAATCGAGAACCTCCTCAAAATAGATAATAGGATCAGGGGAAATTCCACTATCAATCACATACGGCAGTTTTACAGTAAAAGAAAAATATCTATTGGAATACAGTAATATAATAATGAATAAAAATAATTACTTAAATTAATTAGAAATATACAATATGAGTCTTGATAAAGTCAGAAACCTGACAAGTATTGAGCACAAATGAACGTATCCAAACTCCCGAATCTGACTCGCTTGTGATGAGCTTTGAACTGTACTTTCATTTACAAAACCTTGACCGTCAATCGAGCAAGATTCAATTTCCCTGCAAATTTGCGTATAAATTATAACCCAGAATCACCCAACGTTTCGTCTGAATTTTTATGTCTTAAGTTCTCATCCTTAAAAATGTTTTTTCTTTAACCAGTTTTTATCTCAGACTATCGTAATTTATTTTAAAAACGTATGTGGTAAAATACAGCTTGCTGTTTTTTACATTTACGGTTTGCTAAGTCGTCCTCTCCTCCCCTCGCTAGGAGACAGCTTAAAAAGCCAGTTTGGCGGTTTATGATAGCAATGAATATCTAAACTTCTTTTCATTTCCTTCTTTTTTCTGTTTGTCTCAACCGATTTTACTTTCTGAAATTAGCAGCGTGCCATTGCTGCCAGCAAAATGACCGTGAGACTTTTTTCATCTTGAGCGGCCATTCTTTTAGCTGCAAGATAAATTGGAACTCGAGAATTGGCATTACAGTGAATCTCTTCTCCAGAGTAAGATATATATTTCAGCATAATATAAGCATTATAAGAGCAGAAATGGGTTTCAGCCTTGTTTCTGATCTTATAGAGATAACACGTGTTTTACCCCGAATAAGGATTAACTCCTCCGGAAAATGCTGCTTTCTTTTGCTTTTCAATTTTTCAAAAAGTTTTGAATTAATTTGGTCACTTAAAATTACAATAAAACCTGTTAAGACAGAATGTCAAAAGTACAAAAAAAATCATTTCGAAAAGTTCTTTTCTTAACAGCTATACCAATTAATATAATTATATTGTATTTTTCAAGCGGAAACATAAAAGGTTCTGTTCAAGGTAGGATTTCGCTGTGGACAGGTTCCATTATTACAGAGTTTTCTATAGAAGGTTTTTTGCCTACTTTTCCTGCTTAAATTAAACTGATCAAAAGTTCTTGCTTATGGATGTGAGATATACGATGGGTATGATCCTACGAATTTTCTTAGTTACGGACATACGTGTCTAGACATACAGACACTACCCAACCTCTCAAATGAAGAAGGGGCCAAAATTACAGAAATTATTCTTTCTACTATACCTATACCCAAAGACCCACTATCCAGTAAAATTTCTTTCCTTCGGCCGTGTTTGTTACTGTGATATACAGGGTGTATCTGAAATGCTTCAACAAACTTAGAGGGGTGATAGTACTCATGAAGACGAATAAAAAATGCAACGGTACATAGGGTCGCAAATGACGTTTAAAGGATGAAAATCAAGAAAATGCGTCTGGAAATGGACAAACTAAGAAAAGAAAGAAACACTCCAGAAAATTATTTATTGCACAGAATAGGTACAACACAGCTCGTGATGTCCAGAGGAAACAAATATTTTACAACAATTGTTCAAAGTGTTGACCGTGGACATTATTACACAGAGTAAATCAACGGAGGAACGACTGGCAGACACGCTCGAAGATTCCGGGAGTTTCCTGGATTTCTCCTGCAGTGGTCACAATACGCGCTACTACTTCTTCTGTCGTTTCTATTGGCGTCTCAGAAATGAGGAATTTCATCTGTCCTCAGAAGAAGAAATCCAAAGGATTAAGGTCTGGCGATTATAGAGGCCGAGCAACACGGCCACCACGTCCAATCTCTCTTGCCAGATAAACTCCATCAAGGTGGTTACGCACGTCCACTGAAAAATGAGGCGGTGCACCATCGTGCATGTACCAAATTTGTTGGTGCACGCCGGCTTGTGTTGCAGAAAGAAAACCTGGTAGGATATTCCGTAGGATATTGGTCTGTTTCTAAGGAGATGGAAATTTTGCATACGTGGATTCCTTCTGACAGATTTGTTTGGCTTTCCTCTACTTTTTTGTTACCTCTTTCTGACCGGATATGCACAAAGTGAAAGGAAAACCAGCTTCATCCTGCTATCCAGTTCTGCAGAAAAGCAGCATGCGAGATTTCGATATTTTTATTAGTTTTGCAATTTTCACTCTTTAAACATCATTTGCGACCCCATGTTCCATTGCATTTTTTGTTCGTCTTCATGAGTACTATCATCTCCCTAAGTTTGTTGAAGCATTTCAGATACACCCTGTATATATATATATATATATACTGCTATATGTAATTTTATTAATCTCAATACCAGGGACAATTTTATCTCTTTAATAATAAGTCATATTGTCATGTTTTGCGAAAAAGTTTTTGTTAAAATTATAATAATATGTATTCAGATAATCTAATTATTAAAGTTTAATTAATAACTGAGATTTTAAGATTTACAGTTAATTTAGTTACATAAAGTATTTATTTAATTGTTAATTAGTTAAAAAGAATCTTTAACAGTAATTAATCCTTGAATTTGTTTTCTTCAACAAGGTAAAATTAAATTTTTTATTTGAGTTATAATCCGTTTTGTAAATGACAGTGAATTAATCGGATTCGTTTGATAAATACGAATGTGAGCGAGAATTAACTCTTTTAATTGTGGTGGGGGCTGAGTTTGAATTAGGTCCTTCTTTTTAGGTGTTTTCACAACACTGGTCGTTTACTAGCAGAAATTTTGCATGCTGTGAAAAAAAAATATTTCTACTGTTTGATTGCGAAATGAGAGAGAGACGTTAAGCTTCAAATCAGCTTCTTTTGATAAGAATTCAACTAGCACCCGATAGCATCCTGCGTTGGCCAGAAGAGATGATATTTGACTCTTTGTATTTCAGAATCCTCTCATGCAATGCTTAGAAATGGTAAATATTTTTAATCTGATAATCAAAAAAGTTATCAAAAGACACATATATTTTTTTCTTAACCCTTTCGTTTCTAGTATCCTAATAATAACACATGCTTTTAGATTTGCTATTGTCATGTAGTAACGTTATTATAGTCTTTACATTTATTATTATTATTTCATTTGTGCTTCGGGATTTAGTAATAAAATAAAATAAAAGGTATCCGAAAGCTTTATACACCGTTGCTGATATTTTTATTTCAAACTTGTATTTCATTCTTTAAATTTAAAAATAAATACTACTTGTCAAACCAATACATTTATGATTAAAGAGGAAAAATACTGGAAAGTTGTTTCGCCAATTTAAAAATCTCGTTGTAGTAAAAATACAATATTTTCCAAACGTCTTCCAAAATTCTTCCGTTGTCTATTTTCATATTATTAGCATTTAGAACTGCTTCTGACATATTCGCTTAATTTCAGTAAATCCTAATTTTTGCCAATTGGAAAACTACTTTTAATGTTAACTAAAAAATACTTTTCCCAAAAATGAAAAAAGACTACCCTTATGAAGAGAAATTCTCTTAAAAAATTGCATTATATTTATTTCAATATTTTACAACTCAATTAAAATGTAATGGTGATTTCAATTTGTTTACAAATCTGTCTACATATCTGTTTTCCTGTCTATTCTTGATTGAATTTTGAAATGCATTACCATATATGAATAATCTCTTTGAATTGACTGTTAGATGACGTTCACGTGCGCTTCTTTAAAAATAATTTTATGTAGCCTATAAATATATATTACTGAAAAGTGACATATGTAATTTGCTTATAATATTAAAAAATTATACAAAATCTATTCCAAACCATTTGCTTCTAGTATTCCTTTCTTTTTTTACATAACTACATCATTTTATGACACGTGATATATTTTCTATTCAGTAAGCTATCATTTTCATCAATGTCAAACGGAACACTGGTATTGTATCGAAAAAAAAAATCTTGAAGTTAAAACTTGATCTATAACAATAATTCAGTATAGTTCATTGACCTCAGTAGGTCAAAAATACATGATGTAGAAATAAAAGTTAGGTTTTCACATCAGTTACTTGTACTTAATTAAAAATTAAAACGATAAGAGAGATGACAGAGGAGAAAAGATGGATCACAAACCATCCTTTTGTCCTTTGGGGATACAATCTACAAATTATCAAAGAGGTATGTAAGGGGATTGTTATAAATAACGGTATTCTTTTTATCGCATTATTATTATAGGATTGTTTTCCAAAGTTGCTTCATGTTTGTTTATTAACTCTATACTGGAATAGTAGTGACAATTAAATTAACCCTTCTTTGCATGAGTTTTTCTTTTACAATTGTGTCTTTTTTAACACTTTCCAACCTAGTTGAAAAGTGTTTATGACTTCGGTTTGTCTGGCCGTATGGCCGTCTGCCGTCTGTCCGTCTGTCCGTGCTCTAACTCCCGTAAATATGCTCGGATTGCTCTGCAACTTTTATATGTTATAGTCGTTATCTATAGCATGTTCCCTATTTCAACGGAAGTGTGTAGCACTTATAGTTTTTTTACAGGGACACTCAAAAGAATTCCGTTACATTGCGGTCTATGGGGAAAAATCATTGATGGTTTATTTAAATAATGTTTCACTATTTTAAACGCATTGAAATTTATATATATCACTAAGGTGCATTAGAAGAAGCTTAATATGGAATAGGGTGTGCATAGCACTTATAGTTACTTTACAGGGACAGTCAAAAGAATTCTGTTACATTACGTCTATGGAGAAAAATCGTCTGCGGTTTATTTAAATAATGTTTCCCTATTTTAAACGCATTGAAATTTATATATATCACTAAGGTGTATTTCAAGAGGCTTACTACAGAATAGTGTGTGTACAGCAGTCATCGTTCATTTACAGGGACACACAAAAGAATTCCCTACTGTAAGTTAACAATAATTCCTGGAAGTGCGTTTTAAGTTACTGATCGCGATTTTAATTTTAACTCGCTTTTTGTCTATTATGTGGTGTGTATAAATTCTGTATATCCTATACAGGGAAGCACAAAAGTTCGCGAACACATTTCCGTATTATTTAACTCCAGACGGAGAATTTTAAACTGTGCTACGCGTTTCCTAACTGAACTAAAATTTAACATCCTATGTAGTATATATACAAATCTATAGATCCTATACAGGGCTGAATAAAAGTATTCGGATTACTTAGATGTTATCTTTTAGCTTATTAAACGCAAAATTTGTAAAATTCTTTTGGAAGCGTTGGAAAGTGTTACATAATCTATGCTTGACGCATGATTTTTCGTTCTTGTTAATACATATATTAAATATTAGACACCAGAAATTTTAAGATAGATTTTTAACTTTGTTCAGCAACATAGTTCACGGGAAATTTATTGGATTAATATTTCTATATAAATATAGTGGTGGCGAAGAAGTTGATTTATTTATTAAAAGTTAAATAAAAAGTGAGGGAAATTTACATCACTATGCAATTAGGGGTTAATAATGTCACTAAGATATCATTTACAGATTGTTTAATTTAATTTGCTCTTTAACAGATTTTTTTAAAATTATTTAAGTTTTTTTGCATAATTGTCCAGGGTTCGCACGATTTTACCACAGATTTTTAATAGAATTTTTCGCCTTATTTAAATACAGAAAATTATTACAAATACTGCAATTAAACAAGGGAGTCTACAATTTCTGCTATTGAAATTTTCTATTAAAAAATTGTGGTAAAGCGTGTAAACCTTGTTGTGCATGCATAATGCATAGCGTTAGATGTATTTATTTGTTTGTATAGATGTATTTATTTATTTTAACTGTTCTTTTAAACAGATGGTCCTATGTTAGTTTTATAAGTCATTTATGATTAGCACATTTCTCCCCTCAATTTCATATATTCCCTCAAGTTCATAGATCTCCCCGAAAATTTAGTATTAAAGTATTTTCTGATCAAAATAATAATTATATCATTTATTTATTTACTTAAAAAGTCTCTGAAATGAAATGGTTTTGTTGAAACAACGCTAAATATATTTAATATGCATTGTGTATAACTTTTGTTTTGAATTGTATTATATTTGCATTGTAAATTTTGGGAATTTACTGAGGGGGACGCTGAAATGCTCTCTTACAATTGTTATGACAACTATCAGGGGATATTTCTAATCTATTGGCCCTCGAAATATAAAAACCACCATCATTTATTGTAATCGGTCTGAAATATATATCCTCCAAATATGAAGGCATTACGTTAATGCGTTTTCTTTCCAGGGCTTTTCCAAACAGGAATACTTTCATTTGAATCACGCGATATAATAAAAAAAATAATGCTTATGAATTTCAAAATCTATATTTAATCATTGGTACGCTTTTAATTTATTAAAAGTTTATTAGAAAATTAATAAACTTTGATATCAAGGTTGTTAATTATAAACAAAAAATTCAGTTTCATCTGCTAAGCGGACAGTTCTAAAAACGTGCTTTAAATTGTCATTTTAAAGTAAACTATAGTTGCATTAAAAATTGCATAAATAGCTTGATTTAACCATTTCCCCCAAATACGCGTATTCTTAAAAAAAAAGATTAATAACTGTTTGTGAGGATGATCAATTTCATGAACCGCGGGTTACCAAAAATCAAGGTGAACTATTTACGTCGCAGGGTCACTAGCGACGTCAGAAGTGAAACTAGTTTATGACAGAGAAATCCGGATGGATTTTTTTTCGCTTTCTACTCTATGTTTATAGTTATGTTTTTATTTTTACTTATTTACCTCAGTTCAACGCCAGGTGAGGGTACAAAGAAAAAAAAAGGAAAGAAAAAAAGAACAGAAAGACGGGCCTTGTAGGGCTACCTTATGTGCATGCGAACACTTTAACAAGGCGATAATCTTTGCATTTTCGCTTGTAATGACATATTACCTGGTAAGTGGTTCTATAAATTACTCCTGAAATAAGGTTCTTAAACCCAGTCATTAAATAAAATTTTGCCTTGAGAGAAACTAGCACGTGTTTTTTGAAAAACACTTATTAGATAAAACCACATCATATTCGCATTTAAGAACAATTTTCTTTAAAGAAAATGTATAAATGCTTTTCTGAAAACTACTTAATATTTAGTTTTCCTTTCTTTGATTAAAACTGAGTTTTTAAAAAAGAAAAGAAAAGAAATTAAATGTCATATTTAATGTCATATTAAATGTCATTTCCTTTAAAAATATGTGAAAAAACATAGAATTTCTTTTTGCCCCTCAAAAGTGTACATAAAAGATAAATGTATATGTTAAAAAACGCTTCAAATTCAATTTAAAAAAATCTGACCTTCAAATGGTTAGGGTTGAACCGTTTAGTCGATATTCATTCGATTAAAGAAACATTCCAAATAAATGTTGATGCTTAAACATAATAACTATATTACAATGTCTGTTTAGTTAGTTACCGAGATTCGACAGATTGTGAAAACCTACTCCCTACAATTATGAAAGCATAATTTTCAAAATATTATTTATGATTTTTTTTATTAGCGAAAAACAACAATGAAAGCAAATATATTTAAAATGTATTATAAGAAAAAATTGTGTATGAAAATGTTTTCCACACATCTGCAAGAGAAAATCAAATTTAAGAAAATATATATGCCTTACCAAATTAATTTTTTTTTTGTACTGTTTTAGATATTTTTCTACTTTGTTTTTATTAAATAATTATGAAAGTTGAATATTGCTTATTAAATAAAGTTTAAAAGTTACATTTGAATAGAATTATTGATTAAAGAGTATTAAAACAATAAAAACATTTAAAACATAGTTAATGTGGAAATATTAATATCAAGTAAATAAAAGGACTAAAGTAATATAGTATAATCTTAAAAAATATCTATACTAAAAAATCTTTTTTTTCCTGCCTTAGAAGCCGTGGTAAAGATAAAGATGTGGTAAAGTAGCCTTACTCTGACAAATATTATAAAAAAAGGTAACATCGAAGACCGAAATCGATCTTAACTTGATAAAACCATTTACTCCATATATACTATTTGATCATTCGTAGTTTGATTGGGCAATAAATCTGGTCATAGAGCATTAAAATGCCACATTAGACTACACTATAAAAAAAGTTTCTTAATCCAGGAATATATAATATAGCCACAAACGGAAATATATAATAACCTTTTGCAAGTTATCCATGATTCCGAAAAGCAATCTTTATCTTTAGAAAACTCAGAAGCCTATATATTTTCGAGATTTAAAGAAGCATTATTAAAACAAAGTTTTTTTTCTGCCAGTGATTTCCGGATACTTTTCCGAATACATTTTGTAGTGTATTAAATAGTTTTCTCAATATATAGTTTATATATATAGGTTTATAGGTTTTAGGATATAGGTTTTTTGAATGCTATCATATTTCAAATAAACGTTTTGTGGTCAACAAGCGTGTTTTACATACAAACATGATACATTAAAAGCATTAACATTAAAATTAAAATTAATATTATTTTGTAACTCTTGCATGTATAAAGACTGTTACGCAGCTGAAAAAGTTTAATTGAGAATTGATAGTTTTCTAAAAACCGATATTCCAATTTGAGAAAATTGGTTAATTCACTATAAACACTGATCGGAAATGTTTCCGACAATCAGTTCAAGCAAAATAAACTGTTTTTATAAATGTTTCTTTAAATCTCGGAAATATATTGGTTTTTGAGGTTTATAAAGATAAAGAACGCTTTTCGTCGTGGGTAACACGGCAGAAGTTTTTTATATTTTCCAACGTTATATTATATGTTCGTGGATTAAGAAACAGTTGACTTTTTTTTACAGTGTAATTTGGTATAAGATACCCGAAAACCCCCCTTTTTAGTAAAGTAAAGCAACAAAAATTTTGTCAAAGCAGGAATATTATATACATTGTAAAATGGCGCAAAATTATGTTAATTCGTTGTAAAATAAAAGTTTAGTTTAGTCGGAAGATAAAGTAACATTACTCACAGTATTTATAACACAAACAAAAGGTTAAGCCATGCAGACAGCGTGTCTCTGGATATGGCATCATAACACAGAAGGATTTTTTTTTCAGCTTCACTGTATAAGTAAGTGTATTTGGTCCACACCATAGTGTTTGTATGAACTTAATAGATTCTGAAAAAAAAAATTGCTTGGAAACAATTTCTGCCCTTGAGTACAGTTATCCGAGACAAACAATTATTTTTTTTCTGCCAGACATGACAAATATCCATCGCTCATGTTCCAATAAGACAGATTAGAAGTAAACGGAGTTGTTATTTTGGATTTATTTTCATCTAGATCTGAACTCTATACAGTATATCAGGACATTACAAAGTAAATAATAGAGTATAACCCGGATAAAAAGAACACGATTAAATCGAAGTATCGGATAAATTGAACGTCTTTTAATTTCTTGCAAATTTTTTCCATGTTTTATAACTTGCCTGTGAAGAACATTTCAAAATGAACGATGGTCGTGCAAAAATGTTTGTATAACGATTTTGTGAGCAAAACGTTAATTAAATTGTTAATAAAATAATAGATTAAGGAAAATACCACTTTGACCGTTAAAAGTGACTTTTTAAAATTCTTAAAGTACTCTTTATACACGCAAAAATCATATTTCATTAATTAGAAATCGATATTGAAAAAGCAATTTTGGAACTTTTTGAGCGAGCCACATCGAATAAACAGTAAAGAAAACGTTACACGCTTTTTTTTTCTCCCAGACTAACATTTTAAAATCGGTGGACACGCTAGCTTCACCAATTCTCGATCAATAGAGTTGATTATTTGAAAAATTAATCATCACATATTTATCTGTGACAAGATATTAGTGAAATATGTCGGAATAATCGGTTAAGTATTTCGAAATATTGACATCTCGTTTTTATGTGTTACTTTAAGTAACAAAATCTGCGGATGAAAATTTACATTTTAATTTGAATTATTGCCATGCGTTACTTAACAGTAACAAATCTTGTATATTTTTCAATTTTGATATAGATAAGGAAAATGCTAACTGCAGTAATTCTTTTTCATTAGATTGGTGCAAGTAAACATAACAAAACAATTGAATTTTCGATAATCGTATTTCAAGCAATTTAGCTTTGGGTGTTTGAGTAAAATGAATCGAATTTTTAAAAACATAGACTATGAAAGGTACTTTTTCTTCCCATTACAGGCCGGAAGGACTTTTTAACTTTAATTTGATATTGTAAACAAGTTTTTATCTTGAAATTAATCTCAAGATAAAATGCTGCATAAGTGAAAATGCATTTAATTTCTACCATCACGTGGCTGATTTAACATTTAGCGAGATTTTAATGAAACTTTTTAAATTTTTTTTATTGTGGTGAAAAAGTTTCGTCATGAGTGAAAAGAAAACATAATTAAAAATTATAAAATCATAAAAATAAATTACAAAACCGTTATCATAGTGAAATAGCTGCTTTTATTTTCATTAGACGATATCCTAAATGCAATATGCACTATTATTTAACAACAAAAGGCCCTAAATATTCCAGTCAAATTATATACTCTAAGAAAATTGGCTATAACGAACAATTTTCGTGTACCTTTTATTTTCCTTATCAAAAGGTTTCTACTGTACTACGAAAAATAATTAATTTGAATATAGAAACAGTTTTTTTAATTCAATAATTATAAAAATTATTTTCCTTCATAATATTTATTCAATAGTTTTTCTCGAATTCTATTTAAAATTTTAGAGCACACGTAGTTATCTTACATTTATTTAATTATGTTTACACCAATCTAATCAATAAGAATGACTGCAGTTAGTATTTTTTTTATTATCTATATCAACAATAAAAAAACATACAAGATTTGTTACTGTGTATTGTAATATGATTTTCCTAGACAGCTGATTATAGACGTATTCTTGATCTAATAATGTTATTAAGTAATTACTATTTTGAATTAGTAATACACATGAAAGATTTTTTTGATTCGAAATATATTTTATTTGTTGTATTTGTCTGCCAAACTGTAAATTTTAATGCAAAAAATAAAGGAAAAGCATCATCAACAACGAAATGTATCTCACGTCGTTTGTCCAAGCAAAATTGTTTGAAACATAGTAAAATACGTATTTACATAAAAATGAATAAAAATGGATTTCGAGTGGATATGTTATCTAAATACAAACACATAGCAGCAAATTAATATTTTAGACAAAATATCAATTTAGAAAAGCAAACAAAAAATACAAAAATTACGTATATTACTTGATAGAGAATCAAACTTAATACTTAATCTTATAAAAAACTTTACATAGTTTGTATGTTATTTTAACAAAAATTTAGGGAAAAAATAATTTTAAAATATAACATTTAAAAAACCCCTGAAAAATTGTCTAGTTTGAAAAATTAGCGTTTAGCATTATAAATTGTAAATTACAATTGTATTTATAGTAATTAAACAAACCTTAGTTATATTTTTATACTATACCACCAGCTTTAATTTTTATAGCAAAAACCATTTGTTTTGGCATACTATTTACGAGTGCCCATTTTAAATCAAGCTATGATATGAAGATTATATTTTGGAAAAAACTTTTTATATCCTCTTGAAGTTTTCTCTTAATCTGTCAAATAAATTTTATATTAAATTTATGGAATGCACCTCCAGGCAAGTTTTTTTAATTGTGTGTTGTCTATGTCAGCCTTTCGTAGAAAATGAATTGTGACAAACCTCTAAATCATTTTGACAATATTTTTTAGAAACAATATATAGCCTTCGGTGGTATATATAGCAATGCAGGTCCATCCAATAATGCTTGCTATAACATTCATTAAATGCATTATACTTTTTTTTATATCATGTTAACACGATGCAAAAATTAATTCAGTTTAAAATGACTTAAATATTTTGGTTCGTAATTCCATAAGCTTATAATAGTTCCACTTATTAATCACTAAATTAATCAATTGACAAAAACTGCTGCTTATATTTAATCTCATATTACTTACGAAATTACACGATCATTTTAGTAATTAAATTCCACGATAAATTTTCAAGAAATATTAATGATCATGATTTATATAAATTTAAATCATTCCAGCACAGTATTTTAATCTTTTCTTGACGAACATTTACCGGGCATAAAACACTTGTGTAAAGTACGCCCTTCCCCCCCCCCTTTTTTTTTGTATGATAATCTAAAAGTTAAAGATTTTGGCTGTGCACAATTTTTCATTTCCTTTATGGTTAAATGTTTATAGTCTTTTATATATAAAAGTTTTATGAGAAATGAAATATTATATTTATTGACGCATCTTCTAAAAGAGGTGTTTGACAGTTATATTATATTTTCAGTTTTTTATACCTATAAATTGTTTTTTGAATAAAAAAAACTCCATGAGCGACTACGCGTTTTTCATTTAATTGTATATTACAACACGATTTCAAAGTTTTGGTATGAAAATTAATAAATTTTGGTTTACAGTACATATATAAAAATGTTGCAATACAAACTTGAATATTAGTTTAAAAAATACCAAAAATATTGAAATTCGACATTTTTGTAGCGAAGACATATTATTATAAATAGGGTAAGTGTTGGCTAATCGTATTTTGCTATCATGTTTTTCCTTTTGG
Organism: Maratus michaelseni; assembly: GCA_963931845.1. NCBI lineage: Eukaryota > Metazoa > Arthropoda > Arachnida > Araneae > Salticidae > Maratus > Maratus michaelseni. Next base: position 312,605,251 of record OZ007587.1, on the reverse strand, counting down.
AACTTAGAATTCTCAAACGTTATGATGTTGACATTTTTACAAACCCTGATGATCAAAATGTGTTTTTATATTTTCTCCCAGCAACACATTTGAGCATGCGAAAATGAAGTTGCTAGCCTACTATTCATCCAGGAGCGTCGTAATACTTGAACTGAAAATTAAAAAGCTCTGTCCATATAAATTAGAAATAGATAAAGTCCTTGAAGAGTATGAAATATGTTGTGTGGGCAAAATCAACAGTTTGCCTCTCTTACCATGTAGTTTGGTATAGATTCTGGTGTGAAACAGCATGTTCAAACCAGTACTGTCATTAGAAAAAACTAGGACATCCACCCGGGCTTCCCGGCACAGAGAATGTAAGTGAAAACCATATTTTTTGGTTATTGAAAACTCTAATAGATTTTTTACATTTAATAATTTTTGTTAGACTGCCCACTAACAACAACAAAGAGCATTTTATATGAAATATGACAATTATATATTCAAATAAAATTTTGAAATTTTATTAAAACCGGTAATTTCGTATTGACTTCCAGCCATAAGCTAATAGCCGAAGAAATCGCTAAAAAATTCGTTATCTACAGCCGTTTTTTTTATTCTGATAATTTCAGCAGTTTTAAGAGCTTATTTTAATTACATGTCTGTTAAATCTGTGTTTAATTTACACTATTTTATTTACTCCTCAATGAAGTTTTAATTTCGTTATTGAATATTAACTGGAGACAAATGCTGAGCTTTTTATATTGTTTAAAGTGCAAACAGATTAATATTTTGCAATCGTCTGCAATCGATAAAGATAGATTTAAAAAAAAAAAAATCATGCTTGAAAATTAATTTAAATGCTATAATAAATTAGTTAATTAAGATACAGTTTTCAAACACATTGCATTTGAAAGTACATTTTTTTCTTATATAACGGTGTAAAAATTAAAAATGTGCGATGCTTAGAAATTAAAAAAAAATGCAGTAACAAAAATCGCAAAACCGAAGTTCCATCGTCAACTGTTGCCATTCGCAAAATGACGTCAGCGTTACGCACGGACACGTTTGTCCTTTATAATATAGATAGATAGATAGATAGTAAGCACATCTATTATTATTAAGCACACCTGAATGCGAGGAAGGGAGCAATCAGTTAAGGGGTGGGGGACCAGTTTGAATACAGAAAAGAAGATGATACTTTAGAAATGTTTTGTGGGTTTCAATAGCAATTGTTTTAATGAACTGTTGCGGATTTTTGCAATATTTTACGTTTTGATTTCAGAATGTTCCCCAATTTTCCATTTAAAAAAATCTTACTTCGTTCTTGGCATCCATGTAAACGAGGGGAATCTGAAAATGCAATGTCAACTGCCTGCTTGCAGCAAGCATTCATGAACTATATAAAAAAAAATTACCTAATGCAATTAATCTTTAGCATATTGGATATGGTGTAACGTAGGATGTTTTCAAAAATTGAATATTTATTAAAATGAGGATATTTAATAAAATCAATCTGACCTTATAAAAATAGTTTTAAAGATTTTGTAAAAATATATAATAAAAGAAAACTGCCCAGTTAAACTGACGGCATTGAGCTCACAGGCTATTCACACTAACTGTAAATTATATTCTTATTTCAAAGAATTTGAAATAAGCCCTCGAAAAATGATGAAATCGACAATATATTAAGAGGGGGGAACCATCCCCCGTTTCTCCTTCTTATAATTAACCAATGAACCCATAAAACTAATCAGATAAGCGCCTTACCACAATGAACCTATATACAAAATTTGAAAAAATCGGATAATTCTGCATGAAAAATCCATTTATCTAAATTAAGGGGGGGGGGTTAGCCCCCCGTCCCCCCTTTATACTTAACCAAAGAACCCCCAAAACTAATCAGAGAAGCGCCTTATCACAATGAACATATATATATAAAATTTGAAGAAAATCGGATAATTCTGCTTAAAAAACCCATTTATCTATATCAAGGGGGGGTTAGTCCCCCCCGTTCCCCCTTTATAATTTACCAGTGAACCCCCAAAACTAATCAGGGAAGTGCCTTACCACAATGAGCCTATATACAAAATTTGGAGTAAATTGGATAATTCTGCATGAAAAACCCATTTATCAAAATGGAGGGGGGGGGTGTAGCCCCCGTTTCCCTCTTTTACACTTCACCAATGAACCCCCAAAACTAATCAGGGAAGCACCTTACCACAATGAGCCCATATAGAAAGTTTGAAGAAAATCGGATAACTCTGCATGAAAAAAGTCATTTATCTAAAATAAGGGGGGATGATTAACCCCCCCCCCGTTACCCCCTTTATACTTAACCTATGAACCCCCAAAACTAATCAGGAAAGAACCTTATCACAATGAACCTATATACAAAATTTGAAGAAAATCGGATAACTCTGCATGAAAAAAATAATTTATCTAAAATAAGGGGGTAGGATTAACCCCCCCGTTACCCCCTTTATACTTAACCTATGAACCCCCAAAACTAATCAGGAAAGAACCTTATCACAATGAACCTATATACAAAATTTGAAGAAAATTGGATAATTCTGCATGAAAAAACCATTTATCCAAATTAAGGGGGGCTAGCCCCCCTTTCCCCCCCTTTATAGTTAACCAATCAATCCCCAAAACTAATCAGAGAAGCGCCTTATCACAAGGAACCTATAAACAAAAGTGGAAGAAAATCGGATAATTCTACATGAAAAATTCATTTATCTAAATTAAGGGGAGGGGATCCCCCCCCCCGTTAGCCCCTTTATACTTAACCTATGAACCCCCAAAACTAATCAGGAAAGAACCTTATCACAATGAACCTATATACAAAATTTGAAGAAAATTGGACAATTCTGCATGAAAAAACCATTTATCTTAATTAAGGGGGCTTAGCCCCCCTGTTCCCCCCTTTATAGTTAAACAATCAATCCCCAAAACTAATCAGGGAAGCGCCTTATCACAAGGAACCTATAAACAAAATTGGAAGCAAAACGGTTATTTCTGTCAAGAGTTATCGCGTTACGTACGTACATACCTACATACATACATACAGAACGGGCGGGCAAATAAGCTCTCAGGCTTTGATAGCCTGTGAGCTAAAAAGGGGAAAAAATCCAGCATAACATGATAGAGAATACAATACAAAACATTTGTATTAAAATTTAAAGGAAATATCGTCGCGCGCTTCTCGATCAATCTAAGCGACCAGTTAAAAAATTTTTTTGAGAAAAATGCGCTTAAATTTTTAACTTCAGTTTAGCGCGGCAAATAGTTACTGTGTCATATTTGTCACTGTAACTTTTGTAATAATTCAAATTTATAAAAATTATTATTGGGTAATATTCTAAACGCTATAAGCAATCGGAACTTGAAAAAAAAAATAGATTTTTTGAAAGTTTCAAATTGGTGTCCCCACCTTAACTTGAATATAATCTGATGTCAGAAATCACATCTTTATAAACGCTGTAGATCAACATTTGATGATTAAAAATGGTTCAGCAATATTAGGTTTAAATCTAATAAAACTGAGCTGCGCCGACAGGTGCCTGAGGCCACTCGTCAGGCACGTCAACCGCTGTTCCAAAGTTCTTAGGAACTTTTAACGAGCATGACCAGGGGAGTTCCTGTATGCTCTACGGCAGTGGGGGCGCAGCCACCTTCTGACTACCCTCATTTTACTAAGTGAATGATGACATAGGTCGCTGTGATTTGCGGTGTTTTTTTTGACCGCTGACCAGGTCCCTACTTGCCAGGCTTTGCCCAGCTTGATTTGCGGGGGTTCCCACCCTCTTGGAAGACCACCACATTTACACTTGGGGGCGAGCCGGAGTCCCCCAACAGCTTCGGAGCCGGACACCCAGGAGGGAGCCGGGTCCTAGGCCTTAAGTCAGGTTTTTCCGATCCTCACTTGCTTTACCAAAAGCAACTAATCTGTAGAGGTCTGATATTATTTTGTAGACATTAGGAATTACTGAATGTAGTTTTTTAGCACTTTCCAACCTAGTTGAAAGTGCTTATGACTTCGGTTTGTCTGGCCCTATGGCCGTCTGGTCGTCTGGCCGTCTGGCCGTGCTCTAACTCCCGTAAATATGCTCGGATTGCTCTGCAATTTTTATATGTTATTGTCGATATCTATGGCACGTTCCCTATTTCAACTGAAGTGTGTAGCACTTATAGTTTTCTTACAGGGACACTCAAAAGAATTCCGTTACATTGCGGTCTATGGGGAAAAATCATTTGCGGTTTATTTTAAAAATGTTTCACTATTGTAAACGTATTGAAATTTATATAGATCACTAAGATGCATTAGAAGAAGCTTAATATGGAATAGTAGGTGTATAGCACTTAGAGTTACTTTACAGGGACAGTCAAAATAATTCCGTTACATTACGTCTATGGAGAAAAATCGTCTGCGGCTTATTTAAATAATGTTCTACTATTTTAAACGCATTGAAGTTTATATATATTACTAAGGTGCATTACAAGAGGCTTACTACAGAATAGTGTGTGTATAGCAGTCATCGTTCATTTACAGGGACACACAAAAGAATTCTCTACTGTCTGTTAACAATAATTGCTGGAAGTGCGTTTTAAGTTACTGAACGCGATTTTAATCTTAACTGGCTTTTTGTTTATTACGTGGTGTGTATAAATTCTGTAGATCCTATACAGGGCAGCACAAAAGTTCGCGAACACATTTCCGTTTATTGACAGAAACTCCAGAACTAACTAAACTAAAATTTAGCATCCTATGTATATATACAAATCAATAGATCATATACAGGGCTACATAAAAGTATTCGGATATTTTTCCGAATATTGTACATATTGAAAATTCCTGAAATTACGTTTTTAAATATGTTATGCGTTTTCCAAATTGTTTACTTAGATGTCATCTTTCAGCTTATTAAACGGTAATGATTTGTAAAATTATTTTAGAAGCGTTGGAAAGTGCTACATAATCTATGCTTGACGCATGATTTTTCGTTCTTGTTATAATCTGACATAGGTTTGTATCAACACAGATGGCTCCTAAATTTCTGTTCTTTTTAAACGTATTGAATTTATTTTAATGACACCTAACTTTAGGATTTACATTTATGATAAAGAGTTAATTATGAGTCTGATTATGAGTCATTATGCCTTTTTACTCATACATCTTATGTAACCAAAAAGGTTATTTTTCAGTTTTAAACGAAACAAGGAATATGTAACATATGACATAGGTTTGTATCAATAAATGGCTCCTATATTTGTGTTATTTTTAAATTGAATTCATTTTAATGACACCTAACTTTAGGATATACATTTATGATAAAGAGTAATTTATGAGTCTGATTATGAGTCTTTATGCCTTTTTACTCATACATCTTATGTAACCAAAAAGGTTATTTTTCAGTTTTAAACGAAACAAGGAATATGTAACATATGACATAGGTTTGTATCAATAAATGGCTCCTATATTTGTGTTATTTTTAAATTGAATTCATTTTAATGACACCTAACTTTAGGATATACATTTATGATAAAGAGTAATTTATGAGTCTGATTATGAGTCATTTATGCCTTTTTCTCATACATCTTATGTAACCAAAAAGGTATTTTTACAGTTTTAAACGAAATAAGATATATGAGTTGAATGCAAATTCTTCTTTACATAGTCATGAAGTCGAAATTTACCTTTCTCCTTTACAGTGGCGCGCGCGTACGCCCAGGTGTGTACAGGGGGTTGGGTGCTATGATACCATAATTTCCTAACCATAAACTGTGCCTTATTTAATTTCATAATTTCAGCAATAAAATAAAACGAAGATAATTACTATCCGAAAATAAAGGTACGCTGACAACATGCACACACACTAGACACGCTACTGCTCCTTTTGTAGCGTACACAGAGTAAATTATCATACTCGAATTCAAATTTCAGGAACATTTGCATATTTTAACTTGTTCGTTTTAAATAAACAGCCTAAGCTACACTAACAGCATTTCAGTTAGTTGCATAAAATACCAGTTTACTTCCATTGGTAAAAAAAAAAAAAAAAGATTGTATTAAAACTTCACAGCTTCAATTACTGTCCCAAGAAAAAGAGTGGACAAGCAAGATCTAAACACACGTGGCTATTCATGAGATGGAAGAATTAAGAACGTGACCAGACATACAAGGTCCAACTCCCCACAATGTAGACAAGCAACATAAGCATACCTTTTTATATTTCTTTGACTGCTGCAAAATGCTAAGAATATTAACAGACATTAATACGTTTCGAGGAAAATACTTGGACACTTTTTTTAATGAAGTTGCAATTTCTACAGCCATTAATTTGAAACACTAGGTATAGGAAAAGTCAGTAATAACGCATAAAATCTAATGATCATTTCAAGTACCACTTATAAGAAGTGGCCTTGGTGGATTAGATGACTGGAGATCAAGCATTAACAAAATGTAAGAAACGCTAAGGAACTTGTTCAATGGAAGTTCTGCAAGTTCACATTAAGCCTTTTAATCCATCAATATGTTTAATGAGTTATATTAACGATAATAAATTAAGAAATTTATATTATCATGAGAATTTGTTTTTAGTTTTGAAGTAATGGCACTTGCGTATTATCCAGGAAGATGCACCAATGATGAATATTTAAAAACAGAAATTCATTTATATTAATATCTTAATTGATTATCTTCATACTGTCATGTATTGGTTCTTACACAGATCTTACATCTATTCATCTTGCATGCTGACATACATTTTGCAACATATATCTCTCAAAGTGCGTATTGCTTACAACGAATACAGAAGATATGCATACTTCCACGCAACAATTTGCAATAAATATACCAAACAGCTTACTTACAGTAAATACAGCTTCCAATACATATAATACATTTTAGATTAAATGCGATACATAAAGCAGTAACTAAAAAGTAAAGGTACCAGAGTTCTTGGCAGCAAATTTAGATTTTTATAGCTTATTCGTTTCGACTAGAGCTTAGTAATTTGCCCTTGCATACTGGCTTCTCATATTAAGTTTTAATAATAACAAGAAGAAACAGGTTACATAATTCAATGCAAAATAATGAGGCAACCAGCTCTGAAACTTGAGCATGAGTTGCATAGAATGGACTGGCCCCGTATATACATATTATAAGATTGATCCCGAATTCATGGTTCAAACTTGAAGTGTTGGTATAGCACACTGTAACAATCATTTATTGTATAGGAATCCTGATTCAGAAATCCATTTTTTTGTAAAATTATAGGGCGTATCACTCCAATCCGAAGTCACATTTTCGTTTATAACTTTAACAACAGTGAAGATATTTTAACATAATTCTCAACAGACTCATCTTTGTATGAAGTGTTAGGATAGTGTAAGGATTTTGTTAAAGTGTCTTCATTATTATTAAAGTTATGAACGAAAACGCAACTTCGGATAGGAGTGAGACACGCTGTATTTTTGATTATATAAATGGATTTCTACGTGGGATTCCACACGTGGGATCTTCTGTCAAACGTTTCTTAACACAACTGTTTAATGACAGAGTTATCTGCGACCATTTCACGTTTCGGTGGCCACCAAGGTTCCCTAGATCTCACTCCAATGGATTTTTGGAAGTGGGTATACCTGAAATTCAAAGTGTATGTACTTACTAATCCGAAAACTGCATCGGATTGGAAAGATGTCATCAGACGTGAGATTCAACAGAATTCTCTTACCATGGTACGTGCTTCAATGCTATTCGTCATCTGCCACAAGCAAAGTGTCATCGTGTGTGAAGGAGATCACGTGGAAAATTTGTGAAACACAATAAAATGTTTTGCTTTCTGTTGCTTCTCCGTCCTTATTGATGGTTTTCACTTTTCTTCTTTAGTCTGTCTAACGCCGGCAATTTTCGTGCTACAGGTACCGTTCTAATGCTTCTTATAGTTTTTCACTATGAAGATCATATTCCAATAAAAAAAAGTAGGTGTTACCATTTGAAAATTTCGAAATTTTGTCACTGTAACCATAATTGTTATAGTGTATCTGTTGTTTTTCATATGGTTCTTGAGCGCATACCTCAAAATACTTTAAACCAGAATTTCACTCAGTTTCTGTAAACGGTATAATACCGTAGGGATTCATATATCGGGTAGTTTTTTTTTTATAATCACCCTGTATATAAACTTTCTTTTTCATTTATGAAAGCAAGTGGCTCCGTATAGGTACATGGATCATTTCTGCAACACTTATCTTAACAGATTGATTTTTTCGATTGTTTGAATTTCTTAAATGGAATATGATTTTGCGTATATATACCAATTTTTAAATCCCTACCTTATATAGTTTTAAAAATTTGTATGTACCTTAAATTTTCTGACTGGAATCTTTATCCGGCAAACCCTCCTTTGCGGTAACCCATTAGGCTCTCTGAAAGTTCTTCGGCAAAGCTTTTTCTTTTGGAAATATATATTTTTATATTCTTATTTGAGGTTACATACCAGTAATTTTTAATAGTAATTTTTCACTTTATTTAATCGTTGAGATATTTGGCTGTTAACGTAATTTCCACTGAAGTTATCTCAGAATCTATACATTTTTAATGTAACTCATCTCTTAAACAAACAATTTTTTTCAACGATCTTTCTAAAAATGTAACTTTTATGCAATTTTATTCGAAAAAATAATTTTGAATAAAAATGGCCGCCTGGCTTATGAAAAAAGGAGTGGTCAGCCCGTATTTGTTTTCCTCAGTCACATGACTTGCGCTTTTATTATATAGATTACGTAAGATAGGATTTAATAGAATAAAGAAAACTTTTATTAATATATTTTTTTGATTCGATTTGCATAAAATTTGAAATGACTCGACGAAATTCTACAACGATAACATATATTAAATTTCAAACTATTTGGTTGGGTGGTTTTTGCGCTGTTATATGCAGATAGACAGACGGACGGACAGACAGACAGACGGACGGACAGACAGACGAACGGACCAGACGACGACTATAGGTGCTACGTATTTATATAATTACGAACGCCCCTAAAAAGAATAGGTGCTGAAACTTTTTTATTCCTTCCTTTGAAATTTGATAAAACGTATGTTTATTTGTTAACAAATAATGTTGTTTATTAACAATTATGGCACCCATTTTGCTAAAACCTTTGACATTAATAATACTATTATCATGACATTAATACATTACTTTGGTAATGCAGAGTTTTACCTATCTCATGAATTTTAATTCGTCAGTCTTTCGGCATTATTTAAAAATATGTATATGTATATTTTCACTATTGTAAACGAAAATAACCATACTACTAAAGTCTTCTAGAAATATTTAATAGTTAATTTGTGTTTTGAGTTTTTCTTTTCACGAAATATTTTCTTGTTTAGAAATTTTCGTTTTTAATTTTGAATATTTGATTTAAAAATTCTATTGAACATCCGAAAAAGAACTACATGTATGTTTTCATAGAGTATATGACTCGTAGAGTATCGCGTATATTTACATACCAGGCCTCAAACTTTTCAAATGGGCTGATGAAGAAACTAACAAAAACAGCTACGGTTTGCGCGATACCCAACAAATATTTCTTAAAATATCTTATATAATAATTTAAAATATCTTTAATATCTTGTAGAATTTTCTTTTAAAGAAAAATACAATTAAGAATTTATCTATCTAAAAATTCATAATTAACATTTTTCCATCAAAATACTTAATATTGTCACACAATTACAAATACCTAATAAAATTCCCTTTAGAATTCATACTCATTGACATTCATTAACATATTTATTGCTATTACATTTTCTACGGCTAATATTTCTTTATAGACATTCGTGAAAAGTGTCCGATATTTATTTTATTAATATGAAAATCTTTTATAGTAGCTTGAATTGCTGAAAATCTATTGAAATTACACATTTTAGTAATAAAGAAAAATTATGTAAGCATACTGCTGATGTATCAAAACAAAATTTTAGTGTGAAATACTAACCGACACTAAAATTTTGAAAAATTCGGCAGGTCTTTTTTCTTAATTTTTGCAGAAAAACTGCCAAAACTCTGCCGGCGCCAGTCAAGAAAATCCGAGAAAGTTTCAGACAGGGATCTGCTTTCATTAAAAACTGAACTATAAAGAGATCTGTTTCTATGGCCGATTTCTTCATTTAGTTTGCAAAAATGAAAGGAAAAAATTGCCAATTTTTACTAATGAACAAAAATTAAGATAACTAATTAAGATATAGATTTCAAATTAAGGATGGGAAGGTGTTTCATCTGGCGGCTATTTTAGCGTAGAGTCTTCGTTATGTTCTAATTATCAGAAAAATATAATGATTTTTTAATGATCGCGTTAATGTAGCAGAAGGTGGTTTTCTTGAACAAATTATTCGTTATATTTTCGGGTATGGGGAGGAAGGGGGTTAACTCCTTTCTCTAATTTATTCAAAACAAATTCTATTTAAGAAATTTAACATTTTTAGCTTCTAACGTAACATTTTATAAATCTTATATATAGAGAATACTAGAAATTTCAAATAACGATTTTAGTAAAAATTAAATTTATGTTCCTAATAAAAGTGCCCAACCCATATTTACTTGATGGATACCAACAATCAAAGTAAATGATTTGCTGTTGAGCACTTGACCAAGCGCCACCTGGCGGACAATCCTACCAGTTTTTTTTTATCTAACTAATGTGCATTCTTAGCTCGTGTTCTATGGGCCCAATCACAACGGGGTTTGGATGAATCGACTTAGTTTCCGTTCGTGTTACAGATTTTAGGTCCACTTTCCACCGCCAGGGGGCGCATTATTTTCTCGAGCTCTATGGGTCCGATTTCGATGGAAATTTTTTCATTCAACTCCATTGATACAACGGGTACTCGTGTCGGATGTTCATATCGTAAAAATTACGCCCCCTGGCGGTGGAGAGTGGAACTAAATGATTTTGCAGCACGCCTACTATATGGTTCCGGGGGCAGAAGGGACACGAATTGGAGTTTCGTTCGGAAGGTGGTTTCTTTGGCGGGTGGTGGAACTAAAAGAGTTTGCAGAGCGTGTGCTGCACGCCTACTATACGGTGTCGCAGGCAGCGGGAACACGTGTCAGAGGTTCTTTCATATCAGAATGCGCCCCCTATCGGCGGAAAGTGGAAATAAAGGATTTTCAGTCGCGTGTGCAGTATTTTTAAATAAATAACTTTATGCAAAATCGGGTTAAAGATATAAAATCATACAAACTTTAGGTATGTTTAATTTTATTATCACGGGCCCGGGCGACTCCGGGAGAGTCAGCTAGTAATAAATAAATATAATGTTATAAAAGGAGGCGTTGATTTAGTGGATGAAATGTAAGGTTTCTATTCCGTCTCAAGAAAAAGTAATAGATAACCACTTACTTTGTTTTTTTCACTGTTGAATATTGCGGGAATAAGTTCTCAATTTATTTAAAAGACAATACTGGAAAAAAGTTGCTACCTTTTGAAAGAGCTTGCTTTTGATTTAATAAAGGAACATATAAATGGAAGGAAACAGACAAAAACATTGCCAAACCCTTTGAAAAGATAGATAAAATAATTTTGTGGGGAACTAGAAAAAAAAAAGTTGTTCCATTTCCAAAAACTGAAAGGTGTAATTTTTTCACAACAAAGCAAAATAGAAAAACAAAACAATTTTGTTAGCAATGTAATTAACAATTTTGTTAGTAATGTAATTAACAATTTTGTCAGTAATGTAATTAACGATTTTGTCAGCAATGCAATGTGTATATCTGCACAGAACATACGTTTGTTTTGTGTATAGAATTTGCTAAACAATGCTAATTTTCTAATGCAGATTAGAAATTAAGCAAATAAAAATCTTCTTTCTTGGATAATTCAGCTAATGTTTGTACTATAATTGAAAGAAAGTATTTTTTTTTTAATTTATCTATTTTAAAATTCTTTACTATAAATAAAAATACACATTTTTTTAACAACGCCACTGCAACTCTTTTTTTATACAAATTCAACCAGCTCCTGGTGCCAGGGTTTAAAAAAATTAACTTTGTTGGCGTTTGTTTCTGCAAACTATTATTTCAGAATAATGTTTTTCAGTCTGTGAGTAAAAATTCCTTGTAATTAAATTATTTCAGCATATTTGTAATTTCCTAGAAAATTTTCTTCCTATTTTTTTATTGTAATAAATTTTATTAGATAAACATTAATTAAACTATTAACAGTATGCTTTGAAACATATAATTTAATACTTATTATAGTTAAATAGTGGCTGTAAATTGGATCTTTTTAACTTCGATTGGCGCCTGGTGCTGGACCATGATTAAAATCAAATTCGTTTCGTTCCCCAAATTAATTAATCTATATCAAGATTTAAAATCTGCATGTGAAAATTATTTCAAAATAAGCGATTACTGCATGTTTATAACTTCAGAGGAAATTTTTTATCTTCCTGTTTTCATTATTTAGATTATTGTAGAAATCGTTTTAAATGAATTATTAATAGCATGGATTGAAATGTATAATTAAATATCTATTTTAATTACTAAATGCAAGGATACCATTAAAGTGAACCATTCTGCGGTTCTGTTCTTCAAAATAATTTATTCTGATAAGAATTAAAAATCTACAATCGGAAATTTCTTTAAATTAAACATTTATTTTGAATAAACTATTAATTATATATTGTTTACTTCATAAATACTAAGCTTTAGCAAGAGGGATGACCCAAGGGCCCCACCCTGAAATAAGCAGAAAAAGGTCAATCATAAATTTTCATTTAAAAAAGGAATTGAAGCATAGAATCTCTAAAGTTGCCACCCCCTCCCCCCACACACACACCAGCAACAGCCCATTAAAAAAAAAGAAAAAAAAAAGAAAAAAAAAGCCAATTTTAATTTTAGAGTAAGGACTTTTAGAGAAATTCAGGTTTTTATAAAAACAGTCCCAAATTTTATCAAGTTTTTTGCTTATAATTTGCAGAGTTTTTAATATAAAAGCAAGCTATTTTCAGAAAATATGACAAACAAAATTGTACACAATACCCTGCAATCAGAATTAACAAATAATAAAAATTGTATGAAATTTGAGCAAGTTTACTAAATATTGTTTCACTGCGCATGCGCGAATTCAACCAAAATATACTGTGCATAATATATTAGCTAAATGTATAGACCAACTTTTATGAAAGTCTCAAAAACATAGCTTGAAAATTCTGATAGTAATCGTCGAGAGAATAAGCTCGAAATTCGCTGTTCCCAAAAGGAAGCAAAAAGATGAGGGGTTGTATCAAATATGGTATGAGAGACACTTCATTCTTATTATTCTGTCAACTTTCATAAGCTAGTATATTTGGATACAACCCCTCATCTTTTTGCTTCCTTTTGGGAACAGCGAAATTCGAATCAGAATTTTCAAGCTATGTTTTTCAGACTTTCATAAAAGTTGGTCTATACATTTAGCTAATATATTATGCACAGTATATTTTGATTGAATTTGCGCATGCACAGTGAAACAATATTTAGTAAACCTGCTTATTTTTCATACAATTTTTATTATTTTTTAATTCTGATTGCAGGGTATTGTGTATAATTTTGTTTGTCATATTTTCTGAAAATAACTTGTTTTTATATTAAAAACACTGTAAATTATAAGCAAAAAACTTGGTAAAATTTGGGACTGTTTTTATAAAAACCTGAATTTCTATTCGGGTATACATGCTATCTTCATAAAAATGAACCCAAATTATTACAATAAGCCACTTAATCATAATCTACAGTTTGAATGCTTTTGCAATATTAGTTTCTACAAGGTTATCCAAAAGATATTCGTTTTTCTTCAATTTGTTGACGGCCCCTTATGGGGTTTCGGGAAAAAATCTTCGCGGAAATATATGACATTTATCATGTTATTTACACTCCTAAAGTTTCAGGATAATTCCTCAGATATCTTTCCAGATATTTAACAAAACGTCTAAAATCGCAAGTGACTGATCATCATTGGAAATACAGTGTATATATCATAAGAGACGGTAGTCTCTTGAGTGACGCAGCGAAAAACCGAAAACCGTAAGCCCAAAACCGAAGATTCCGTCACTCTCATATATACAGCTAGCAGGACATCAAAGGAAAATCGAAACGCCGACATTTAATATCCCAGTAAATATGAGGCATACCGTTTCGATTTTTTCACATTAGTCTTATATCTATGGCCTAACTCTATCCTGAAATTTATAGATTTCTACATGCAGTAGATTTTGAGATCTGGAAACCAATTTTTAAGCGAAAATGGAAAATGTAATGGTGTAATGGGCACAGAGGTGTTATCTCGAAAATGGATCGAACGATTTTTTTTAAATTAATATATTATATTAATCGCTTTTAGATGAAGAGAGTAAGATTTTGAGCTAACGTAGGAAAACTCTTGTTTTTTATATAATCCAGCTTCAAAATCGGACTCTTTTCTTATGCTTTTTCTGGTAGACTAACATTAAAGATTTTCGGCCTTTTCACCCTTTTTTATTCCTGCGCGGTCAGGATGTTCATGGGTATCACGGTTATAGTTAAAGGCGATTTCGCAATCATATGTGGCTGAAGAACTATTTAGATTTTTTTTTTTTTTTTTAATATGAAAACAGTTTATTATACATTCCAAAATATGTATTAAATTAAATTATGGTTAAATTTTTTTTCTTTCTTGTTCGGATGCAAATAATTCATATTTTTAATCTGCATTTGGTCGAAAAATGAATTATCTTTAATTTTAAAAACGAGAAATTCGTAATTACATGTATAAAATTAGATTGTATTTATTATTGGTATTTATGATTTCAAAATTTTTAATAAGAAATTGTTTTTTTGCTAGTATACAGTGGGCAAAGTCTCTAGCCATGCCAACCAACCAATCGGTTGATTATCTGACTGATAGTTTAGCCACAGTAGTTTAGCTTTAGCTTAGCTGTTATTACTTATTATTAGTTTGTCTTTGGCTTGGCTCTTATTTATTAGTTTGTCTCGACAGCTAAAATTTCACATTTTATAATTTTTATATCAATACTTCAGGTAAGAATGCTTTTTAACTTGATTATTTCCTGTATTTGTAATAATTTTTTGTTACTAACATTCTTATGTTTTAATGCGTGCAAAATTTAAGATTGGCGAAAAAGCTGTGGGAAACTGCTAATCTATTTTATTAATATAGTATTATTGATCAATAATACCGCACAGATGTCATATATATACGCACCACGTTGGTGCGATTTTTTTCCTCCGCCGGCGAAAACTTTTTTTTAATATTAGTTACAAATAGCATGCAATAATAGCACGTGGATTTTTTTTATTTCAATATAAAAATAAAATAGCGTAACTAATGAAATAGTTTCTATTATTAAAAAAATAAATAAAATAAATAATTGATAGTTTGATGTAAATAAATATTGATATACATAAAAAAAAATATCAGTTTATTTGTTTGTTTTATTAAGAATAAAGTTTACATATTTATATTTTGCTCTGTCAAGGGTCGATCCAGGTAAAATTTGGGGAAAAATCAATTTAATAAAACGGACCTCTTCACAAAAATCAATTTGATAAAATGGGCCTCTCCACAAAATTCTTTTTACTAAAATAGTTCCTTTCACAAAATTCTATTCCATAAAAACTTACTATTTATTAAATATTTATTATTTTGTGATGTTTTAAAATGTGTAATTTGTAAACAAACAAGTTCACTTGAGAGGAAAATTTCAGCAAAGTGATTGTAAATGTAAAAAGTTTTTGTTAATAAGTACTTTGTTCTAATTTGAGTAACTGAATTTCAACTTTTGTTACAAAATGTTATTTTTCACTAAAATATAATAAATTTCACAAAAGTAACCTTTACTTTTCACAAAATGGGCCCCAAGAAAAATAACTGAACAGATGTGTTACACTCACGCTAAAATGTAAACAAAAGATTGGCGACTGTTTGGATAGCACGATTTCCAAGACTGCGCCAAGCTACTAAATACAAGCTTAATAGCCAGGTTGCCATAAAAGAAAAAACAGTCCCCAAAGTTTGGAGACTTTTTTCTTTTTTTTAACCGATTAATTTTTTTTTTTTTTAGCGTGAGTGTAAAGCATGCATCGACCCTTGGCTGTCCTTTAAAAAAAAAAATAATAAACGCAGTTAAATAAATGTTTCCTAAAAAAACCCACCCTATTACTACATAAAATATTTTACTAAAGTTTGTTTTGTTCTGTTTTTCCGCACCATTTCCAATAATAAAAACAGTTAAAAATACCTAAGGAGTGCTTATTTAGTTTTAAAACAAATTAACAATTGCAGAATTCTGACAAAACAGAGCTTCATTTTTACAGATTTTGTTATATAAGAATTTTAGAATGACCTACATAAATTATTTTTTATGCTAAACCATTAATATGTACTAAAATGTTCCATTTTCAATACAAAATTCAGTACAATCATCATTAAATATATCACTTGCAATAAGCCTGTATTATGCATTGAAATGTATTTATTTCAATAAATTGATTTATCTTTTTTGCCATGCTGTCGAAAATTCAAAGAAAAATTTATGTAAATGGTTTTTTTTTGCATCATACTATCCATTTGCATACATTTCACTTAGTTTGGATACTATGATGCAAAATAAACCTTTACATAAATTTTTCTTTCAATTTTCGACAGCATGGCACAAAAGATAAAACAATTTATTGAAATAAAGAACCTTTTAGTAGCTTTTTCGCCAATCTTAAATTTTGCACCCATTAAAACATAAGAATGTTAGTAACAAAAAATTATTATAAATACAGGAAATAATCAAGTTAAAAAGCATTCTTACCTGAAGTATTGCAATAAAAATTATGAAATGTGAAATATAAAAATTTAGCAGTCAAGACAAACTAATAAGAGGCAAGCCAAAGCTAAACTATATGAATAAGTGATATAAGCATAAGCAGATCCATAAGCAACCGATTGGTTGGTTGGCATGGCTAGAGACTTTGCCCACTGTATACTAGCAAAAAAACAATTTCTTATTAAAAATTTTCAAATCATAAATACCAATAATAAATACCAATCAAATTTTATACATGTAATTACGAATTTCTCGTTTTTAAAATTAAAGATAATTCATTTTTCGACCAAATGCAGATTAAAAATATGAATTGTTTGCATCCGAACAAGAAAGAAAATAAGGAGACTCATAAGGTTACACCCCTTGACTCATATTACCTTTATTTTTAACCTCATCGACAAAATTAATACTTTTTATGTACCGGATTGACAATACATTTTTTTTCGCCCGATAGACAAAATTCTTGATTTTTATGCACCCGTTTGATGAAATTTGGGTTTTTTACGTGCAAACTTAACGAAATTAATGTTTTTTCATGCCCGATCAATGAATTTTTTTTTATGCAAGCGTTTGATGAAATTTGCGTTTTTCATTTGCTAATAAATGAAATTCATGATTTTTACCGGCCTGTTTGATGAAATTTATAATATTTTCTCCCCCTATCGAGATAATTCAGGTTTTTTCTGTGCCGATCGATGAAATTCATGATTTTTGCACATTGATCTACGAAATTCCTGATTTTTATGCTGCAAAATGACGAAATTTGCAATTTTTTCAGACTAATTGGTATCGAATGCAGTTTAATTCATTCGACTCGACAATTTTTATGCACCTCATCGACAAAATTCATACTTTTTACGGGCCGGATTGACAAAAAAAATTTTATCACCCGATTGCCAAAATTCTTAATTTTTATGCACCCGTTTGAAAAAATTTGTGATATTTACGTGCAAACTTTACGGAATTAATGATTTTTTCATACCCGATCAAAGAATTTTTTGATTTTCATGCGACCGTTTGATGAAATTTGCGATTTTCATGTGCTTATAGGGCAGTTGCAATCAGCTGATCAACCATTGTATTCACTTGGAGGTAAGGGTAATTCCACCAATCAGAACTGCCTATTTGTACAGTTTATCTCCAAGGTGACGTCAATTGCAACTGCCCTATAAATGAAATTCATGATTTTTACCTGCTTGTTCGACGAAATTTATGATCTTTTCTCCCCCTATCGAGAAAATTCATGTTTTTTCTGTGCTGATCGATGAAATTCATGATTTTTGCACATTGATCAACAAAATTCCTGATTTTTATGCTGCAAAATAATGAAATTTGCAATTTTTTCAGAGACTAATTGGTATCTAATGCAGTTTAATTCATTCGACTCGACAATTTTTACGCGCTTCATCGACAAAATTTATACTTTTTACGTGCCGGATTGACAAAAAAATTTTTTATCACCCGATAGCCAAAATTCTTGATTTTTATGCACCCATTTGATGAAAGTGATTTTTACGTGCAAACTTGACGAAATTAATGTTTTTTCATGCGCTAATAAATGAAATTAATGATTTTTACCCGCATGTTTGACGAAATTTATAATCTTTTCTCCCCCTATCGAGAAAATTCATGTTTTTTCTGTGCCGATCGATGAAATTCATGATTTTTGCACATTGATCAACAAAATTCATGATTTTTATGCTGCAAAATAATGAAATTTGCAATTTTTTCAGAGATTAATTGGTATCTAATGCAGTTTAATTCATTCGACTTGACAATTTTTACACACCTCATCGACAAAATTCATACTTTTTACTGGCCGGATTGACAAAAAAAATTTTTATCACTCGATTTCCAAAATTCTTGATTTTTATGCACCCGTTTGATGAAATTTGTGATTTTTACGTGCAAACTTCACGAAATTAATGACTTTTTCATACCCGATCATAGAATTTTTTGATTTTCATAACGACCGTTTGATGAATTTTGCGATTTTCATGTGCTAATAAATGAAATTCATGATTTTTACCCGCCTGTTCGACGAAATTTATAATCTTTTCTCCCCCTATAGAGAAAATTCATGTTTTTTTTGTGCCGATCGATGAAATTCATGATTTTTGCACATTGATCAACGAAATTCCTGATTTTTATGCTGCAAAATAATGAAATTTGCAATTTTTTCAGAGACTAATTGGTATCTAATGCAGTTTAATTCATTCGACTCGACAATTTTTACGCACCTCATCGACAAAATTCATACTTTTTACGGGCCGGATTGACAAAAAAAAAATTTATCACCCGATTGCCAAAATTCTTGATTTTTATGCTACCGTTTGATGAAATTTGTGATTTTTATGCTACCGTTTGATGAAATTTGTGATTTTTACGTGCAAACTTGACGAAATTAATGTTTTTTCATGCCCGATCAACGAATTTTTTAATTTTTATGCGAGTGTTTGATGAAATTTGTGTTTTTCATGCGCTAATAAATGAAATTCATGATTTTTATCCGCCTGTTCGACGAAATTTATGATCTTTTCTCCCCCTATCGACAAAATACATGTTTTTTCTGTGCCGATCGATGAAATTCATGATTTTTACGCTGCCAAATGACAAAATTTGCAATTTTTTCCGAGATTAATTGGTATCTAATACAGTTTAATTTATTCGACTCGACATCGACAGGATATATTGATTTTAGTTTCAAAATTCACCACCAGGGGCCGCTTTCCTCTCTCGGGTTCTATGTGCCCAATCACCACGCAGTATGGCTTATTCGACTTGAAATCCACAGCCTCAAAGATTTCAGCTATGTCTGCATAGTACAGAGTGCGCCCCCTGATGGTGGAAGATGAAACTAACGGATTTTGCAGCTAACTCGAGTTCTATGGGTCCGATCACAATGCAGTTTGGTTCGACTCAGCATCGACAGGATATATAGATTTTAATTCCAAGTTTCACTACCAGGGGGCGCTTTTCTATCTCGGGTTCTATGGACCCGATCACGACGAGGTATGGCTCATTCGACTCGAAATCGACAGCCTCAAAGATTTCAGCTATGTTTGTATAGAACAGAGTGCGCCCCCTGGCGGTGGAAGATGGAACTAACGGATTTTGTAGCTAACTCGAGTTCTATGGGTCCCATCACAATGTAGTTTGATTCATCGACAGGATTTATCGATTTTAGTTCCAAAATTCACCACCAGTGGGCGCTTTCCTTTCTTGGGTACTATGGGCCCAATCACGACGAGGTATGGCTCATTCGACTCTAAATCGACAGCCTCAAAGATTTCAGCTATGTTTGTATAGAACAGAGTGCGTCCCCTGGTGGTGGAAGATGGAACTAACGATTTTTGTAGCTATGGGTCCCATCACAAAGCAGTTTAATTTATTCAACTCGGCATCGACAGGATATATCGATTTTAATTCCAAATTTCACCACCAGGGGGCGCTTTCCTATCTCGGATTCTATGGGCCCGATCACGACGAGGTATGTCTTATTCGACTCGAAATCAACAGCCTCAAACATTTGAGCTATGTTTGTATAGAACAGAGTGCGCCCTCTAGTGGTGGAAGGTGGAACTAACAGATTTTGTAGCTAACTCTATTTCTATAGGTCCCATCACAATGTAGTTTGATTCATCGACAGGATATATCGATTTTAGTTCCAAGTTTCACCACCAGGGTGCGCTTTCCTATCGGGTTCTATGGGACCGATCACGACGAGGTATGGCTCATTCGACTCCAAATCGACAGCCTCAAAGATTTCAGCTATGTTTGTATAGAACAGAGTGCGCCCCCTGGCGGTGGAAGATGGAACTAACGGATTTTGTAGCTATGTGCCCCATCACAATACAGTTTAATTTATTCGACTCGGCATCGATAGGATATATCGATTTTAATTTCAAATTTCACCACCAGGGGGCGCTTTCCTATCTCGGATTCTATGGGCCCGATCACGACGAGGTATGGCTTATTCGACTTGAAATCGACAGCCTCAAACATTTGAGCTATGTTTGTATAGAACAGAGTGCGCCCTCTAGTGGTGGAAGGTGGAACTAACAGATTTTGTAGCTAACTCTATTTCTATAGGTCCCATCACAATGTAGTTTGATTCATCGACTCGACATCGACAGGATATATCGATTTTAGTTCCAAGTTTCACCACCAGGGGCGCTTTCCTATCGGGTTCTATGGGACCGATCACGACGAGGTATGGCTCATTCGACTCCAAATCGACAGCCTCAGAGATTTCAGCTATGTTTGTATAGAACAGAGTGCCCCCCCCTGGCGGTGGAAGATGGAACAATCGGGTTTTGCCATGCATTTTCATACTTCTAATTGTGTTACTCTCTCGCTGTATAATTTAAAAGTTGAGTCTTGGATTCCTCTCCCTGGGCCACCACCCTCATATTTTTATTGGGGTCCAAGGGGTCTTTTTTAGCATTTCTTTAAAATTTTATTCTAATGATTAATTTATACCCTATGCTTAATTTTGACTAATTGACATTTTCATCAATAACCTTAAAAAAGTAATGATATCAGTACAAAAACCCTTAACGGGTTAAAAGTTGTGACGCAGCACTTTGTTTTGGCTCTATAAATTTTAAATATGGGTCTTAAAAGTAATGATATCAAATTTAAGTGACGCTATGTTAATAATTTTCTTTTTAGTTTTATTTATATTCACAGGTGCAATTATTATCTTAATATGAAAAAAATATATAGAACTTATTCGCTGATGCTTTTTCATTCACATCTCTCATGAATTCAAAATATGGGTTTTAAAAGAAATGATATCAAAATTTGAGTGACACCTTGACGTGAATTTAATAGGACTCTTTTAAAATTCAATTTAAATTATTTTTGGTTTGTCTTCTAAAGTATATTTACACATACAAACAATACTTTTAATTTTTCAATACACTTTTAAATATATTACTTTCACTGAGCCTATATTATGTATTGAAATGTATTTATTTCAATAAATTGATTTATCTTCTGTGCCACGATATCCAAAATCATAAGTAAAATTTATGTAAATGATTATTTTGCGTCATAGTATCCAAACAAAGGGAAATGTATGCAAGTGGATAATATGACGCAAAATAATCATTTACATAAATTTTACTTATGATTTTGGATAGCGTGGCACAGAAGATAAATCAATTTATTGAAATAAATACATTTCAATACATAATATAGGCTCAGTGAAAGTAATATATTTAAAAGTGTATTGAAAAATTAAAAGTATTGTTTGTATGTGTAAATATACTTTAGAAGACAAACCAAAAATAATTTAAATTGAATTTTAAAAGAGTCCTATTAAATTCACGTCAAGGTGTCACTCAAATTTTGATATCATTTCTTTTAAAACCCATATTTTGAATTCATGAGAGATGTGAATGAAAAAGCATCAGCGAATAAGTTCTATATATTTTTTTCATATTAAGATAATAATTGCACCTGTGAATATAAATAAAACTAAAAAGAAAATTATGATTAAAAAAAAATTATTAACATAGCGTCACTTAAATTTGATATCATTACTTTTAAGACCCATATTTAAAATTTATAGAGCCAAAACAAAGTGCTGCGTCACAACTTTTAACCCGTTAAGGGTTTTTGTACTGATATATATATATATATATATATATATATATCTGACCTATGTCATACGGTAACACTCGTGTTTATAAATCAATTTGGATGAAACTAATTGTGTGTATTAAGCTCACCAATGTCTCGACCGAGTTCGTTGGCCAGCTTGGTCCGCCATCTTGTTTCAAGATGGCTGCCATTTAAAGATTTTAAATTAAAATAAATATACAAAAAAGTTAAAAATTCAAATTTATTTTTTCTTTACGTGTTAGGCCTTGATACAAGAATTCCGGAGCATTTTTTGTTTTACCTGTATCTTAAAAAATGGCTGAGATAGAGCAGTTTGAAATTCTAGGGTGGCTGACATTTTGAAACAAAAAACCAACCATTAATTTATGAGTTTTAGTGAACGCGATTTCTCGCAAATTATTTTCTTTCATTGTTGTAATCATTTTCCCAATCATACGCATAAAACTAGTATATATTCATATCTGTTAGCGCCAAATTCTCGCCAAACCTGGCGACATTTGGCGAAACATCGCCAAATTTGGCGACTAAAATAAGTTTTTATAAATGAAGCCAATTTCGCTATAGCTCAATAATTTCACGAATTTCTAATTCAATTTCAGTATTAACGAATCTTTTGTAAACGGTTTCTTTGCATTTTAGCTTGCTGTTTTCGTGTAACATTAGCTAAAATTTTAAAACGAAGATATAGGAAAGCTACCTTTTCCTCCCGGTACAGGCCGGAAGGACTTTTTTATTATTATTTATATATATATTACAATAAAAAAATTAGAATGGGATATTGATATGAGTTACTAATAACATGCCCTGAAATATACAATTGAATGTTTACTTATACTGCATAAATGAATGATGCAATCTGTATCTTTTCAACTTAAATTGGGCATGTCAAAAACCAGCTTACTGCGATTCTGTTCTTAAAAATAATTTGTTCCGATCACGATTTCAAATTTAGAACTGAAAATTTATTGCAAATAGCAATTCGCTGTATCTTCATAAATTCAGTCAAATTATTTCTTACTTTTTCTTATTTAATTTTTTTTAAGAGTAATTAAAATCATTTATTTAAATGTCAACTGAATACTTAAATAAATAATTGCGTTAATATGCATATTTTCAGATTCAAGCAAAATATTTTCCCTATGTTATCCGTTTTGGATTTTCTGGTAACACCGGCAAATTTCCTCTCTGTTTTCGGCCAACTGGTAGCGGTGGCCAATGGACCGAATGCGACTACTAGAGTTCTAAAAAAAGACGCGACTACTCTCGGGTTTAGTAAGCATATGTGAATTTTCTTTTCGAAGAGCGAGTTAATGTGGACAAACTTTGCTATAAAAACACACAGACATTAAAACTGAGAGAATCACATTCTTTCTTTTTTTTCCTTTTTACTCCCAACTCAAAGTCAAATTTGGTTATTCATGTCAGTATCTTAGTGGAATTAATTTCTCATTAAAGAAACAGGTTTTACTAGCCCACTGAATATACTTGATCTAACGAGATAGCTATATTTAATTTATTTGGTTTATATATATATATATATATATATATGCATACATCTAACTGAACATGCTTGAAGCGTCTTTAATAAAGTAACATTAAGGTATTTTAGCATGGTTGTAATAAAAATTTGGCAAGGAAAAATGAATTATTGATCACGTATTGCTTTATATGAGAGTATGTTTATAATTTTAAAAAGGTATGTATCGCAGAACGTACGACTGTAAATATTTTTTTAATGGCCTTTTTTGCAATTTTGACAGAATTTGTAAAAACTAATACACTGGCCTCCAAAAGTTAAGATACAACTAGTTTTTTGAAGCTGATTAAAAGAATAAAAGTAAAGGTTAAAATAATATGGTTTATATGAATGATTATAAGTAACTTAAATAAAACCTTATAAAACAGTTCTACCCACCACTATTATATTTAAAGAATTAGACACCTATAGGGTGGTTGAGTATAACTGCGAATATTCCATTTTTGTAATTTGTGTGGAATTTTTTGTGCTTTATTTTAATATTCAATTGTTGGTAATAAGATATTGTTTGTCATGTCTAGGAAATGTCGTTTACCCGATTCGGGAAATAGGGATATCACAAGCTGATTCAGCTAGACGTCTTAATGTATCTTGTAGTGTGGTACAAAGACTAAGTTATCAATTTGAATCCAAAAATCAGTATCAAGAAGACGTGTTCCAGACAGCCCACGAGTTAGAACCACTGCACAAGATTGCATTCTAGCTCTTTCGGACCGAAAGGGGAGGAACACTGATTTGGCTTAGATCATTTCAGATCATCGTAACGCAACAGGGACGATAACATCTTCTACTACGGTACGCAGATGTCTTCATAATCAAGTACTTTAGGCAAGACAACCTGTTGCGTGTGATTCCTACTTAACTGATGACACAGAAGTAGCCGTTTACGTTGGGCAGTAGAGCACATTACTTGGACCAAACAGCAATGGGCTCTTGTACTCTTCACATACGAGTCTCTGTTTGCTTTGGAAAGTGATTAAAGTCGTGTGCTGATCTGGATAAAACAAGGCACCAGATGCTATCAATCTAACATTGTTAAAAGACACAGTTATAGAGAAGATAGAACATGGTTTGGGCTGAAATCTCTGAAAAAGGTCACACTGACCTGCATGTGTGCCATGGAGGAAGTCTACCTGGCATGAGATCCTTGTTCCGTATGTCACACCATATGCTGATGCTACTGGCGATGAATTCATTCTAATGTATCATACTGACAACATAATCGAGCTAGGATTGTTGATGAACGTTTTGAGGATCAAGGTTTGTAGCGAATTAAACGCTCAGCTCAAACTCCGGACTTTAATCAGATACCGCATCTTTGAGACAACCTCGGAAGACAGGTGGCTGCCTTAAATGATCCTCCGCAGTCGTTGAATAAACTGGAATAAGCGTTGCTTCACGTACGGGCGTTGCTATCCATTCCAGTGTCCAACAACTTAATTGCCAGTATGGAAGGTCGATGCCGCCAATGGATTGCAAGTAGGGGCGGACACAATTATTTGATTTTTTCATAAAAATTTACGATTTATTTTCTTACCAAATACTGGACTTTTACCGAAAATGTAACTGTTTATATGTAAATCATCTTGATGTTGAAAATATGTAAAATTCTACAAGTAACTGTTTAAAGCACAATTATTCTAAATTTCATGTTTTTATTCTCATCTGTTTACAAATTAGTCACAGAAGGCTGGCTTTACATTAACTTTTGGAGACCAGTGTATAGGGAGCCACTTCATTCGCTTTAACATATTAAATTAGCAAACGCAATGGATAATAATATTATAAAAATAAAATCAATAAAATAACACGCTTGAAATCCAGTCGAACTCTTTTAATACGAGCACGGCTAAAATGAGGGTACAATTAGACATTTAGCTAAAATGAGGATACGATTAAACGAGCAGTTTGCACTTAAAAATCGTTCATCATTTAAACTATATTAAGATTTTCACGCTGTTTTCAAAAGCAGGATCACGACTAATACGAGCAAAACATCTGTTCATTTCAATGTGATTTTTGACGAAATGTAGAGTAGAATTAGGAAAGGAATCTCTTCCTTTTGGAACACTGGTATCTCTCAGCAATAACGTATTTCTACATGTCTACTCTCTGTAACATTGTACTAATTTAGCAAATTCTCCAGACAGAATATCGACCTCCAACGAGACCCCTCACCCAAGAAAATGCGAAGGAACGTCCTTAGGTCTTGAAAAAATGAAAGAAAAAAAGGGACATAAAGATGTTTGAAATACCACTCCTTTGTAAGATTTACAACTGAGCCATTGAAAGGAAAGAACATAAAAGAAAACTTTTATTTATTTATTTATTTATTTATTTACTTATTTATTTATTTATTTATTTAAATCCGAATTTTTGGTCATATTAACCAGTCTTTCATATGTCTTTTTGCATTATTAAAATAAAAAGGATATTTGAAATCAATAGATCGAAAATTGCAGTGACTATTGTAATAATGATAGATGAGTTCTTTCCAGAAAAATGGAAGTAAGTAGTTGCATTACTGTACGTTGTTCTTGTGCTTTGTAATTAGTAGTTCTTTAGAGGCTTTGACTTCAATATTGTGAAAGTGTCTAAGGAAAAGATTCGTCTAAAAAAATTACACTCACAAAGCTAAGATTTGACTATTTGATGTTAACTAAAGAAATTGAGTAAATTTCATTATTGAAATAATTAGAACAATTAATAATTGTAAGTATTTTAATTATGTATGTGTTTTTAAGATTTTTACTCTCCTCACGGATATTAAGAGTAACACGTAATATGAGGACTTTTATAATTCCTTTGCTTCTGGTATTAATCGATTACGACCTTAATACATTTTTCAATATTATGTATTTTATTTAATTACGAGGTTCAATTAGAGCGGAATCTGTTGTCTTATTATCACTTATTTTAGAAGAAGGTTGGAAATACGTATTTTACAGAAAAAGACTACGGTGTAGATATATAAAACAAGTCACTAGCTCAGAAAAAAAGCAGATAAACACAATCCCTTACAGCACATCTCTCCCATTTCTCTATGATTTCATTCTCTGCCTCCAAATACGAAACATCTTGTTTCATAATTTCTGCTTCTAGAGTTATTTTAGTCCTCAATCCAACATCAGTAATATTTTCTTTGCTAAATACTGAAAATGCTCGTTAATTGTTCAAGTAGAATCATTATTTTAAAAGTTCCACTCAAAAAATTCGAATGTAAAATTTTCGGTAGAAAGTGAAATAGTCTGAAGCGTCTCTGTTACATTAACACAAGGCAGTTTAAATACACTTGAAATCAAAGTTCGCATAAGGTAATGATATAAAGTACTATCTTAAACAAGACTAAATTTGTAATCAACAACAGTTGTAAATATTTGTTAAATATACCAGTGGGCATTTTTGTTTTTATTGTTCCATTAAAAAATAAAAGAAATGAAAAGAGTAGAACAGAAACGAAATCTAACAGTCTAAGAGCTAGCAAAGTTTTCGTCACCCGATTTTAGCAAGGCTCATTTTTTTATATTCCCTTCTTTTTTATGGTGTAGTAAGCATGCAGCGGTCTGGCTGGCGATAGACGTTGCGTTCACCTGTGACAGGAGGGGCAATGCAGTTGAAAAAGTGACAAAATTACGTCATTTTAGCATGAATTTTGTTTATAACACTTGTTTCTGCTAACTATTCGCCTTTATTACCTGACGGATCTAACGGTATTAACACCGTGCCAAACCCTGATTTATAGGTAAAAAAGGTGTCAACTTCACGTCATTTTAGAAAAGCTGAAATTTTAGTATGTTATACTTTGGCTGTGAGATAAGCCATAATTAATTTGCCAGACAGAAAGTCCGTTGCTAAATTACTACCAGACACCCACTTAAATCTGGCAGAGAAAACGCTTTTTAAAAGAGTTGGCAGCTTTTGTAGTACTATCGCTACCGTCAATCCATATCAAAGCCGTGATTGAGGACAAAGCAACGATCGTTACTTTCTATAAAAGTATATATATATATATATATATATATATATATATATATGATTTGTCGAAATAAATGCTTAATTTTTGTAATTAACGTATCAATTAATTATAATAGTTAAATTGCTTAAGAGAGAACTTAAATAAACATAAAGGTTGACAATTTACGCCATGGAGTTTCAGTTTTGCTCTTTTTTTGCTTCTTTGGTGATTTTACAAATATCTATGCTTATAACAGAACATGTCGTGATGACTTATAATCAACGCCAAGCCTCAACCGTTTCTCCTAGGACATTTAAATTTGAAAGACATTTTCTTTACACAATTCTTTACACATTATGCTTATTTATGTAGGCACCCACTAAGAAAGGACTTTTGAAAATTTAGCCTTAAGGGTGTTAAATGGGGGGGGGGGGATCGAAAGTTTTAGGTTATTTCGCCATATCCCAGCAGCAGTTTTATGTAGGAGCATGAAATTTAGGATAATAAATCTACTAAAAAACGTTAAACAAGCATTTCAGCGATTTTAGAAATTCAACCTCTAAGGGGGTTAAATGGGGAGTATAAAGTTTTAGGCAATTTCCCCATATCACAGCAGCAGTTTAAGAATAAAAAGGGAGGGGATATTTAAAAATGAGGTTTGCTAAAATCATGAGTTTTCTGACGTCACAACTTATCTCTTATACTATAATATAAAATTTCGTCAATAATTTCGAAGCATGGGAAAATTTTACTCCTTACGAAATTTTTATCTTTAAGTCATTGTTAAAAATTATAAACTTTTATTCTTTCTGCATGCAGTTCAAAAGTTGAGCTAATAAAATTGGCTGTAAGTCATCCCAACAAAAACATTTTTTAGAGGATATTTAAACAGAAAATTTTATTGATACAAATTTTTGTTGGATCGACAAAGCGAAAAACAAAACATTGAAGATTAAACAAAAATTTGCTTAGTTCAATAAAAAGTTTTCTACAGGGTGTGATAGGAAATTTTAATTGGCTAACAATAGTTTTAGTATATGTATATATGTTTGTGTGTGTGTCACATTTTTTAGGGAAACGTGACTTTCTGAACTGTAACACAGAACTGTGTTTTTATTTACACTGTCAGAAAAACTCATCTTTATACACTAAATTATTCCTCATTTTTCAACAAATACTTTCCGTAGTCCTAGAAAACATGCTTTTTCCGTGAATTCTATTCGGAAGTCTGAAGAAGAGAAAAAAATTGCGTTTGTTCCATGCACGCATGCGTATTGGAACTATTAATACTAAAGTTAGAATATATTTTTAAATTGAAAAACTATAAATTAAAATTTGGAATTTATTTAAAAACAAAAAAGCAAAAACAAAAATAGTGCTAACGAATTAAAAAAAAAAAGTAACAATTAACTTTCCCATTCATTTAAAATCATTTGCAATTTGTTTTTAAAATTATAAAAAAATATTCGCACTTAAAATATATTCTAAACAAAGAAATTATATATATATATATATATATATATATATATATACGTTATGGAACTTGGAAATTCGACTAACTGAAAATTCGATTTTACTCAAAAAAGCAACAAACAAAAATAATGCTGTTTAAAATAACTTCAACTTTCCTTGATTTCAAACCTTTTCTTTTTCCTTGTTCTGTGGTTTGTTATGCAATAGATTGTTTTTGTACTGATGATGCCTTGCGTGTCGCTTGGCGAAACGTCTACTATTTTGTATTTTTAACTGTTTTTAAGTATATATTTTTTTATAAAATTTTTATTTTATGTATTCTCATGTCTGTCTTAAATTATTTTAATTGGTGTTTTTAAAAATAATGCTTTCGAATTAAAAGAAGTAACACATAATTTTCTCATTCATTTAAAATTATTCGCAATTTATTTTTTTAAGTTAAGTGTTTTTTAAGTTATAAAAAACACTCGCACTGAAAATATATTCTAAACGAACACATTTAAAAAATATATAATAGTTAAAAAAAATCAATTTTACTCAAAAAATCAAACATTTTTTCTCAAATTTAATTCAAAATATAATATTCATAATTTGGATCTAACAATCAAATTAAGAATATATATACTACTAGCGGCCCTCCCTCGCTTTGCTTCGGGTTAACCTTGAAAACCTTCATCTCTTTGTGTTTTCTGTAGACCTTTTTAATGTGTACAATAATTAGTACATTATTTTGATAAATCTTGTAGGGTTCAGCCTGCGTTTGCAATGTATAAGCTGAAAAAATGAAATTATTTACGACATCACATTAAAAACCTCAAAAATAACAGTATTTCTCCACTATTTAATGGATGTTATTATACATATAAAACTTCCTCTTGAATCACTCTATCTATTAAAAAAAACCGCATCAAAATCCGTTGCGTAGTTTTAAAGATTTAAGCGTACATAGGGATATAGGGACAGAAAAAGCGACTTAAACCTAAAAAATAACAGTATTTCTCCACTATTTAATGGATGTTATTATACATATAAACCTTCCTCTTGAATCACTCTATCTATTAAAAAAAACGCATCAAAATCCGTTGCGTAGTTTTAAAGATTTAAGCGTACATAGGGATATAGGGACAAAAAAAGCGACTTTGTTTTATACTATGTTAAGATATTGCCAAAGGAGACCGGTCACTTGCGATTTTAGACGTTTTGTTAACTATCTAGAAAAATACATGAGGAATTAACCTGAAACTGCAGGTGTGTAAACAGTATAGTACTGGTTATATATTTCCGCGAAGATTTTTTCACGAAACCCCATAGGGGACTGTCAACAAATTGAAAAAGAACGAATATCTTTTGGATTATCCTGTAAAAACTAATGTAGCAAAAGCTTTCAAACTCGAGATTATTAATAAGTGGCTTATTTTAATACACTGTGTTCATTTTTATGAGGATAGCATGTATACTCGAAAAAAAATTAAGGTTTTTATAAAAACAGTCCCAAATTTCACCAAGTTTTTTGCTTATAATTTGAAGAGTTCTTAATAGAAAAAAAAGTTGGTACTGTTTTTGGCAGAGTACTCTGCAGAATTCCGATTGCAGATTAATTCCGATTGCAGAGTACTCTGCAATCGGAATTAAAAAATAATAAAAAATGGATGAAAAATGTCTCACTGCGCATGCGCGAACGCAATCAAAATATAATATGCATAATGTATTAGCTAAGTATATAGAGCAACTTTTGTGAAAGACTCAAAATCATAGCTTGAAAATTCTGAAAATTATCGTCGATAGAATAAGCTCGAAGTCCATTGTTCCCAAAAAGAAGCAAAACGATGAGGGGTTGTATCAAATATCTGTTGATTAGTGCCAAGATAACGTACACAATATTGCACGTACTATTATATTTGGATACAGCCCCTCATATTTTTGATTACTTTAAGCTTACTTTTGCTTATTTTTGCTTACTTTTGCTTATTTTTGCTTACTTTTGCTTATTAAGAACTCTGCAAATTATAAGCAAAAAACTTGGTGAAATTTGGGACTGTTTTTATAAAAACCTTATTTTCTCTTCGAGTATACATGCTATCCTCATAAAAATGAACACAGTATATTACAATAAGCCACTTATTAATAATCTCGAGTTTGAACGCTTTTTCTACATTAGTTTTAACAGGGTAATCCAAAAGATATTCGTTATTTTTCAATTTGTTGACAGTCCCCTATGGGGTTTCGGGAAAAAATCTTCACGGAAATATATAACGTATACTATACTGTTTACACACCTGCAGTTTTAAGTTAATTCCTCATGTATTTTTCTAGATAGTTAACAAAACGTCTAAAATCGCAAGTGACCGGTCACCTTTGGCAATATAATGTATAATTCAGGTTTTTATCCTCTGTTAATACTAAAGTGTTAAAACCTCAACTATCATCTCACAACGGCGAAATCTCCCCGCAATTAACTTCAAAATTTCCAGCTTTTTAAACCCCAAATTGTTTAAGTTCCAAGCCGCTATTTGCAGAAAACCCGTATCATCGTTTCAAACTCTTATTTTAGCACGCGCCAACTGACCTTACTGGTAACACACTTCACTCACGGTACTATGGTCCCGGTATCGACCACAAGGTCAGCCAAAAAATGTTCTTGAAATATATCAAACAATAAATACTCCTGTAATAGTCTATAAATGGAGGCACAAAAATAAATGTAATTTTTTAAAATCGACGTTCTTCCAATAACGAAAAATACCCCTCCTGTAACAGGAAAAAAAATAAACGCACATTCTTCAAATAACACAAATATTCCGGCAGCAGTACTACTAAGAAAATTTCCGTTCCGTGATTTGAAGGAAGTATTTCTGAGAGTGTAAGTTGTGGCAATATACACTGGTTTCCAAAAATTAAGGAAAAATCACAAAAATAGAGATAACTCAAAATATTACATATAGATTTTAATGAAACTCAGCCACAATATACAACGGATAGTAAGGTATAAAATAACATGAAAAGAAATTACCAGACAATTATGGTGTTTCAAAAAATAGCATTATTAGAAAATTAGAAAAATCACTTTGTCAGTTTGGTATAGGAAAAGTACCTTTAAGATGCCGTATGATCACCCCTAGTACCAATACAGCACATACAGCGATGTACCATACTGTCAATTATGCGGTCGATGAGCTCTCTGGGAAGTGCGAGCCATTGCTCTTGCAAAGCAATTGTAAGCGTGGAAATAGTTTGAGGATGGGGATTGAGAGCAGCAACACGTCTTCCTAAAGCATCCCAAACATGCTCCATAGGATTCAAGTCCGGTGATCGAGCTGGCCATTCCATGCGCTGAATTGTCTGGTGCTAAAGAAAATCTTCTACAATGCGAGCCCTGTGTGCTCTAGCGTTGTCGTCCTGTAACAGGAAATCATTACCTATTGCACCGACATAAGGGCACACATATGCATCAAGGATGTCATCTCTATAGATGTAAGCGTTCATGGTTCCACGTGGAAAAACATGGAGGTCTGTGCGTCCACCCAAAGAGATGTCACCACAAATGCAGACACTGCCTCCTCAGTATGAATCTCTTTCACGAATGTTTGATGGATGATAACATGTTCCCTGTTCTCTCCAAATCAAACAACGCCTACTATCGCTTTAGAGGCTAAATCGGGACTCATCCATGAAGAGAACACGCCTCCATTGATCAGCCGTACAGTGGACATGTTGACGTGCCCACATCAAA
The DNA here is from genome assembly GCA_963931845.1 of Maratus michaelseni. Taxonomy (NCBI): domain Eukaryota; kingdom Metazoa; phylum Arthropoda; class Arachnida; order Araneae; family Salticidae; genus Maratus; species Maratus michaelseni. Next base: position 312,572,079 of record OZ007587.1, on the reverse strand, counting down.
CGCTCCCTCCGGTGACCTGAGGTGAGCGGCACACAAATTGCTGGTCGCCTTTTGTAAAGACCACCTTTGTGAAGACTTCTACGTACAGTAGACATTGACACCAACCTTCCAGTGGCTGCAGCAAGGAAGGATCTAAGATGAGATGGGGTTGTGGATATATTCCTTCCTACACATAACCGCAAATATCGGTCACCGGCGCTTGCTGAAATCCTTGGCCGTCCTTGGCTGAACCTTCTTGAGCCTGAACCAGTGATTTTAAATTGTTGCTAAAGCCTATGAACCACGGAAGGACTCACATTTATCCATCTAGCCACCTCTGTCTAACTTTTTCCTGCCTCCCATCTCCCAATAGCTCTAAATCGAAATTCTGTGGGCAAATGATGTCTCGACGTCATTGTAATGCATTGACTATCCCAGATTTATAATATCACTATCACAGCGACAACTCCAGCCTTACTCTCTAATGTGCATTTTTATGTTCTTCACAGATGACGCAATGCGACTGCAGCGCCACTAATTTGCATTTGGTATTTTTATTCAGCATCTTTTACTTAACAATATATGCAAATTTCATACGGATTGCTTTCTTTTTGAACGAGTTATCGCTATTTTTGTGATTTTTCCTTAATTTTTGGAAACCAGTGTTTTCGACGTAAGCAGATCTACAGTAGTTGAAGATCTTACCCAACTGTGTTGAGTGATACAATATTGCAGTCAAAGTATTGCAGATCCACTTTTTATAATCGTGGATTTAGTACTGAAGATTACAAGTCGTCAGCATTATTTGTTGTCAATCATTATTGTCGTAATTGTTATCAATCATTATTTTGGATATCACAGGGAAACATATAAAAAACTGTGTTGTTTCTCATTTGAGGTTTTCTTGAACAAAGTAATTAACTAAGTGAATCAATCCAAAAACGTTATCTTTGCGGAAAAGTGTTAGTTGTATCTGAGTTTTAAAAATGTGCATTAATTTATATATTTCTCCCTTTAATATACTTATTTCCACCTTAAACACTTTTTCTTTATTTTCCCTATCTAAAAATTCCAGTAATTTTACACCTATACCAATATCTATCTATCTATCTATCTATCTATCTATCTATATATATATATATATATATATATATATAGAATTTCTGTATTTTTCTCCACTTAATATACTTATTTCCACCTTAAATACTCTTTCTTTACTTTCCCTATCTGAAAAATTATCTACATATATATAATGTGTCAGAAAAGTACAATTTAAAACAATTTTACGTTAAGGCTCTTCTCAAATTCAAATTGTCTACTTTCTGACATTTTTTAATTAATTTTTGTTCTCAAACGCCTGAAATGAACAGGTGCAACAGAAAACATTTAATCGAACTGTTTTTTTTTTTCATTTTTCGGTAAAGGCAGAAGATTTTTCAGAAATTGCTGTGAAAAAGGACGATTTAAACCAAATTTTCGTGCCTGACAGCAGGGAAGAGGAAGCATACTGCTGTCATGAGATAACAATTGCTTAGAACTCAAGATGTAATTCATTTATAAAAAAAATTTAAAAACTGTTCGATGCCAAATCATTTTTATAATTATGCATGGCTTCAAGTGCCATGCTTTTATGTTTAAAAATTAGTCCGTAAATGTGTCAGAAAATTTCACTTCGTTGAGCGGAGAAAAATATTTTTTCCGATAACTGGCTTAACAATAAAAAATTAGACTAATTCCATTTTCAATCAATATATAATTTTAAAAGTAATATATATGCCTGTTTATGTAAACATATTTATAAAAAAAAAGATATACTAATAGTTTGAATAACTTTTCCCATTCTTTTATTATATTCTCACATGTTATTGAAATCTTACTAGCTGACCCCCGCCCGGCGTTGCCCGGGCCCGTGATAATAAATTTAAAAAGAAACATCAAGTTTTTATTATTTTATATCTTTAACCAGATTTGTATGAAATTATATTTTAAAAATTCACGAAAAATTCACTGAAAAATTCCCGAAAAAATATTGATATTTAGTGATAAAAGTGCGCTTATTTTTTTGTTTACGTAGGGTCGTTTCATAATTTTAAAATAAAAAGTTCTTTTTGTTGGAACTCTGTGAAATCTTTATTGGTGATAAATAAAACGGTTTTACAGCCCGTGTATCCAAGCTAAAATTTTGCGAAAAAATAAGCATATTTAGCAGTGGAAACATGAGTTCTTAAAAAAAACTTTAGCTTTCAATCTGAGAGGAAAAATATATTATAAGGTCTATGCTTTCCATGCAATGGTGACTCCATCCATTTTCAATCAACCGTATTTAATCCCCCTCGGCTAAAGATGTGAGGGCTAAACCATCAGGTTTCACCTTTCTCTGAGGAGAAGCCTTCAAAAAACGTTGGCGCAAGCGTAAAGAGACAATATTCGTGTGGAAATTTGACAGAATGCGCTTTTCGTTTTAAATATACAGATGATGAATTTTTCACATTTTTAAAACTCAAATACTACTAACACTTTTCCGCAAAGATAACGCTTTTGGATTGATTCACTTAGTAAATTAATTTATTCAAGAAAGCCTCAAATGAGAAACTACACAGTTTTTTATATGTTTCCCTACGATATCAAAATTATAATTCATAAGTAATTGAAAGTTTTCCTGAAAATAACTCCCTTTTTCATTGACGTTTTAAAGAAAACTTAATAACTCAGTATATTAATAAGTACCGAGTCAACTTAACCAACATATGGTTTTTGCTGAGCTGTGTATACTATGTTTAAATAAAGAAAGTAAAATAACTTTACATACAGAATTCCATTCGGATTTTCATCTTCGTAATTCTATGTAAGCAACGTGTTTCCCTAGAATGAATCTATGTAAGTGTCTCATTTATTGTTCTTTTTAATACATCAAAATAAATAAAAATTTGACTATAATCAAATTACTCCGTGGATGTGGTGATTTTGTTTAGAATGTTTATTAGCAAAGAAATATGTGTTTATATTCCAACTATATTTAAATTACCTTCTATAGACACATTTAGGTGTGTTAAGAAACAGGGAAAACATATTGTATAGGTTTATAATTGAAAATTGTGTAGCCTAAATCTAGGAAAACCAGCAGGCATTGATTGTTGCAGTATTTAATGATAAGCCCTTCTTGACATCTTCTACAGCCATTTTGATATAGTTTCCATCAGTTCCCATCAGGCGTTTTCTTACATATGTGTGAGGAATGTCTGGAAAAGAACAACTAGATTAGTTTACAGGTTTAGTTTTTAGAATTAGACCATATACCCAAATTTCTCCACATTTTAAATATAGCAATTATATATTTAGCAGTGTCATTTAACGTTATACTTTTAAGTCAAATCATTGCAAACAACTATAATATAAACATACTTAAATTAGAAAGCTGCAAAACAAGTACATGGTTTTGTAACAATGTGCTTTTGAAGTTGATACTTCTGCTCAAAGACTTGAAAAGATATACCATTTAAACATTTTTTACACAGTTTTTTTAACATTAGTTATGTAAAACCTTTACACACTGAAACAATGAAAAACTTGGTATAAACATACGGTATTAATTAAATAGTTATTAAAAATAAGGTTAGGTTTTATAAAATAAAATTACAATTTATATATTCAAATGACTCCACTATACGCAAACTACCCCGACAGAGAATAGTTACAAAATATTTGTCAGTTGTAATGAAAACTTAGTTATTTAATTTTGAAAAAGAATTTAAAAATATTATTTTATATATACATAAATAATATATTTTATGAAAATATTAATATAAATTAAATCATTTATATATTCAATTTATATATTCATCACAAAATATTTGACGGATGTAAGGAAAATCTAGTTATTTAATTTTGAAAAATAATTTTAAAATATTATTTTAGTCAAGTATTTCTCATAACCATTTTTGAGAAATTTCGCGTAAAAGAAATAACTGCTTTATTATTGGCAGATTTCATTGATCTATTCAAATCTCCCATCTTACTCTACTAGAGCGTCAATGAAATTTGCAGATGAGACAGATTTTTTAACGTTTTCCATGGACGATCTTTTTATAATTTTTCGCCATCTCATTTCCAAAATTCGGCTGTCCATGTTTCAAAAATCCGGATTTTCTCATGCTGTAAAGTGGTACAGAAATGCATCTTTAAAAAATTAAATTTCTTAAATAAAACTACACGTTTGATTAAATATGTTTCTTCTTAGCATAGTATGAAGATTAGTTTGTGTTTAAAAGAGTCGCGATTCTATTAAAATTTAACCCATTAACTGCCAAAACTATGTGGGTGGAGTTTTCGAAATTTTTACTGAAATTCGTTCCCACCAAAATTTCTGAAAGATAATATTTGGTAACTTTAATAGCAAAGTTTTTGTCATTAAATAAAGTATTTTTTAACACATTAAAATAGTGGTGGCTAGGCAGGTTTTTTTTTTTTTTTTTTTTTTTTTATGTTGACAATCACGAGTATATTCGTGGTTGGCAGCGAATGGGTTAATAAATATGCATGTAAATTAACTATCTTTCATAATCGGAGTCTCTAATAATTTTGGGTAACATTTCTTTAAACATATGCAAATTATTGCTATTCTGACGTCGTTAAAAAAGTTTTGAATTTTTCTTCTTGATTGGGGTACTTTTATCATAAATATAGTCATTTCTCAAGTTTATTGAAAATAATCTCTATTTTTAGAAAATTCGGATAATAAAAAAAAGAGCTTATTGTCATAAAAATATTAATGCAAGCAGATTTTTAAAAAATCCTCGTTAAGAAAATCATAATTTACTTTTATATGAATAATAACTTACCCTTGAATTTTATGGTGTCAAAGACTTCTAGAACTGATTAATTTACCATGTAAATGAATGCATCTCGTTTATTATCCACTCAAAATCTGAATTTATAATAATTGTTGCTCAAGTTTCGAAAACTTTATGATCACATAGTTTGAAACTGGCCATTGAACGTCCACGTTTTTTCAATGCCATCTTCAGAAAGTATCGAGTTACAAACGAACTTTTTACATTGACCTATATGAAAGAAACAGTGAACAGGTTAAGGTACATTATATTGGCTCATTATAAGAAAGTTCAGTGTCGAACACTAATGTTAATGACATTTTAATGAATTTAGTGATGGTCAGTTCAGGACAAAAAAAGCGTTCTTCTTTAGTGTTATTTTCCTGTTTTGTATAAAGTAAAGAAAGTCGTCTGAAATGTTAAAATAAAAATAAAAATAGACGATATAAAAAGTTCATATTTCATTCTACTTCAAGAACATTGGTGTTGTCTTCGTATGAATCTTAAATAGCTACACACACTGTATTCCAGAAAAAAAAACTTGTTGCCTTTGTACATGTATCATTCTAACAAAGTTCAGTGCAAAGATTGAATCCTTTGAAACAAACGACAAAGTAGTAACATTTTGTATCCAAGTACATGGTGATTATAATTAATGTCCCTCTTTTAAAATGCTGCTCTAAAAAAGGAACCACTGGTCAGAATGACTTTAAATTCAAACTTGAATATACTGGAAGAAGGAGGAAATGGTATGGCATAAGAAAAAAGTTCTAAAGTGTATCAATAGACGGCGCTGTAAGCGGCATACTATGCAAATTAAAAAACACTCATGCGCAGTAAAAAAAAACAACCATTATGTGCTTTTTATATGGTTTTTGGCCCTAGGATAATTTAAAACCAATTTTTCCTATTTAGAGTGGTACGGCCTTGCCGTGGTGGATGGGCTTTCCACTAACAGTATCACTGATTTGTTACCCCTTTTGACTGATTTGTAAGTCATTTTTTCCGTCAAACAACTGAAACGCTCATGCACCTTGAACAGTACGGTTGATTTACTGTGAAACTCATGACAAAGCCATCGTATTTCGATTAAAAATGTCACTTGTGGCCGAAGCCACTTTCGTTATGCCGCTTACAGCGCCATATATTGATACACTTTGGAGCTTTTTCTTTCTTATGCTATACCGTCTCCCCCTTCTTTGAGTATATTCAGTTCAAATTTGAAATCATTCTTACCAGTAGTTCCTTTCTTTTACAGTATTTTGAAAGCGGGACGTCAATTATAATAACCCTGTATATAATATAGAAAAATCAAAAACAAACTCAAAGAAGATACGTAGATTTCCGTTCAAGGAAAGTCTAATTTACGAAAGATTATTTACAATTTCTAATTGAATATCACTCAAAAATAAAGATAATTTTCATTTTTGTTATTTTAACTACCAATCAAAAAAAAAAAAAAAAGATGATTTAAATTTTTGTTATTTTAATTACCAATCAAAAATAAAGATAATTTTCATTTTTGTTATTTTAAGCCCAATTTCTGTGCCCTCCCCAAATAAGATAAGTTTTTTGTCCTTTTTTCAACACTTTGGAACATAGTTGAAAAGTGTTTATAAATTTGGTTTGTCTGTCTATCTGCCGTCTGTCCACGGTCTAACTCGCGTAAATAAATATACTCGGATTGTAATGAAATTCATATATGTTATTGGGGTTTACGATGGCATGTTAGGCATTGAAAATGAAGTGTGTAGCTTTTTTAGTTCGTTTATTGGGACACTCAAAAGAATTCCGTTACATTACGGTCTATGAGAAAAAATCGTTTGCTATATATTTTAATGATGTTACACTGTTTCAAATGTATTGAAATTGATTATATCGTTGAGGTGCACTACAAGATGCTTGGTAAGAATATGGTGTGCATAGCAATTATCGTTCATTTACAGGGACACACACAAGTATTCAGAAACAGTACTGTGAATGAACTGCTGGAAGTGCATTTTTAATTGTGGTATGCGTTATTAAATTTATCTAACATTTCCGCTCATTGGCGGAAATTGCTATGGGGGAATTTGCAACTGTTCTATTTATTTCCTAACTGAACTAAATTTTAGCATACTATGTAATATGGATACAAATCTTTAGATCATTTAAAGGGCTGTACAAAAGTATTCTGATATTTATATTTTTCAAATTGTTTATTTCGAATCACTTTTCACCTTATTAAACGTGTAAGTTTTTAAAAGTATTCTGAATATGTTGGAAAGTGTTTCATAATCTGTGATTTGTCGTTCTTGTTGTAAGATGTTTTGATTGCTTTAATATGCTTTAAGATTTATACGTATGTATTGCCTGGATAATTGATTTTTGTTTCAAAATTGCTTAAATGCATTATACAAAATCATAAATATGTGTTAATTAAAATAATTTGAATGTATTTCAATTATGAATTTTTGTTTTTCGATATGAACAGCTCATAACACCATCGTAAATTTTACGCACATGTGAAAAATAAAGTACAACTTACGTAAAAAAATCGATTGTGTTATGAACGCTTCATATTGAAAACATCAAACCTTTATTATAAAGCAAAAATATGTCCATCAGTAACGCTGACGATATATTATCGGCGACAACACTTGACCAATAAATTTCGCTTTTACAACAATTTTTTCAACTTATAGCCATCGCCCAATTTCAAAATTTTTACCATCGCATAGGAAAAAAAGTTTTTTTAAATGCAGTGCGTTTGAAAGCTGTATCTGAATTTACTGTTTTCTTTTTTTCTTTTTAAAATGATTTTCAAGCATGATTTTTAAAAAAAATCTATCTTGATAGCGTGCATCCCGATTATGAAAGATTGATCCGTTTGCACTTAAAAGAAGATAAATAGTTTAGAATTTCTTTCCGGCCGATATTCCATAGCGAAATTAAAACTTCATCAATAAAAATGTAGATAAATAAAACGCAAAATTAACATACATGTAATCGAACTACGCACTTTAACCACTGAAAGTATCTGCATCACAAAGGCTGCTGTAAGAAGCAATCTTTGACAATTTTTTCAGCTGTTAACCATCCCCATGCGTCTAATACGAAAGTATCGTTTTTATTAAATTTCTAAACTTTATTTGAATATATTATTGATATTTTTCAGATAAAACGCTTTTTGATGTTGTTAGTTTGCACTCTAAGAAGTTGTATTAAATGTAAAAAATCTATTAAAGGCTTTTAAAAAAATTGTTTCACTTATGTTCTGTAACCCGGGAAGTCCGGTTTTGACTGCTAAAGTGAGACTGTTCAGACGAGGAATCTGTGGAGTATAGATTTCCCCCTTGGGCATTAAGAGGGAAACACTTTGATTTACACTTTTATTGACACACTGATATACACTTTGTGATACACTTTTATTAAGGGCTTAATATATATATATATATATATATATTAAGGGCTTAATATATATATATATATGTATATATATAGCGTTTTGACGAAGATGACACATTATGAGATGCAATACTCCACGAGAAAATGGCAGTCCGTCAAAGATATAGCAAGTTGCAGTCGATATTAACAATCACGGCGAAGAGGTGAGGCAATGAAAAGAGTCCACAAGAGTTTCTTCCATAAAAACCAGCCAATTTGCAGACAAATCTTTTATTTAGAATAAGAGAGATGCCGTAACAATTCCCACGGGTATAAACTTATCGCCCTCAGGCTTCACGGTGGATCACTACATTGTTTTAAAGATGTTAAATAGCTGATATGAAAATTCTACGGGACTAAAACACCAGATACATATTTGTTATTACTTCCAAACACGTCAAAAATCCTCTCCTCCGAAGGATGCAAGCCAGTTTTGTTCACTCAGCGGAGTGATCCAGAATACGACGTCACGAGTGCACAAACGAATGAGTGAGAGGCGACCTGCAGACCAGCGAATGAGGCGAGATGGAGAAGCTAAAACAGGAATGAGTTCCTTTCCAGGCCGCGTATCACTTTTGAAGTGAAAATCACCTAGCGCGCGAAAATCATTGAATAATAATAATAAAAAGAAAATGGCTTTTTAAAAAACATTCGAAATGAGACAGCGTTTAGGAATTTTATAGATTGGGGAGCTGATAAAAGCTACGAATGAACTTAAAATTTTAGATTAAGATTTGGAATAAGATAATTATTAATATACGGGTATTTACTTTTAAAAGGACATTAAATAGGAATAAGTATTATTAAAAATTAAGGAAATACTGACTATGACAGAAGTTAGATTAATTTAAAGAATAATGCGAAATAAATGTGAAGGATTTGCGAAGGAAATAAATTTTTATATAACATATATATGTACATAGAGAGAGAGGGGGGGAGGAAAAAGTTCAAATACCGGCTAGTAGGTGTTCTGAGAACTGAGCGCAGTGCAACGTAGTGGTAACAGGCAGAGTTTGTGCCTTTTATTGAGAGAAGAATGTCACGAGAAGTACTTTGCTGAAGTCTGTGTAATTTACAAACAGTAAAAATAAAAGTGTCGACACGACGAAATCTCAGGTATAAAATTTGTTTCAGGCATGTATTTCTCATAAAAAAAATACTGACCATATATTGGCTTAAATTAACGATTAAATTGTTTTCTAGACATAGTTAGCTCCCAAATGCCACAAGCACGTTATTGATATTTTACTATATGAATGAATAATGGCAGTTTTATCTTAAACATAGAAGTGGTCCAAATACTGGCCACCCAGAGTGGTCTAAATATCGGAGAGCCAGTATTTGGAGCTCTCTAGGTTTTCTCCGTAAATAACTTAGTTTATGGGATCACGTATGCTGTACGACTTTGTTGCGTCATTTGACTGTTACAATGTGGCTATGGTAACAATTTTGACCAAAATTGTTCGCAATAAATGGGATGAGAAAAGAGGAAAATTTGAGAAAATACATGCGAAAAGGGCAGACATTGGATTTTAAAAAGGTAAAAGTGTAAGATATTCGATCGAGCAGAATGATGAAATTTGTGTCTTCTGTGCGACAAGAAGGAAGAACTCTGGGTTCGATGCTTAGAATGCGGTATATTAGCCCATAGGCATTGCACCGGATGCAGAGAGTGATTACTATGTTTGTGAATTTTGTAGATAAAGTAATCGACATATCGAGCAGCAAGCATTTTTTTTTTGCTTAACAATTTAAAAAACAAAACTGGGAGCAGAATGGAAAGAAGATTGTCAGAGATAGTCGTTAAGATTTTTATAAATTTGACAAAAATGATTATTTACTAAAAATTCTCAAAATTTCTCAAAATATCAGTCTCATCTAATTTATCTGTCCGTAGTTAAAATCTGAACTTCGAAATTGTTATAAACATATTACATTGCAAACATATTACGCTTTTACTTTAGAAATTTGGGTGCTTAGAAATATGAAAAGATGGCCGCCAAGCCCATCATGCATAATTTGAAAAAAATTGAATTTTCAGAAACTCGTTAGGATGTATTTAGTACAGGAGAAAACGATTTCTATTAACATATACGTAGGCACTCGACTTATATATATGATAACTTATTTAATGGAAAAAAGTTAAAAAAGTAATATAATAGCTTGGAAATTTGATATCACACCATTTTTTAGCCACAACTTTTTTTTTTACGCTTGGCTTTTTTTTTACTTTTGAAAAGTTGTTTTTGTAGATATCATTTCTTTTTTTTAAAACAGAATAAACATAATTTAAATAATCTAAACATGAGAAATAATTAAAAATTACATTTTACTTTCAGTCATTGTTTAAAAGGTTAACTAGAAATACCAGTAGATTTTTAAATTAAACTAATAACAACATACTAAATGTGGCTTGTTATAATACTTGTTATCCCCCGTTAAAAAATATCACTGACTTATCGATGAAATGAGTAAAAATGCAATACGTACATAGCGTGTCAGCGCTGCATTTGAAATCAAACGTGATATCACGCTCTTTTATTATTAGCACTAGCTGGCTTCGCCCGCTAGCGGACCCCTAATTTATATCGGGGCCTCGAATCTTGTAAAACCTCGAATAAGATAAACCTCGAACCGAACGAACCTCCGGCCTGGTTCTCCGCTGCCTTCGGAACCGGATAATCCCTTAATTTGCACATCGAATAGTATAAACCTCTAACCAAACTAACTTCCGACACGGGTCCCCGCTGCCTTCGGCACCGTATAGCAGTCGTGCTGCGCACGCTCAAGTTCCATCTTCCACCACCAGGTAGTGCAATCTCTTCTGTATGAACCTCGGGCACTGAAATCGTTAAGGCTATAGATGTCGAGTCGAATGAGCTATACCCCGTCGTGATCTAGCCCATAGAACCAGAGATAGAAAAGTGCCCCCTGGTGGTGAAAAAACGAACTAAAATCGGAAAGCTCTACTGATGTCGAGTCGAATGAGCCATACCCCGTCGTGATCCGACTCGTAGGAACAGATATAGGAAAGCGTACCCTGGTGGTTAAAGCTAATCGCGCTTGGGGGGCAAAAGGGGGGGATGAACACCGGAGATGCATAATAGGATTAAGCGGTCACAGACCTTTCCAACGATGTATCACATGAGGGGTATGTGCAAAATTTAGAAAATACCCCCCCCCCCCCTGCATATTATGATTAAGCGTTCACAGACTTTTCCAACGATATATCACATGAGAGGTGTCGGCAAAATTTAGAAAAGTGCCCCCTTTGGGTGGGAGGGCTGAAAGTGGGAGGATGGACCCCGAAGATACATAATATGAATAGCGGAACAATTTTTAGAATTTCTGAAAGCTGATTTTTATTTATTTATTTATTTATTTATGTATTTTTCTATTTTTTGTTTATTATTATTTTATTTTTTTGCGTTGCCCTGTGCATGTTTGGAATTTCTTAGCAATTTCTTAGATTTACCTTATTTTATTCAATTAAACATTGTACTGTTACAATAAATTTAAATGGAAACTTCACTTCTAAAACAAAAATAATTTAACAACTGGATTTCATTAATTTATAGGAAAACTAGCAAGCTACGCCCGCTGCGCTGGTCGGTTTCTACAAATGAACCCTGAATCAAACGAAATATATCGTTTAATTTGACCTTGTATTTGAAAGCAATCTGTATATTTACGTGGAATATCCTTCCACATTACTGAAAAATGACGCGATTGCGCTATTATATTTTCTAATGTGCAGTCAAAATTTTAGCTGTTAAGGACCAACTCTTTTATTTGGTCATTTACAGTTAGGGTTTGCTAAAGAATGATAAAACTATATGCAATATACTAAAACCATCACTAAAAATTATCGAAATAACACTGCAAACAAATTAACTAACAAAATCCATTCAGAAGAAATTTTTATAAAGGCTAATCTTTGATAATCTGATTATTGAACTTTTCCACATAATTCTAAAACAACAAAACGATATAAAATATACTAAAACAATCCTTACAAATTATCTACTAACAATGCAAGTCGCAAAAAATACGCCCAGTAAAAACTATCAAAAAGGCTAATATTTCGGAATCGGGTTCACTTGACTATATAACCTTCACACATAACTGTTGGACTAAGCAACGTAGGACAATATATAGTACATTAAAACCATTTCTGAAATAGCATCTAACTAACAATACAATTCTCATCAAAATCCGTTCAGTAGAACTTTTTTAGAAGGCTAATCTTTCATAATCGGAATCAAATATTGAAAAGGCTAATATTTGATTAAAAAAATGGTCACCCGATTTTCGAATTTCCCCCTATAATTCTGGAACTAAGCAACGTTATATAATAAAACGTTCCCTAGAAAATTATTTAACAGTATAGGTTCCATCGAAATACATTCGGCAAAATCTTTTAAAAAGGCTAATCTTTCATAATCGGATTGATCTGATTATAGAACTTCCCAGAATAATTATATAACTAAGCTATGTAGAATGATATGGTATACAATAAAACCTTCCCTTAAAAATTATCTTAGTTTAAGTTCTACGAAAATGCATTCAGCAGAACTCGAGCTATAAGCAGCCGGAACGAAATTTCATATATGTAGAAGTAAATAGAAGTATATTGCCATTAATATAGTTTGCATTTGAATAAAAAAAGGTACTTTTCGGTTAGCCGGGCGCCAGCGATATATGAACACACACACGCACACACACACACACACACACATATATATATATATATATTCATACACATAAGTGTATATATATATATGTATGTATATACATGTATTTGTGTAGATATATGTGTATATATGTGTGTGTATATATATACATGTATATATATATATATATATATATATATATATATATATATATATCACTGGCGCCCGGCTAACCAAAAAGTATAAAAAAAAAAAATACTGCGAAAATGAAGTCGTACACTTGAAAAAAAAACACCTTTTGGCCTAAAATCTCTCATCAAAACTGTTTTTCTTTTTTTTCTTTTCTTTCTTTTTAAAAAAAATAAAATTAGTAACAGTTTTTTCTTTTATTTTTCCAGATGTATAGCCATTTCAATTCTTTCTGCAACAAAAAAAGACACTTTTTGGCTTAAAATCAAATTGTTTGGGGTAAAAAGTAAAATCAAAATCGCCAAAAACAAAAGATAAATCGCCAAATTTGTTTCAATAGAAATCTTGCCCCTTGAATAATTTTTTAAGCATTATGAACATTTCTAATCATGTTTAAATTAAATATTTTCGTTTTATAATAGTCTCTCATCAAAACTCTTTCTTTCTTTCTTTCTTTCTTTCTTTCTTTCTTTCTTTTTTTTTTTTTAAATAAAATTAGTAACAGTTTTTCTTTTATTTTTCTTTCTGCAACAGTAATGATCGCCAAAAAATTAGCAATGGTAACCTTTTCGGCCAAAATAACAGAACTTTCTATCATAATTCGATAGCTAATATACGTAGAACGTTGTGTTACATACTAAAACCTTCCCTGAAAAATTATGTCTCGAACAGTGCAAGTTCCATCTAATTCCATTCAGCAGATCTCGAGTTATAAAGTAACGGAACGAAATTTCCGTTTGTGTTTTATATATATAGCGAGGCTAACGAAAAAGACAGGCTACAGCGGTGCGTTCCACTTATCTTTTTTTACAGACCGCTAGAGTGACGTGATGCTCTTTTCGTACACCTGCATTGGTGGATTCGAGCCTCACGTGATTCCCGCGGTCTGTAAAAAAAGATACGCGTAAAGCACCGCGGTAGCCTTTCTTTTTCGCTAGCCTCGTATATATAGTAGATGACGTGAAAGGTATTCCTGCGAACGAAATGCCTGTCCTTTACCGTGTTTTTTTATTTTTAGAAATAAATGAATCACATTTAATTCATTTCAAAATTTTTGTTTACGTTTGGAAAGAAATTTTAAATGGTGATCACTCTTAATGTATACATTTTAGAAGGTACATCTTCCCTCAAAAACTAATTTATTTTTAAAGATCTTTCTAAAAACGTAAATTATATATTTAAAATATTTTTAAAGCATAAACACTACGTCTGATTACTTTATTTTACAATATTTATAAGAACACGCATTTTATCAGACAATTAAACACACTAAACAAACATGAGTGAAAAATTGACCTGGGCCTGGATTCGAACCTGGGACCTTATGCGTACCACGCCGACGCTCTGCGACTGAGCTACCCAGATCCATATCCGTAACCGGCAATTTCTCATACTTATTCATGTTAGAAACAATCATCTGCCACAGTTTGCAGTCATATTTAATTATTTGATAAAATATGTGTTCTTATAATTGTGAAGTTTTATTTTTAAAAAAAATATCTTCAGAAGAAAATGGCTGACTTGCAGATGAAATTTGATGTGGTTATATTATAACCTGTAACTGATTTGTGCTATTTTAATACAGATGGTACATGGTCGTTGGCGGGTTTTATCTCTGTTTTGGCATAATTTTTTAATCGCCAAGTTAATTAACAGTTTTTTGCTAATTAAGGATAGAAAATATTTTTTTTTTACACTGAATTTTATAAAAGCACATAGATTAAGTAATTACTTGTCCAAAAATGCAATCCTTTTTTTATTCTGCCCAATATTAAGGCCTGTAGCTTGTTTGAAAAAAAAAAGTTTGACGAAGAAAATAGTGATCATTTTAAGTAACTCGACGTTTTTAAAAAAAAGCTATATCTCTGTTTATAAATCACTTATGAAGATGATTTTGGTCTTAAATTGAAGAAATTCTTCCTTAGATTCTTCTAGTTTTCGTTTTTTTTTTTTCTACGACGCTTGGTTTGTTTGATATCTGATATTTTAATCTGGCATGTTTTGTCAATTTAACATTGCGAAGTTGCTTTCTGTATATAAGCATTAGCGGTCTTTATTCCAGTTTTTGGCGTTGTTTGTGTGGCGTTTTTTTTTAAGCTTGGCTTGGCAGAGCGACCGCCCTGCTTGATATATATATATTACAAATATTAAATTTCCACGCTTAAATTTTTTTCATAAAAATTTCTTTTCTAAATTTCTTTTTAAAAATATTTCCTATCTTAAACAATATTCCATCCATTTCTTTTATTTAAATTCCTTTCTATTTAAAATGCGTATTTTAATATTTTATTTCCCTTCAAAATCTTTCCAAAAAACATTTCCCGAAATTATTTTTCTTTAAACCCCCTTTTATTTCTCAAATCTTAAAATGCCGATATTTCATTTTATTTAACTTATCTGTGTTGCACAATTTTCTTTTTCTTATTTTATTCTAAAAGTATTATTCATGCAATTTCTCGCAAAGCCAACTATCACTTCAATCAACTATCACTTCAATTTGCCGTCGCCTTTAAAATATAGTTTGTACCTGCTTCAGAGCCGTGATTGGCTATCCTACGCATCTGCAATCGGAGTTTCACCTTCCTCTTCTTTGGTGATTAACACGAAACATAAGAGACGGAGCTCAGATTTCTGTGATATTTCTCTTATGAAAAATTACGTGCTGTCGTGAGGTGAGTTTTTAATAATTTTTTAAATAAAAGTCAACCAGAAAAGAGTAAAACATAGATCTTAAATTTTATTAAAACAATCAAAATATTTTAGAAAAAAGAAAAAAAATTACTTTATCGTGTGTCAAAAATTAATGCTTATCTGCCATCTCCTTTCAGTTGTAACTGATACAAAGGGAAAAAGATGCGTTTCGACAGTTTCTTTATAAATTTATATGAATTCATTTGCGTAATTAATTTATCCTAATAATAAATGTACAATGTCTATACTCCACGTGTCGTACATAGCAAGAGAAAATTTAATAACCGTCTCTGTAATAATGTGGCAAAATCTGTTCCAAATCTGATGATTCCCGTTAACACCTCAATCTGACATTTTGACATTTGACATTTAAACGAGGTTGCTTTGAGACCTATAAGCTACAAGACTGTTGTCTCGAATGATCCATATATTTTATTCACAGAAATACATACAGAACTTTGACAAATTACATAAATCTTCTTCTTGAGAACGGGATAGGCACAAAGAAGTTGACAGCACTGAAGACACACACACAATGACATCCATGCCTTACCTGAATTTGAACCCGGGCCTTCACCGTGGCGGTTGCCTCCGCTTCGAACCCCGCTGCCGCGCCGGCACACCTATCTGTATAGCCACGACACAACCACAATCAACTAATTAACAAATCATTGAAAAAACAAAAAAAAGGTCCCGGAAATCTATATGCACTTGTGAAACATAAAAAAATACCTTCTACACTAGAGTACTCTTATAAAATATCAGGCTACAATATAACAGGAGTCAATCCTCCATTATTCACAATTTTTACTTTTAAGACAAAAATATTGATATTAAAGACTGCTATTAGAAAATGATATCGAAAGGTATATCCTCTAATAATATAAAATTATATTATATACTAGAGGGCTTTGCTTCTCGTGCCCTTCGTACATCAACGTCCGGATATTCAACAGACTTTTGCAAATTTGTTCCCATTTCATACATTGGTGGAAACACATTGTAATCTCCCATAATAACCAATTAAAATTTTTTGGAATTAGGAGTATTTTAATAAATTTAATTTGTGTATGAATGGACAGGCTGGTAGAGAGATTAATTGCATTTACCTTGCATTTGTATGTTTTATGTAACAACGTAGTTGATAGTTTAGTATCAATATAATGAATGGATAAACTGTATTTATTTCCATAGTCATAATTTAAAATTTTATTTGCATTAAGAAATTCAATTTAAATTTAAAGTATCACCGTAAATGTCTTTATACTGTAAAGAAAAAAGAAAAAACTACTTTATTTAAATGTAAATAGTCTAATTTCCCGGCAGTGGTGGCGACAAATTAAAAAAAATAGTGTTAGAGATAAATTTCAAGCATGATTTTTTAAAAAATATCATTTAAAAGCCATAATAAATCAATCAATTAAGATACAGTTTTCACACAAACTGCATATGAGAGTATAGTTTATTTCCTATATAACGGTGTAAAAATTAAAAACGTGCGATGTTTAGAAATTAAAAAAATTGCAGTAGCAAAAATTGAAAGCAAGACCGAATGTTCATCGTTAAGTGTTGCGATTCGCAAAATGACGTCAGCGTTACAATGACACGTTTGTCCTTTATAATATAGGTAGGGTAGACTTAACTAAGAACGTTTTCGTAGTACATCCAATATCTTTTAAGAATACCTGTATTGTCCACAGTGCAGTCTCACAATTTAAATTTCAGTGACTAGCAAGTAATATTTGTCATTTTATTGCTTTTATTGATGCTCAACACTGACAAAAAGGTTTTCTTCTTTAGTATTTTTTTTTCTGTTTGATGTAAATTACGCGTGAAAAAGTTTAGGAATTTAAATAACATCAGTGGACCAGTGTGATGCTATAACGAATCCATAAAGAATTTATGATATTGATTGTATAAAACATGAATTTATCAAAGTGACAGTTTATCGCGATATTACTGCAAAATTATGTATTAATATTTCTTATCTAGGTTTGTTAACAAGGTTTTAGAACATATATATAAATAAACAGTAATATTCGAATGAATTAAATCATATATTTATAACAACGGCGTATTAACGAGGTTTTATTGCAGATTCATACTGAATACACAGTGTGTCCTAAAAATGACTGATGGATTTTGAAAGTCAATTAAAAAAAACAGAACGCGATAGAAATGTATCGTTATTGTTTGAGGCCTTATGTTTAGGAAAACAGGAAATTTTATCCCACCAGTTTGCAAATTTAGTTAACATTTTCGCCAAAAGATGGTGCTGCAGGTATGTGATAGCTGCAGAGAAATTGAATCCGTCACATCTTTATTCGGCATTTTGCTACGCAATCTGTTAGTGAGTGGTTTTGAAAGAGTATACACTGTTGAAAATGGTTTATTCGTTCGTACAGCGGATATTTATTGCTTTGAAGTATATCACCACCTGGAACACAGCCGCAACCTTTTGGAGAAAATGTTTACTATATGTGCATATTGGTAGTATAAAATTCCTGGTTTCCCAAACATAAGAATGCAAACGATATATTTCTATCGCGTTCCGTTTTTTTTCTTTATTGATTTCCGAAATCCATCAGTCATTTCTTTTGACACATTGTATATGTGATTAACTGAAAATATTAATTCATGAGGGTGACGAAGTATCGAGATTTTTGCATATGCCATCATTAATGGTATGGGATAAATATAAATATAGTGTAAGAGTGAAAATATTTATCGAAGTTTAGTTCATATCTATATTGAATTGATTATATTCACTTTCATAAAAAACACTGATTGTTGTTGGTGATTGAATTAAGGAGGCTTACTTTCTTGGTGTATCATCGTGTCTTCTAAATGCAAATGTTGGCCAATATCAGCTCTGTTAAATGTTCGAGTAAGCTAGATGTACATGTCCACCTAAGTGTCCGTTTCGGCCAATTATCAGTGTCGGCTGTCTGGTGGCTAATTGTTTGTTCCGGCCAATTGAATGTTCCAGCTAATTGTCTTGTTGGTTAAATATCCTTTAGCTTAAATGTCCGTGTCGGTTAAAAGTCAATTTCCGCTAACTGTCGTATCGGCTAAATGTACAGGTCACTTAAATGGGCTTGTCCACTAAATATCCGAGGCTGTTTGAGTGTATATTTATGAAAATTGCACCTTATAACCCCCGCTTATTGAAATAAATATGTGTAGTGTGGGGGAGGGAGAAGACTGCGGACGGTAGGTTATAAGAAAATTCCTATGCGTCTATAATAACAAAAAGTGTGACGTTCCCTGATCTACAACATTATATTTTATATAATGTAACTAACAATTGCAGTTCTTGTGACAATAATGTAAAATTTTGTATTGTTAATAAATATTTAATTAAACTTGTTAACAGTTTCTTTCATTTCAATCATTCTTTTGTTTTAACTATCACAATGCAATGCGTGAATAAAAACTTTGTATTCTCTATGATGTAATCAAAATATTTATAATACCAATATAAGAAAAGAAATTAATTATTGCACGTAAAAATTATATTTAAAGTTCATTATATAATGAAATGTAACAAAATATAAGGAAGCGATAGCCTTTTTTGAGTAGAGGTAGTCTTTTTACCTCATTTACAAGTATAAAACGAATTTCTTGATGTAGCCTTCCGTCCATTCCTAGAGGAAAATAAATTATCGTTTTTATCTGCAATTTTTATGATAGCTGTATAAAAATACCTTCAAGGTTTTGAATTGTATCATGCATAAACTAGTTATCTCATGAAAAATTACTAGTAATAATTCATATTCCTTTCACATGACTTTGGCTCATTTTATAGATAGTGCTGAAAGGTCAACATAAATTAAATATGTTCTTATTTTATATTTTCCTTGCGATATATTAGTAGTCTAACGCAGTTCTATTTAATGGTTTTCCTTGCGATATAGTATTAGTAATCTAAAGCAGTTCTATTTAATGGTTTTCCTTGCGATATAGTATTAGTAATCTAAAGCAGTACTATTTAATGTTTCCTTTAAGAAATATTGTACTTTCACCATATGAACGGATTAATATTAGTGTATGTAGAGTAGAGTTGCGTTTCAATCGTTCATTCCGAAAACATGGATTTTTATATGGATAAGATATTACAATTTAGCATAAGTAAAAAAAAACTTTGCTGATATGAGTCCTTAGTGACCATTAAGGATGAACGATATCAGAAATTTAATATCGCAATATATCAACAAGCTAATATGTATATTGCGGATATATCGCGATACTAATTTAAAGGGGAGGGAGAGTAAGACAATTGCTGTTTTTAAAGATAAATGATATAGTATCAACAATTTAAACACAAAACTTAGTTGAATGCAATGAATTAAAATTTTTATATCGATTTGCTCATTGAACATAATTTTTATTTTTATATTTTTAAAAATAAAATAAAGGAAAATAAACTAATTGTTTAATAACTATTTAATTCCTTAAAAAACTTTTCTTTAAAGATAGAATTTCACCTATTCTCCTCATTTTACTTTATTAATCTTTTTTTTAAGTCCCATTTTCACCACTATGATATGATTAAATATATTATTAAAAGCACATTTAATAAAATGAAATTAAAAATTGTACACATAAACATGTATAAAATTTTTGTTTTATAGAAATTGTTTATTGGTTAAAAATATCAAACTTTGTTTTACTTGGTTCAAATAGAGTTTGGAGGGACTGAGCCCGATTTCGTTTATTCTGTACACGAAATGAGTCTGGGCCAAACCACCAGTACATTACGATCCTTTCGTCATACATCCTTCGTTTAACCTTAGTATAAAGAAATCACTCCATCCTGAAAAATCTTCCTTTTATCAATGATCATGCCGTTTCTTATTTTTAATTTAGCAAAGGATTGCCTTGGATGACTAAACATATGAATATAAGAAATTTAAAAATGTCGTTTATTTTGAGAAGCTTACGATTTACTACAAAATTTAATCATGGCAGCTTGAATTTTTTTTTTGCGTTAATTATTACCGAACATTGTTTAAAATTATTTAATATATCTCTCATTGAAAAAAAAGTCTTTTTCGCTAAATAACTGATAGACATTTCCCTTTCCCCGTTCAGAAATTTAATTTTCCTAATAAAATATACTATAATAAGCAATAAGTTCAATTTTGATAACCTAGTGAAATTTACCGTAAAAAATTTCAACGTATTTAAAGTACATTTTTATGAACTGGGCAACGAAAAAAGACCGGATCCATCCAATTTGGGCACTCGTTTTAAGCGCTGATATAAATTCCTTCCGAATCCGAGAAACCACATTCTAGCAAGCAATGTCAACACTACACAATAACCAACACATATTCCTGGACCAATCACAGCAGCCAAACAAGGAACGCGGGATTAGTGTTATTCAGTAGAGAAAGTGTTATTCAGTATTTATCTCTAACGAACAGTAGAATTCGTGGTTTGCAAAGATTGGGATATATTGAAATATTCCGTACTTTGAGATATAATAGAGAGATAGATTTTCTGTTTTGGATGAAGTAGGGCAGTGAATAAATAGACGGATCGGATGATTGAAGGACATATTGGTACAGGTTTCGTTGCTGTTCTTCATGGCTTAAAATCGCGGTGATCGTAAAACAATATTGTTATATTGTTATTGGGACATATCGGCTGAGTCAAAGATTATATATCGTTATTGCGATATTTAAAAAATATCAATATTTGACCGATATATTGCTAAATAATCCAGCTACCGTTTAAGGAAACGGGATGCAATTTGGGATTTGGTTATTATATGGCATGGGCTTGAAAATGAGGTAAAGAACAACAATCGAATTCTCACAGGGGAAAATCAGTGAAAAAATATCGAAAAAACTTCAAATGGCAACATCCTATTTTTCCTCACAAAAAGATCTTTTTGGTGAAAAATCATAAATAGTGTTACAAAAACTATTTTAGCTGTAGAAATGGAGACATAAAATAGAACGTTATTGTTCTAATTGTTCTAGCATTGCAAAATATGGGCGTAGAATCTTTTTCTACTTGATAAAGTTCTGCTTTCAAAACATTTATTTCCCCACCTTTATTAGTAAACAAATCAGAAAAATCATTTAATAATACTTTCAAATTTACAGCAGAATTAGCCATTTCTTTTACATATACAAATTTCAAATTAGAGGGAAATATGTTGGAGCTACCCAATCTCTTCTAAATACAAGTTGAAAATTATTTTCTTTGATCAAATATAATTTAATATTTTTAGTTTTATCTTCTTAAGAAACATCTACATTTGCATACCCAACATGTGTAAATATTTCACAAGTTTCAGTTCTTAACTGAACATCTGGTGGAAAAAGTTTATAATTTGGAAAAATTCTGCGAAACCGTTTTACAGGTACTTCAGAAATTCCAGAACCGGTATCTAACTCCATTTCAGCTTTAGCTTTATTCTCAATTAAAACAGATACTTTTATTGGAGTAGTAGTACCTTTATAATGTTTCAAAGATAAAATATTAACTGAATAGAATACATTCTGAAGATTTTTATTTTTACTTTTACGCACCGTACTCAAATTATTTCTTTTCTTACATTGATTGCAAATTGTATTAATATATCTACATACATTAGCTAAATGTGATACATATCCACATATGTGACATTTCAATTTCTTCTTATTTACATAATTTTCATGATTGTTGATTTTTTTTTTGAAAATTATTTGCAAATTTATTGTGTTTTACATTTTTAATACACGCAAGTTTAATTGCATTCAAAGGTTTATGCGTCAATTCAGAAATATCAAATGCAGCATTTTGTAAATTTATCGCTTTTTTAATGGCTTTATCAAAATTTAAATCATCAACTTGCGTAATGAATTTACTTTGAATAGTTTCTTTTTTTAAACCTCTTAGAAATTGATCCAATATATTTTCATGTAATGCATCACCAGAAAATGCACAAAAAGTTGTCAAATTTTTTAATCTGGCAAAAAAAAAATCTTGTATGGATTCATTTTCATTTTAATAAGAATTGCGAAATTTTATTCTTTGACAAAATTTATTAGGGTCGGGGTTTAAGTGTTTTTGCAGAATATCAATAATCTCTTCATATTTCAAAGATTCAGCTTTTGTAAAAAAACATAAATCTGATAATAAATCCTATAATTTATGACTCATGCAATAAATAATAGCAGAGACTTAGTTTTCTTCTTTAACATCATGAAGTATAAATGTCTTAATATTTATTCTTCATATTACCAAATTCACACTCAGACATTATCTAAAAAAAAACATGGTTAAAAGTTCCATAAAAACAGTCCTTCATTATTAAAAATGTTAAAAAGTTTCACATAAAACTGTCACTATTACACAAAAGCGCTTTCACTCCGGCTAGAGCATCATCAGCAGTTGTAACATTATTCTCGAGAAAAATCATTTAATAATATTTAATTTATTGGTAATATGAAAAATAAATATTAAATATACTGACATTAATAATTGAATAGCTGTTTTAATGTATAAATGACTGTTCCAGCCTTTCAATGTACGCTTGGAACGTTTCAGTGGAATCATTAAATTCCTTAAAGTTTTGAAACATGAGAGTACTTTATTCAATTCAGAAAAGAAAAAAATATATAGAGACTTACCACCCCCGTAAATAAGGAACTTTGTGCAGGAAATAAAATTATAGCACATCTTTAGTAGACTATAACATGACTTAATTTTGTAATGAAATTAAAAGCTGCGCCATTATGCTTTCTACTCACCACATTTTTCTCAAATATTTCTGGTGAGAACTTTCCATTGTCTCGTCGCCAATTTTTCGATCCTGAATGTTTTCTGAAGTAAGTAACCACGCATAATTAATAAATGTGGAAGAGTGAAATCAATTTTGCAAATTTAATAATAATTTACAACACGACATCAAAACATAACTTCACATTTGTGGGTACCTACAGTACAATGAAGCATATAAAAAAGGAGGCGCTAGCACATATACACCTTACAATTTGTAGTGCTGTCATCTACGCCTTTTATCTGAAATATGAACACTACAAATACCGTTCGCGTTTTTCCAATCGTTCCGATAAAAAAACTTGGTGTTGCCGTTTGATTTTTTTTACTGTAGTCGTATGTGGGAGAGTTCTACTATTGTTCTTCACCGCATTCTCAAGCTCATGTCATAGAGTAACAAAATCCCATATGACATCCTGTTTCTCTGAATGGTATGGTCATTAGGGACTCAGATATCTACAAAGTTTTTTTATAAACACCCTGTATATATATGACTGGTATAAGCATTTGGTTAATTATTTTAATCTAAATTATTTTTACATTTTAATATAAAGTTTTAATTAAAAAAAACATTTAAGATAGTTTGCTGTGGCTATCGCAAACGTCCTTCTAGTATATCAACTACTACAATTTTAAAAAGCACAGAGCATTTGTTTGAATTTAATATGGGGATATTTTGTCCTCTTTTACATTAAACAAGAACGAAAAATCACGCGTTAAGCATATATTATGAAACACTTTCCAACACAGCCAGAAAACTGTAACGAAACTTCCCTGTTAAATAAGGTGAAAGAATTTTCTCCGATCGAAGGAAAAGCACTCAAAATCCTTTGTACAGCCCTGTATATTATCTGAAGACTTTTATACACACCACATATTAAGCTAAAAAGCAACTTAAAACTCACTCGCAGCAATTACCAACCGGACAATGTATCTTTTTCTTTGCGTAGCCCTGTATATGAATTTATGTATATTCCACAAACTTAAATTAGTATACTAAATATATTATAGTTCAACAAGAAAATGTGTAACACCATTAAAAACTACCCTTAAACAATTCACTACCATAGTCTGTAATACTTACGGATTCCTTTGTGTAGCCCTGTACATGAACAACCGAGTTTATTAAACACACACGTACTATGAAAAAATTTAGTTAAACTTAAAAACGCAAACCAAAGTTGAAAACGCACTTATCACACATAGACTGTAAATATCGCACATATACTGTAGCCGATATCTTTTGTGTGTCCCTGTAAATAAACGAAATGCACACCACACTTTCAAGAGAGCAATTTATAGTGAACCGCAGTAATGCATGTAATTTTCATTGTTTGAAAAAGTGAAATATCACTAAATTACACTGCAAACGATTTTTTCCTATAGAAAAATGTGTAACAGAATTTTGTTGTTTGACCCTGTAAATGAATAATTAATGCTTTGCACCCCATACACTTTCAGAAATAAAACACTCAATTTTGACGATACCGCAATCC
The DNA here is from genome assembly GCA_963931845.1 of Maratus michaelseni. Taxonomy (NCBI): domain Eukaryota; kingdom Metazoa; phylum Arthropoda; class Arachnida; order Araneae; family Salticidae; genus Maratus; species Maratus michaelseni. The sequence goes on along the minus strand of OZ007587.1, from coordinate 312,547,020 downwards.
TCAGGCCTCATTTCGTTATTTTTGACAATCATTTCGTCACAGAGTCACGTGGTTTTTGACGAAACGCGAATCCTCAAATATCTTGACGAAACTGTTTCCTCGCTGTCAAAAATAAAACTCTCACTTTTGACGATTCCGCAATTCTTGAGCTATATTTCGTCATTTTTGACAATCATTTCGTCTCAAAATTAAGTGATTTTTAATGAATATTTTAATATTTGAGATTTTCCATAAAATGGAAAATCTCAAATATTTGACAAAAATGTTTCTCCATCCCCGGCCAGATTATTTTCGTTGTTACGAAATCGTTAAAAAAAAAGTTACACAAAAGTAGTAAATTTACAATATATTAATGAGAACAGAAACAAAAATATTTCATCCTTGGGGGCCACTATAACACGAAAGTACCAAATTTCTACTCTATTTGTCATATCTGATAATTTGCGTCTATCCTTTTTGTAACGATTTTATGCATTTATATTGCCTATTCAAAGATATTTTTTTCTAAAGTTACAGAATTTCATTAAAAACGCTTAAAAATTCTTCTAAAGTTACAGAATTTCGTTAAAAACGGTTAAAATAGTAAAATGCGAACATCATTTGGTCCATTTTCGACCGAAAGCAACAACATTTTCCCAATGGTTAAAAAAAAAGAAAAAAAATCAAAATTTTAGTAGCTCTTTTTTATTTAAGAAATATATTCATATAAACAGTAATCTTATCCGCTAAAATTGATGAACTCGCCTCTAAAATATGCACTTCAAAATTAATTATTTCTGATCAACCAATTAACTAGACCATAGTTTAATCATTCATTGAACAAAGGAAATTTCTCTAATAAATTATCTTAATCAAGCCATATTCTAATTATTTAATAACCAAAGAAAAACCATAATAATAATAATCTAGCCTTATTAATTAAAACATGCATAAATTATAACAGCACTGACAAAAATACAACCTGCTTTCTAAAAATATAAACACACATCAACATCCCCTAAATACATTAGAAATCTAATAATTCCGAGGTCCCGCTGGCTAAGTGGTCACATCGCTCGGCTGAGCTAAAAGTAGCGCGTTCGAACCCCATTGGAGACTTGTGAAAAGGGATCTTATTTTTCCCCTAGTCAATTAAAGATACTTCTAAAAACTCCGATAGATGGCAGCACCAACCTTTTATTGGAACTTTCAAAGAAACAATTTGACGAAACTAATTTCTTCGTAATTTTGAGGATGCAAATTTACTCGATTTTACGAAACATTTACTTGGAGCATTTCCCAGGAAACCGTTTCGTCAAAAACGAAGAACATTTCTTGAAATCTGAGTATTCATTTTTGAGAGTGTATTCTACAACAAAGCATGTTTTAATGCGCTTCATAATTATATATCTATTTCATCCTGTTTTCAAAGACATAGCATCATCAAAATGCACTTGAAACGATTATTTCCCATTGACTGTAATGTAACGGAATACTTTTGACTGTCCCTGTAAAAAACTGTAAGTACATACTTCAGTTGAAATAGGAAACATGCAACATACAAAACGACAATAACATACAAAAATTTCAGGGCGATCTGAGTATATTTACGCGAGTTAGAAACGAGCCAGACAAGCCGAAGTCATAAACACTTTTCAACTATGTTGGAAAGTGTTAAAAGAAGCATAAAGAACAGCGCTTTCTATTGGGCATTGAAAGTCAAAATTACGCCAATATACAGGTTTCTCGATTATTCCAGTTAATTAATATTACGATATAACCACACTAATAGAATGCCTGGTTTTTAAATGCTATTGTTTTTGTTCATTATAGTTAGAAAGTGTAAGCAGCAAATATTTATGTGTATTACCGATAAGGAAAAATTAGCAGAAATAAGAAATGACAGATGATTTAATTTAGAATTGTAGGCTTTAAATCCTTTTAGTGCACAGTTAATTAAATGTATAAGTGGTGTAATTTTAACTGATTCATATATGCATCAGTGCAATGAAAATAATTTATAAAAAAAAATATTTCGTTCAATTGCTTCAAATTTGTTTTATTAAGTAAAAGGGACCAGAAAGATTTGAAATGACGGAAAAATGTATTTATTTTTAATAATAATATTTTTATAATGTTTGAACTTTTAAACTTACACTGCACGATTTCTTTTTTGTTAGAACTACAGTAGACTCCCTTAAATCCGCATAGCTTAAAACCAGAGGCTGTGCGGCTTTTAGAATTTTGCGATTGTGGTCACTGCTTTGTTTACATTTTTTAAACAGCAATTTAAATTTAATAATGCACTCGAAATTATAATCTTATAAATGTACACAAATAATTCACATCAAAATCTTAAAATAACAAATTTTCATTTTATGTTTGACCCTACTTATTAACCAAAAAAGCTTGATTGATACATAAATTATTTGGTAAAAATTATAAAAAATATTTGGCCACTGATATCAGCACTATCTTGAATTTTTGAAAGAAATACATTTATACTTCCTTCATGAGAAAACATGAATTGAATCATATTAAATAGAATTACACATTAAACTGTGTACAGAATGATATATATATATATATATATATATATATGAGATGAATTATTCTAGATTCAGCAACCGTTGACAGGCCAGCCACGATCTCTAGAGATCTTCAGCCACTATGAAGTCTTGGAATAGAGGAACATCCGCACTTAATGTTGCTTCGCAGGCTAAGTTTATAATCCTTGCCGGCTTTAATTGAGATGAATTATTCTAGATTCAGCAACCTTTGACAGGCCAGCCACGATCTCTATAAATTTACACCAGATCATAGCAATATTATTCCACCGCCACAAGTTACTGGCGCTGTTCCATGCTAGATGATGACGGAAGATCACAAATTATACTCCATAGAAGCAGTCACACGTAACCGGAGAAAAGGCAAAATAAATCAATCCAGGCAATTTCCCACTCAAGAACAACAGCATTGACGAGACAACTGTTTATTAGAATTAAACGTTGATTTAACAACTCCACTAAATCTCATCAAAAACTCGAAGATATTTAATGCATTAGATGACGGCACAAAGCTATTGTTATTGAAGAATTCTCTACCGACGACACCACAATTTTGACCCCCTAGTGACTGGGTCTAGTTGAAAGTAAGAAAATCGTACAAAATCTGCTCTCCAAGCCAGCGCAGCCCGTTTTAAAGGTAAAAGGCGAATGAATATTTCCGCAATGCAGGGGAAGGACGAGCCAATAAGAAGCTTGCAAAGCCAGGGAACTTAACACTGTCAGTGACATAATTTTGAGGTGAAGCGGAAGATGCGGGAGCCGAAAGGATTATGGGATATCGAATGATAATTTTAATAAAAATTAAAATGATATTAAGAGACGTTCTAAAGAAATAAAATTTGAATGTTTCAAAAGAAGAAATAAATTAAGGTTTTTACAAATACGTGTAGCTTCAAACAGATTAAGATTTTTAGAATGATAATTAAAAGAATATTTTAATTAAGCTATGGCATAAAATATAAATTAGATTTAAGAGATATTTTAAAAGAGAGGAAAAAATTAGAATTATAAGAATTTGGAAAGAGTAAATTAAGGAAAAATGGCGATTTTTTTTATTATTACATATCCCCCCACCCAAAAAGATGAATGAATTGGTAGGTCATATGACCTGAAATTTCACAGTAGGGAAATGTTACAGGGACTTGAATTACAATTTGTCAACTGGAGAAGGTCAAAATAAGTACATTTCCAAAATGTTTCATTAATGCCAAATAACATTAAATTTTATAACTATAACGCGAACTAGTGGAGTTGTTAATAAAAATACAATTACAAGATATTAATCTTGTTAACAAATGACATAAAAAAGCTTTATAAATATTAAACAAAATAAGAAAACCATTGCAAAAATTTAAAATAATATATAACATACTTCAAGAATATCATATTACAAAATTTGTTGCAATTTGCTTGTAGACTTGTTTGCTTAATTTTTTCTTAAGCCCTCTTATGAGTGGTAGTCCAATCCAATAAAGTTTTATTGCATACCTCATTAAACTGAACAATTGACAAATTGAAAAAAAAAATCCTTCAAACTTTAGACTTTACTGATCTTTCTTATTAAAGTCTATTTTCAGAATTTAAAGTTCATCTGAAATGCTTTATCTTTATACTAGCAACAACTCGAAAATAGTAATAAGACTAATATTAACAACAATAAAACACAATAAATAAAATAAAACAATAATAATAATAGCAAGAATAATATCAACAATAAAAATTTAAAATAATAATACTTAACAATAACAATAATCATAAGTTCAATATTTGAAAATTTTAAAAACTCTTAAGAGAATTTTTTTTGTCATGGTATAGTCTGGTAATGTAAGCAGTATAAGATACCTATTAGGTATCGAGTGAGTCCAGAAAATCATTGCATTGATATTTAAACTCATTCTCAAAACTAGACTTTTTACTTTAACAACATCAATTTTACTATTACCATTATTACCTTTATAACTTCCATTACCTTTACTACTTTATTACTTGATTACTTCTAGAAGTAAAATTTATATATCTCAACATATTCAAACTCAAGTAATATTCAATTTCAAGTAATATTTAATCTCAAGTATCATAAGTATCAAGCTAATTCATCTTGTTTATCATAGTGATCACTAGTGTTCTTCATTATAATTCTCTCTCAATATCAAATTATAAATAGTGTAACTAATAATAATAATATTCAACAATAAATTCAGCAATAACAAGCAGTATAATTCAAAAAATATCACACAGTTTCTTTAATTACTTTCTTAAGTATATAATTAATATCTCATTCATAAAAGTAGTGAATGAGGCATGAGAATATACTCAGATAAAATACATAATATAAAATAAGGAATAAATAAGAAATGTTTGAGAAAAACAATCATTATTTGTGTAGATGATGGTTATGTAATTATCTTGCTTTCAGTCAAACAAGAAAACATAAGTTGTGAAATGAAAAAATGGGACCTTGTAGCATATTAAGAAAGGTTGGACAATTCGCAATTATTATTAGGATATCATATTTGATTATTTTAATATATAATTTAATCCAGTTTATTTTATTAACTTAGTTAATACTGTTTAATTTATTATTCTAATCTAATTAAATTCAGTATCAGAAACTCCTAACTTAAATCAACTAAATTACGCCTGCATAAAAAGTTAACTCAAGTGGAAACCTCAACAGTGACACTCTCGTGTGCACAATTCAAGAACACCACTGTTATACAGAAGAGAAATGATTAGTTAATTCTTATTTATTTTATTTTATTTCGTTTATTTTTTGACTATAATAAAATTAAGACGAAACTATAGATTTAACATTAGTTTGTTGTTGGTTCTCATGGGATACTTTTAATTGATCAGGAGGATAATAAGGGCGTAATTTTGATACATGTACTATTTCAGTAGGTTTATTTTGAATCTGTCTATTAATTTCAAAATTGACATCAGATAACTTATTAAGGATTTGATAAGGACCACTAAAGACTTATGAAAGTTTTCTGGTATTAGGATATTGGAACTGTTCATAAATTACAAGGTCTCCAATCTCAAATTTTGGTTCTAGATAATTTCGATCATAATATTTTTTACTTCTCCAATAAAATTCATCAGTGCGTTTTTTAGCAAGTTTAAGGGCTTCTTGAACAGGAGGGTAATAATTTTGTTAAATGGGGAATCATAGGGTAATTGGCCAAAAAGTAAGTAAGCAGGAGGGAATTTAGTGATAGAATGAGGTGTATTGTTATACTCATTAACTACTTCTGTCAAAATTTTTGTCCAAGAAATTTTGGAGTTGGTAGAATTGACTTTACACTTCAATCTAGTAACTATTGTCTGGTTCACTCTCTCACATTTGCCATTCGTTTGTGGGTGATGTGATGTGGTTAAACGTTGCTTAATATTGTGGTTCTGCAGGAATATTTAAAATCTAGATGAAGTAAAGGCTGCATTTCTATCACTTAATACTTTTTGATGGGTCTGGACATTAAGAATTTTATTAAAACAGAATAACTGTTGTGGGTTTTGAATATTAAAAACTTGTTTTAGACAATTAGTATAAGTTTCTGTGGTAACACTTTTTGAAGGAAAGGCCCAAACATATCTAGTAGCATGGTCGATTATAAGATGTAAATATTTTTTTGTGGAATTGTAGTAATTAAATCCTCCCACAGTATCAACAGAAATGCATTCAAAAGGTTAATCTGTGGTGGTCATAGCTTGTAATAAGCCAAAATTTTTTCTGTCTCGGTTTTTTATTCTTTTGACAGACATAACAGTGTTTTACAAAATTAGTTATATCTTGAGTCATATCAGGCCAATAAGAATTAGGAGATATTAAGTTTAACATTTTTTGAATACCAGGATGACCAAATTTTTCATGGGTAACATTAAGCAATTTTCTTCTTAAATACATGGGTACTACTATTTTTCTAAAACCTTTCTTTTTACTATCATAAGTCCATTTTCATTGAAATAGTTTTTTTCCGCACACATTATCTTTTTGTTGCATCTCTATGACTTCCCTAACATCCAAAAGAAAGGTAAGTGGTTGAATAAGATATGTAGTAGGATTTCTGGACAACATGTCGGCTTCGATATTTGTGGAACCCTTTAAATATACAATATCATACTCGAAAATACTTAACTTTAAGGACCATCTGAATAATTTTCCCCTTAAATGTTTGACATTTCTTAACAATACAAGAGACGCATGATCGGTGTGAATGGTAAATTTAACACCATGGAAGTAGTGATAAAATTTGTCTAAGGTGTCAATGATGGCAAGACACTCCAGTTCTGTAATAAAATAATTATTTTCATAACTTCTCAATCCTCTAGAATAGTATGCAATTGGAAGTAAGAAATTATTATTATCAGGCTGCTTAAGGACTGCACCTACTGCCATCTGTGAGGTATCAACAAACATATGGAGGGGTAATTTAGGGTCATAAATTTTCAAAACAGGTTTAGCAATTAAGGCATCTTTTAGTTTTTGAAAAGAATTTTGACAATGTAAGTTCCATTCCCATATAGTATCTTTTTTGAGCAATTTATTTAGAGGTTGTCTGATTTCTGCATATTTATTAATAAATTTATGATAGACATTAATAGATCCTAAAAATCTTTGGAGTTCTTTAACATTTGAAGGGGGTTTTAATTTTTTGATAGCTTCTATATTATTGTTAGCAGGAATTAAAGTACCATTTTTTATCTCATAACCTAAGAAATTAATTGTATTTTGGACAAGGTTACACTTAGATACATTAAGTTTAAGATTTTCCATTCTGCATAATTCAAATATTCTGTTGAGATGTTGTAAATGTTCTTCCAAAGTTGAAGAAAAAATAATTATGTCATCAAAATAAGTGAGAACAAGCAAATGAGTGCAGTGAGGAGCAAGCAAAGTTAATTTTATGTTTCGTAAGAATTCTCCTAATAGTTCTATTGAATATTGATGGTCCTACCTTTACACCAAAAGGGAGAACATTCCATTCCCAAAGTCCACAATTGGTTGTAAAAGCTAATTTTTCAGTGTCTGCTGGATGTATGGGTATGTGCCAGTAGCCTGAGACTAAATCCAGGGTGGAAAAATACTGGGCACTATTTAATTTGTCTAAAATGTCGTCAATACGGGGTAATGGTTCTGCATCATTTTTCATTATGGAATTAAGTTTTCTATAATTTACACATAATCTAGTTTTTTTTACCTTCATCGCGTTTTCCTACTAAAGTGACTGGTGAAGAATATGGGCTATTGCTTTCTTTGATTAATCTAGCAGATAATAATGATTGAATTTGTTCAGAGATTTCTTTTTCTTCCACAGTTGAAGTACGATAAGGCCTCATAGATATAGGTAGGTCAGATTTAAGAAAGATACGCTGTGGCTCAATATTAATCTTCCCCAGATCATATTTTTTTTGAAAAAATATCCAAATAATTCCCCATTATATCCCTTAAAGCTTTGTTTTCTACTGTATTTATTTCCCCTATTAAATCATAATCATTAACATTAAATTGAGCGCAGGATTGAGGAGTCATGATACTTCCATAATCGGGCTGCACATATTGAGACTGATCTTGAACATTAAAATGCAATAATTGTAAATTATTACTGGATATGTCAACATTTTGATTTAAGACAAGATCTTCTTGAGTAACTCGACAATTTGCACAGTCTATGATTATGTTAAATTGAGAACAATCAGGCAACCCTAATATAGCATATTCCAAATCACTGTCACATGACAAAAATTTAATATAATGTGTAATTTTACCTATTTTAACTAATAAATTACATAACTTATTAATTGTAACTTTACCCTTAGCTTGACCAACAATAAGTGAAATATTTACAATTTTAGCACTTAAATAACGAATAAATTTAAATGGAAGAATAGATATTGTCGATCCTGAATCAGTAACATAATTTAATTTTTTATTATTAGCATACCCAGCAACAATTATTTGTCAGGCATTGGGTTGACTTGGTGACTGGCTACTAACAGGAATATTACCTGTTTGTGGAGGGTTTAAGTTAAAAATGCAATTCCTCTCCCAGTGATAAGCTTCTGAAATTCTCCTATTCAGACACAATCTACATGGTCGAACAGGAATCCTTCTGTGATAGTGGTTGACAGGCAATCGGGGACTAACGAAACTGGACGTTGAAGGTTTAAAATTATTTGCTGCTTGGAAATTTGGATTCAAGTAATTGGGTTGAGGGCGAATCCAATGTCTAGGTGAATTATTTGGGTGAGAAAAAGATCTGGAATTTTGAGACATATTTCTAACATTACTATTATTGTTACTGCTAGAATGAGATGGAATGACAACAAGTTGTTTAACTAATCTATACCAATCGGTAGTAGATTCAGGAGGATTTACTATTAAATAGTTCTGGTATTCAGGTTTTAAGCCGTCGGTCAATCCCTGTAAAATAAGGGTTTCACATAGTTTAAGTTGTCGACCAATCTCTATTTTCTGACGAAAATATCTTTCTAGGTTGTTTAAGTCATGCAATTTCAGCGAGGCGAAATAAAAAAAACGAGGAACTGTTACTTTTAGAAATTTTTCAGTTAAGATCTCAGCAATTTTTTCATACTCTTTACATTCTAGACATTCATTAACATAAACCTTTAATGCTTCGCCTTTCAAATATTTAGAAATATTGTTGATTTTCCACTCTTTTTTATCTGGAGGGGATGAACCTTCAAAATGCTTCAGCCAAGAAGTGATATCCATCCCACTTTTTGGATAAAAAATAATGACATTAAGATCTTTTTCAGCCATTTTTCTTTGAGTACCCTTACTTTCAGTAATAACTTTAACAAACCCTGACTTTAATAATATGTAACAAAATAAACAATGTATAAAGAATTCTTTAACTTAACAACAACTGTAAAAAAATCTAACTCTTAATAATTTAAATAACAAGAACAAATAATATTCAACAGTAAAAATGTCAAATTCATATTTAAATTCATTATTCCACTATTATACTAGTTCAATGTCACTAACACAAAATTCCTCTTTTTTTTTTTTTTTTTTTTTTTTCTTTTTTAATAGTAAAATTCCTACTCTAGTCTTTCTATAATTAGATTTTTCTGTATATGAATAAATATCACAAAAAGAAAAATAGAATGAAATAAATAAATAAAATATTTTTTAAATAAGTAGCATTATTTCGTAAGACCAAATTTTTTGGCTCTTGCTTTGTACTCCCGGAGCATAGTATCAACAAATAAAACAAAAGTAATGAAATAAACAAATTAATTAAACTGTGCACAATAATTTACCTTTCCAATGTTGTGCAATTTCAGCGCAAGCTTCCTTTGAGATAACATTTTTTTACTCTTCAAATTAATAAACTTCTAAAGTTACTTTTGCGACTATTACGAAATCACTGATGTAATCGGTATTTAATACGTTCCAATACATTTTTATTTAAATAATAAATGAACATATATTACTGATATTTTTTCGATAAATAGAAATTATTTCATATGAATAAATATCACAGAATGAAAATGGAATAAATAAATAAATAAAATAAGAACATACACAAATAATAGAATTAAGTTACTTTTGTAAAAAAGAAGTAATAAATAAAAATTATACCAAACAGTCCTAAAGTTGTGAGACCTCCTTTACACTAGTTTAATTTTATTTAAAAAAAGAATAGACTGTATCATCCTAAAGAATCATCGTAAGGTGATTTTCCATGTCTCTACCATTAATCCACATTGTTGTGAATTATAAAGTCTCCTCAACTGATGAAATGGCAATTGGTCGGTAGAGATCTTCAGCCACTATGAAGTCTTGGAATAGAGGAACAGCCGCATTTAATGCTGCTTCGCAGGCTAAGTTTATAATCCTTGCCGGCTTTAATTGAGATGAATTATTTTTGACAGGCCAGCCACGATCTCTATAAATTTACACCAGATCATAGCAATATTATTCCACCGCCACACGTTACTGGCGCTGTTCCATGCTAGATGATGACGGAAGATCACAAATTATACTCCATAGAAGCAGTCGCACGTAACCGGAGAAAAGGCAAAATAAATCAATCCAGGCAATTTCCCACTCAAGAACAACAGCATTGACGAGGCAACTGTTTATTAGAATTAAACGTTGATTTAACAACTCCACTAAATCTCATCAAAAACTCGAAGATATTTAATGCATTAGATGACGGCACAAAGCTATTGTTATTGAAGAATTCTCTACCGACGACACCACAATTTTGACCCCCTAGTGACTGGGTCTAGTTGAAAGTAAGAAAATCGTACAAAATCTGCTCTCCAAGCCAGCGCAGCCCGTTTTAAAGGTAAAAGGCGAATGAATATTTCCGCAATGCAGGGGAAGGACGAGCCAATAAGAAGCTTGCAAAGCCAGGGAACTTAACACTGTCAGTGGCATAATTTTGAGGTGAAGCGGAAGACGCGGGAGCCGAAAGGATTATGGGATATCGAATGATAATTTTAATAAAAATAAAAATGATACTAAGAGACGTTCTAAAGAAATAAAATTTGAATGTTTCAAAAGAAGAAGTAAATTATGGTTTTAGCAATTACGTGTAGCTTTAAACAGATTAAGATTTTTAGAATGATAATTAAAAGAATATTTTAATTAAGCTATGGAATAAAATATAAATTAGATTTAAGAGATGTTTTAAAAGAGAGGGAAAAATTAGAATTGTAAGAATTTGGAATAAATTAATTAAGGAAAAATGGCGATTTTTTTATTATTACATATATATATGTGTGTAAAATCTTGACACTCCTATTTTACACCTACATCTCAACTGTAAGTTGATTGTTTACATTGGAAACGATGTGCGGATTTTAGGTGTCTGTGGATCTTAGGGTGGCGGTTTTAGGGAGTCTACTGTATATGTAAATACAAAAAACTCTTTTTCTTTATATGAAAATGATACTTTCATATAAATAAAAGTTGGCTGAATATATAATTTAAAAATCTGGGCTTTGCGCATAGCAAATTAAATGTATAAGTGGCCAAATTGTAACTGAATCATATATGCATCACTGAGCAGTGTAAGGTTGAAAATGTCGTAAAGGTGGTCCGATAGGAAAATTTCTAAAATTACGGTCGTACGAGCCGTGGACTTTGTTCCGCACAAACCACTTGATACCTGAGAAGCATAGTTTCAACTCAGTTGTCGCAAAACGCTGTTTTTGAGCGTTTTCGGCACGATACCTTAGGAACAAGTTAACAATTTACATGTTTCCTTCTTTTTTTCTTTTTCTTTAAAAAAAAAAAAAAATAAAGGGAATTAAATTATCTACAAACTATACCTGAAACATAAACAAACAAACAAACAAAAAATTATCCAAGTTAATGTGATCAATTTTTATGAAATTTAAATTTATTATTATAAATTATTTTATTATATATTTTTAATTTGTGTTTATTTATAGATATAATTGAGAGCAAACGTTATAGGCAGTATAAAAAAGAAATGACGACTCAAAAATATGTAACCTAGACTTCAAATTGGTAGTAAAATTAGTTTTTTCGCTCAATATTAAAACCTTTGTTATTTATTTTTACAATTTAACAACTACTTTTTTAATTCTCTAAAACATAAATAAATAAATTCAAAACGAGGTAATAATCCAAATTAATTGTAGTCTACATAATCCAAGATCATACTTCAGTCATATTTTGACGTTTCAAACCTTTCTCGTCCCATTAATTTAACAAGTTGAAAATTGTACGTCGAACGTGACAAATGAGGTGCATTTGTACTATAACTAGTTTCAGTGAAATGAATTATATCGCTGTTGTTATGATATGGTAAATTTCCGTAATAAAATAAGTACATTTTAAGTTGGCATTATTTTATCTTTTGTTGACATTTACTGAAAATTCCAATGGGAAAACTTAAGCCTAGCTTTGAAAATTTCAGAACTTGAAATCCATATTTAGACTCTTTTTTTTTCATTTAATATCTATTTCTCCGGAAGCATCTATCCAAAAAACTGTCGGTAGATTATATGATTGCTATAATTAAACAATTTATTATACAAATTCGGTTTTTAAATTCAGTAATACGGAAATAATATGGCTTCCTCTTAAATAGTACGTAAACACCATGGCAACCTAGAATCATTACCTATCATGGGGTATCATTGAATTAATTACACTGGTGGACAAAACTTAAGGACCACTGTTATTTTCAACGATTGCAGTTAGAAATAAGTCCGCAGCAACGTTTGTAAATTTGCATGAATGCGGGATGTATTCTGTTTTCTAAAACTTATGCAAATTTTGTATTTCTGTATTTGTCGGTCACGTGACAGCAGAGATAAGAGATTTCGGGCAATCGGCGCGTACTGTGAGTTGTCGTTAAATGTAAAAATCGAAGGAGAAGGAGTGAAGTTAGAACATTGAAATTTTGAACATGCCTTCCAAGCATTATTGAGATGATTTTACTTGTAGAAAAATAAACGGAAAGCTAAAAAAAGGGAGCCAAATAAGATATATTGCCTGTAAATATAACATCACGCACAGTATCATTTCTAGTCTATGGACAGCATTTCAAACGAGTAGAATGTGCACCGGGTGTACGGGAAGACGTCTTCCTACCAGTACAACATCCCAAGAAGATCGGTATATTGTTATTTCGGCAAAAAAGAAACAAAGCAGCACAGTTGGTCAATTGGCAAATCAACTGCCACAGGAACTCACATATCCCGAAAAACTGTTGCAAGTTTTTAAAAGGGTGGACTATAGGACCGAAGACTTGTTGTTGTGTGTCATTCTCTCGAGACGTCACTGTAACACCCATTTATTGTGGTGCCGTATGTATCGCAATTAGACTGATGAAGATTATTAGAAGAATTAGACTGATCTTCTCAGATGACAGTAGATTCAGTCTATCGTCTGATAGTAAACGTAAACTGATACGGCGTGAGGTTGGCAGTGCTTACTGTCGCGAAAATATTCTGAAAGAGATCGATATGCGACTTTCAGTATCATGGTGTGAGCTGGCATCATGGTCAGTGGTCGCACGGACTTCTATGTGCTTGACCACGGGTCCATGACCGGTACATTGAAGACGTTCTGCTCCCACATGTGTCAGTTTTTTGAGGTGCTGTCAGCGAAAAGTTTCGTTTTATGGATGATAACGCAACTTGTCGCACACAGGCTGTACAAGATTGTCTTGACGCTGAAGATATCCGTTGGGTAGCCTAGCCAACATGTTCCTCTGACTTGAATTTCATTGAAAATGTATGGGATACCTTGGGGAGACGTATTGCTTCTTGATAATTACCCCCCACAAACAAGGAACCCCTCACCCGTGCAGTAAAAGCGGATTGGGACAACTTGCCTCAACAGTTACTGGATCATGTTGTTCTGAGGATGCCACTCCTGCTGAAAGTTGCCTCGCATTACATGGTGACCACATCCTTACTGACATGGAACTTAGAGTTGTTTATTGTAAATATTTTGCTTTTTTGTAAAGTCATGCATTCGGACAATATGCCCATTTCAGAAAAACAACCTCTTGTGAAGGTTCATAAAAATTCATCTTGTGTGTTCAGAAAAACAACCCCTGTGCACATCCTTTCAACAAAATGTTTTTTATATCCTGTTGAACATACTTTCAATGCTATTGTTTGCCTCTTAATCCACAATCACACGTAGATTTTCCTTTAGATGCCCATTTCTTCTTGGTCCTTAAGTTTTGTCCACCAGTGTATGTATGATAAGATTTAATAATAAAAATTGGTCATAGAGGTTATAAACTGTCATATACGTGGAATATATGACTATGTGCCACGTCACACATGTCAGATAACTTGGCGATACATCTGGGTCGCTTGACGATTAATTCTAGGAAGCTGCTATAGCAAGAAGTACCGATTTTTTTTTAAAATTCAGATTACTTAATAAATATTTTTATTAATATCTTTTTTAAATTTTGACTCAGTTTTCATAACGACTCGAATTTTGAAATGACTCGACAAAATTTTGTAATGACTATATATATTAAATTTCAAACCATTCTGTTGGGTAGATTTTGCACTGTTATATGAGGACGGACCAGATGACGACTATAGGTGCTACGTATTTATATAATTATGAACGCACCTAAAAAGTCATATATACCCTTATTGTGTTTTTCACCCATCCAAATCGTGGTGTTCCGCGAAAGTATAACCATAGAATGAAGTAGTCCATGAGATAAAAAATATTGATAACCACTGATTTAAACAATTCACGAACGCATTTGCACAATTTCTTTTTTTCAATGTATAACTTTCGACAGAAAAATATTATCTTGCATCACGTTCACGCATTTATTGCTCGACTGTCACAGATAAAACGAACTCTGTCGGAAAACGTTTCCAATTTTTTTTTCTGTTTTTGAGTAGTACGAAATTTCGAAGTCACGGATGAGTTTTTTAGTGCGTGTGTGTTTGTGTAAGTGTGAGTGTAGGGGGAGGAGGCACTAATTAAGTGTAAAGTTAGTATCATACAAAGTATACAGATTTAAGTTCTGACTGACACTTTAAAAAAGGCCACTTTAATTTAAATCTTTTTGGGAAGGAAGGGAGGTGTAGGGGGTCACTAATATATGCAATTATTTACGCCGCTGTAAGTAGTCTTAACCCCTTGTAGTTTTATTTAGTTAAAAACAAATATGTACTTTAAATGATTATTTAACCTCATCCCCTGTACATAGATAACAAACGATATTCCGAATTCATACCTATAAGTCCGAAAGAAAAATATTTACTTTATATGAACCGATGGACCAATGCAGATGTAACAAAGTACCTACGAGGTTCATCATGACATCGTTAACCTTTCATCGATGTAGAACTATAGAAAGGTCTTGGTGCTTAGATGGATTCAGCATGTTGTGGATCTTGGAAGCAAAATCTGTTGCATTGGGATTGATAAGTCAAGCAATTGAAGATAAAAGAGGGAAAAGAAGCCCCAGAGCCATACGTTTTTTTTAAATTTTCCTAATATAAATTAATTACATTAAATTAAAGCTTTGAAAATACAAAAAATATAAAAAGAAATAATATGAGAAAATATATTATAAGATTTTTCCTTTATATAAATTGAATTTAAAACGATATTAACAGTAAATTTGAAAAGAAAATTATAAAAAAGCTATGTACAAAATTTACACTCCAGGATTCGACTGTCAACTTCAACAGCTAATCCGGTTGAAGCAGGAGAACCAATCAAACTTCATTCGTGAAAAATGTGTCAGAAGCGATTAAAAAGCTTGAAATTAAAATAAAATTAATGAGAGTGGATTAATTTGTGTGTCAAATGCAAACGCAAGAATGATATTACAAGATAAAAGGATTATTAACGAGTAGAAATTAGAAAAAGTAAAAAATATAAGGCAAAATTTAGAATTTTGAAAAACTCAAAGAGACGTCTAAGGAGGTTCATGCCGACGTCTTTTTTTATTTATTTTTTACTTTATATAACTACAAAATGTATGTCATCAAATAAAACACAAATTTTGGTTTGAAATTTCTGATAAGAACTCTGAATTTCTGAATTTAAAAAAAACTCCAAACTGGTAACCGTAATCCCGAGTTACATTCGTTATTGATTCACAAATTAAAGTTTGCTTTGCACGAGTCTCATTCCTGATTAAGGCACAAGGGAATAATTGAAACCCTCCCCTTTATAAAATTTCGCAAACAAACAGATTATTTGAATTTTTTTCAAGAGTAAAAATTATTCAAGATAGAATGTGATTTTACCTTTTTAATCCTATTAAAGTTGAATATTTATCTGAGTCGCACATTTGAAACGATGGGAGTGAATCAAACATTTAATTAATACATTAAATAAGTATATGACTCAAACCCATAAGGTTCACATGAGAATATCATAGTGATGATGCGTGGAGAAAAGACAGAAAATGAAAGAAACTAATACATTTGTACTATTGGTGACATTGCTTTTTCAAACTTTTCACCAATGAATATGTTCTTTTGACTGGGCATGATTTAACGACACTGTGGTAAAGCAGTTAAAAAATTACTGTTTTTATCAGTCAATTATGTATGTATAATTTTTGCATGTCAAAACACTTCATATATATAACTGAATTCTTAGAGTTAGAACAAAATAATTAAAATATTTAAAATGATACATGTTTAAAACAAAAATTATTTAAATCCCCTCATAAAAAATGGGAGAAGCTGTTTATAAGTGCATTTAAATTTCATAACAGAGTGATAAAAAAATCCTTTTATATTTTTGGTATTTGCAACTTCTTCATCTCTGAGTCAACATTTATTTCATAAAAAAACATAGGTTGTAAAGAATTAAGAATATATTATGTTAAAACTATTAGTGAGTTATTCTTAATGAATGAAGGAAAAATTATATTGTGATAAACTTATAAACTTTGAAATACATTAAATCAAGGAGCTTAACTTATCTTCTTGAGACTTATAAAAAAGTTTCTTAATACATTGTTTACCTGATTTTGCATTTCTTATTCGAAACGTGCCAACTTGAGGCTTGATTTTAAACCAACACTTTTCTTTTTGTTGATTTGTTAAATGTAGACAAAATTATATATTTTAACTAGATTTCTAAACTTACAAATAACAAAATGAAAATATTTTAAATTATTCATATTCTGTAGACCAAAAATGAAAGATTTAACTATCCCGAATTTAAATAAATATTAAAGTAGATAACAGAATATGGAAAAAACATTGTCATAAATTTTGTTTTTGCTATTTCTTTATCTCTGAGTCGGCGTTTGTTTAAATAAATCATCCAAGTATACTATTAATGAATATAGAAAAATTGAATTATGATTATGAAATGAGGCGGACTACCTTGATTTTAAAAGGACACTTTTCTTTTCGTTGATTTGTTAAATGTAAACGAAATTACACATATATATAATAAATTTTACATTTATTAAATGAAACAGCCAAACTAGCAAAATGAGGCAGATTACCTTGAATGTACACACTCACTGTTTACAAAAATTATCTTTTTCATATTATTGCTAATATGCATTACTATCTGATTCAATTTTCGTCGCCTTTATGTAGTCTTTACTGGACTAACACCCTACCTACTTAGTCTGCACATTCTTTAAATTTTTGATGACTTGAATATTTGTATGTTCATTATAGAATTTTTGTTTGCTTATCATATATATTATTTCTCCTGTCAACATCCCTATTTCTCAGAAAATACGAAACGCAGAACAACGAAAGAGGTACTATATGAAAGGATTTTGAACAGGCTTCTGACATAGCACACTTAAAATTTCGTTAAAACATGTTTTTGATTAAAAATTGCTGTTTATTAAAAATTAAATCGGCATTGCTTTCATAAATGAAAAATGAAAGGGTTTTCTGAAATTTGTGTTGCCACAAATATAAAATACCGCATTATATCATGTTCAACAGTAATTATAAAAATAAATAAACAGTAGAAAAAAGATAAAGTATGATTTCTCTGCACGAGTTAATTTAAATGTTTATTGTTAAAAAGCAAAATTAAAATAAAATAAAAGATATGCTTTATTATATTATTATAATAGAAATGCATTCAAATTAATTCATGTTTTTCAAGAATAAGCGGATGACGTCAACTTTTAATACAGTTAAAATACGATTGCTAATTTTTTTCTAGCGCATGCTTTAAAAAAAAATATCGAGCTTTTAATCGGGTTTTTATAATTTTTATACATGCGTCATCTATTGTTATATTATTCATGTTTGTGTATATGCGTACTGTAACGGAGTAATAGTACATTAACTTATTTAATGATTATCTTGGCAAAGTAATGAAAATGACATTAGCGACAGAAGAAAATTTGCCAACATATTATTTGGCAACCTATTCACAAAAATTATTTTTTCATAAAACACACACAATGATTAATATATTATATAACATACAATGTTTAATTTAATATAAAACACACGCAGTCTGCTTTACCGGGGTGCCATACGAAGCAAAATCTCGCCAAAATCGTCGGGTTGCCTAGACATAAAATCGTCCTTTGGCGGTGCATCTGCGACATCTGTACGTTATTGAAATGTACAAGCAGAAGTAAATTGTATATAAATAATATTGGTATAGATGCCGCAGACGCTCCGGGATATATTTTTGGCGCTAAAAGGATGGTTTTATGCCTAGGCAATACGACGATTTTGACGAGATTTTGCTTCATATGGCAACCCGGTAGAGAAGATTGCGTGTGTTTTATATTAAACTAGCTGTTACCCGTGACTTCGTTCACGCAACATAAAAAGAAGAAGAAATACATTAATTAAGTAAAATATTTCACTCCCGATAGTTAAAAATGTAAATAATTAACTAACTCTTTATCACATTTCATAGGAGACATTACGGTATTTTTGTTATAGGATTTTGACATAACTCAGTCTTAAAAAAGTGAAATTTTGTGCCAAATAATCGCGAAAATGAAATTGCAACCAATGTAAAAAGGAGGGCCAAATACAATCGTGGAAACAGCCGAATTGGGTAAAAACAAATGTCAATTTTATCTGATAAACAATTTTACTTTTAACGCCATTGTGAAACGTTTTAACAGCCAACCTTCAAAAATAATTAATTGGAAATAGCACATGCTTTTTCTTTAAATTCAATTCTACCGGTTCGATTCTGACAGATTGTGTGACATCCTCGGATCAATGATTACCGATGTTAATTAAATCGCATTGTATTCGATAGTCTAGGAGTAGTTGCGAAATACAAACACATGGTCAAATTTTTATATAATAGATTCGTGTTCATTTTCCTTTTCTTAAAGCTGTGATTTGATTTTTAGCAGAAAACTCTCATCTGTATATAACGGATACTCATGCTTAATAATCAGTATAGATAAAAAAAAATTATGTAAATTTTTCATTTTAAATATGGCGTGAAGCTCGTCTACTTTCTATAATTACTGATCCTTGTATTATTAATGTACGGACTTGATTCACACTCCTTTTAAAACATATTGGAAAATTCCCGTTTTGTTTCAAATATGACGTCACTTCTCCCCCAGAGAAACCACTTTTTAATGAAATAATTCTTATTAATTTTCTTTTCCAGGCAATCAGTACGTAAATTTTAGCAGAAAGCTCACATTTGTATGTAAATGATATTCAAGCATATTATTAATCAGTATCGATATAAAAATATTTCAGTTTTTCATCTTAAATATGACGTTCATTATATATCTATTTTCATTATATACTGATATTGATGCTCCTTGTATTATTACGAATATTTGAAAATACATGATGTATTTATGACGTAATATTTGTCCAAGCCAAGAACGATCATTTTCATGGTTCCATGGTCCAAGCGAAATCTTTTCTTAATAAAATAATTATTGTTCATTTTTCCTTCTAATTATAACACAGTCTTTCACAGAAAATGTCTTCTCAACGTAACCGATATTCATACTTCATGTATAATAACAAATACTCCATACTTCCGTTTCAAATATCATGGAAATGCATCTTCTTTTGAATTCTTTTTAATTTTCATTTTATACGTGGAAATCGCTCAATTGAAAAATAATTGTTGAGGAAAAATTATTATTCCATGTTTTGTATTTATTGGCAACAATAATGCTTAGCAATGTAAAATGTTTAATTAAATTCTACAGAAAAAATATTCATTAATTCTCTATGAAAATTATAAAATTTTGAATTATTAAGAAAATTATTTTGACCTGAAAATATTCTTTCGAATATTCTTTTGAATTGAAAAAAATTGAAACCTTGTATTATTATCAAAATCTAAAGAAAAGTACATTTTTCTTCTAGTAATGTTATTTAATCTTCTTTTTAATTCTTAATTTTTTTTAATTTCATTTTCATTTTTCGCTTGAAAATTTTAAGTAAAAATTATTATTTCGGTTTTTGATTTAGTGTTGGCAACGATAAAATGTTAGCAACAGTAAAGTAAATTTAACCATTTTAAATTATTAAGAAAATTATTTTGACCTGAAATTATTCTTTCGAATATTCTTTTGAATTGAAAAAAATTGAAACCTTGTATTATTATCAAAATCTAAAGAAAAGTACATTTTTCTTCTAGTAATGTTATTTAATCTTCTTTTTAATTCTTAATTTTTTTTTTATTTCATTTTCATTTTTCGCGTGAAAAATTTGTCTAAAAATTATTATTTCGGTTTTTGATTTAGTGTTGGCAACGATAACATGTTAGCAACAGTAAAGTAAATTTAACCATTTTAAAATTTTATAAGGAAAAAAATGTCCATTTATTCTCTATGAAAATAATGAAATTTTGAATTATTAGGGAAAATATTTGAATAAAATAAACAAAAACCAGTCTATGTTCATTCCCGGCTTATAATCAACCTATATGCAAAGATACAGGGTAATTAAATTCTCCATTTTGACGCTGGCTTCAGCCTAACATTTGCACACAATCAGATTTATAATATTATTAGGATTAAATATTGTATGTTTTATAATAAATTGATCACTGCGTGTGTTTTATGATAAAATAATCATTCAGTGTGTTTTATGATAATAATAATAAAAAAATGGGTACTTACGTATTATACGGGAAGCTCAGATACAATTGCGCCAATTAACTAACTATAGTAACCCTTATTTTTCGATAAGTATGTATTTTATTTATGGTACTTTTCGGTTAGCCGGGTGTCAATGAAATATATATATATAGCTTTTTATGCTTTCATAATATCACACCGGTTTGTTCCATACTTTAATATATTTTATTTATTTATTTTATATTATTTACCATTTTTAACAATGTTATGTATTTAACCGGTGGACCTGTCCGAGGATTTCGCACTGCAGTCTAATAATTTTTAGAAATATCTAATATTTTTTAGATGCAGGTTTAAACTTCTAAAGAAAAATTAACTATAAAAATATCTTCAAACAACATTAGACAAGCGAAAATATCATCTCATTTATTCCTAACACTAAAATCCCATCGAAGATAGAAAAAGGCATGCGCGAGGAAAAATAAATTAACAATTGCATTTTAACTGCATTAGAGGATGACGGCATCTTCTTCGGGAAAAATACGGGACGAAAGAAAATAAATTGAAATACACTTAAATTACAATTCAATCTAATATAACAAATCATACCGTTTATGCTACACGCTTAAAATACCACTGCTTCGATCAATCAATAATATTTAATTTCTTCTAAACGTTTCAATTTTAATTTTGATTTTTAATCATGAATATAAAATAACTCGTGCGAAAAGTCACATTTTACCTGTTTTGTACTATTTATTATTTTTTATAATCACTGTTGAGCATCATATAATACGGTACTTTATTTTTGTGGCAACATTGATTTGAAAAAAGCGTTCATATCATTTAAGAAAAAACAATCCAGATCATATATCTTAGTTTTGTTGTCAACATCCCTTTTTCTATGCACATACAAAATATACAACGATGAAAGAGGTATCATTCGAAAAGTTTTTGAACAGGCTTCTGACATAGTACACTCACATTTCGTTAAAATGCGTTGTTGGAATTTAAAAAATAGTTAATTAAAAATTCATGCCAAAACGTACCAGGAAATAATCTTAAAGATTGCAGTGCGAAAGCTTCGCACGGGTCCTTCTGGTGTGTCTATATGTCAATTGTAAAAAATATATATATATACATGTGTGTGCGTGTTGTAATCTTTTCTAAATAAATACCGGTGGACCACAGAAGCTATAAACTTCATAAATTGGTAGTTAGACTCTAAATTAAGGATGCAGAGTCATTTTGTGTATGATTTATAATTAGCAGACAGAATGGTAATGACCATTGATTACAACAAAATTGCTACACTGTTTACAGTTTAACAAAAGGAGGACAGTTCCTATTTGTGACAAAATATATATTTGCATTTGAAGAAAAAGAAGTTTAATTTAGCATTTTAAATGACCTAATTTAAGAATAGTGTGTACTTTGAAAATAGAAAAACCATCACAGGGAGTTTCAACGTTAATTATGATTTTCTAATAGTAATGTATGTTCTTATTCATCCCAAGAATAAGCACGTCGACTACAAATTGGAATAATTCGCAGCTTCTTAACTCTAAAGATTATGCTATAGCATATTAATTCTATTTTTAAGGATTTTCCTTATTTAAAAAAAAAAAAACTACTTCTTGTCACATTATCTAAAAATGTCTCCCTGTACCCCATTGAAATTATTCCCAGAAACAATCAAGTAGCCACATATATCGCAGCACAATTTTCAACAATAAACAGAAACTGTCATGAAAATTGTTAAAGCTTTATACAAGCTTCATATCAATCATAAAGTTTATACCATTATCAGTTCATAAGTGTTGGCTTATTGATTAATATAATTATTTTTATGTTTTTTTTTTAATTTACTGTTTCTTGAGAAGAAGAAGATATATATTTTTTGTATTATACAAAAAATACTTTGGTTTATAAAATTTCATATTATTGACATTCAAATTTTCAAATTTATTTTAAAATTAAAATCAGTTTTTGAATTTTTCAAAACTCAAAACTGAAGATTTGAATCTTTATGTGTGTACTGATTCTAATCTAATCAAACCTATATTTGTTTTATTGTAACTGTCATAATTCTTTTTATTTTACTAAAATGAATCACTCCAATTGCTCCTTTTATTTTTAATTCTTTAATCATTATTTACCTGACAGTAACATTTAGCAATAAAGATTAGATCACGTTGGAAAAACTTCCTTGACATGTGATAATTCCATTCCAAACAAATGTTTGACATAACGTTCATTCCAAATTAGATTCACAGCCGAGATAGCTATTTACAATGATGTCTTCGACTTATGCAAAAGTATTTCTTAATTAAAACTGAAATGTTCTTGAAGTTCGAAACACAAAAATCTAATTTAGGTGTCGATTACCTCCTTTTTACATGTATTCATCACCTAAGGAATCTAACTTTTCTGTATTTGACACTTGAACAGGCAGTAAATGCAGTTTAAATGTCGTTTACTTAAAACTTATAAATTCCTGCAGAAAAAGCAATGAACTTGACAAAGTCACTCTGGGTACTGCCTTTTAAATTGTATGCAACAAATTAAACAAATGTGATCTCTAAAGCGTACAATAAACAATGACGATAGACATTTTAGAAAAAAAGCCAATTTACTTAAATCTTTATCATTTGACGTCTAATATTCTAATTTTAAGTGCATTACTTTTTTTTAATTACTTTTTTTCTAAAAACATCCATCTCTAGTGAGGCATTTCTTTTTTCATTTCATAAATATACCCAAGTTTCGTAATTACAATAAAGGACAAAACCCAATTTTTTTCTGCTATTTTCAACGACAACAGTCACAAATCAAATGCAACAGAATATAATAATTTGTATGTAACCGTGATGTAGTGCAAATCGATCATTTTTTTTCCTGCACGTGAAGGTCATGTGACAGCTCAAATAAGTTGTTACAGTTATTCGGCACACGGACGCAGTTTTTTTTTCTATGTGAAACTCCAAAGATATTAATACATTTGCAGTTTTGACCAGGGTTGTCAGTTTGTAAAAATACAGAAAATTTGGACAAGATTGGACAAATTGGAAGAACTAGACAAAATTTAAATCAACAGAATTTTTATGTGTTTGGCACATAACATTATTACCATGATGTAACAGTAAAATTATGTCCCTATATATTTATTAATAATAAAAACATATTTTTAATTTAATCATTTAATTAAAAAAGTATGTTTGCTTATTGATCATAATATAACAAATCCACAAAGTTAATGTTAATTACATGGTGGTACAATTGATTTTATAGAATTATTTTTTGTAAAAATGATCAAATTTAGCAAAATTAATTAGTTGCCCAATATTAATTACATTATTATATAGTAATGGAAAAAAAGATTCTTTTTTATGATGTAACTTAAAACTTAATAAGCACAGGGAAAAAATATTACTTCCCATGAACCATATAGCAATCTAATACTTAGAAAATTATAAACAGTTGCACAATCTTTTTTAATTTTCTTGTTAGAATTAAAAATTTTGTTAATTTTTGTTTCTATATTTTATTTACATTTTATTATTAACATAATTTTGTATCTATCTATATTTATTTATTACTAGCAGATTTTCGCCTGCTTGGCTGGGAGGTTTTCCAGGTACGAATAGTAAGACTACCCATGAAAATCTAATAAAAGAAAAGAATAATCGGTTTAATATAAAAAATGGATTTGAAAGGAATTAGCGTAGCTAAACTGCATCAATGGAAAGTATCTTGAATGAAGACACAGTAACTCGGCTATCATGGAAACAGTTTCAAAAAAAGTGTTTATGGAATACATCGATAATTCATCATAGCATCTTTTGCAATGGATTCGCATGCACAAGAACTGGATGTAGTATGACTGGTACAACATGATCTTTTCATATAACATTAAATTTACAACTAACTGTAGACGGTAATATCACCAACATTATATGAGATTTGATAATACTACCCTTTTACAAAATAGGCTGAAAATAGAATATAACTCTATTAGTAACATAATATGAGTAGATATAATGGCAACAGTCTCACGCAATTTTATGTACTTGAAACAGTGACTATGGACGTTGCAAGATGCATTAATGGCGTTCTATAGCCTCGTATTCGCTCCTCCGTGATCTCTTATCGATAAATTTCTCTTCGTAAGTGATAATATATCATATGTTGTACAGGAATCCTTAATAGAGTAAATATACAGGGTGTCCAGAAATTATTTTCGGGGTTTCCGTATCTCACAACTTTTCATTTAAAAACGTAACAAAAAATATTAATACAAATTTGTAAAGAACAACTCAAAAAGTTTATTTTAATAACACAAACAAAGTTACATATGCGTAAAGTTACAACTCAAAACCTTATTAATCAAATAACTATTATAATCAAATAATAAAAAATTTAAACTTTTAACAAATGTAACGAAAAATTATTAATGAATTATGTATATCTATTTATCTAACTTTGAGCTCACAATTCTTTAATAACTTTTTGATAAAATTGATAAAATTTTAATATTAATTATTACTTCATTATAATTGTTATTTGATAATTAACGTTTTGAGTTGCAAGTTTTTGCATATGCATTTTGTTTGTGTTATTAAAAAACTATGCATATATATATATAGAGAGAGAATATATAAAGTACCTTCTAGTCAGGACATTGTTCCAAAAATGCATGGAAGGTTCGAGTAGGACAGTATGCCTCAACATCTCCTAAATAATGACCCTGCATGCCATAAGTTGTAGAAAGCCACTCAGATTATCTGCCATAAGACCATGTCGTACTTTGTACAGCTATGTCTTTTGTAGAACATATATGTTTTATAAAAGTAATCCGTACAAAATAACTACTGTATAATTATTTTTTTAATTAAACTTACATCATATTAAGTGTAATATTACTTTTTTAACTTCGTATACAATAACACGACATTTTCATTAAATATGGCCAGCCTTATTTATCCATTTCTCAGTCTTAAAGTTTTGTCTTGCAGTATATTTTTGCACACAAAAATTTTGAGCACAGAAAAGCATACAAAAAATTTTTAATTAAATGTGTTTATATGGACAAAATATTCGACAAAAGTGCCAAAGAAATAAATACATCGCATTAAAAATTCAAAATTCTTTGGGTTGATATATAAAAATAATATTTTTTAAAGCTAAAAAATTACATTTTTTTAAAAAATTGTTGCTGCACATTTTTTAATAGTTGTTATTAAATGCTTATGACGTGGATTTGAATTTTTCTCTGTTAATTTATAAAATCATTAATTTACCAAGAAATACTTATAAAAAACAATGAAGTATGGATATTTAATTTACGTTAATGTAGTATATAACTAAAATTAATTAATGGAAATTGTTCATTAAAATCTTTTTCAGTAACAATTTTTATTACGTATAAACTTTTTAAAAACCATAATTTCTAGTAAGGAGATAAGCTTTATTTTTGTTTTCTTCTATAAAGACCTTACATTTATTAAGTTTAATAAAATTTGAAAATCTGTTACTGCAAAATTGAAAAAAAAAGTTGCGAAAATTTATAGCAGTCATGTAGATGAATGTTTAGATGTGTGTAATTCGATATCACCGTTAATGCAACGTTTACAGCCTAAATGTCTGTTAATGTATTTGTGAAGTGGCAATTGAATTGTTTAATTTACAGTATTGCTGTTTATATCTTTAGAATAGTTTCTATAATTGTAAACAAAAAACATCTTACTAAAAATCAAGTGAAAATATTACCATATAAAACAAAATATAAAATCTGGTTTTTCTCACGGTGTAAGATTTTCTCACATGCACTCTCTACTGAAAAAAAAAACACCTAATTCAGAAAGGTTCCGGACTTTCTACCTTTATGCAGGTTGTTAGAAACTCAACCTATTCCTATTATAAATTGTTGTATTACGGAACTGGAGTTTTTTTTTTTTTTTTTTTTTTTTTTTTTTTTTTTTTTTTTTTTTTTTTTAAGTTTTTAATGGATTATTCTTATGAATTCATGAATAAAGAAAGATTTAAAAAACGTTTTCTCTTTAATGAAAGATTCTGAAAAACCCGAAGTTAAAGGTGGGGCTTCGGTTTGGGATGATTTCCAAAAATTTTATCTGTCGCTAAAAAATGAAGCTCGCCTTATCTTTCTTTTTCCTATACTGTTAGCGAGTACACCGTTCTAAAGATCTAACATTCTATTTTACGATTTGTATAAAAAAGTGTTAAACCCTACAGTTCGGAACTGCAGATTTTGTTTTCAAAACTTATTTTCTATTTCACTAATATCTAATTTCTGGAACGCAATTATTTTTTTCGTAAATTCTAACACTTCAAACACTCCCAAAAGTGAACGAAACAAAAAGATAAAGAGTAAAAAATCACAAGCATACCCCACCCCAATAGACATTAAGTCGTTATTTAATTATAAAATATCATGATTGAATAAATATAAAATTTTAGTAAGAAGAAATGGAATATTTTATATCAACTCAGCAAATGTCAAACTTGTTTGTCTAACGCTTTATTTAACAGCTAATAACATATCCGATCAATCTCTGTCGTATTGTTTTGTGAAAAAAATACAAGGAACTTAAAGGATTTGCGAGAATCACTTAAGTTATTTACATTTCTCAGAAGCTTTACAATATTCTCAAGACAATTAGTGGTTTTGACATTTTTGTTAAAACGTTATCACGAAAAGCTAATGTTTTTTCCCCCTTTCGTCTACTTTCATGACATCAAAATTAAGAGAATCTTCTAGTATGGCATTGAAATTTCATTGCTGTCATATAATATCATTGAAATCTGGTAACATGGGGTTCATTAATATTCAGCGATATCATTATAAGATTTATTATTATCCAAATTATGTATCCTCTGTAAAAAGTTATACTAAATCACAACAACGTAAGCGAATATTCTAGAGGATATAGTAAAAAGCATGCTGTTCAATAATTGGATATTTTAAGTGAAATCTTTCCTCCTTGGTATCATGAAATGTCGAAAACAAAATTATAAAAACTAAGATAGTTAATTAATTTTCCCTTGCGATGAGAATTTGTATAAGTGACTAAGCTATTTCTAAGATATAAGAAAAAAGTATTTTATCTTGTTAAAATCTAAACATGAGCCATGCATACTAATAACACGCTGTGAGATTTTTCAATGTGGAAATGAATGCAAGCGTTCGCATTAAAATTTCAATCGTAAAAATTGTCTAAAAAATAAGAAATAATGAAGAAAATCTTAAGCATCTGAAATTTTTGTAGGTGTATGAGGCAAGCAGAGTTTGCAGAATAGCACGACATAAGACATTTATTTACAATTAAACGAAGACAAGATATATACAGCTCGTATGCGACTGAGCGCCGACATCTTTCTTAAAGTAAACAACTGCTCTCTCTTCCGGAGCATCATCGTCGTAACTGTACGCGCATGCGCCATATGTGCGGAGAGGAGAAAATGAACGTTGTATTCCAACAATTCCCCCCTTACAACGTGCATTTTCTTAACAAGGCATTAATTACTCTCCTATTATGCAAATATTATATGCAAATTACAGAGAAACAAAATATAAAATTACAAATACAAACAGTATATACTTTAAACTTATATGGAAAAAGGATACAGAATAACATTGAATGTTTTTAAACACTTAGTCCTATTAAATCACAACATTTCTTATGTTTATAGGTACTTAAAGCTTTTGTTAAAATGTCAGCTGCCATATTTTCAGTTTCTAGATATTTAACTTCTATATCTCCATTCTCATATATTTCGCGCACAAAGTGATGGCGAATGTCAATATGTTTTGTGCGAGAATGATAAATTGGATTTCTTACTAATTTTTGAGCAGACTGATTATCGCAGAATATTAAAGTAGGTGCAGACACTATTTCAGGAGAAAGTTCATTTAAGAACCGTCTGAGATGTAAAGTCTCTTTAGCAACCTCTGATAAAGCCATATATTCTGCTTCAGTTGTGGATAATGCAACAGTTCGTTGCTTTCTCGATTCCCAAGATATAGCACCACCAGCATATTTAAAAATGTATCCAGTATAGGACTTTCTATCATTGACATCTGAAGCCCAATCAGCATCAACAAATGCAACTAAGGACTTAGTATCACGTTTAAAAATCAGTCCTTGATCTTGAGTACCTCTTAGATATCTTAAAACTCTTTTTGCAGCTATCCAATGAGGTTTGCCTGGATTGTTGTTGAATTGACTTAGAAAATTCACAGCATGAGTTATATCAGGTCTAGTTGCTACTGATAAATACATAAGAGAACCAATTAGTTGACGATAAGGAATATTATTCATTTCAGACTTTTCTTCTTCAGTTTTGGGACACATATCTTTAGTAAGCTTCACATTGTTATCAAAAGGTGTAGATATTGATTTTGATTCTTGCATATTAAATTTGCTCAGAATATCTTCAATATACTTCTTTTGAGTAATTTTAATACTGTCCCCGTTTTGCATAAATTCTATGCCCAAACAATAGTGTAACAAACCTAAATCTTTCATTTTAAAAGATTTGGATAATTCATCTCTAATATATTCATAATCTTGTTTACATTTAGTAAGAATTATGAGATCATCAACATAAACAATGATAATTGCTTCAATTGGAGATTTAGAAAAATAAACACATTTATCAGCATTTAGTGATTTAAACTTCATTTGTTTTAATTTTTCATCTAATTTATTGAACCATTGTCGACCTGATTGTTTTAATCCGTAGAGGGATTTTTTTAATAAACAAACTTTGTCAACATTAGATTCATATTTAAAACCTTCAGGTAACTCCATGTATACTTCTTCAGTTAAATCACCATTTACATAAGCCATAATAAAATCTAATTGATAAGCTGTAAAACCATTTTGAATACCATAAGCGATCGCCGTTCTGATCGAACTTAATCTGGCTACAGGCGAAAAATTTTCTTCAAAATCAATTCCTGGTTTTTGAGAACACCCCTTTGCAACTATTCTCGCCTTAAACTTTTCGATTGACCCGTCTTGTTTATATTTAGTTTTTAAAACCCATTTACTTCCTATAATTTTCTTATGTTTTGGCCTATCAACTATTTGCCATGCATTTTCTTGCATTAAAGAATTAAATTCTAATTCCATTGCATCTATCCATTCATGTTTAAAAGGCCCGTTTAAAGCCTCAGAAAATTCTGGACATGAGTCAGAAAATAAATTTTCCATTACAACTTGGGATTTTTCTTCTTTTGGAATTATTATTTTAAATTCTTTCCTGGGTCTACCTTTCTTACCAGTTTTTATTTTTCTGGGCCGACCGCGAGCTCTTGTAGGGGAAGAAAGGGGGTCAGAAATTTCATCCGAATGCATATCAATATCACTGTCGCCACAGCTGTCTGGTTCATTTTTGACGGGAGGAGAAGATGTTTCTGATTCTTGCGTAATTGTTTTATTTTCATTATTTTGAGAAAAGGGAAAAATTAATTTTATTTCACTGTTTGAAGGTAAATCGTTTTCAAATTCGTTAATAAATCGGACGTCTCGGCTTATAACAATTTTTCTGGAATTCTTATTCCACAGCCTGTACGCTTTTGATTCATTTGAATATCCAACAAAAATATGCTCTTCTGACCTAGGATCAAATTTTCCTTTACTTTGTCTTTTATTTAGTACAAAACATTTTTGCCCAAATATTTTAAAATATGATAAAGTTGGCTTGATGCCAAAAAATACTTCGTAGGGTGTTTTGTTTTCATTTAAACGTCGCGAAGGACAGCGATTACGTATGTATACCGCACAATTAATAGCTTCAGCCCAAAAAGATTGTGGGAGATTGCTTTGTAATAGTAAACACCTCGCCATTTCAGCTAAAGTCCTATTGGCCCTCTCTGATGTTCCGTTCTGTTGCGGAGTTAGTGGTGATGAAAATTCTCGTTTTATACCGCTTTCTTCGATATATTTATTAAATTCTTCTCCGAAATATTCTTTGCCATTATCCGTACGAAGAATTTTTATTTTCTTTCCTACACGATTTTCAACTGCTGCTTTGTATTTAACAAATGCATTTTTAACCTCATCTTTGGTTTTAAGAAAACTGACTTCAATGTAACGGGATTTATCGTCAATAAAAGTAACGAAATATCGCGATCCTCCGTGGGATGGAACTCTCATAGGACCACACAAATCTGAATGTCAATAAATCGTCACTTTTAAAGTTCGATTCTTTAGGAAAAGAACGCACAGTTTGTTTACCTTGAATACAAATTTTACAGTCCTTAAGAGACTCATTATCATTGAAATTGAAATTTCTAACCATATTCTTTGATTTAAGTCTTTTTAAATCAGACTCATTTAAATGACCTAATTTAAGATGCCATTTTAGAAATTCACTTACCTCTGCTATCGCAGCTCTCTCGATGCTTGGGTATACGTAATATAAATCCCCATGACGAACAGCATGTACTAGTGTAGAACCATTTGGTTCGATGACTTTAGCAAATCCTTCTTTAAAAATCACTGAACGATTATTGGCTGTTGCTTTAGATGTTGAGAGCAAATTACACTTTAATTCTGGAACACATAGAACGTTCTTGAGTGTGAGATTAGTAATTCCACCACCGTTAGGTACTGTAATGCAAACTGTTCCTATTCCGGTAATTTTCGCTGTTTGATCCACTGCAAGCTGTATAGTAGAATTCGTACGAGGTTGAAATTCTGTAAATAAATTTCTATCTTTACACATGTGAGATGTACATCCACTGTCTAAACACCATGCAGAAGGTTCTTGATATGCGTCATTAAATGCCATACTAGTCGGTTTTTCACAATTAGTGGCTATCATCGATCCTTGATTTCCTTTATTTAAAGATGTAAGATTTTTATCAGCTATTTTCTTTCTACATTCGGAAGCTTTGTGCCCCATTTTCGAACAATAATTGCACTTGAAATTTCGGTAACACCTTTCCGAGGAAAAATTTTTGTTTGGATTCATTTTCCATTTTTCATTCTTCTTCTGTTCTTGATTATTTCTTTTATTTTTTATATAATATGCGTTTTGTGAATCTTGAGTGGATTTTTCTTTTCTTGCATCCCATTCTTCTAGCATCTTAATTTTCAAAGATTCGGGTTTAGGTAACTCATCTCTGGATTCTATAGCGCATCTAAAATTTTCGAAGTTCTCAGGAACACTATATAGAAGTAGAATTGATAATAAATCATCCGCGATTTCTATTTCCATATTTTTCAGCTTATCAACTATTTCGAAGAAAATATTTAAATGATCAGCCATCGTTTCATTTATGGACATTTTTCTAAACAGAAGTTGTTTTAACAGAGTTGCTTTTTTCGCGGGTCCCCTCGATTCATAAACATCTTTCAGTTTATTCCATACAGCACTTGAAGTCGTACAATGCTTTATATGACACAATTCACTAGTATTTATTGAAAGAATTATATCTGCACGAGCTTTTTGATCAGCTTGGAGCCACTTCTTTTCTTCGGTGGTTCCTTCAGCCGGTTTAATTTCTTTACCAATTACGTAATCCCAATGATCATTTTTGATTAATACAGCTTCGATTTGAAGCTTCCAGCTATCAAAATTATCTTTTCCGAGCTTTTCAATTGTCGTTACATGAGACATAATTATGCAGAGTCTCTCACAGCCAGAAATAATGCAAATGATAAACAGAATGAAGAACAATTCTTACTTTCGATTAGGCTTAAGAGTTCCAAATCCGAATGTTCGAATTAAAAATAATTTCTGCTAATTATAGCGCAGTGAAGTAGCGTCTCTGGGCCCATAACCATTTGTAGGTGTATGAGGCAAGCAGAGTTTGCAGAATAGCACGACATAAGACATTTATTTACAATTAAACGAAGACAAGATATATACAGCTCGTATGCGACTGAGCGCCGACATCTTTCTTAAAGTAAACAACTGCTCTCTCTTCCGGAGCATCATCGTCGTAACTGTACGCGCATGCGCCATATGTGCGGAGAGGAGAAAATGAACGTTGTATTCCAACAATTTTAAATGATTTTGATATGATAAAAAAGTAAGCTCATTATATCAGATATTTTATTGTGACTTGTAAGTCTTTGCCCCTTCGTCGACAGGCGCAACGATCGAACACTTGTGACCATTTAAAATATGTCCACGGAAGGTTTAATTTAACAAAAAATCTCTATTTTCTTAGCAAATTACATTCCATTAAATATAATGAAAGTATAAATATGCAGAAAGATTGCGATTCTGTCTTAGAATTGGTAGAAAAATTAAGAAGCATAGATGGTATAATACAAGATAATAATTTAATAGTAATTTTGCTCTGTTCATTAGCAAATTGTCATAGTACTTTTACAACAGCTATTGAAAGTAAAAATGAAATAGAACTAATCTTAAAATATGTTTAAAACAAATTAATTGATGAGTATGTTGAGAGAGTTGAAACCAAAGGAATTTCAACAAAATTTGAATCGATTGATTCAAAAAGTTATATGGATAAACCTAAACATTTGAATAAACAAAAATGCTGTTCTCATTCACAATCGTGAAGACTATTTTTATTTAAATAGTATTAATACTAACAAACCAAGACCTAATTTTATACAATATAGATCACGCCCACAGTTTAAGAAATCTAACAATTTTTCTGCTTCTATCGAGAGCAGCCTAAATGAAAAATTTACCAAGTGGTCAGAGAACAATTTCGAAATAATTGATGAATGAAATTAATCAGGTTTTGTTATGAAATCTCAACAATAAAATGTATATAAAATAAAAACTGCACACACAAAATTTTGTCTCTGGAAATACAATTCTCAGGCAATAGCTGCATTTCTTGGTTCTCAAGGAAACAAACATGTTTGGTCTTATCATGAGATGAATCGGAATATAAGGCTCTGGCACATGAGCCTCAAGAAGTTGCATGGATCGTGAAATTGTGTAACGATTTCAAATTGCAACAAATAATCCACAATTAAATTATTCGAATTGGAAGATTTCAAACTGAACACACCAATACAAAATATCGTTACATAAGAGATTTGAGAAATGAAATAATTAAAGACATAATGAAAAATCCGCTCACAAAGACCAAGTTGGAATTTCCTGAAATCTGATTCCTCTAGTGACGGATTCGTATACAAAATGGAGAAGATGTTAGAGAGTTTTGTTTGTTGAAATAGCCAGATCACACCACCAAGCATATACTCTGATTTCTTCTACTAGAGAAACTATCTCTCACTCAATGGTATGACTTCTTTTGTGTAAGAAGCTTAAAAGCTATGGGAATAAAAATCCCTCAAAATGCTATATGAATGTTATTATTCCAATAAAGTACAATTAAAATTATTAATAAGCATTATTATCCAATTCTAAATGTTGTAAGAATCTGTTCGTAAATACTTCTTTTAAAGCTTCTGTTTTGTTATCGTGTGTGTTGCCACAGGTATTTTGTGTTTGCATGATATTCAACAATTTAATAAATTTGTGTCTTATGTTAAGAAGAAATCTATTTTTTAATTTGATAAAACACAGAAAATAAAGGTAAAACGTTTAACTGATTTTTAGCTTTTAATTTACTATAAGAGGAAATTTCGGATTTATGCCTTCATATGGAATAACATTCCAACAATTCGCAATTCAGAACATTTGTATTTTTCAATAATCCTTTATATTTCAATATAATAAAAACAATAATAATAGTTTAGATTTTTACTCTCAATAATCTTGGGTGGGAAAAATTCTTATATACTTTTGAAAATTTCTTATTAAATTTGAGTTACGTAAGATAATGTCATACTAATTCCAAAAAGAGATAGGAAACTTTTTACTAACTCCATTCAAGTAATTGTAGCAAAATCTTTTATAATTACTTTAATAAAACCTATAACATAATAATAATGTCTAGCTGTCGCTGGACATGGAGGATACGAAGCAACAACAACACATAAAAATAATAATACCTTAACACAATAAATGATACACATTACATTTTTATCTGGTCGTTATTATATACGGATGCTTCTTTTAGGCGCAAACTTACTTTAAAATCCTTATAACAGCAAATTTGTTGGTACCTTATTTATTTAATTAATTCATTTTTATAAGTAATATCATACATATTTCATCTCATAGTAACTTATAGTATATATTAATTCATAAATTTTCATATGTAATACCATATTATACAAAATCTAAAATCAAATGGTCATGACTTAAAAGTTTGAACGCGTACCGATGGGAATGTTGTGTAATTTAAATGTTGACTAAATCTAAACTGGAACTGAATTATTACTCTCAATTAGACAGTATAGGAAGTATTTCTTCTTATAAGTCTTTCTTGACTTGACTTTAATAAAACTCCTCACTGGTTCAGTAACAGAGTAAATATCAACTAGATTGGTCCCAATTAACATTTATAAATCATGATTCTGGTCTTTTATTTCTTTTTTCTACCCTAAGACTTAGCAACAATTGTATTTTCATATTAGATACAAGCTTTTTTCCTGGAGTACTCATTGATTATTAAGATAAATTTTTCACCACCATAGCAATTATAACTTATTAAACCAAACTATAATGTAACATAATATAATATAATAATTTAAAATAAAATAACACATTAAACAAAATAATCAACAAATCTATAACAAAATAAAGAACATATTTACAATATTTAAACTATTATGCATTAAATTAAAGTGTAATTACTGCTTAAAGTGATGAAAACATAACACAAAAGATTTAAACATACCTTTACTATATAGATGACATATGTTTCATGCGCTCAAACGGCGACTTCTTCAGATCAAAATGATAAATAAAATATTCTCGCAAAGTTCTTGAAAATGATTATTATAAATCACGAGATCACATGTCCAGTGTAAGTAGGTGCTTAAATTGGTCAAACTAGAAAACTTGAAAATTATTATTATTATTATTATTGCTTTTATAATTTGTAAACCATCGCGTGCCAAATTTTAGGCAATTCAAAAGAAGCTGATTCATTGCGAATGTTCTCGTTTCGCAAATATATTTCCATTGATACACGTATAATGGATGGGAAATAAACTCTTGATGGAAAAATTATTTTACTATTCTTGAAATTAATCTGCAAAGGCTCTATTCTATGTAGTCTAGCTAAGGCTGTAGTTCTTCTATCTAGTACTTCTTTTGTGTTATGTTTTTATCATTTTAAAAAGTAATTACACTTTAATTTAAAGTTAACAAGTGATTTATTATATTATTTGTAATTATGTATTATTACATTACTAGTGAGATAAAAGGTTATTAAATGTTAGGAAAATAACTATGATAATTTATTATCTAAATGTAATCATACCAATTAGCTAACATTAAATTTTTAATATTTGAGGACGAGTGTTTTAGATATCAACAAGGAATCATTCCTTCTTAGAGGACTCGGTACCAGAAATATTTATTCTGTAAATAACACCTATATTAAAATTTTTGGATCATGTTTCAATAAAACAAAATAATTTTAGATAATAAAAGGACTTAAGTTCTTAAAAAATTAATTATTTAAAAAATTAAATTAAAAAAAATGTTACAATTTTGAAATTTTTTCTTTTCCAATTTTGCTATTTCAAACTAGATTTTTCTTCTACCTTATACTCAGGGTACTTTGCTCTACAGACCTAAGTATCGGATTTTTCATAGAAATATTATATCAGAAGAAATAAATAATAATTGGATGTATATGAACTAAACCAATGGAAATCGCATATATTTAAGTTCAGATATTTTTTAAACAAAAATTTCAAAGATATAAAAAATCGACACTTAGTTATCTCCTATATAATCTAAAAATACATTTAAAAAAAATCATATAATTTGCTTAATTATTGTGGAGTCATAACACATATTACTACATAGGGAATATGAAAATATACAAACTGAGAAAAATGAGTTTAAACATTTAATTTACAAAAAATAGGTATTAAGGAAAGATACGTAAAATTAACCATATCTCCTTTACTATTTTTCAGATCGTCCAGAAATTTCAGCACAATGTTTTATAGATGTTGTTCATTTTAGGATAAAGATATGAAATTCGACATTTTTGTCAATTTTTGTCAAAGTGAAATGTACTGAATCCGCTTAAAGCACACATATCTACTTTAAAATCTAGAAATTGTTTCTTTCCTCACAGATATTGTTAATAATTCTATCTGGAAGCACAAGTCAACAATAAATTGTAGGGAAAATAAGTGCTTGGTAGATTTTAAAACCATTATCATCTTTTTGAAAGGATGCCATCTGGACGATATTTAAACCATCTGTTCTGAAAAGGTTAAGGCTGAAGAGTTAAATTAAGATACCCTAAGACAATTAACTATTGTATGATTATTATAAATCGTTATACGAAATAGTATTAAAATTATAACAAACATTATCCGCATGAATTAAACTTCTCCGACGCCCGCATAAGAAAAATAAAACATTCGAAAAATGAATAATTAAATTCTAGAAACCAGTAATTATTCCTTAGCGCTACGAAAAAACTGCCACAGCATTATGCAAAAGGGAAGATTTTAAACTTAACTGAAAATGTTCTTCTTTTCCGATCCGAGTTATCCGAAATTAAATAATTGATGAAATTTCACTATTGTTCAGAACTATCATATTAATTAAACTACCATTACTGAAAAAATACTAAAAATATAAAATAATACTAACATTTATAGGTTATTACTAAAAATTTCAGAGTTTCGGATCAAATTTAGAAATTCTTTTTTTTTTTTCATAATTTATTAGAAGAGTCAAAATACTTCGAAAACAACAGTCCTGACGAATAAGATGATATTCTCATTGATATTTTATTTTCGTTTTAGAATTTATAACCGCATGCACTTTACCAGTTAACTTTTATTTATACTATTCCTAACTTTAATTATGAAAACTAATTTAGAAGAGCATTACTTAAAAAACCACAGTCCTGACGAACAATGTGTAATCCTTATTGGTATTTTCCGGTTGTATTTTGTAGTTTATAACAGCATCTACTCTACCAATTAACATTTTGTTTTACTATTTCTAACTTGAATTAATTTAGATTCAGAATTTCAATTTAATCTTAACAATATTATAGAAACCTTTTCACAAGAATATAATAACATTGTGTTTCCATTAAATTAAAAACATAGGAATAGGTAAAAATGTTTTTACTGCAAGTTCTCTGGTTGACAATATTACCTAAATAATCAGTAAATCCCCGACAATATTTACAATAATAAAAATATGAATTGATAATAGGTTAAAATAAATTCTATGCTAGTTGAACCAAAAGTCTTTGCAGTGAAACAAGTTATATATAATTAAAATAAATCTCTTGATAACACAAATATTTATAATTTCCAAAAGTTTCACTGTCTAAAGATGCCATGAAACGGTTCAGTTATATTGCAGAATTTATTATTATTATTATACAGCTCAAATTCAATTTAACTCAATAATAAATTAATGAATTATTAACTGCATTTTACTTTTAAATTCCTTGAAAAACTTTACTATGTCTATAAAAACTCCTACAAAACATAATAAATTAAAAAAATTGTTTTATTTGTTTCAATTCAAAACAAAGTTATTATATTTCGCATTATATTTTACCAGGGATGAGATTTCTCCAACTTTTTGCATACCAGTATAATCTTAAAGAAAATGATTTTTATTTAATCGGAATATTCTGCGATTTAACAGAACAACATTTTCTCTAAGATTATACTGGTATGCAAAAGGCGGAGAAATCTCATCCCTGTTTATGAAGGTCATCAACTTAATTTATCAAAATCAATCTATTATTTATTAAAATATTTAAATTTATTCACTTAGTATAATAATATCATAAAAAATTAGTAATATCAAAATAATAACAATAAATAAATATTTTCAGATAACATAACAATAATTTCATTCAAAATATATAACAATAAAATAAAAATATCTACTTTTAAAACTTTAAAATTAAATTTCCAACTTTAATTAACATATCACACCAGAAATTCTGCATACTATTTTGATGCATTCATGAGCACTGTCTGCAAAATTTACTATTAATGTAGTTTTATTTTCCATCAGTCAAAATTGGTAATATATAATTTCTATTTAAAACAAATTTCTAATTTTTTATGGAATTCTTCTAACTGAAGCATAAATCTAAGTTCCATGAAGTTATAAAAATTGTCAATTTCAGGTTAAATACATTTTAGTCTCTGTTAACTTTTCTAAAAATCCATATAAACAACGAATAAAAGAGTTCTTCTAATTGAGCATTAAAATTTGCAAAATATCTTAAAAACACAACCACAAGTAATAAAATTTCAAAATAATAATTTTAAAATACTCTGAACTTTTTAATAATATATGAGTTCTTAAAATTATAAAAGCATAAACAATATTTCTGAAATACAAAATCATGTTTCAATATAAAAATTTGCTTATTACACGATTAGATCATATTCTGTTTCACTCACTTATTCAATAATGCAGTGTGTATGGAGAGAAAACTAAAGGCGAAAAAAAAATCTCCTTGAGTTGACATATCCGTGATGTTATGATATCGTATTATCACTTGTTATTAAGCATCGAAATTATCGTGGAATTCGTAGACAGATTACAGGCATCCAATTGTTCCTCCGGAAAGATATTTATGTATTAGTAAGTTGACGTTGTAGATACGTTGATTCCGCTGGTAATTGGCACACCGACTATCGTTGATAGGATAATATCCTGCCGACATTCTTATTTTTAATAATTCACTATCGATGTATCAGATTTTGAGTAAATTCACATCTTACTCACTTATTTTTGTAGTGATAAATAAAAAGACTGTCCAAAAGTTAGGAGATCTGCGTATTTTAAGTCGGAATTAATTAGATCATCGTGAAGATATCAGTGGCCATATCCAACTCAAAAATCGCAGTCATTTTCTAATTTAATATGAAAAATCCAATCAACACGTTAGCAGTCACATGACCATAAAAGGTTTAGACTAGGATTGAATCCCCATCGAGAATCCCTTGGGACAGTTATCATTCAAAGTCAGTGATCAGTATTTATCAAGTATCTGTATTGACTTATAGAAAGCATAATACAGTTCGAGAAATTCCCAGGCATTTTCCTATTTGTCCAGGTTTACTATTAAAACAAGACAAAAATACTGACGAATTAATTAAAAAGTTACATGACTACGAATTCAATATAAACTACATACAACCTTCAAAACATGTTAAAGTTGACTAATTAACTACGAGCTCCAAGATAATAAATATTTTGATTCGAGAGGACTTTTGGTGATCGGCATAGATATTGAAAA
Source organism: Maratus michaelseni (assembly GCA_963931845.1). Taxonomy (NCBI): domain Eukaryota; kingdom Metazoa; phylum Arthropoda; class Arachnida; order Araneae; family Salticidae; genus Maratus; species Maratus michaelseni. The sequence goes on along the minus strand of OZ007587.1, from coordinate 312,506,587 downwards.
CAAGGAATCTGTGAAAAAAGTTCTTGTCTGAGGGAGTACATTCTGTTTTATTGGTGGGTGTGTAGGGATACAGAACAAGTAAAAACCACAATGCGGCCCTGTGCACCAGCAAATCAGCTAACGTGATGGCACTACTTTACCACGTATAGAAAAAGTATGTAAAAAGTTACTGAAAAACAGTGCGAAAATCTTAAAACGCATTCCCGGCAAAATAAAAAAAAACAATTTATGAAAGAGAAAGAATACTTGAAATGGAATGAATTTCAATACGAAAAGAATAAGACACAAGGCGTAGGAAAATGGAATTTTGAGAGGAGAAGCAGTAGAAAAAATATATTAAAAGATTATCATCTAAGTAAAATAAATGGAAAAAAATTATAATTTTAAAATATATGCATAGATGTATGTATGTATATATGCTTATATATACACTTAAACATTATATAGATATTTCAGAGCTTTGATGAAACTGTATTTTTTCTACCCATTCTTTTATCCATCAATGATATAATTCGAAGCATACGGGGAAAAATTGTAGTAGAGTACATTGCCAATATTGCCTGTTGTGTAACTTGGTAAATTCTGTAAACTTTACATTGTCAGTTAACCCAAAAAATTTAACTTCTTAAATTAAAATTAAACATATTCTAAGCATTGAAATGAATAAATCCCATGGAAATAAGTTCCATGTTGAAGTTATTGTCATACACTTATTTTTTATAGTAATTTCAATAAGTTAAATTCTTTAATAAATACAAAAAATTTGCTCAAATAACTGATTTTAATATAGTATAAGCACAAATTAATTTTCAAGCAAGATAGAAAAAAGATAAAAAGAAAACCAGCAGTACATTCGCATTTCTTTGCAGTTAATGGGCGATTTTCCGAAACGTCAAATATTATCATTAATCGTATTCCATTCCATCTAAACTAGCATTAAACCATGTAATTAGTAGTTCTGAATCTACATAAAAAGAAATTCGAGGGTTTCGTAATTACATTCGTCTAATGATAAAATATTTCCGTCTGACCTTGATTGTAAAGAAGAACTGTCTTTAAAAAATATTTGCTTTCGTCGTTTAAAAGTTTAATGATAGCTGTATGTAAGTTCACAGTGTCTCGAGGCTTTTACGAGAAAATCACTTTGAAATTTGTTTTCCCTTTTTTTCTTTCTCCAAGAAAGAAAGTACGAAGTTATTTTTAACACTTTCCAACCTAGTTGAAAAGTGTTTATGACTTCGGTTTGTCTGGCCGTATGGCCGTCTGCCGTCTGTCCGTGCTCTAACTCCCGTAAATATGCTCGGATTGCTCTGCAATTTTTATATGTTACTGTCGTTATCTATAGCATATTCCCTATTTCAATTGAAGTGTGTAGCACTTATAGTTTTTTACATGGACACTCAAAAGAATTCCGTTACATTACGGTCTATGGGGAAAAATCATTTGCGGTTTAATAATGTTACACAATGACAAACACATTGTAATTGATATATATCACTAAGGTGCATTACAAGAAGCTTAACATGGAATAGGGTGTGCATAGCACTTATAGTTACTTTACAGGGACAGTCAAAAGAATTCCGTTACATTACGTCTATGGAGAAAAATCGTTTGCGATTTAATTAAATAATGTTTCACTATTTTAAACTCGTTGAAATTTATATACATCACTAAAGTACATTACAAGAGACTTACTACAGAATATTGAGTGTATAGCAGTCATCGTTCATTTACAGGGAGACATAAATGAATTCTCTACTGTTTGTTAACAATAATTCTTGGAAGTGCGTTTTAAGTTGCTGAACGCGATTTTAAATTTAACTCACTTTTTGTCTATTACTTGGTGTGTATAAATTCTGTAGATCCTATACAGGACAGCACAAAAGTTCGCGAACACATTTCCGTTTATTGACAGAAACTCCAGAAGGAGAATTTTAAACTGTGCTACGCGTTTCCTAACTAAACTAAAATTTAGCACCCTATGTAGTATATATACAAATCTATAGATCCTATACAGGGCTGAATAAAAGTATTCGGATATTTTTCCGAATATTGTATATGTTAGAAATTCCTGAAATTACGTTTTTAAATATGTCATGCGTTTTCCAAATTGTTTACTTAGATATTATCTTTCAGCTTATTAAACGGTAATAATTTGTAAAATTATTTGGGAAGAGTTGGAAAGCGTTACATAATCTATGCTTGACGCATGATTTTTCGTTCTTGTTTCGATAAGCTATCAGATTTTTTTTCACTAACAATACGCATTCTTTATTTTATTTTTCATTTTACTCTAGAAGGACTTTATTTTACTTAAATGTATAGTAAAATGTTATCACTAATAGAAATCGCATTTTAATTTTTTCTTCAGTAAGCTTTAAAGACCAGATTCAGCTTCTGAATAAACTGGACTGTGTCTTTAACATCTTCATATCGTTTGGGCAATATTTTGCGGAAAGTATAGGTTTTGTATGTGAGTCGCATCTAATTGTATATATATGTATTTTAATTAAAATTAAAAACATATCTGTGCTGAACTCTTCTTTAGAACTATTATAAAGAATACAGAAAGATGTAGCATGTGAACAGGATTCTCACTGGCTTTTGACTAACTGCAGCAATTTGAATGATCGTCAAAAGAAAAAACTATAGCCAAATTGAAATAATGTTAGCATTAAAATCGTCGTGAAACACTAATTATAAAAACGCTATATAAACTTCGTAACACATTCTGTTATTTCCTTTTCAATATGTGTACAAATTGTTTGCAATTGATTTTTGAGCAGTTATTGATCTAAATAGAACTATTGGTTATAGAAACTAATGAAACACAGATGATTTGCAAAGTCTAGAAAAAAGCCTCTGCCCATTTGTTTCTAAGTAGATTTATGAAATAACATCCGAGTTAACTAAAAATTCGTGATAGTATGTTAGTGAGTCAAAAATAAAGTTAATTAATTAATTAAATTTAAAAAATAATAATCTGAAAGAGTTAAAAAAATCAAACTACAAATAATAAGTCATACAGAAAACTTTTAATCGTTCAACAACATCATTCAGAGCATCGCCGAAAGAGAAATACATTCAACTCTCGCAATTTGCTGACATCAATTTTTTGTTTTCTCACCAAATGAAACGTTTCGTCGCGATTTTATTGGCAACGATGATCGACAGCAAGATTCTTATGTGTGACCAAAAAGTCACAAAAGATATAATAATTCAATAATTCGAAAAATATAAGCCGTAGTGCGATGCGATTGTTCCCTAAATATTCAGAAAGACGTGGGATTTTTGAAAGAAAGAGAAAAGAAAAAAAATTACATCCAGAATACATTTTGCATACATTTTCCACCGACAGATAGCACTGAGTGGTACCAAATCTGTCTATTTTCCCTGGCTTTGGTCTGTCGCTATTTTGCTACTCATGTAACAGGAATTGCAACAAAAATCAATTACGTTGCTCTGCAGAGTATTTAGCCATGCCTGAAAGCTATTCTCACCAGCAGTATCTGCCAAATAAAATATTTTTAATCCTACTTCCGTTAAAAGCAGTATTGCGACCCTGTGATAAAATGCTGACACAACTTACGCTACACTGTGAAAAGAGACAAATGCTTCTTAATCTAAGAAAATATATTATAACAGCTTCCAAGTTACCCACGATTCCGTGAAGCGTTCTTTATCTTTAGAAACCTCAGAAACCAATATACTTTCGGTATTTAAAGAAGCATCTATAAAAACAAAGTTGTTTTTTTTTTTTTTTTTTTTTTTTTTTTTTTTTTTTTTTTTGCTGTCATTGATTTTCGGAAAAGTTTTCGAGTCGTTTTTCGAGTCGTTTCTACAGTGTATTAAGCAGTTTTCTCCATCCGGAATATAGGTTTTTTAGATGTTATCAATTCTCGAGAAAACGTTTTCATCTTCAACAAACATGTTTTACAGACAAACATGATAAATGAACATTAACATCAAAATTAATATTATTTTGCATGTATAAATTAAATTGCACAGCAGAAAATGCTTCATTGAGAATTGGTTAGCATCTTTAAAACCGATATTCCGGTTTGAGAAATTAGATTAATACACCATAAAAACTACTCGGAAATGTTTCCAATAATCAGTGGCACCAAATGAAACTTCGTTTTTATAAATGTTTCTTTAACTGTCGAAAATATATTGGTTTCTGAGGTTTCTATAAAACACTTTTCGGAATCATGCACAACTCGAAAAATTTTAATGTACATGTTTGTTCGTTGTTACATTCTTTTTCCTATATTAAAAAGCAATTTTCTTTTTATGCAGTTTACTTACGGGTGGAAAATGCAATTAGTCTGGCAAGAAAAATTTTGGATTAAAATAAAATTCCATGTCTTTCTGCACATTTCGGGGAAACCGGCCGGCTTGCTATTGTCTATAGTTTTCGAATAATTCTTTTTTTCCATTTATTTTGTGACTTTTGGATCACCTGGTACATTTAGAACTTTAGCATCAAAGACGCTTTTTAGCTGAGAATTACATTTCATAATAAATCTAGAAACATGAAATAATTTGAGAGATTTGTGATATAGTAAATTCAATCTCATCAAAAAGTCACCTGTAAAAAATGTAGCCAAGTCTCGTAACTCATTTACCGTAAAAAGTACTGAGATCGTATAAAGCCAAGTTTAACTATCTTATTAACTCTGAAATTTTCATTCACAAATCACTCCTAGTCTCTACATCTTTAGTTAATTATTATTTTGTGACTTGGCAATTACGTAGCACGAGAATGTGATGTATATAGTTAGTCTTAATCAAATAATACTATAACATATTAAGGTGTAATAACTTCCCTGTGCGTATATAATTTGCCTTAATTAAATTATCCCATCCCATCCCATAACATAGTAAGGTGTAATAACTTCCCTGAGCTGCGTAATTGCCAAGTCACAAAATAATAATTAACTAAAGATGTAGAGACTAGGAGTGATTTGTGAATGAAAATTTCAGAGTTAATAAGATAGTTAAACTTGGCTTTATACGATCTCAGTACTTTTTACGGTAAATGAGTTACGAGACTTGGCTACATTTTTTACAGGTGACTTTTTGATGAGATTTCACTTCTTTTTGTAAGTAATCCTCCTTTTCTTGATTTTGGGTTCTTTTTGGAGATCATCCACTGATTTTCGCTAAGCCCACACTCTGTCCCTATTATTTACAGGTATCAAAAATTTGAAGCTTTAGTTTCGTTTGCAAAGTACTGTAGATAAAAAGAGATTTCAGGTTCCTAGGCAAGCACTAAGTTACGGGAGGGGGAGTGTCAAAAGTACTCTCAATTGCTTCCAGGATAGGTGCTATCCATCTGAGATATTACTCGCAGCTCTAGATATTTGATATTTAACATAAAAGTACTTTTTAGTATAAAAAGAAAGCCAAAATTAAAAATTCCGGAAATTTCCAATAAATCAAACTATATTCCTTTTTTCGATGTTTTTTTTTTCGTTTTTTTTAGTCTTTTTTTTTTAATATTTACGGATTTTTTAATTTTTTCTTACTTTGTGTACTAAACCCTGCCTTTCTGCCAAATGTCAAGCTTCTAGGACTACAAAATCGAATTATTTTCAAATTTTCGACTTTTTATAAATTTATTGATTTTTCGATTTTAATTCTAAGTTACCTGATTGTCATGCCAATATAGTAATTATTTGATCCGTCTTCTTAGGATCATTTAGGTTCTATTTAGAGATAAATCAAGTGAATCTTAGAGTCACCATGATTTTATTTAGAAAGGACTATCAAGCCATAACCAGCCAGCAATGTCGGGAGGGTAGGGGGAGCTGTGAAAATTTTTGTGGGGCTAACATCATTTAACAATCCATTTTCCATATGCACAATCCATATTTTATCTGTGAAGTAAATAGAGTACAACCTGTAAAAGAAAACAAACCTGTCTATAAAGAAATCACCTATATCGTAGCCAGTCTATAGCGGAACTTTTCTATAACGAAATTCGTAAACGAAAGAAAAGAAAACCATAATCCGGGGGAAATAACATAAAACAATTAGGGGCGTTGTACTAGCTAATAGGACAATTATCTTAAAACTAATGTTTCTAGCAGTACAAAATCAAATTGTTTTCGAATTTTCGATTTCTTAAAGATACATATTTCGATTTTTCGATTTTATTTTCGAATTTAACGAATATTTTAATTGTTCCTTTTATTGAATAGTAAATACTACCTTTACACCAAGTTTTAAGTTTCTAAGGCTACAAGATAAAATTATTTTCAATTTTTGATTTTTTCGAATTTTTTTTATAATTATCTGGAATTTTAAATTTTCTTATTTTGTATCTTTATTACAAATTTCAAGTTTCTAGCGCTACAAAATCGAATTATTTTGAAATTTCCGGTCTTTTTCGAGTTTTTTATTCCATTTTCGAATTTATTGTGTTTTAATTTTTCCTTTTTCTGTATCCTAAAGAATAAGTTTACGCAGAATTTTAAGTTCTAAAGCTACAAAATCGATTTTTTTCAATTTTTCGAATTTTCGAATTTTTTTTTCGAATTTTACAGATTTTTTATTTATTTCTTTTTTTGTATCCTAAATACTACCTTTATTCCAAATTTTAAGTTTCTAGCATTACAAAATCGAATTATTTTCAAACTTCCTTTTTTTTTCGATTTTTTTATTATTATTTTTTCAATTTTTGTTGTGTTTTTAATTTTTTCTTTTTCTGAATCCTAAACACTACCTTCACACCAAATTTTCAGTTTCTAAGACTACGAGATCATATTATTTTCAATTTCTCTCTTTTTCTTTCTTTCTTTCTATTTTTTTTTAAATTTTCGATTTTTTTCCTTGAATTACCCATATTTTTTAATGTTTCCTTATTTAGTATCTTAACTATTACCTTTATTCCAAATTTCAAGTTTTTAGCGCTATAAAATCGAATTATTTTCAAAATTTCCTTATTTTTCGATTTCTTTCGATTTTTTAATTTTATTTTCGAATTTTGTTGCGTTTTTATTTTAACTTATTCTGAATCCTAAACACTATCTTTACCGCGAATTTTAAGTTTCTAAGGCCAAAAGATCAAATTATTTAAATTTTTTTCAATTTTTTTCGAATTTTTCGAAATTTTGAATTTTTTTTTCGAATTTTCTGGATTTTTTAATTTTTCCTTATTTTTCATCCTAAATACTACCTTTATTCCGAATTCTAAGTTTCTAGCGCAACAAAATTGGATTATTTGAAAATTTTCGATTTTTTTCGATTTTTCGATATTTTTGTCAATATTTTTTTTGTGTTTTTGATGTTTTCTTTTTTTGAATTCCAAACACTACCTCCACGCCAAATTTTAAGTTTTTAAGACTACAACATCGTGTTATTTTCAATTTTAATTTTGTTCGATTTTTTTTTAAATTTTCGAATATATATTTTTTTAATTTTCCGGATTTTATAATTTTTCCTTTCTTTGTATCCGAAACACTAGCTTTATTCCAAATTTTAAGTTTCTGTGGCTGCGGGATCTACCCAATCTTTTTGATGACGCGAGAGTGAGTGAGTGTGTGAGTGACAAAAAATTGAAACTTTGAGTTCATATATCGTCTGCACTAATTTATGGGTATTTTTTGAATTATCCATATTTTTTAATTTTTCCTTATTTAGTATCTTAAATATTACCTTTATTCCAAATTTCAAGTTTCTAGCGCTATGAAATCGAATTATTTTCAAATTTTCCTTATTTTTCGATTTTTCCGATTTTTTCGATTTTTTGATTTTATTTTCGAATTTTATTGCGTTTTTTATTTTAACTTATTCTGAATCCCAAACACTATCTTTACTGCGAATTTTAAGTGTCTAAGGCTAAAAAATCAAATTATTTTAATTTTTTCACTTTTTTTCGAATTTTTCGAATTTTTAATTTTTTTTTAATTTTCCGGAATTTTTAATTTTTCCTTATTTTGCATCCTAAATACTACGTTTATTCCGAATTCCAAGTTTCTAGCGCAACAAAATCGGATTATTTGAAATTTTTCGATTTTTTCGATTTTTCGATTTTTTCAATTTTGCTTTCGATTTTTTTGGTGTTTTTGATGTTTTCTTTTTCTGGATACTAAACACTACCTTCACACCAAATCTTAAGTTTCTAAGACTACAAGATCGTATTATTTTCAATTTTCAATTTTGATGGAATTTGTTGAATTTTCGAATGTTTATTTTTCGAATTTTCCGGATTTTATAATTTTTCCTTTCTTTGTATTCTAAACACTACCTTTTTTCCAAATGTCAATTTTGTAGGGCTCTACCTAATCTTTTTGATGACGTGTGAACGAGTGAGTGAGTGAGTGCCAAAAATTCGAATGTTTGAGTTCATATATCGTCTGAACTAGAAAAGACAGAAAGTTGTAATTTTAAATTTTGGTCCGGTGTGCCAAATACTCTAGAAAAACGAAGTTTCAAATTATTGGGATACTCCAGCGCGGAGTTATGGGGGGGTCAAAAGTGCCTTGAGTTGCTTCCAGAAAAGTATGCTCACGGCTGTCCTCTCTCGACTTGGCGGAGGCACTCCCGTGCCTCCAGATTGAAATTTCGCATTGTCATTCATGGATTTCGTTAATTTTTCCGATTTTAAAAATGTTTCAATTTATTAAATGCTATTTGAAATCAATTATCTATGAGCACCAATAGATTTAAAAGACCATAAATTATATTATAGATTTTAGATTTATAAATGATTAGTTAAACCCTAATTTTAAACAACTGAATCGCTTTGGGATAAAGTACAACTAAACACTTTATAAAACAATGCTAGATTTAAATATAAATTAAGGTAATTGGTAAATAGATAAAGCGGTTGAATGGGTTGTGGAATTGCTTAGGTACTATTTTTTCAACAAATTGAATAAAATCTTGGCTTATTCAAGTTATCGCTTTTAAAACCCTTCACAATGAGAAAATATGATCTTAAACGGGTGCAGTAAAATGTTACTAAAACTAAATCTCGATGAAAAATTTTAAAATCTTCCACCAAACTAAATTGGGCTTAACATAAAACCGACTAAAATATCGAAACAGGTTTATATACTTCTGCTTCAATAACTGACAAAATCAAAAATTAAATAAGCAGGCTGAAAAATGAATTTATTTGCGTCATCATCTTCCAAAACCCTCGTACAAGGTAAATACCATCGTAAATGGACGTGTTAAAATGAATTACTGGAACTGAATCTTAGTGAAATATAAAAAGGCTACTAAATTAAACTAAAATGGGAGGAATTTAACTGACTAAAATATAGAAACTGATTTTATGGTCATTTTTTGACAACAAATAACTTACAAATTTAATATCTAGACTGAAATTTGAGATTATCTATCGTCATTATCTTTCGAAATCCTCGTACAAGGTAAATACTATTCTAAAACGGCGCGTTAATTTTTTAGTTGCGTTGATTTTCAAAAAGCTGTTGGTCGCATTCGGTCGTTTTGCCCTTATCCCCACATACAAAGAAATGAAAAACGAGAAACAATTTTCATTTAATATTCGAATATTACATTTCAGTGAAGTTAGAAATTCGCAGTTTACTAAAATTATTCATTTTTCTCACGAACTTTGGAATATTGAGAAAAGGTAAAAATTAACTGACACTAGGGATCGTTTCCCGAATTTCAACATTGCTTGTAAAACTGTACTTGAAAAAAAAGAGTAGTCTTGTTTATCTCTTGTTGTCTCTTAGGTCGTCTTGTTACCTAAATATGGCAATGGATAAACGTTAAAAGTCAGCTACATCTAATTTCCCCCAATGTAATTTGTAAAGGGAGATGGGCTAGGAGAAAATACTTAAAGCGGCGTATAAAAGAACGACACGCGACTACTACTGGGTTAAAATGAAAGACTGGATCTGAAACTTAGTGAGAACAGGCTGCTATAAACTAAAATGTGGAGAATTAAACTGACTAAAATATAGAAACTGATTTTTTATGGTCATCTTTTGACAACAAATAACTTCCAAATTCAATATGTAGGCTGAAATATGAATTTATTTATGTCATCATCTGTTGAAACCCTCGTACAAGGTAAATACCATCGTAAAAGTGCGCGTTAAAATGAGAGACTGGAACTTTTTCTTAGTAAAATATAAAAAGGCTGCTATTGAACAAAAATGGGAGGAATTAAACGGACTAAAATATAGAAATTTATTTTATAGTCATCCTTTGACAATAAATAACTTCCAAATCAAATATGCAGGCTTGAATTTGAGATTATGTACGTCATCATCTTTCGAAACCCTCATACAAGGTAAATACCATCGTAAAAGGTCGCGTCAAAATGAAAGACTGGAACTAAATCTTAGTAAAATATAAAAAGTCTGTTTTTAGAATAGCGTCAATATAACTGACTAAAATATGGAAACTGATTTTATAGTCATTTTTTTTTTTACAACTAGTAACTTACAAATTCAATATATAAGCTGCATTTTGAGTTTATTTACGTTGTCGTTCTTCAAACCCCTCAATACGGTATCAATTCTATTGTCAACTGACACACTAAATTATAAGACTAGAATTAAATCTTATTGAAACTTTGAAATACTCATGGTAAATGAAAGTAGGCAAAATGTATTTGACTAAAATATAGACTTATGCTACATTATTTTGCTGGTGATAGGTGAACTTCAACAATTTAATGCGGCATTTTTAAGCTTATTCTTTTTTCAATACATATAAATGAGTGGGTTTTTTTTACATAAAAAATCCATGTAAAGACCTCAAGATGTGTTTTAAATTAGCTAGAATATTATGCAAAAAACATGTTACTCCTTTGTATTTACGTCATGTAAGTGTTTGAAGACAAGAATATTCTATGCATTGTTCGAAATTGTCAACAAAAGACATATTTTTCCTGAGAAGTCATTGCTTTTGTAAAGTCACGAAAGAAAATAAAACTGACAAAAACAACAGCGTAATTTTCTCTTCAAAAGTCAGAGAATTGCGGTTTTCACGGATTTTCCAAGACAAAAGAAACTGTAATAAAATGTAGCGTCAATCATTTTTTATTTCTCTTTTAATTTCTTCCTTGCGCTTAGCGTGAAATACTTCCAGTATCTTAAATTTTTAATTTTTGTCGCTGTCTTTCCTTTTTGGGAGTCTGCTGATAATTCTTCAGATAAGACATAATTTATTTCAAATGCTACTTAAATAACCCATAATTTTAGCGATGCAATTTAAAAATAGCGTTCATCATCATCTTTCATTACCTTAAACGGAAGGTTCTCGTACTTTGAGTTATAAAAGCACTCTAGAAATTTCCTTCTTGAAAGCGGGCGTTTGTCTGTTTTTTTTTTTTTTTTTTTTTTTTTTTTTTTTTAGGGTGGGGGTGAGGGGGTTAGTTATGAGTAGTTTCAAAAAGTAATCTTGATTGTTGCTGGTCATTTTCGGGATATATATGGTCACGTTAAAAGCTTGTTTTCTTATTTTTGTAAAAGTTAGTTGCGAGATTTTGAGAGTTAAAAGATTAATCTTCTATCGAACTCATTGAATTTGTTAAATCATTATATTTGGATGATTTTTTTAAGACTGAAATCACAAGTATAATTGAAGAAGAAGTCTTCACAACTTCTGTCAAATTTAAATCAATAAGGAAGATATCAAATATAACTTGCGTGTGTTTCTTCGTTTCTGTTTTTTCATACTGCAGAATAAGTAAATCATATAGATAAGTGGTTTGTTTTAATCTAAATAATATGAAAGCATACATAATATAATCTGTATGTTTCGTTGTTTTTTATACTGCAGTATATGTAAATTATATAAATGAGTAAGATTTTTTAAATCTAAATAATAATGAAGTATGATAAACGTAATCTGTGTGTTTTCTCGTTCTATTTTGTACTCATATTGCAGGATAATTAAATTACATAAATAAATGGATTTTTTAACGAAATAGAATGCTGCATCAATGTCCTTTCTTTTCTTTTCTTTTTTTTTTTTTTTTTTTTTTTATTTCTTTCTTAAGTTTTTGCATGAAGTTCTTCAAGTATTCATTTTTTTAACTTCTCTCTCTATTTTTTTTTCTTTTTTGTCTTTTCATGAAACTAACAAAACTTTCTAAATTATGACATATCTCTTTTCAAAATACTTCATAATTTTTTGTAATTTTAATCATTACAATAAACATAATTTTCATTTTTTTTCTTTAACATTATTATTAATTTCGAAAGTTAACAAACTATAAACTATTTTCCTTGTTTTATTTATTTATTTCCTACAGCAACATATTTCAATTACATTTAGAAATGACATTTCTTTAGCAATATTACTTATTTTTCCAATATACTTATTTTTCCATAACAAAAAGTAAAGAACAAAATGTTAAAATACATGGAAGAAAAAAAATGTATCGGTGATTTTGTACTGCAATTTAAAAATAGCGTTCACTTGTATTTCTGTTTTCGGCAGTAATTTTTTTTTTTTTTGACAGTTCGGAAATTAAGCTAAAATAGGAAATTTTACGGAAAAGATTGCAAATGCGTTGAAAATAACCTACTTTAGTTTGATATTCATGTTTAAAACCATATTACTTTTAAAGAGAGAAGACAATTATTACAAGATGTCTATTATTACTAGACTCATAATTATTCCAATTATGTTTCTATTAAAGCATTTTTTAAATATTTCTTCTTATTAACTATTACTATTTTAGGTATTGTGGGCTTGATTTTATGGAAGCGTCTTGACTGTGATTTGAAAGTTAAAGAATTACTTTTAAGTTAATTTCATTAAAAATAATAATAATAATGAAATCTACAGCGTTTTAAAAGAATTTTACAATGACTCATTAATTATATTATTACCATAAATATTTGTGCTATCATATTTTGTATACTTTTCAAATTCATCCGTTTATATTATATAGTACTAAAGTGTACAAATCTATCGCATAATATAAAATTCAGATATTTTTTCAAAAACGAAAAAATACCATGAACTCAAAAACGAAGAATTTTTTTAATATATAATTTTTTATTTAACTGCATAGTTGCGCAAATCTAGATAACAAAGATTCAATTTTTTAAACGAAACCGATAATTACATCTGCTATCTTCCATCTTATTCAATGGACTATGTCTTAGAAGGAGAGGACCAAGCTTGGTAATAACAGATTTTGGTTATTTTTATATATGTTGTAGGGTAGAAGCCCCTTAGTCTCAGGTTCAACGGATTTTATACAATGCTCCTTAGTTCTCGAGAAATAGGGGGTCTAATATCTTAACACAACTTAAATACTTACTTTGTAAGGAAATTACTGCGTTGGTCCTAGCTCTGCTGTTATGGCGTCCGCTCCTTGAACCGAGGGTACGGGTACGAGACAGGGACGAGCTACGTTTGATTTTCTCATTTTTTGTTTTATAAATGTACTTGTAATTATTATTTAATAATCCTAATTAAAAATTATAATATTGTGCATTGATTATAATGTTAACCTATTAAATTTTTATTTGTAACTAAATCGTTGTTTAAAACATCATTAAACAGTTAATTTTTTTAATAACTTTTAAAATGTATTCCATATATGCTATATCAATGCAATGATATTGAACAACTATGTCAAATCGCGATTTTAAAAAAACATCATTTATATATTGCCTTAACAAGGGACGTCAATGCGATGATAATACCACCCTGTTTTTAAAGTAAGAAGCATAATTATATTAAAATTTAGTATAGGAATTAAGTTACAACATTTTATTTTGCATATTACAGATTTTTAAATTCGTAACACGTATGCTTGTTCTTTGAATTAATTTATAATTAATAAAATAAGGTATGATTTTGTAACGATTTTGGAATTCTTACTAGTCAATAATGAATCATTTTTTTTAAAATATCGTTAAATGATGAGAAATGTTTAATAATGGCATAAAAATCAAATAAATTAAATTTAAATTTAAATATATTAACATTATAATTAATGTACGATATTAAAAATTTTAATTGAGCTTATTAAATTATAATACAAGTATATTTATAAAGCAAAAAATGAGAAAAACAAACGTAGCTCGTCCCGGTCTCGAACAGGGGTACTCGGATCAAGGAGCAGACGCCATAACAACTATGCGACGACAAACGCAGTACTTTCCTTACAAAGCAAGCATTTTAGTTGGGTTAAAATATTAGACCCCCCCCCCCTCCCATTTCTCGAGAACTAAGGAGCGTTGTATAAAATCCGTTCAACCTGAGACTAGGCTTCTACCCTACAACAAAAATAAAAATAATCAAAATCTGTGATTACCAAGCTTGATACTCTCCTTGTTAGTGTATCGATCTAAAAATATCTTTAGATCTACTTACTACACAAAAACCGCCTTATTATACCTTATTATTATTAAAAAAAAAAAAAAAAAAAAAAAAAAAAACGCGCTTTTAGTGCCACGTGACGGTGAAAATTCGTAAAATTCAATGTGTTACAACTCGGTAAGCTTTTGTTGTACAAAAATTAACATTTTACGTTTTTTATTTCTTAGGGTATAGAGAAAGTCGTTCTAAATATAACTTATACGTTCCAAAAAACGAATAAAAATTTTAATTCCGTACACTGTTAAAAATTAGCAGCAAACTGTCCAGTCATTTGACCGTTTTTATAGAAAATGGTTACATAACCGTAATTTAACTCTATTCTGACCATAATATGCGCAATAATATAGTCAGAATGGAGTTAAATTACGGCTATGAAACTGTTTTTTATAAAAACAGTCAAATGACTGGACAGTGTACTGCAAATTTTTAACAGTGTAACTTAAAACAAAAAAGATAAACATTTTGTGACGTAAATGTTTTTTAATGTAATGAAGATAAAATTTTGAAACACTTTTGTAATTGAAACCATACCTTTAAAGATAACACTTTAAGAATTAGCTAGTTGAACAACGATAACAATGAACACTCTATATATTAAAAGCAATGGTTCTCTGTATCCATGAACTTCAGAAAAAATGATTTGAGCAATTATTTTAAACAGATTATTCCTTTTTAACTTTCTAATGCAATTTTGTTTGCTTATTTTTCATAAAGGAACTATCTTTTATAATCCGAAGAAATTTCATTAAATAAGCGACGTTTACGTCGGAAAAGTACCTAATTTGGATGAAAAAAGAATGAATGTATGCGTTGTCTGACATTGAAATTACTGGCTAATAGCTTTCTATTGAGATGTCTATATTCATGAAAATAAAAAATCACCAGGGGTTATTTCGAAATTGGAGACATGGAGTTCTTTGGCGGTGCTTGACCTCGATGATAGTATTCTCGGCAGTTCTAAACTTTTTTTTTCAGCCTTTCATTCATCTTACGTCTTTTCACTATGTGTCTTTGAACTGTGCCCTTATAATGAATACTTTCAAATACAATGTTGTGACGCCTCTCGATAACGGACATAATATAGTTATGTACGATGACTGGTAAAACTAGCTGCGTGTGATTTGCATGTTGCGCTTAAAGTAAATAGATTATGATCCTCTATCTGATTTTTTAAAGACATGCAGATTGTTATGGTTGTTAGTAATGATATTGAAACTGAAAGCATCCTACCTTTAACTTCCGATTTAATTACGTGTTTTTGTTCGTGAGAGCATTGCATCTTCTCATTTCAGGTTTTTCTACCTTTTCATTTGCTGTAATTGCGGAATGCATGCATATTAATTTTTAATGACGTATAAGAAAGATGCAAGAATGAAAAAACAACTGGTTTCTTGTAGGATTTTATTTACGTGCGAAAACGTTTAAAATAAATGAAAACTTTTTTGTTTTAAATCAGTATTATTTTAAATATACTTGGAAATCCTTCTTTTATGGCTACCTACGTTCCGAAGGTACTTATACTCCAAATTTCATAATTTTAAGACCAAAGGTTGGGCTGGGTGTTAATATTTTTGTTACGTCAGCTGTTGATATATGTCAGATTTATGAATTTTATATGATTTTCCTCACAAGTAATATCAACAAAACTAAATTCCACATACAGTGGAAAGACCATACGAAAATATTCAACATACTAAAATCTTTCTCACAAATTTACGTAACTTATTGTTCCAACGCCTTTCAACCTATTCAGTAGAAGTTAAGCTGTAATTTGTGTCCTTTTTCCTTGATTGTAATAATTCAAGATTGTAAAAAAAATTCCGTAACGTTCCTGAAAACTAATGGGCCTCTATTTGCCAAAAAGTTTTCACGGAATGTTTCTCGAAAAAATCATAAAATTCTAGGAAGCTAGCTCTATTCACATGCTATAGTCGTCAACGTTGACCAGGAATAGAATATCAGAATTTTCTAGGAAGTTGATTTTGGGCAATCAGCTGCCTTTTATTTCCAAGGAATGTTCTTGAATTTTTTTTTTTTACTATTAATAAATAAAATACATATAACAGATGCAACAGATGTGAAACTGACATTTTTAACAAATAAGTGACAGACTAAATAAAGAATATTATATAATCCTAATAACACAACAATCGCTACAACAACAGTTTTTAAACATTTGGTGGGTGGGGGGGGGAGGGAGGCTTTTGAGTAATTTCATATCAGTTCACCTGGGCCATGTAATCCACCATCACAGATTTCAATGAAATTGGGTGTGTTTGTTCTTACAATTAACGTATAATCACCATTATTTTTTTTAACCTGGAGAGAAGTATTTTTTGAGAAAACAATTATCAAAATAAGGGAAAATTTACATGCGTTGGCATTACTGAATGATTCTCAAAGACAGTGTATCTTAAATAAAATCATATTTCAAAATCTGATCAACAGATCTGTTGAAACTGTTTTACGCATGACAAATATGGTATGCAAATTATCAAAAAACAAGCGGTGTTTTCATTTAAAATTACTTTTAAGTCTATTTAAAAAAATAATTTCTAAGATTAAAAAAATTATGAAAAAGAAAAAAATTATTTAAAAGGGCATTTTAACCCAAAAGCCGAAATGCTGTGAAGTTGGACATTATTTTAGATAAAAATGTCCTTTAATACATAAAAAATGTCCTTTAACTGGTTATGAAATAAAAATGGTGGGATTTTGGGTGTTTGTTTCAGTATTTTGACAAAAATGAATGTTTTAAGCATATTTATTGAAAAACTTTTTCTCAACTTTAATAGAGCATCCATATATTCTTATTTTAGATTCTGATAACCATTTACAATATTAAAATAAAATTAATGTTAATCAAGAGGCTTACTCTTTATTAGAATAAAAATAAACCAGTAGACTCATGTGAAGATTTCACCTTGCAGTCTAATATTTTTATATGTAGGTTTAAATTTATATATATATATAAAATAAGGAATAAAAATGTCTAAAAACAACATTAGTCAAGTCAGAAAATCATCTCATTTATTCCATCAAAGTTACAGTAAAAACAGATCGCTGATAGCTAAGACAAACAATGTATATAGCAATCGTATTTTAACTGCATTAGAAAAAGACATCATCTGATACGAAAAAAAAAATTGGGATAAAGAAAAATAAATTTAGCATTTGAATTTAGCATTTGAATTTTACTTTTGTTTTTTAATCATAAATATAAAATAAATCCTTGCAGCAACAACGTGCCACTTTATCTTTATTTTGCATTTTTTAAATAATTATTGTCGAGCACGATATAATGCGGTATTTAATTTTTGAGGCAACACTAATTTGAGAAAAAAAACTTTCATTTCATTTGTGAAAACAATGCTAATTTAAATTTTAATTAACTGCAATTTTTAATAAAAAACATGTTTTAACGAAATGTAAGTGTACTATGCAGCAGCCTGTTCAAAATCCTTTCATATTGTATCTCATTTATTAGTCTGCGTTTTGCAGTTGCTTAGAAAATGAGATGTTGCCCACAGAAATAATATATATGATTAACAATTAACCGGAAACATGAAACTTTGTACACAAACATTAATATACCGTCTGCAAAACTGCCATTTCTATAAATTACTATAAAAAAGGAATAAAATAAAATTCATATGTTCTAATAACTTACCTTAAACTGGAGGTAAATATTTATTCTTTAATACTAATGCATTATAGCAGAACCAAATGTTCAATGTACAAGCAGAAAAATAGGTTTTGAAAATAACAATTTCAAACTACGCAGCGTATTCATATTACAACACTACTAGTTAAGGTCTCACAGACTGTCATTTCCGGTTAAGGGTTAATAAAAATAAATATATATTAGCTCACTTTCTACAGAATGACATCGAATATTTGATTTTAAGTGGAAATCAAATTGTTTGTATACAAAAAGAATCTTTCTTTCACCACGAACGAAGAAAATATACAATAAAGTCTTCCGAGTTACCCATAATTCCGAAAAGTGTTATTTATATTTAGAAATATCAGAAACTAATATATTATCGAGATTTTTTAAAAAAAAGGTTTCTTTTGCTGCCACTGATTTTCGAATTTTTTTTAGAATAGATAGGGTATATTAATCCGTTTTGTCAAACCGGAATATCGGATTATCAGATGTTATCCTTTCTCAAGTAAACATTTTCATGTCCAACAAACATATTTTGGAGAAAAGTCTGATAAATCAACATTAACAATAAAATTAATAAATTTGTGTTGCTCTTGCATGTATAAAATCATTGACGCAGCTAAAAATATTTACTTGAGAATGAATAACATCTTAAAAACCGATATTGTTTATGTGAAAACGCATTAGTGCACTTTAAAAAAGATTCAAAAACGTTTACGATAATCAGTGACAGCAACTTTGTTTTTATAAATGCTTCTTTAAATAACAAAAAATATTCGGTTTCTGAGCTTTCTAAAAATAAAAAAGGCTTTTTGGGATCCTGGGTAACTCGGAAGATGTTATTGTACATTTTCAATAGTTGTTATATTATATTTTTGTAAATTAAGAAACATTTGTCTTTATTTTATTTTTATTTATTTTATTTATTTTATTTTTTTTTTACAGTGAAAGAAGTTCGGCGTCATAGAAACAGGATTTAGCGATAAAAGGGCTACTCTACTAAACCCAATGCGGGAAATTTCTCTTGGTATCTTGGTTGAATTCGTCGAAAATGTCATGTTCTTTTAATCTTTTTAAAAATTTGTATAATTTAGGATGTGAATATATATATATATTTTAAACGATTCCTGAGAGTTTTCTTCATATGGAAATATAAAATATAACATTTGGATGGTAATGGTATCAGATGATAAAAAAACAAATTCCTAGTTTACGGCGAAATGGGAGTTTACAATAAATCGTGAAAATTATAAAAATCGCGGTACGAATTCAGAATAAACTTTATTGAAAACAGGACAATATTTACTATCTTGGACTAAAATGTTGACTTTCAATTACTTCTGTGAGTCGCCCAAAATAGCGGGCAAAATTGTAAAATAGGGAAAAAGATGAGTTTTTCCATTAAATAAAATATAACAAAATACCTAAATAAAATTTCCAATTTCAGGCTCAAGTGCACTCGCACGGACTCGTCTATCCGGAATAAAATTTGCATACCTCTACGAGTCCTAGCCATCACGCACAAACACATAGACACACAAATAGACAGACAAAAACTTTTTTTTATTAGTATAGATTTCTCTTATATTAAATTATTTCCCAAGAAGTATTTATCAGCAAGTATTTAAAGAATGTGCAGGAAGCATTTTAAAGCAGGTATTTTAAAACACTTAAAAATTTTCTTTTAATTTTTTATTGTCATTATTAATCAGTAATCTTATTTATGGTAAACATATAGATAATATCAGGCTAAAACTGCAATTGTGATTTGAAATATTTTTAAAGAACAGAAAAAAAAGAAAAGAAATTAGTGTAAGTTTTGTTTGTCTGCTGATAATAAAATATTACAATTTATCATTTAAATATCTATATATATTGCTTATCTATCAAGTATCACTGCTAATATCAGCTCTTGCAAAATAAATAAGTAAATAAATAAAAATAAAATATATCATACAAAATCTAAAATAATTATGGCATAAGAAATTGTTACGTCCTTCTATATGATTTTCAATCACAGGGAAAAAGTCTCGTACATTTCGTTTGTACATGAATAATTACTGCTTTACTAAACTCAAGGTCTATTAAACCTGCTTATAGAAAAACACTCGTTTTTTATTAATTTTCAAAGAATTTCATTACGCAAATCAGGATTAAAAGAATCGCAAATATTCCTAATTAAGGAAAACGCGTTATTTTCGATAAAAAAAAGCGTCATTACTTTATTTTGTGACTTAATAGTGCAACTTTACAAAAATACAATTAAAGTGAAATTTAAAGCTGCTTAAAACAAGGAAAAGTTTGACTTTTCAGTACTACATTACTCAATTACGGAGAATTTAAAATGTCACAAATGCATTTACATAAGTGCCAAATTTTCTAAAAAATACGGAAAGTTGATGCATTTTTCTATAGATAACAGTGTCTGCAAGTATTTTGAATGTCAAACAATTCAAATTTAGTGAGTTCAATGGTTTTCCATTCTATCAGATTGTGTCAAGGTTAGTTTCTAAAAATCGTTTTCCTAGGTTAGCACAAAATGACTTTTGCGGCTTAAACTTTTCCAAGAGAAAAACCATTAAAAGGTTAATTAAATTCTCTTTTAAGATCTAAATGGTTTATATTCAACGACTTTTTTCTTTAAAATGCCATTTAAGGGTCAGGGTTTGTGAAGATTGAAAAAATAGGCATTTAAAGAAAAAATTATTTGTTGTATAATATTTTTTTATTTTACATATATAATACAATTTTTTTACACTATATTTTAAGTAAATTTCGCAAAAATGTCAGATTAAAATATTAATTCTGGGCCAAGTTATCTTGGTTATTGAACACTGTCTTACAAATAGTGCCGTCCTTAAGATGCTTCTTAGTAATTTATCTAAAATCAATACAACAAAAAACAATTTAATATATTATTTCTGTTGTCAACATATTTTTTTCTAAGCAAATACAAAACTCAGAACGACAAATGAGATACCATATGAAACGATTTTGAACTGGCTTCTGATAGTACACTTATATTTCGTTAAAACATGTTTTTTGATTAAAAATTGCAGTTCATTAAAAATTAACTCAGCAATGTGTTCATAAAATGAAAGGTTTTTCTCAAATCAGTGTTGCCACGAAAATAAATTACCTCCTTATATGGTACTCAACAATGATTAGAAAAATTAAATAAATAGTGTAGTAAAGATAAAGTGGGAGATTGTTGCTGCACAAGTTTATTTTATATTTATGATTAAAAAGCAAAATTCAAATTCAAATGCTAAATTTATTTTCCTTTATCCCATTTTTTTTCCAAAACAGATGACGTCATATTTTAATGCAGGTAAAATATGATTGATAGTTTCTTTTTTCCTTCGCTATCTGTGATCAGTTTTTTGTCTAACTTTGATGGAATAAATTTGATGATATTCTGGCTTGACTAATGTTTTTTGCAGATTTTGCATGTGTTTTCAGAGCACAGTCCTTAATTTTCCCATAGAAAATTTTGCCGGCATCCAAAAAATATTAGACTGCTTTGCGAAATCTTCACTCGGGTCCAATGGTTAATAGTATAATACTTTATTTCATACTTTTTCAGTACAGGGACCTTGGCGAGATAGAGGAAATGTCCTTGGTGGGAGAAGGAAATTTGGCAACATATTTTCTTGCAGCTTATTCATATTCACTGTTTCATATACGCAAGCAAATCTTTTCAATATTTATAAAATTTATTTAGCATAAAAAAACCATTTATCTATTTTCATATACAATCAGAAGCAAATTGTATATAAAAACAATAATAATATACATATTAATAAAATGTTTATATATCTATATATAGATAGATAGAGCGTGTTCACGAACCGCAACCTGGGTTACGCAGGGTAACCCATGTGTAACCCGAAGCATTCAGAGACCGATATCACGTGACTTTTTGCGAGTTATCCTTCGCTTTCAGAGCCGAAAATTACGCAGACTTCTGGTAACCCACATTACCTGCAGAATTTTGTTGGGTAAAGTGATCACGTGGTTGGGAAATCTGATTTGTTTGTTTGCTTTATAGATAACTGCAACTGTTAACTGTCGTTCTTTATGACTCCTACTGTACATTTGAGTCCTGACCATTTGATTGGTCTACCTGTAACAGGACTAAGATATAATTGGCCAACGTCTCTAGGATGGTTCCTGCAATGTTCCTACGATCAAAATGTAATGGTAGATTGGTTGACGGAAGTGTTTCATTGTAAACGTACCCATAACTTTACACAAAAGCGTTCACAGCCGTTTTCACCCAACTTTACCTGAGAAACCAATATGACGTCATTCTCCAATTATCATAAGAGACGGTAGTCTCTTGAGTGACGCAGCGAAAAACCGAAAACCGTAAGCCCAAAACCGAAGATTCCGTCACTCTCATATATACAGCTAGCAGGACATCAAAGGAAAATCGAAACGCCGACATTTAATATCTCAGTAAATATGAGGCATACCGTTTCGATTTTTTCACATTAGTCTTATATCTATGGCCTAACTCTATCCTGAAATTTATAGATTTCTACATGCAGTAGATTTTGAGATCTGGAAACCAATTTTTAAGCGAAAATGGAAAATGTAATGGTGTAATGGGCACAGAGTTGTTATCTCGAAAATGGATCGAACGATTTTTTTAAAATTAATATATTATATTAATCAGTTTTAGATGAAGCGTTTAAAATATTGCGCTAACGTAGGAAAACTCTTGTTTTCAATATAATCCACTTTTAAAATCGGACTATTTTCTTATGCTTTTTCTGGTAGACTAACATTACAGATCTTCAGCCTTTTCACTGCTTTTTATTACTGCGCAATAAGGAAGCTCTTGCCTATTACGGTTACAGTTAAACGTTAAAGCATATCCATATCGCTGAAAAACTATTTAGATTCTTTTTTTTTTTAATACGAAAACAGTTTTTAATGCAATTTTTAATATGTAATATATATGTATTAAATTAAATTATTGTTTGTATATTTTTCTTTTTTGTTATAATAAAGAATTTCTTATTTCAAAATCTTCATTAAGTCGAAAAATATTTAGATTCTTTGATTAAAATATTGAAATATTTTATAATTATATATATACAATTTAATTATTATTTATATATTTAATTTGTCATTTTTTAAAGGAAAAAAAAATATTCAGATTTTTTTTTATCAGTTAATTTGAAACAGATTCTAATCAACGAATCAATCATCTGTTTGTTTTGAGTCGTGAATGTTGTTTAGGAATAACACTCATATGAGGTATTTTACTATTTATTTATTGTTTGTTTACTTATTTTGATTAGATTGTCCTTTTAGAAATTGTCTTTTGATTTAGTGGCGTAAATGGTGAGATAATCGTCAATAGTATTACCTGTTTTATCGTTAAAAATAATATAAGGAAATTGCATTATGGCCAGTGAATCTTTTAAAGAAGTCTTTTAAAAATCAGATGACGATAGAAGATTGGTTTTTTACTTGTTAGCTATATTTTCCAACTCTCCAAATCAAACTTTCCCATCATTCACCTCACACAAATTTAATAACTAAAACTTTTTATTTCAGTGTGATTGAAATACGTTTAATTGTGATGAAACTTTGGTATATTATATAGGGAATTTATATAACGTAAGTTTTCACTTTTATGTATATAAAATTAGATACGATGTTTTCATTATGAAATACAATGTTTCTAATTTATGTTATGGCTTACTTTAACATTTTTTTTATTGACTAAGCCTATCATTAATATAGGGGAGACCGGTACACAGTGAACCTATGGACACAGTGGACCACCCCCTAATATTTTATTTATTTAAATTTTTTTTAAGCTTCTCTTCTATCCTAATGGACAACAGCACTGCAATGATTATTTAAAGCCTTCAGAAAGTATGTTTAGCTCAGATTGAACTATTTTATCCTGCTTTGTTGTTTTGAGCTTCTAAAAGTAAAATTTTTCATCATCATATTTTTATTTTTTTAGTAATTAAAGGTTGTAGATAAATAAAATAAAACAGCTTTTTTGAAAAGCTAAGATACTTGTTTTTATTTTACTTTAAAGTTATTATGTTTAAAAGAAAGCTATAAACAATATTAATATGATTATTTATTGAACTTCAACATGGGGTACAGTGGACCACCCACTCCTGGGGCACAGTGGTCCACAATCCACTCTGCTCCTCTAATGCAGAATGTTCAAAATATGTAATAATTGTTTTCTATAAAGAAAGATTGTTTTAAAGTAGAATTAACTGTAAAATAAAGTAAACAAATAAAAATAACATAGTATTTTTTTAACATAGTAAGAAATATTTTGTTTTGTATTTACGGCCTTTGATAAATATAACTGTAGTCTAATTGTTGATGATTCTATTCAAGTAAGATTCATGAGATGCAAATTGAATGGAAATCAGTTTATTTCTCCCGAAACTGTAGATGAATCTGCTGTTGATGTCAATGATTTCATAATGTTGCTCGCAGACCCAAAATTATTTCTTGAAAATTCCAGGCTCAATCTTACTGATAAGTATTTTGGAATTTCATTTGCAAATTTTATTGTGAGCTGATTTTTTTTGTACTTAAGTAATAACTTCAACTAAATTGCAATTGTTCCTGTATTAATCTGTTATTATTTTCAAAATATAATTAATTTTTTGTTTTTGTTTCAAAATTTATATTACTATGTTATTTTGCGAATGAAGAGGCAACAAAAAAGAATTAGATTAATGAAAAATAGATTTATATTATATTTTAGATAATACCTAATAGTGGTCCACTGTACCCTGGTGGGTGGACCAGTGTATATATATATATTTTTTTTTAATGTATTGAAAACTATGTTGTGAGAAAATTATGATGGATGTAAGAAGGTTTAAGGAATATTCAAAAATATTTTCATACAGATTGGTCAGTCTGTTAAAGAGAAAAAAAAATTTAACTGAAAAAGTGGTCCACTGTGTACCGGTCTCCCCTACCCGATTACATGAGATTTACAACAGAGGAAAGTTAACTTCATACTATATTTACATTGCAGTAATTTGGAGAGTTGCAAAATATAGCTAACAAGTAAAACACAAATCTTCTTTAGTCTGCGGGTTTTAAAATACTTCCTAAATATTCACTCGACACGATGCAATTTCCTTACCTTGTATCATTTTCATCGATAAAACAGGTAATTGACAATCATCTCACCATTTAAGTAACAATCTAAAGTCAATTTCTAAAAGGACAAGAAAATCAAATCAAAATAAGTAAACAAACAATAAATAAATAATAAAATACCTAATATGAGTCTTATTCTTGTAAACAAGAATTTGCATTGCAATCACCGCTCATGAATACATGACACAAGCGATAGGTTAATTTATTGTTAATTGATAGTAGAGGTGCCCAATCTTTTTAGGCGAAGGGCCACTTAAAAAATTGTTAGGTTGTCGAGGACCACCATCAGTAGCACCGAGAGAATTTTGTTTCGAGGAGATGTTGGGTAGGGGGGGGGATAATTAGCATTATCCATACATACAGCACTGTTCGGTTGCAAATTTGGAAGAATGCACCCACTAGATGGATTTGTGATTTTTATGCGGCTACTTGACAAAATTGTGATTTTTATGTGCCCGTTCTAAAAAATTCATGATTTTTATGTATAGGTTCAACTTTTATGTATAGGTTTCAACTTTTTTACTCAGTGACCACTGGCCAGTACATGGATTTTTTTACTCCTGTTTTTCAGCAATGACCAATAACAAATTTACAAATACTTGATAAAAAATTTAAGAAATTTGTCAAACGATTGTGGAATAAATGGCGAAATTTGTCAAATAGTGTTGGGAAAGAAATCGCGACATTCGTCAAATGGTCTCGGGAAAGAAATCAGGCATTGCAGGAAAAAAATTAATTATGTCTAACTGTCCTGAAAAAATTAGAGAAATTCGTCAAATACGTTCGGGGGAAAAAAATCACAAAATTCATCAAATGATCTCGGGAGAAAAATAGTGAAATTTGTCTAACAATCGCGGAACAGAATTGCAAAATTCGTCGAATAGCAGTGGAAAAAAAGTGCACAATTTGTTCGTTCATGGAAAAAGTCGTGAAATTCATTAATCGATAGTCGATAAATCACGAAATTCATCAATCGATAGCAGAAAAATCACAAAATTCATTGATAGTGGAAAAATCACAAAATTCATCAACTGGTTTCAGGGGAAAATTTTTTCGAATATCGTCGAATGGCTTCGAGAAGAAAAAAAGTCACAATCCGTCAAATAATTTCGGGGAAAAAATCGTGAAATTCGCCAAATGGTTTCGAAATTTGTCGAGCGACAGCGGGGAAAAAATCTTTTTCCATTCAATCATCGCAATTGGGACTATTAAGTTTGACCAGTGGTGGCAGTAAAGTCAGTCACCAAATTTTCAGTATTACTCGCCGATTGGCGAATGGCAATTTTGTCCTATATTTTTACACGCCTGATCGATGAAATTCAAGATTTTTACGCACCCGATTGATGACTTTCTTGATTTTTATGGATCCGTTTGACGAAATTAATGATTTTTATATGCCCGATAAACAAAATTCATGATTTTTATGCATGCGTTCAACAAAATTTATGATTTTCCTTCTCCCGATCCACAAAATTCATGTTTTTACTGTGCCTGATTGACAAAATTCGTGATTTTCAACTGATATGCTTTCCGTCGGCCATTTAATGAAATTCACAATTTTTCTTCTCTAGACAATGGCAAAATTTTCATTTTTTTTTTTTTTTTTTTACCATTTGTTGAAATTTACAATTTTTTCACAAATATTCGATGGAATTCTTGATTTTTCCACGCCCAATATACGAAATTTGCGATTTTCCATGCCTATCGACAAAATTCATAATTTTGCAGAACCGATAGACAAAATTCATAATGTTTTCCCACAATCTATGGACAATTTGCAAATTTTTTCCGCGACTGTTCGTTGAAATTCGCGATCTTTCCATGCCATTCGATGAAATTCATTGCTCGATCCATGAAATTTGCGATTTTAAGTGCCTTATCGACAAAATTTGCAGGTTTTTTCAACTGATTTAATAAATTCAAGATTTTGAGTGATTGACGAAATTTACAACTCCAGAATTACCGATTTTGGCATCTCTGGTTTCTGTTGACCGATTATTGAAATTTGCGTTTCTTTTTCTAGCGACAAAATGGCGAAATTTGTGATTTTTCCATGCCCATTCGACAAAATTTGCATCCAGTCGATGCAATTCTTAATTTTATGCACCTGATCGATGAAATTCATATTTTCCTACGATCTATGGACAAAATTTGCGCATTTTTCTCACGAATTATTAAGGAAATTCGAAATTTTTGGATAGGTTGGCATGTATGGTCTCTGCGGGCCACCAGTTACCCATCACGGGCCACAGGTTGTGCATTCCTAATCGTGATGCAGTTTAGCTCATTCGACTCGACCTCAATAGAACTTACTGATTTTAGTTTCACCACCAGGGGCAGTTATGTTCATATAGAACAGAGTGCGCCCCTTTCAGTGGAAGGGGAAATTAATGGATTTTGGAACTAACTCGAGTTCTATGGGTCCCATCACAACATGGTTTGATTCATTCAATTTGACATTGACAGGATATATCAATTTTAGTTTCAAGTTTGACCACCAGGGGGTGCATTCCTATCTCAGGTTCTATGGCCCCGATCATGACAAGGTATGGCTCACTCAACTCGAAATCGACAGCCTCAACAATTTCAGCTGTTTGTACAGAACAGAGTGCGTCCCCTGGTGGTGGAACATGGAACTAACAGATTTTGCAGCTAACTTGAGTTCTATGGGTTCCATCACAATGCAGTTTGATTCATTTGACTCGACATCGACAGGATATATCAATTTTAGTTCCAAGTTTCGCCACTAGGGGACATTATCCTATCTCGTGTTCTATGGGCCCGATTACGATGAGGTATGGCTCATTCGACTCGAAATCGACAGCCTGAAAGATTTCAGCTATGTTTGTATAGAACAGAGTGCGCCCCCTGGTGGTGGAAGATGGAACTAACGGATTTTGCAGCTAACTCGAGTTCTATGGGTCGCATCACAATGCAGTTTGATTCATTCAATTTGACATTGACAGGATATATCCATTTTAGTTTCAAGTTTGACCACCAGGGGGTGCATTCCTATCTCAGGTTCTATGGCCCCGATCATGACAAGGTATGGCTCACTCAACTCGAAATCGACAGCCTCAACAATTTCAGCTGTTTGTATAGAACAGAGTGTGCCCCCTGGTGGTGGAACATGGAACTAACAGATTTTGCAGCTAACTCGAGTTCTATGGGTCCCATCACAATGCAGTTTGATTTATTCAACTGGACATCGACAGGTTATATAGATTTTAGTTACAAGTTTCACCACCAGGGGGCGCTTTCCTATCTTGTGTTCTATGGGCCTGATCACGACGAGGTATTGCTCATTCGACTTGAAATCGGCAGCCTGAAAGATTTCAGCTACGTTTGTATAGAACAGAGTGCGCCCCCTGGTGGTGGAAGATGGAACTAACGGATTTTGCTGCTAACTCGAGTTTTATGGGTCCCATCACAATGCAGTTTGATTCATTCGACTCGACATCAACAGGATATATAGATTTTAGTTACAAGTTTCACCACCAGGGGCGCTTTCCTATCTTGTGTTCTATGGGCCTGATCACGACGAGGTATGGCTCATTCGACTTGAAATCGACAGCCTGAAAGATTTCAGCTATGTTTGTATAGAACAGAGTGCGCCCCCTGGTGGTGGAAGATGGAACTAACGGATTTTGCTGCTAACTCGAGTTTTATGGGTCCCATCACAATGCAGTTTGATTCATTCGACTCGACATCAACAGGATATATAGATTTTAGTTACAAGTTTCACCACCAGGGGCGCTTTCTTATCTCGGGTCCTATGCGCCCCATCACGACGAGGTATGGCTCATTCGACTTGAAATCGACAGCCTCAAAGATTTCAACTATGTTTGCATGGAACAGAGTCTGCCCGCTGGTGGTGGAAGATGGAACTAACGGATTTTGCTGCTATCTCAAGTCCTATGGGTCCCATCACAATGCAGTTTCATTCATTCGACTCGACATCGACAGGATATATTGATTTTAGTTCCAAGTTTCACCACCAGGGGCACTTCCCTATCGGGTTCTATGGGACCGATCACGACGATGTATGGCTCATTTGACTCGGAATCGACAGTCTGAAAATTTTCAGCTATGTTTGTATAGAAAAGATTGCGCCCTTTGGCGGAGGAAGATGGAACAAACGGGTTTTGCCATGCATTTTCATCCTTCTAATTGTGTTACTCTCTCGCTGTATAATTTAAAAGTTGAGTCTTGGATTCCTCTCCCTGGGCCACCACCCTCATATTTTATTGGGGTCCAAGGGGTCTTTTTTAGCATTTCTTTAAAATTTTATTCTAATGATTAATTTATACCCTATACTTAATTTCGACTAATTGACATTTTCATCAATAACCTTAAAAAAGTAATGATATCAGTACAAAAACCCTTAACGGGTTAAAAGTGTTGACGCAGCACTTTCTTTTGGCTCTATGAATTTTAAATATGGGTCTTAAAAGCAATGATATCAAATTTAAGTGACGCTATGTTAATAATTTTTTTTAAATCATAATTTTCTTTTTAGTTTTATTTATGTTCACAGGTGCAATTATTATCTTAATATGAAAAAATATATAAAATTTATTCGCTGATGCTTTTTCATTCACATCTCTCATGAATTCAAAATATGGGTTTTAAAAGAAATGATATCAAAATTTGAGTGACACCTTGACGTTAATTTAATAGGACTCTTTTAAAATTCAATTTAAATTATTTTTGGTTTGTCTTCTAAAGTATATTTACACATACAAACAATACTTTTAATTTTTCAATACACTTTTAAATATATTACTTTCACTGAGCCTATATTATGTATTGAAATGTATTTATTTCAATAAATTGATTTATCTTCTGTGCCACGCTATCCAAAATCATAAGTAAAATTTATGTAAATGATTATTTTGCGTCATAGTATCCAAACAAAGGGAAATGTATGCAAGTGGATAATATGACGCAAAATAATCATTTACATAAATTTTACTTATGATTTTGGATAGCGTGGCACAGAAGATAAATCAATTTATTGAAATAAATACATTTCAATACATAATATAGGCTCAGTGAAAGTAATATATTTAAAAGTGTATTGAAAAATTAAAAGTATTGTTTGTATGTGTAAATATACTTTAGAAGATAAACCAAAAATAATTTAAATTGAATTTTAAAAGAGTCCTATTAAATTAACGTCAAGGTGTCACTCAAATTTTGATATCATTTCTTTTAAAACCCATATTTTGAATTCATGAGAGATGTGAATGAAAAAGCATCAGCGAATAAATTTTATATATTTTTTCATATTAAGATAATAATTGCACCTGTGAACATAAATAAAACTAAAAAGAAATTTATGATTTAAAAAAAAATTATTAACATAGCGTCACTTAAATTTGATATCATTGCTTTTAAGACCCATATTTAAAATTCATAGAGCCAAAAGAAAGTGCTGCGTCAACACTTTTAACCCGTTAAGGGTTTTTGTACTGATACGAGTTACGCGTGTTTCGGTCTCTGAACGCGCTCATAGATATATATATATATAAACAAGCACAAATGTTCATAAGGTTCGTTTTCATAGCTGTTTATAGCATTTGGCAACAAATTTCACTTTCTGACACCCAATTGCGCTATGATTTTACAAAAAATGCCAAGTCTTCTATAGTGGAAAAGTACCTTTTATTTAGTGTTTAATCGAAGCTTTCTTTTTTTCTTCTTCTTCAAATTAAGGAAAATGGTAGCCTCTGAAAATTTACTTATAAAATTTACGGAAAAAAGCGTTTGCTGTATTAGTTTATATACAAAAAATGCATTGATTGGAAAAAAATCCGTTGATTAAACACAAGTTTTTTATTCTTAGAATATGCTGTATAAATTTCATTTATGTCCGTCGAGTGGTTTTTATAATATAGGGGTCACCGTCTTTGAAAACGCAGTTTTGAAAAAAAAAATGCATTTAAAATTTCACATTATCATGATTGAGGTCCTACTACACTGTAAAAAATTTTCCGGAGAAAAAGAAGGTTCCGGAAAAAAGTGGTGGCATTAAGATGCCACGGCTTTTTGCTGTTACGTTTCACAACAAAGTAGTGAAACATTCCAATGTTCAATAATCAATATACTTTTTTTATTCGGTGTCTTATTTAAGCAATTAAATTTTAAAGTTTCGTATTACAGATAAAATGAAGCATAAAAAGATTTAAATTAGCTACTTACTTTGTCGGTTGATATCCAAACAAAGAATGGCATTTGTTCAGATTGCATTTGTCTCTAAGTGCCTAGGCAGCTGTTTTTTATTCTTCTTTAGTTATCAAAACGGCTAATGGAACATAAAACAGGAAGCACGCATGTGCAGAATGTAGTTTACGGAAAAGTTGAAACCTCTCAAAAATATTACACGAATTATTGCCGTAATTGGCGTGGGACATAAAGAAATTCGAAATTCCGGTAAAATATGCGAAATATTTCAGGATAATTTCCTGAAACGTTCCGAAAATTTTTTACAGTGTACTCTATATCCATGATTATAGTAAAATTGATTCTATTACAATGCATAACGACACATTTCGATGTAGTCAATATGCAGGTAAAAATCGATCAGTAAGAACTGCCGTCAATAGTAAGGGGATCCTGTGGTAATTATAGCATATCTCTAAAACTATCCATTGGGGCAACTTGAAATTTTCACAGACTATTTTCGAAATATTATACTTTAAAGAAATGCAATAAATAAATAAATAAATTAATTAATTAATTAAACGATTTTTTGAAAAATTTGATTACTCTTAACACCTTAAGTTACAGAAGATAAGACACTGGATTGAATTGTATGTTAAAAAAGATGAGTAGATAAAAATATATTTTTGTCTCCTCCCCCTCTTCCTTCTTAGAGACAAAATATTGATGGTATGTCAATATATATTGGCATGACCAGCAAAAAATTTAGTTAAAGAAAAAAGGAGTATATAGCTGATATTAACCCCTTGGGGACGAGCGACACGTATACGTGACGCATAAGGTGATCAGAATCCTCGATTATTCCCACCAGTAACTTTTTATTGTAAACTTTGCCTTATTTAATGACAGCATTTCTGAGATTCAATTAGGCGAAAATTTCTGTTTTGAAAAACCGGTGGCAAAAGATTAAAAATTCTGTAAAGGACGCTCGTCGCGAAGGGGTTAAGTATTGTAGAAAAACCACAGCTCTGGCAAGATTATATCAAGAAGAAACCATCCAAATAAATTTCAATGAAAGTAGAATAATTTTTCCCTCCAGTCTATACTATCCATCCATAATAAGAAAAACCGTGGAGATACTAACACGCAAAAATACAATATGTAACGATGCGGCATCTTTTAACTTACCGAAATTGTGTCTCGAGTTACTGCATGGTTACAGATATGAAAATAAACAACCAAATAAAAATAAAAGATAACATGCGTAATTTTTAAAAAGTACATGAAAATTAAATGATAGCATTTTAAATAATAATTTCAAAGACAGCGCAATTATGGAATATGGCTTTTTGAAAATGGCTCGGAGTGAGCCGAAACATGTCAAACAACCTAATAAAAGTTATTTTACTGTGTATTTATTATGTTGTTAATTTACACCTTTAAGCATTTAAAAGAAATATTTTGTATTGTATTCTTTTCAAAGGTACCATGAAATTTTTCTTTTAAGGCAGGATTCAGTTACACTGTAAAAAGTTTGCAGCAGAGTAACCGGTCAATCGACCGTTTTTATAATAAACGGTTACATAACCGTAATTTAACAGTATTATGACCCTAATATGAGCAATATTATGGTCAAAATAGCGTTAAATTACGGTTATGTACGGTCATTCAACCTTTTTATAGAAACCGGTCGAATGACCGGTTACTTTGCTGCAAAATTTTTTACTGTGTATAACACAGGTTGGGTTTATTTTTTCACGTTTTACTGTATTTTATACGAGAAAAAATATTTAAAGCCCTCAGAAAGGTCCTTGTATTTATCTACATGTGGAATATAATGTATATATGGTTCGTCCACATGAAAATGAGATTTTTACTGTAGTGGCCGCATAACTGTAGTTTCCTTTTCAATTGGATGTACCATGTGAATTTTAGTAATTTTTGTAAGCGTTATTTATTCTATCGTATTAACCTTGAAAATTAAAATTTTACATTACAGATGTAGAAGTAAATAAATAATTTTTACACTTTAGAGCTGGGATCTTTTTTTTTATAGATTTTTTACGAACTAAGGTCACAGATCATAGAATGAGTAATTATCAGGCTATCATCCATCACACGAATTGAAGGTCATTTAATTTTACTTTGGTCATTCTATTTTTTTTCTGTTTTGGGGCGGAATATTTTATGTATTCTTATTAAAATTTTATCCGGATTTTGCTTGTACATGAATCTGCAAGTTTATTTGTAATCATTAAAATTTCTTGTACTGAAAAAATCCCCTGAGAAAAATAAAGTATCCATTATTTGTTTTATGGGTTGATATATGTTACAAGACATATATCAGTGTTTACTACCACACAGTTCGGAATAGTTATCAGAAAAAATTCTACAGGAGGCTAAAATTATTTCAGAAAAGCTTTCAAAATATCATTCAGTCTCTTATTTATGCTAATTCAAAAATACTGGAAGAAACGTAACAAGACAAATATCAAGGCTGTTCTCCAATCCGAACATATATTAATTTCTGACACATTTACAATGTCAATTTTATTCGAAAATTCATAATACTTGCAGATATTCTAATTCATATACGAACGAATCAGAAAGTGTTTCGAATTTCGTATAAATTTAAAGGATTATTTAAAAATTTTGTCGAATTTCACATTTACAATGTCAATTTTATTCGAAAATTCATAATACTTGCAGATATTCTAATTCATATACGAACGAATCAGAAAGTGTTTCGAATTTCGTATAAATTTAAAGGATTATTTAAAAATTTTGTCGAATTTCACATTTTGTGCCGATTTTTTAGATGTAACACTCGCGGATAAATTCTCACCAAGGTGCAATCGCTTATAATTTGAGAAGTAACATATTTACAGGAAATTGAAAAAAACTGTTCGATTATTTGCAGGTCAATAGTAATTTCTATAAAAAATCATGCATCTCTACTTATAAAACTCAAAGGTTATTTGTATGTTATTTATGTAAATCTACAATTTTTAACCGATTTGGACCAAAATGGGTATACAAGTGTTTTAGGACCCAGCAAAAAATACTGAGCTGCTTCACTACTTTACTGAGTTACTACTCTGTACTACCTCAAATTTAATAAGTTGGAAATTGTACGTCAAACGTGACAAATAAGGCGCGTTCGTACTATAACTAGTTTCAGTGAAATGAATTATATTGTCTGTTATTATGATATGATTCATTTCCGTAATAAAATAAGTACATTTTAAGTAGCCAACATTTTATTATTTGTTGACATTTACGGAAAATTCCAATGGGAAACTTAAGCCCAGCACTGAAAATTTCCGAACTTGAAATCCTTATTTAGACACTTTTTTCCATTTAATATCTATTTTACCGGAAACATCTATCCAAAAACTGTCGGTAGCTTATAGGATTGCTATAATTAAACAATTTTAGTATACAAATTCGGTTTTTAAATTCAGTAATAGGGAAATAATATGACTCCATTTTAAATAGGACGTAATCACCATGGCAGCCTAGTATCATTACCTATCATGTGATATCATTGAATATTTTACGTATGAAAGGATTTAATAGAATGATTTGCTGGACGATTAATCCTCAGAAGCTGCTATAACGAAGAAGTACCAATTTAAAATAAAATCAAATTATTTAATAAATATTTTTACTAGGACTTCCCTCAAAGGGATTAGTCTGAGTGATATTGCTGAGAACATAGGGTTAACAATTACAATATAAAGAAAAAGAGCAAATTAAATGATAGAATTACAAAATATCATATATAAATTCATATACACTGTTAAAAAAAATAGAAAAGAAGTACCGTTCATCGGATGTGTTGTCATAATTTTTTTAACATGGGCAAATAATCTCATTTTCTTAAGCGCGTATTGCGCAAAACTTGAAAAAAAAATGATAAAGTGTGATCGAAGATCGCTCAAAGGGTTTCGTTTAATATTCCTTTCAAAACACTTTATCCTTTTCTTAATAAATCCAAATAAATTTCATTTAGAAACCAAAAAAAAAAAGTCATGTTTTTTATAAAGTAAAAATTTAGCGGTCTTTTTTTCTCGTTTTTTCGAATATCTAAACCAGCCCGCTATTATATTCTGTCATAATAATATCTGTCATGCGGACTAAATGCGATGTTTAAAAAAAATTAATTTCAAAATTAAACATGTTGTACACCTTCAAAATGTTAAAATATGCGAATATTTCCATAATCGGATTTTTATCACGATTCAATACGTTCTTCAAACTCATATATTTACTATTCTCTATAACTCATATTGATGCTCGCTTTGTATTATTCTGCAACATTTGAAAAATCCTTTAAACTTCCGATATGACGTCAGATTTTCTTTTTAATTATCTAATGACGTGATATTAATCTGTTTTGTGTGCATACACATACTCATACTCCTTGTTTTATTGAGAAAATTTTCCGTTTTATTACCACTATGACGTCAATCAATTTTATTTCATATTATTATTTTTTTCACGTGGAAATCGTCTGATAGAAAATTAATTATTGTAGAAAGAATTTCATCGTGGATTTTTAATTTTTGGCATCTGCTATAACGAAAAATGTTTAAATTTAATAAGAAAATGCTGTTAGAATTTTTGTTTTTTATCTCTATTTATTTAAATAATAAGCATTTTTCACATTTTAATATTTTGAGCTCTTCATAGCTGATATTCTGATTTATACACAAAGTTTCAACTCTGTAAGTTACATAGTTTTCGAGAATGGCTCTGTGACAGACAGACAACGCAGCGGGAGTAATAGGGTTTCGTGAGATGAACGAAACCCTAAAAACGCTGGATCTTTTAAAACGCCAAGCTTTTTAAAGTTACGTAATTGGATTTGCAGCCAATAGATTATTCTATCAAGCGTGGCTTAACGCAAATTTAATTTCATTGTTGCACCTTTTTTTGGGTGTGAATTTAAAATTTTTCTTCCTTGATTATATATCTGTTATTTCTATAACTGTTTATAGAAATTCTTACACTTCAAACCACATTGATAGCATGCTTTGCTACAAACCAGATTGCAAAACTATTGTCTAAATTACTATTAAAGTATACAAAATTGTTACGATGACTTCTGTAAAATAACTTTTACATTAAATCTCCATATCGGCAAAATTGAAAAATTATATGTATTACAAAGTTAAGCTTAACAGATACTTCTTGATTATTCTCTAGGAGGCTCTATCCCCTGCGTCTTTAATGCGCCTTTACTTCGCCAATCCGCAGACTTTTCTTTTGCCTGTCTGTCTGTCTCTCCACAATCTGTCTGTTTCCCTATCTGTTCTTCTGCCCGTCTCTCTAACCGATTGTCTATCTCTCTACACGCCTCGCTACCTGTCTCTATATTTCTCTACCGGTCTCGCTACCCGCCAATCTATTTCTCTAACCGTCTGTCTATCCGTCTAACTACTTGTATGTCTAGCCGTGTCTCTATCCACTTCGCTACACATTTGTCTATCTGTCTCACAACTTGTCTGTCTGTCTCTCTACCCGTCTGGCTATACGCCTCTCTACCCATCTTCTTACCCATCTCCGTACCCATCTACTGTCTCTCTACTCGTCTGTATACCCGTCTCACTATCCGTCTGTTTTTGTACCCGACTCTTTACCCGTTTCGCTACCAATCTCATTACCCGTCAGTCAAGTCAGTCAACTCGTCTCTTTATCTACCACGCTACGCGTCTCGCAACCTTTCTCGCTACATTCCTGTCTACCGATGTCGCTACCTGTCTCGTGACCCATCTTGCTACCCCTTTGTCAGCCCTCTTTTTACCTTTCTCTCTAGCCGTCTGTCTATTCGTTTCGCTACCCGTCAGCCTACCTATGTCGCTACTCGTCTCTCTACCCATCTCACTACCCGTCTGTCTACCTGTTTGTTTACTCGTCTTTCTACCTCTCGCCACATCTTCCCAATAATTAAACAATTCATTTGATATACAGAAGCTGTTTATAAGTTCTTAAATGTAAACAGAAGTAATTTATCTAATAAGTGTAATCAGATGAAATTTTTTTAAAATACATACATAAACCTGAATAATAATTCATCAGTTTTGTGTTCATAGTTGTTTATATCATTTGACAGTAAATCTCAACTTCTTAAACCTGAATTGTCTCAAGCTTTTTAAAAAAAACCACAAGTTCTGTATAACTGCAAAGTACCCTGAGGGCTATATTAGCTACATGTTATTAAGTTAAGTTAAAGTTTCGTTATCGCGTTTGCAGCCAATTGCTTATGTCAAAAAGCGTGGCTTAACGCCATTTTAAATTCATTACTGTAACTTTTATTTTCTTTTCTTTTTTTTTTGCTTTTTTTTTAGGGGGGGGGGGAGGGTTTCAAATATATACATTTAAATTAAAACTTTTGCCTCCATGCCATTAGTGTTGTTTGTATTATTAACTAATACCTTGTAGACCGAGCTTCATTTGAAACAAATGTAAAAGACTTCTTCTACAGTTTTTATTAGGAGAAACGTTCGTAATTGGGCCCAAAGCCAATCGGAGCATTTAATATCATTATTGTAACTCTTATAGAGTTAAAACAATATTGTTGCTAGCTTTACTCTTGTTTGAGACCAGCCTTGCCTGTGTATCTGAATGGGGAAAAGTTTCGTATCCTATGTCAGTTGGCGAAAAAAAAAATTAAAATGGTGCCAAAGGTAGTTTTAGCATCTTACAAAATTTTTCAAGAGAGCGGTAAAACATGTTTTTCAAATATTTACAAACATACGTTTATTAAAGCATGTTTTTGCACCATCTTAAAAATTTAAGCACGATGCTAAAATAAAATTTTATCGCCATATTCGATATTTTATTAAGTAATGAAAATACATAAACAAACTTATTTAACAAACCTAAGAGGCATTTTTGTGATAAATAATTGTTATTGTCAGGGGGGTAAATTGTAAACAATTAATAAACGGCTAGTAAATAATAAATAGCATTTAAAATCTAAAAGTTTAGAAGGGGTCCGTATAAAAATGCAAAACATAACATTATACGCTTGATATATGTAAATCTTTTTTTATTTTTTAATATTTCCGAAGGCACAGATAAAAAGGTAAAAATCTCTTTTCCAAATGCCAAATAGAAAATATACAAAATAGAATGCCAAATATACAAAATAGAAAAATATCTGCAAAAAAATATATTTACATAATACTACATCTGCAAAAAAATAAGATTTAGAAAAAGTAAGCCAAATCCTGCAGATCCCAACAATCACATCGAAAAACTTATCACCAAAAAAGAACTCGCCAAATCTTACGGCATAGGAGATGGATTTTTCCCTCTGAATGCAGAATATTAGTTTTTTTTTCTTGTACGATGGGTGATTATAATATAATTATTTCATTTCACATACTACATACCGTTTGATATATTGGTACTTTTATGTTATCCTGGCGCAGTTGATAAATCACCAAATATTGTTCCTATAACATTTTCATACTGAATTCATTTCATTTAAATATAAACCTTTGACTCATTTAATTTAAAATACATGCCTTTCATTAATCCCATTTAAAATGCTAAAAAGAGAAAAAAAAAGAAATAATGCCATAAATCGAAACCTTTTATTTAAACACCAAAGAATTTTTTTTTTTATTTACACACGCGGAATAAAAAAGGCTGCTATTGCTGAGATTTGCGCCAAATCTCTAATACCAAGTCTACCAAGTTATTGCGGAGTTTTTCTTTCAAACAGAAAAAAATCCAGATTAATTTTCAATTTCTACTAAATTGAAATATATTTTATTGTGCTGAATATTAGTGCGTGCATATTCTTTTGCTCCATGTACTCCATGAACTTTTCAATTCCGATTGTCTACGAAAATCTCTCGCCGGTGAAAATGACGTACGCACAAAATTTTCGTGACGTATGTATTTTAATTGTGCTTTTTTATCTATTTTTTTAATATAATTTCCAAACGGTTTGACATTTATTCTTGGTAATAAATAGACGTCGTTGTCACCTTTATAGGTACCTGCTGTAAAAATTTGAACGAAATCCGCTAAATATTTTTGAGTTATGCTTGACGAAAAGTTTTAATATCCATCGTAGCTATATATGGGGCAAAGTAATACTGCGCTGTGTATGAGTCTTTGTTGCACTCAGACAATTAATAACTTTTTAAGTTTTGATTCAATTTTCATAAAATTTGAAATGGCTCGAGAAAATTCTGCAACGATTATATGTATATTAAATTTCAAACCATTCGGTTGGGTAGTTTTTGCGCTGGTATATGCGGACAGACGGACAGACAAACTGACGGGCGGACGGACGGACCAGATGACGACTATAGGTTCTACGTATTTATATAATTACGAACCCACCTAAAAAGGAGGGTGAAATCATCTAAAATCGTGATTACTCTGACACTGTCCAAGATAGAAACTTAACACGTTAACTATCATAGATAGTTCCTTGCATACCTAGAGACTCCGATATGATTTCGATTAGTGCCTGTTTTATTCAAAACTTAGAAACCAGAAAACATTCTGGTTTTAGAAAAACATTAAAAAACCAGAAGTCTAGTTCAGAAGTTTTCTCTCTATAAATATATGTCATGTTTGCAATTAAATAAACAAATTGGAAATTGTACCTTAAACATAACAAATGATCGTTCGTATTATAACTAGTCTTGCAATGTAAAAAATCATTCTTATTATTTCATTGAAATGAATTACATCGTCTGCTATGAGCGAAATGGGAATGCCTTTTTTTTCTTATTACGTATGCTACGTTTATAGATGCGAATTTTTTTTAGACACCAGACAGCGCTGCGAAATTCACCATGGAGATCTTGCTTTGTGAATAATTACCTCCATGGTTTAATATTTGCATGACTCATCATGAACGAATCTCTAGTGTTTATTTTCTTTAATGCATTGATGTATTTGACTTTCAACCCAATTTCATCTAAAGTTATCTCAGATTCTATACATATTTGAATGATTAAAAATCGATTTTTAGAACTGAAATAGGAGACAAGGGTTCTAAAATCGCATTTTTACTACGATTTCTGCTAAATTTTTAGGCATACAAGCATCAAATTTGGTAAGAACAACACTTTTAAAACGTAGATGTTTGTTACGAATGTTTTTTTAAGTTCGAATTTTAAAAGATTGAAATGAGAAAATAATTATTTTTTTGTCGCGGCAGAATTTTACAATGTTTTGGGGGCA
Organism: Maratus michaelseni; assembly: GCA_963931845.1. Classification (NCBI taxonomy): domain Eukaryota; kingdom Metazoa; phylum Arthropoda; class Arachnida; order Araneae; family Salticidae; genus Maratus; species Maratus michaelseni. Next base: position 312,466,029 of record OZ007587.1, on the reverse strand, counting down.
ACTAAACAATATCCATGGACCTCTGCATAGAAATTCTTTTGGTCCAAGATAAAATGTATTATATTTATTACTAAACTTAAATATATAGTTCAAAATGAATTTAAAAATTGAATTACATGGGCAAGTTATTGAAAATTTTCAAAATTTTATTATTTGAAGCTAAATGATAAAATTTTGATAACAATATATTAATTTTCAAATTTAATATGGGAAGTTCGTCGAAAATGGACATCAGATTCAGTAAATAACGTCATTTATTAAAATCACACATACGTAAAAGTAAAAAAGAAAATTACTATGAATGCAACGCAGTTACGCCACGTTTTATTTTCAGTAAATTCGAAATTCGAAAGATTTGGTTAGTTATTTTTCTCCGAACACTTACAAAGCACAATACAGAAATCAAGAAACAAAAAAACAAAACAAAACAATTATGCACACAAGGAACTTTTATATAATTGCATTAAAGTAAATGACTTGAACACTTTCGGGCTTATTAATGTCTTATATATTCTTGTTGGTAAGTGGTATTTTTTCCTGCCATATTCAAGGTTTTTTCGCAAAAGAAATATTGTTTTCTAATTTTGACAATTGCAAATGAACATATTTTCTAGAAAGCACTTATACAATTCCTGAAGCAAAACTCTAGCAAAACTAGCCAAATCTCCCGCAGATAGGACCCTCTGCATATTCATTATTTGTATTATTATAAATTTATAGCTGCCACGGAAACTTGTTTGCAGCGGTTCTATTTGGCAATAAAACGAAAGGTTTTGTTGTATCAGTTAATAAATGAATGACCCTTGACTTCACTTTTCTGAAAAACAAGTCTTTTTATCCTCGAGAAGTGAATAGAAAAAGTCACTTTCAATTATGGGATTAATATTTTCAGTCTAATTTATTGCTTTAACGTAGAACTACCAACAGCCTTTAAATCACAAGAAAATAATATAAAAATAGGTACTAGCATTATATTTTATTTTAATTCTTCTAAAATTGGAAGGAATTCCTTAAAAAAGAAATCTATAATTATGTCATTTATCACAATATTGGAACATTTCATAAAATATTTCACGTTAAAATGTTAATTATGATTGTTTAATATTTTTTGTTTTTGCTTTTTACATATTTTATAAACAAATTCGTGTTAAAACAGCTATTTTTATTTTACGAAAATAAAAATTTGAAAAAGAGATTAATTTATAAAAGGTATTCTGCAATATTTTTTTCTCTCAAAACTTCCACTTGTCATTTAAAAATATAAAAATGTAAAAGAAAACATTGTAATGATTGTAATGTAGACATCTTTATATCTTTATTATGTATATTTTATTACTTGTATTAGATAAATGTCTCTTCCCTCCTAGGGTTTTTTTCTGTTTGGCGCGGTCTTTGGCTGTCGTCGAGTTCGACTCAGACACAGATTTAAGTCATGACGAACACAGAGAGAAATCCCACAAGGCATAACTGCTTGGACCTCGGTTAGGAAGAATTTCTCTAATAAAAAAAAAATAATAATGTTAACAATATTTCACCATAAATTTTTGAAGTACACTTTTCTTAACAGTTTTGCTATAAAAATGTCCTTTTTCCAATGACATTTTTCTAATGAAATTGACCATGAATAAAAATTCTTAATAGCAATGGTAATTTTTTTATAAGTATTTTCCGGTTATTCCTTGAAATTTACATTTGAAAGGATGTCATCTTGTAAATGTTAAAAAAGATTTACTTAAAAATAAGAAACTGAACAGTTTTTGAATGAAAATAAATAAATAAATAAATAAATAAATAAATAAATAAATATAAAAATGTCCAATGGATGGCGCTTCGAGTTGCACCGGGATACAAAATTTGCATAATATACCCATGAAAGGGCGTCCTATAAGAAATAAAAGGGAGTACGAACCTTTTACAAGCTTTATTTGACAATCACAGTGTTTCTCTCATTAAAGAAACGTGTTTTTAATGTTCTGTTATCAAAACTTCAAAAACGCTTGTAAATCTTTACGCGAGTACATGCGACAGAAGACATTGCTTACGTGTGCATTAATTACAGAGACACTAACACCTTGTGGTTTTTGGTGATTTTTTTTTTGTTCCAGATGGCAGAAGGATTTTTTATTATTATTCAAGCAGTATGATGGCATAAAAAGTACACCGGAGGTGGCTGAAACGTTGCAACTGCTGTTGTTGAGCAGTATAATGAGAATACAGGAGACGTGTAATGCTCGCGCTGTCGAAAGGAATTTGGATTTTTCTTATACAAGTGCTTGCTGCAAGAGTAAGAACCATAGAAAGCAGAGTCGTATAAGATTACATACAAGACATATTTCTACTGAGCAGTTGCTGCTTCTGTGAATCATGTTGGTATCAATTGTTGTCCCTGCAACACAGTGTGCATGTTGAATACGGTGAGACCATTTTAAGACAGCTTCTGTATCCTTTTGTTTTCTGTTATATTAGTCGCGTTGTTTTATTGATGGTGTTACCTACAACTTTGCGTGATCGAGAGTTTGTATATGTATGAATTAGTTAATAAATTTAAATGATGGCATTTCGTATTATTGGTAGTGATATTTTATATTCATCAAATAACAATGCTCACAGCGCATTATTTTCATCTATCAGCCATTTTTGTTAATGCAACTTGCACGAATCTTTTTCTCTCGGTCTAAAAGGTATATCCTCCAGATACAATGAAGTTACATCTATTATCTGTGTCTCTAGAGCATTCTAAGCAGCGAGACTTTAATTTGATTCTTCCTGTATATAACACACAGGATATATCATAATTTTTAAATAAGAGGAAGCCTCAAAAATAAAGCTGCGTACATCAAAAGATAAATTTCATTATTTTGTTCATGCCTCAGAATGGTACAGCGTGAATATATTACTATTAGACATTTTGATATATTTGCCTGGAGTTCGATAAATTAGGTAGATTAGTGAGATCTGCCTAAAGCAGATAGAGCTGGCTGGAGCAACCTAAAGCTGCCATAGTTCTTTTTTTAAAATAATGTGTGTATAACTTAATAAAGAGTTCCATATATATGTAAGTACAAGTACAGCTGCATCTGGGGGGGGGGGGGGTTCGTTTCACCACGTCAGCCAGTTATCCATAAACCATACCAGTGAGACGCAACCATGGTCGGTCCCCATACAAAGCTATATGGAGAAAGATGATTTTATCTTAAAACTTAAAAACAATATTTTAAAGTTTTATAAACATCTGTATTGGTAAAATGGCTGCGCAGCAGCTCATAAAGTTCTTTGCTATTATGACAAAAAATGATATCGTCAATACAATATAAATTTTTAATAATCCCAAATATTTCAGTAATAAGGAAAAAGTACTTGTAGCCGAAATCTTGAAATTCTTCTATTGCAGAGAAGAAAGTGCTAGCTGTCATAATCTTGAAATGTATTTATATTTTTCTTTTGTTATGTAATGGGGATGTGAATATGAACCGGATTGGAAAAAAAGGTTTACTGACCAATAGAATTGGTGGAAATTGATGGAATCAGGCAATATGAAAATGTATGGAGAAAATAAATTAATAAAAAAAAATAGTAGATAGAAATGAAAACAAAAACAATTTTATGCAAAACTTCAAACAATCTGAGGGAATAAAAAGTCACAATTAAAAACTAAAAAAAAAATATGGATATGAAATGCTTCTAAATAAAAATGTTCAAATATTGCAGTAAGTTTACAGATAATTTTAGCAGAGTCTAAATCTTAAGTGCGATTTACCTCTCAGTAATACTTTTGCAATGGCTGATTTAATATTTTTTTTTGCTTACGAATATACAATATGTGCTCTTTTGTTCGTAACCTTAAACGATGTTTAGTTTGGTCAATGTAAGAAAGATCATGGCGATAAGTAATATTACAGATATTCCAGGAATTTGCCGCCTCTTATATTTTTGCAAACAGTACCATACACAATGATTCTGATTTCAGTTCACTTAATTCTGGAATTCAATATTTTAAAGCCTTTGCTATCGATAGCGGTTACTACATTTTCATGATTGATACTGCTCTGTGTAAACTGCAGCATCTTCGTTCTCAAGTTTGCTTAAATTTACTTATCTGTCCACTGTCAGTATTTTTCTGTTTTACTTTCTCAAATCCAGGATTCTCATTGCTAAAATTTTTAAGTAGTATGATTTCAGAATAATATTCATCACTGCCAATAAACTCACTTTCTCCAAGCTGAAAGATCTCATAAATGTTTTGGATTCTTGGAGTAAAGAAATAACCAAGCACTGTAAAAAATATCCAAGTAAAATTATGGAAAAGGGCCGGCAGTAGAGGTTTTAGGAAAACCCGTAAGAAAATGGGCAAAATTATAAAAATATTAATTGTGATTTTTCTATCTTTCTTTTGTTAAAGCTTAAAAGAAAAAACTCCTTTTTCTTAATTTCCATCTGTTGTTTTCTTGTTACCAGTTGTTTCTTTTCTGTATACATTTTCGTATCGGCTGACACTTCAATTTCCTGCAATTTCATTGGTCCATAAACCTATTTCACCAATCCACTTCTAAATTATACACTTGATCAAAATATCTATTGTAATTTGCACTGATGACAGTTCGTTGAATCTTGAATGCTACCAAAACCAATATGTAATATTTGTTAAATTTTTCGATGTTATAAACATTATTTCATTTATTTAAAGTAGCGCTAGATTTTTTTATTTTAATAAGATACTAAATATTTAAGAAAAGGTAAATAATGTTTTACAATCTTCATGCATAATATGTTTTGAAATACACCATACTACTATTCAAATAGCTACAATTCCTCCCAGAATTTCAATTTGAATTTAAATAAGTATTGTAGTCTATTTTTAAGCTTAGCTATGGAAAGGGCACTTAGGGCGAAACTTGTCCATGAACCCTAAAAGAGGCAAACCCGAAAATAATCAGTATGCACGACAACCTGCTTCTAGAAAGTCCAGATCTAAAAACCATTATACATTACTAATGGCAGCATACATTTAGTATAGCAGAAAGATTTGAGTATCCATTTCTTACTGTCAAAAGATGGCATGCTGTGTTGAAGTATGACTCAGGGTCGAGATAAAGTTGTATAATGGAAAGAGAATCTAGCCACGCCTTAAATCGTGATGCATAGAAGCCTTCGATGTAAATACATTGAGATAATGTTTTATCCTTTAAACCTTTCAAGCCTTTAAACAGCGAAAGAAATGAAAAAAAAAATATCATTTAATAGAAAATACCGTCTATTTGTTTTACGAGGGGCAGTCGGAAAATAAGTTTCCCCTGGCGACTGTGGACAGAGATGTGTATGAAAGACAAAAAATGTAACGGGGCATTAAAGATAAAACATAACTTTATTTTTTCACATAAGTACCAAGTACATTGAGACATTTGTCATACCGCTTTATAAGCTTCAAAAAGCCCTCCAGGAAAAAATCAGGGCTTTGCATATGGACGAAGCGTTGAACGGCTATGGGCGAAAGGCAGCGCAGTTGTAGTCAACAGCGCCATCTACTTGATCGCGGTCAACCTCTACCCAATGGTATCGGTGTCTTGCACGTTAGCGTTCACCTGCTGTGTCGTCTTTCGCCCATATCCGTTCAACGCTTCGTCCATATGCAAAGCCCTGATTTTTTTTCTGGAGGGCTTTTTGAAGCTTATAAAGCGGTATGACAAATGTCTCAATGTACTTGGTACTTATGTGAAAAAATAAAGTTATGTTTTATCTTTAATGTCTCATTACATTTTTTGTCTTTCATACACACCTCTGTCCACAGTCGCCAAGGGAAACTAATTTTCCGACTGCCCTTCGTATATACACTTGCGTTATAAAATAAAAGAGCTCTTACAGCTTCATCCTATTATTGTAAATTTGTATCTTTCAAAAAGTCTGTTAATACTCATTGCTTTGTTCAAGTATTTAGCGTTCCAAAAAACATACTTTATAATTAATGTAGGCAATCTATAAGTAGAAATTTATTCAAAAGTTATGTAAGGACATCTCACTTAATATCTATTACATTTTATAGGGTAGAGAGGAGAAACTGGTAGGGAGGAACAATTGAATTTTTCCGCTATTGCTATCTCATGTAATCAGCTGACATTTAGTTGAATGCATCGGTTTGAACACATCGGTTGAAGCAAGAAGTTTTATGTACTGTTCTGGGAAGAAAAGTGATCATTCTCTATTAAATCTGCTTACAATAATCGTATAAAAATATATAGGTATCAATCGACAAGAAACAATGTCTATTAATAAATACTAGCAGAACCACCGATTTCTCCCGTGTTAACAATGTGGGCATTCCGAGTAAAATAAATAAAAATGCAATAGTAAGGCGATCACAATAGTGGAGCTCTGTGCATTCATCACCCGCATAAATCGTTAAAAAAATAATAAAAAAATGATGTTGCTTTGAAACAATTACAGTAAAATCCCCCAGTTTTATAAATGAAAATGAAGAGTTTTTTGTCGCGTGTAACAGAAAAGTATACTATTTCTATGACAATACGAAAAAAATTTTAAATATTCAACCAAATGGCGTAGTATTTAGTGAAATCCTTTTTCGTATGCCATTATTTTTAACTGGAAGCTTTGATTTTCATTAAAAAAATAAATAAAATCTACAATGATTACATGCAAATGACGTCATTTCCTAAGAGCTTTCAGTCGTGAAGTCAGTCATGAAATTTTGTTAAAGAAAGTCGTAAGTAAGCATATTGATACTCATGTATACGTTTTCTTTTAAAAATGACTCTATTTCAATGGCGGATTTTTGCCATTTAGTCACCTTAATAGTTTCACTGCTTGGTTTATCCGTGAAAACGAAAACAATCTTCCGTTGTGGACCAATGTAGGACTTTAATCTTAGATTAGGCTGAAAAGAAAAGAGAAAAAATGCATCTCCTTTATACAATCGATTTAACATGTTTCCTTTTTCTGGATGAAATTGCCGTTATAATTTTACATATGTCATATTCATCCATGGAATCATTGCGTCTTTTTATGTTTAAGATTCGCTTATATTTATGGGTTTTTTAATTATCATTCTATCCATACAAAAAACGGGTTTACTGTTAGTAAATAAATCAAGTCAAGTTCAAATATAGTTTAGAGTTTTTATATTATTACCCATTTAATCCAACAGAAAATAACAAGTATATGACCATAAATCCCAATGACTGTATTTAATGCGATTGTGAGATAAGGCATACACGTTTTCTTTATGTTGACAAGAATAAAGAAAATTCGTATATAAATGCAAAATTTCAATACAAAATTAGTGCATACTCATTATTATTATTATTTTTTTTTTAGTTTTAATAAGTAGGCCTTATATTACCAAACTGTAAAAACATACCTCCCAATTCTCCCACTCTACTTTATTGCTATTAAATTGAAGAAAATAAATTTATTTTAAAAAAATTTCAATTTATTGCTTACATTGAAAATACCTGACAAATATTCAGACATAACTAACGGGAATATAAGGATTTTTGTGGAGCTTGTTTTAAAAGCCCATGAAATATGACTGTTTCATATATATTTTTGTCGAGTTTTTCAAATTTCAACAGTAGTACGCTGCCTTTAACAAATTATACAGGATAAACCAAAAGTCTTGCCGTGATTATAATAAGTCATTACAAAATAACCATTTGTATAATAATGTAACTTGTTGTATCATTGGATAGGTCAGTTTTAGTAGTTTTTTCGTGCAATAGATGGTGCGATTGCTCCTTCAAGAGGGACTCAGGGGAATATTAGTAAGGAAGACATCATTTTCGGCCGAAATAGCGTCGATTCAAAAGAAAGCTCAATGTGTGCTTTGGTTTCACGAAACGAATTCGCCCATTAATGTTCAGCGAACATTTCGACATTATTATGGACGTAACCCTCCTGATGCAAAATCAATATAGCGATGGTATGACAGGTTTAAAGAAACAGGTAGCTTTACTGATCTGCCAAGAAGTGCAGGCCTAGTGTGAGTGCACCAATTGCTGACGTCGAAGAACTGAAGACTAGGATACAAGTTGTTGTATGTACTGTAACAGAAGACATGTTACAGAACATTTGGAGGGGACTGGAATACCGCTTAGACATCCTCCGAGCTACCAAGAGGGCACATGTTGAAATGTACTGAGGTACGTGGTCTTATACAAAAATTTATAACAGTACGTAGAATGTATCTAAACAAACAAATGTCTAATTATAATAGTTTGAGTACAATAAATATTTATAATCAAGGCAAGATTTTGGTTCACCCTATACATACTTTCTATATCCTATTTCTCCCAATTCTTTTATTTAAGATTTATTTATTTCGATTCGAAGAAAAATTTTCCGTGTTTCCTATAAAATATTTTCATACTTCAGCGGGCATTTTTAAAAATTAATATGCTTCAAAATATCACAATTAAGATGTAAAAATATCATATGTAATAAAAACCTTTTTTTTCTCGCTATTTACAAATATGACATTTTTATTTCAAAGCTATCGCACAACTAATACTCATTAAAATTTATACGTTTTTATTGAGGTATTTTTTATATTGTTGTATACTTCAAAATTTAACAAATATACTTTCATATGTAATCGAATTTTACCGAATGTTAAACTTATAAAATGGCTAAGTTGAATATTTATCTCCAGTTTTATTCGTTTCGACAAAAATAATCTAAAATTATTTAATAAAAGTATGTTTAAAAAATGTTCGGGATTATGTGACTTTTATCGCATCCACGACATAACATTGCTGTTTCATTTAACATAAATTAGATCTGACGCACAATTCTCGATAAAGAATTCCTTTTCCTAAAGTGTGCTCCACTCAAAGTTACTTTCAAATTAAATAGCAATATCACATCATGCATGCGATAAAACTTACCGAGTTGTTTTACGTTTGCTTGGTTCTACTGACAGATTTCAAGGCTGCTTTTTGAGCATAATTGAAAAGCTTAAGCATTTATTACAAAATAAATGTTCCATTCTCAGGCAATCGGTGAAAAAAAAAGTGACAACATATTGACAGGAAAAACGTCTTTTGTAATTTTAACGTGCCTGAAAATGTCTTATGCGAGTTTTTTAAAAAAAAAAAAAAAAAAAACAGAAGAAGGAAAAAAAAAAACAGAAGAAGAAAACGAAGAAATCTAACGATTCCAAGATAAATTCTAAAGAAAGGTGACAGTTATAAAACTAAATAAAAAATGTATATTCGTTGTGTAGCATTGCTGTTAAACAGTATCCCCCCCCCCTCCCCAATCCAAATTTTAAGTTTATTATCGGAATTCAGAACAACATTTGGAGTTCAAATGGACAAGAGGGAGGACATTTTTTGCCTGTAGTGACAATACAGAGCAGTGTTGAATTCAGAAACTTTTCTCCGGGAGGGATTTCTTCGACTCCGGGGGGGGGGACATTACAGAGTTCCAGGGGAAATTTCACTTTTTAGCCATTAAAAGCATAAAATTTCAAATTTTCCGGGGGGGGCATTCCAATGCTCCGGGGGGGGGGAAGTCCCCCCCCCGGGCCACCCCCTGAATTCAACACTGATACAGTGAGGTAAAAATTAAATATAGCCTTACAAATATTTCGGTCTGCAGCTGTTTCAGAGTTTCCAAAAATATTTCACAAAGCGCAATTAACTGAAAACTAAAAGCACATGAATAAAATGTTCAGAGAGAGCAAAGAAGTTCCTGGTTAAGCACAAGAAGGACTAAAAAGGATCCATGATGTCCTTGACCATGGGCTTCTTTGCTGGGATCTTTCCATTTTGAACTTTTCATTCATAGATTTATAGTTTTCGTTTAACTACACTGCTGAAGAAATTTTGAAAACGCTAAAACAGCTGCATGCTGAAATATTTTTAAAGATAGTTTTGCTTTTTATTTCGTTGTATTGTTACAATTTGATGTTTGAATTTATAATATCAGATTTAAGAGAGATTTTCTTTTTCGCAACAAGTTAAATCGCATTTATATTACAGTATCACAATTTATATAAAGCGAATTAATTTATTTATAGGAATATAACAATGTGATTAGTAATCCAATTTTGTCAAAAAAATGTCCTTTCTGTATATATTTTAAGAAAATTCGCATTTGAACATAAATTGTAAAATTATATGTCATTCGTAGAGGATTAACATCGATTATTTTCTCTTTCTCTTTTCTTTCTTCCTTTCTTACTTATTTTTTTTCGTTTTTCGGGTTAAATCTAATTATTTTTGAATGAGGAAATTCATTCACTAAATTTTTTCCCGGATTCGTTCCGCTTTCCAAGTTGGTTAAATTTAATATTATATATATTTTTAAGCCTAATTTCTCAATTTTAAAATCTGAAACATGATCATATAGTACTGAATTCTTTGATACATCAATAACACAAAAATATTGGTTTGTTTAAAAGCAATTGTGGGTTTTTTTATTAAAACGAAAAGCCATTATTAAAATTCCGATCTCTAATGCAAAACAAACAAATTTTAAAAAGATTAAAATTGAAAAATTATTATTTTTATAACAATTATATTTTTTTTACAAATTACAAAGAATTTCTATATTATACATATATTACGAAGAATTTCTATATTATACATTTATTACGAAATTCTATATTACACCGTCATGAAAAGAATTACATTTACAGAAGTAATGCATCTCACAAAAGTCAATTTAAAGGTCAAGTTTCAGCAAAACTTAAGAACCAACTTCAATGAAGTGGTCCTTACCTTCATGATTTTGGATAACCTCTATATTATTATCCAGATAAACTCCTGCACGAGTCGGGTTATCCCGACCCGAACCCGAAAATTCTATTTGAAGCCAACTTGAAACCGACGCACTTTAACCATAAATTTTAATGCATAGATTCACATTTTAATGCATTAGTGAAAGTATGTTCTGTAATTACATTTGTAATATTAATTTTATCTTTTATGCTAAAAAATAAGCATAAATATTCAAATTTACATTCAAATATATATATATATATATATATATATATATATATTAAATCTTACACTTAACTGTGAAAATTCTGATACATCGTATTCTGGACATTTTGGACACAACGATCTTCCAAACCCGACCCACAAGAGTCAGAACCCAACTCGAAACCGATCCGAACTCGCGACAATTGAAGTCCAACCAACCCGCAACGAAAAATTTATTGGCAACCCGAACCGACCGAAACTGTAGGTTGGGGCGCGAGAATTTAGATTACTCTCCCCGATGCAATCCGCATTCATTTTCAGACTTTTGTGTGCCAATACATCTTACTTTACCGCGCAGTAAACGATGATATGTTAAAATTTTTATGGTGTCCCTGTAAAAGAACTATACATGATGCGAGAGTTATTTTCTCATAAAGTAGTGCTATTTAACTTAACGCCATATAAAAATTTCATGACTATTCGTCAATTTAACGAAAGTTAAAGACGATAAAGTCAAAATGAGACATGAAAACAGACAGACAGGCACATAAACACACTTGCGAATTTGAAATCCTATTAATTACGATAACGGGACCATCTGCAGACCAAGACATTTCCAACAAAAAATATATTATAAAAATCGGACCATCAGTTCAAAAGTTATACGTGGATATAGGCATGGGAAAAACGAATACAAAACGAATACATATACAAACGAATTTTATAACCTTCGATGAAAATCGGTTAAAAATAGCAAAATTATATGTCATTGTTGAAGGCTTTTAATATTTTCTCAAGATTTGTTCTTTTTCTATTTTTATTGTAATCGAATTGTCCTGAAAGTTAAATGTCATTCTTTATTTTTTCCGCAGGACGTGTTCCGCTTAGTAATTTGTCTAATTGTTCCATTTCTAAATTGCAGAGTTTCTAAGATCGCTAACCGTTTCACTTTAGCAAATTCGTTTTTTGTAAAACGATTCACTTTTAAGTTGAATTTGTGAAAATATATTTTCCTCGTATTAAGTTAATTATCTACATAAATCGTTATTTATGAGAAGAAACTCTACATTATACGTTTACCAAGAAATCTTATACGTTCATCAAAAAACCCTATATTTTTAGAAATGATTCTTCCTTTAAAGATTAAAAAAATGACACGGGTTCCGAAAATGACAAATTATTTTGCAATATTGGATGTTAAAAATTCAATGTTACAAAAACATGTGTCATTTTCAACATTTGGTATACAATTATTCCTTTGCTTTCTTTCCAACTATCTAATAATAAACTATCTAAACTATCAGCTATCTAATCACGAATGCTAAATTTAATCTTTTGAAAAATGATGCGCAGTTTAATTTCCACGTGCTTTCCTAATCATCATAAACATGTCTAAAATAATACAAAAGAAATTAAGAAACGTTGCGTTTTCTTAATAAACAATCACTTTAAGGCAATTATTGCAACACTACTCTTTAATGCAAAACAAATCTATCTGAGGTATTTGAATTAATAAATGTAATTTTATCTTAACCTTTTGTGACTCAACATCTTTGATTTTAAAAATATTTACTCAGATGTTATAATACACCATTTTAAGAATTAAAAAAAATTAGAACATAAAAATAAAAAAATTTTGACTAAAAGGTACTTTTTTTACAACTGTAATAGACAGAAAATTACATACTTCTCATAAGTATTGTCAATTTTCTAATAGCTAACACTGGTCGGCATCAAAATCTTCCATGCAAAAATAATGATTGTTTATGACAGTTTTAATTATACAATGATCAAATATGAAAATCAAATTTCTCCATCACATAACAATTTTTTTTTTTGGGGGGGGGGGCGGAGGTTGCCTACAAAATTAAAATAGTTTTTTCTTGCTAAAACGTTAGCGCAACACTTATCCTATTATTTTATTTTTAGATTTTCCTGGACTTTCTTTTTGTTTTTTCACACTTATTTGAAACGATTTCTACCATCTTCTGCAATCCAACGATCTGAATTTGCATATTTTGCATATATTTAATCAAACATGACACTCTATATTTTACTTACTGAGGGGATTTGCATAGCTCCTCTGTTCAGAGGCACACGCAGAGTTTTTTAAATTTAATAACTAACTAAATAATTAATTAACATTGCTAATGGAGTTACAGATTCAGATTCAACCAAGCAGGGAGGCCTATCATATGGCTTTAGCCTGTGCAAGCCCTGCTTGGCAAGTTTATTTAAAAATAATAATAATAATAATACATATTTGACAGTGCAATTTTGATTATTTACAAAACATAAAAAATTACTATAAGTGATGATGAAAATGATGAAGATAGTCTATAATGTTATATACAATGATGGAGAAAATTTTTGGATTATTTACAGTTCGTGATTGGGAGCGAGAAATGTTTTTCGCGAGTACGAAAATGTGTATTTCTGTTTTCTCCTAAGAGTTGATGGGAGTTTGCTGTTAAGAGTTTGTGGTCTGGGACGTAAAAATGTTTTTAAAGAGATAAAACATGAGTTTTTCACGCAAGCTTTTGGGCTGGAAGCTGAGTTTTTGCACAGATGGTTGGTTGAGGTATGTGGGTGCTGTTCGTAACATGGCTGGTGGTTACTATAAGACAATGTTCCGATCTAGCTTTCAGTTTTGAATTTCATCAAATATGTGTGGTGGAGGCATTTGGAATAGATGCTGTTTCCTTTCTAGAGTGTTTATACAACTAATTATTTTGTTTAGGAGGTCTGGTCGCTTCAACAGGTAGGCGAACCAATGTGAAAAAGATATTGTTGATGGCTTGCGGATGTGAAGTGTGGAGGTGAGGGTGCATTGTATGGTGTAATGGAGGGAGTTGCCTCTGTGACCACAGGTACAGAGAGGATATTCAGTTTTGCCGATTTTAGCAAGGTAATCTGGGAAGGGTCCATGATTGGTGGCGAATAAATATAGATTTCTATGGTGTAGAAGGCATTCTATTGTGACTTTTGGAATAAGGCGATGGGTGAAGCGGCCAGTGTCGGCGTAGTCTCATTCCCTTTGCCATTTTTTTATGGCTTGATCGTTGAGCTGTTTCTTTTTCATAAAATTTAATTGTTTTTATGTTAATGGGACAGCCGAGCAAGAGATAAATAAGCAAGTCTGCGTGGAAACATGGCCATTGCGAGAAAAAAATCTTCTTGGCACGAAAAATGTTGCACACCAGGTATTAGTTGATAAGGCAAAAATATGTTTACCTACTCCATATGAATAGTGAACTTGGAAAACAATTTGTTAAAGCTATAAATAAATACTGTGGCGAATTTATATACAGTTGGCTCTTTGTTTAACGTCGCTCTACGTAACGGACGATCTCTATTTAAGAACGGTATTTTGCGGTCCCGGCACCTTCGAGTACAAAAGTCACTATTTAAAGACGACATTGTTTCTATTTAACGACAATTTTTGTGCATTTTTTTTGGCAAAAAATTCATGGTGGCTGAACAGAAGAATTTGAGAAAGCACTTCTGAAATGGTTTCATGAAGCAAGAACTTCGAATATTCCAATTTCCGGAGTAATATTCAAAGAAAACGCTGTATTTTTAGCAGAAATATTTAGATTGGAAAATTTTCAAGCTTCGGCTGGTTGAATAGGGAAATTTAAAGAAAGATGTGTACTTGCATTTAAAAGCAAATGAAGCGAAAGTGGCTCAATGGATGAAAAAATAGTGGAAGAACGGAAAGATGAATTAGAGATGATATTATATGGATACCATAAGAAAAATATCTTTAATGCAGACGAGGCTGGCCTATTCTACATTATGATGCCTAATAAAACTGTGGCATATAAGAACGAAAAGTGTCTGGGTGTAAAACACAGTAAGGAGCGATTGACTGTTTTACTGTGTGCACTAATTCGAATGGATCTGAGAAATTTCTTCCGCCAGTATCAGGCAAATCAAAGCAACCTGGGTGTTTTAAGAACATTCAAAGAAACCCTGCGAATACAAAACGAACAACAACTCGGGGATGGCATCATCTATTATTATTGATAGGGTTAAGAAATTATATGCGAAAATGCGCAAGAAAAAACGAAAAACTCTACTTTTGACCGATCTTTGCCCGGCACAACCTCTAAATATTCTAGGACTTACGAATGTGTATGTTCATTTTTTACCAGCTAATTGCACAAGTAAGTTGCAGCCATTAGACCTGGGGATCATTCGCAGTGTAAAAGCATATTACCGAAAATCCTTAATTAGGAAATTATTAAATAATTTTGCTGACATAAAATAAATAAAAAAAATTACAATTTTGAAAGCCATACACATGATTACATCAGCATGGAAAAAAGCTTCTCTTTATACAATTGAAAACTACTTTCGGGTATTTGGAATTGGCATTCAAGAATAAATGCATATAATAGATGTATAATTCGAAACAGAAGATATTACCACCGAAGAGTGGAAAGGACTTGTTGGTGATGAAGATGTTTCAGTACAAGATTTTTTCGATTGTGACGAAGATGTTTTAATAACCAACTTCAGAAATTTAGATCAAATTTATGTAGACATTACAAATGTAAATGCAGCTTTAGATGAAGAAGATGATGACGAAGCTGATGATACAGAAAGCGAGACACCACCACCTTCTTACTCAAACGAGAATTCTGCTCTGGATATTCTTCGTCGACATTGCTTCATCAAATATGGAAGATGGTTCATTTAACCTTTTAAGAAGCTTCAATCAAGGGTACTAAACACAATACTGCCATTGAAACAATCTACACTTTTTGATTTTTTAAAAACTTGATTTGTTTAATTAAATGTATTACAAATATTTTTATTGTACTGTAAGTAACATAGTATACTGTAATGTTGTTCGTGTATAAATCCGTATAAATTCCCTTATAATGAAGGAGATTTGAATTTGTGCAATAAAAATGTGTAATAGTATATCTGTATCAATAAAAAAAATTAAATAAATAAATAAAAATAAAAAAAAAATTAAATAAATAAATAAACCATTTCTAAACACGCCAATATATTAAGAAATGTATTGACAGTCCTAAGCCTGTAAAGTGTGAAGGAAAATGTTTTTCAAATGCTAGTTTTCCACAAATTCTTTTTAAGGACGATGTCTACTTAAGGACGATTTTTCGAGGTTACTTGAAAGTCGTTAAATAGAGAGCCAACTGTATTTGATGAACAAATTTCCACGCATGAGTGGGGCCAAAATAAAAGAAAATATCTTTGTTGGACTTCAAGTAGAACGTCAAGATCCTACATGACTGAATGGTGTCGAGAAAGTAGCACGCAAAGCACTTTTAAAAAAGTGTATAAAAATTGTTTGGCAACCAGAAAGTATCAAAATTATAAAGTTATTGTGGAGAGTCTACTCTTCTCATTTAGAGCATTGGGATGCAATATGTCTCTAGATCTGTACTTCTTACATTCTCAATTGGACTTTTTCCGGATAATATGGGAGCTTTTTCTAATGAACATGTAGAAATGTTCCACAAGGATGCAGTTCAAATGGAAAAGAGGTATAGTGGCAAATGGAAAAAAAATATATGTTAGCAGATAACTACCAGAAACGTATACGGAAGACAAACAAAGAAAAACAATACAAAAGTAAAATGTCAACGAAATTACTTTTTCATGATAGGTGTTATTCTGTTTTTAACTAAGGTAATGGAGATAAATCATTTTTCAGGTTTTTATTGTTTTGTAGCATGATCAATGAATGTATTAGTTTTACATTTCACACTGTAATTTTAAAACTGTCTCTCTTAAAAATGGTACGTGATGGAGGAATTTCGATGATATGTTTGGAATAAAAAATGTCAAATTCATGAAGTTCACCTTTTTTTTAAGGTGAAAAATTTATTTTATTTTATTTTTATTTATTTATTTATTTATTTATTTTGGCCGATCTGTAAGATATACGAAATTACCCTTGTAAAAAATCTGTTTTTGGATGTCTTCAGCATTTTTAATTTGACAAAATGTACGAAAATTTGAATACCTCTATGAAAAAATCTATATCACACCCTCAAGAAAAAGCACTTTTTACACTTCTTGTATTAACTGTGTTAATACAAGAAGCAAGGGAAATATAAAATTCCTCGTACTAACCGCTACTCGTAACACCCATGAAGGTAATAAAAATCTAAAAAACTTGCACATAATTAAAATAATTTCTTGATTGGTCTAATTATCTCAATGCTAAAATTAACTTAATGCCATAAAGTTAACATGAATTATTCAGTCTAACCTTTGTTAGTGTCATTTCCCTTACATAAAATCACAGTACTGAAGTCAAAGAATTTAGAGAATTAGTAATTCCAAAGGACATGAACGACATACAGTAATGCTGAACACTTACCTTTCACTGGAAAAACTTGGCTAACATTGCAATAGTCAATGCAATTTTCGAGCTATTGATTCCACATCTCCTTTTTATTTTAATAGTGCAATAAGAGATGCGAAAAGACTGGTTAATATTATACAGAGTCCATGTTTTCGAATAACTAATTAAGATTCCGGATTTAAAAACAAATAAAGGTTTTCTTCTACGCCCCTTTTTTCCATGGCTCAGTTTCAAATTTTATAAAGAAGCGGTATTTGAAACGTTATCATACCTCCTTCCCTTCTTTCGTTTTTCCAAGATCTCTAGACATTCCTTTGCATATTTTGGGTAGGGGATCTCCTTGAAGTTTGAAATTCTGCCTGGTAAAACTGATAAATTACTACATTTTGACAAACGGTTGTAATGGAGAACTATTAGTGAGAAAACAGCATTCGATAAGAAAGAGATTTCTTTCCTAATTCTACCCTACTTTTTGTAAAAAACTAAATTGAAATGAACAAATGTTTTTCTCGCACTAGCAGTAATCTTGTTTTTGCATCTCGTAAAAAAACGCGAAAATCTTAATATAGTTTAAATAATGAACCATTCTTAACGCGCAAATTGCTCGTTTTAATCGTGTCTTTGTTTTAACTGCCCTCGTCTTGAACGAATTCGACTGTATTAAAAAATAATTCATCTCAAAACGGCCAATTTAATAGCCAAGATATCAAAAGCCGTATTTCATTTTCAGATTTTCAGATTTTCTGAACAACTGTTCCTTTTCTATCTCTTTTGTATAAACCAATTATTCTCTAATGCTAAAATTTCATCTTTGGGAAACAACAATGGATGAGCAGTTTAATTTCCATATGCTTTCCTGATGATCAGCATATACAAAATGTCTCATTAACAAAACTATATTTTTCTTGAAAAATGCACTTTTTAAATTAAAAAATAATCTTTTAAAGCCAATATTACAATACCGCACGCTTTAATGTAAAATAAATATTATTTTAGGGGATATGAAATAATCAATCTAATTTTATCCTCAAATACATTTCTTTTTCTAAAGAAATTATGAAGAAACTATGTGTTATACTTTTATCAAGAAATTCTTCCCTTTATTTTCAAAAATGCTTCATTTCAGAAAAGTCGGTATAATAAACTCTATATTAAATGTTTACCTAGAAATATTATACGTTCATAAAAAATATAAAAACCTATACTTATAGAAATGATTCATCCCGAAAATAATGTCATTTTAACATCCAAGATTGCAAAATAATGTGGCATTTTTGAAAGATTTCAACATTTTCCATACAATTATTCTTTTATTTTCTTTCCAATTATCCAATAAATCACGAATGCTAAATTTAATATCAGGAAAAATAATGCGCAGTTTAATTTCCACGTGCTTTCCTGATCATCATAAACATGTCTAAAATAATACAAAAGAAATTAACCCTTTGTTACTCAACATTTCCGATTTGTAAAATATTTACTCAGATGTTAGAATATATTATTTTAAGCATGTAAAAAATAATTTAAAAAATTTAAAACATAAAAATAAAAAATTATTGACTAAAAGGTACTTTTTTCCTATTTGCAATAAACAAAAAATTGCAGAATTCTCGAAATTGTATGTAATATTTTTCAATATTTTCCCAACAATTATTCCTCTCCTATCTTTCTTCTAATCTAATTATTTCCGAACGCTAAAATTTCATATCTAAGAAACAACAATGATGAGACATTTAATTCTCACGTGTTTCCCTGATGATCATTGTATACAAAAACCGAGCTGCAATTTTCCGTACGTCACTATCATAATGAATACGGAAACAACCAGATTTGGGAATTTCGACAGCTAATTTTTTGTTGCTCACAAATCGGATCGTAAACTGGACGGGTTAGAGGCCGCAATACAGGGTGAAAAATCCTCAGGTATTCGCCGACCTTCCGCTCAGAATTCAAGGTCGATATCTTGTCTTAAACTAAAGTGTGAGCAGAGAAGATCGTTCATATGTTGTTTCAATGGTTGTGGAGAAATGAAGGGGCAAACTAAACTTGGGCTTTTGGTGGTGATATTGGGATTGGTGTTGGGATGCGGGGATGCTCTGGATGGAAACGCTACGGGAATGGAGGAGGAAGATGTGGAGACGTTCGAAGAGGTGGAAAAAAATTTCAAGAGCGCCGTGGGAAATATTGTGAAGAAGATTTTACCGTATATTATGGAAGGTGGAGGTAATGCTGATGTTTCAGGACCGTGTAAGTCTAGTATTATGAAAATTATTGGAGGTGTTCGGCAACTGAGAGAATGGGCAATGAGATGTAAGTAGTTTTTTTTTTTTATGCGTTTTTTTTTTTTTTTTAATTATTCAGACATTGTATAAAAAGTACTATCTACCTATATATATATATTTTCAAATTTGAGAAAAATTTCACTCAAAGATATTTGAATGATTTACGAAATATCAGAAACTTCCATTTAAAGACTAATGAAGAAACTCAGAAGTTATAAGATATTTTTATCATATTAGTAATAAAATTTCTGCAACTTTCATTTAAATAAATGTAGACATTATGAATATATAAATAGTTTCGATTATATTAGTAATAATAAGGCAGGATTATTAAAAAAAGTAATGTGCCTATATATGCAGTCATTTTAGTTTTTAATTTTATTATAACGTTTCAAATTCAACAATATACTCAACGTATTGATTTTGACTAAGAACTTGTTCATCATTTTTTTTTTTTTTTTTTTTTTTTTTTTTTTTTAGTTAAGCAGCAACTCGCGTTAGGAAAAAATTATGCAACACTTTATTTTGATTATAAAGAAATTGTATCACCCAACAGAAAATAGGTAATTATATTTCAATTTGCACCAGGATTACAGTTTTTTTTTTTTTTTCCTGTTAGATTAGGGACTATACAATACTCACAGTTTTTAAGGCTCGTGTAAAACATCATCAAAGTGTACTTCGCTAATAAAATTTGTCTTTAATTTCGTGTTTCGTGTTAATTACAGAATAGGTTTCAAATTCGCATTAGCAGATAATATCATCCATTAATAGATAACAAATAATTTTCATTAATTAATAGATATTATAATTTATTAATGAATAACAAATAATTTTCATTAATAAATAATAAAGTACAATAATATTTGAATATTATTGATATTGCATACAGATGTTATTATAAAGTATGAGTATTAAAATGTTATTCAAAATTAATATTGATTGAATAAAAATAGGATTAAAGGCAACAAAAATGTCTTAATAACACCATAAAATTAAGAAATGTGCCATGCTTTTCGGCCTTTTGGTTTTTCTACCACACTGAAGCAGAAGCAAGACTACCTCTGCCCCTTCAAAGTGGTAGCATGTCTTCTTTGCGCCTGATGAAGAAAGACAACGTTCTTTCGAAAGCCGTTGCGCATTTCTTAATTATATGATATTATTATTATTATTATTATTATTATTATTATTATTATTATTATTATTATTATTATTTTGCCTTTATTGTATTCAAAATTTTAAAAATAGAATAACTGAAAAATATGTAATTCGGTTGCATGGTTGATACCAATCATGATACAATCTTTTAGTAAATAATATTTCGTATATTATTACTAGATTGATTTCTGATGTATTTTTAATGCATGAATTAATGCTTTATAAATCTGCATAAATTATATTTTACAAAGGTAATAGAATAGCTATTTTGTTTTGTTTAAACTGTGACGATTGGATTTAATTATGATGATAAGGTTTATTTTTATTTTTGTTGTTGTTTTCTTTAAGGTATGATTTATTACATATAAGCAAGTTAATACAAAATATAAACTTTTGTTTTCTGGACGCTGTGATTGATATCGATGAGTTACAAATTTATTGTTATTTCTTTTTTAAAAAATGAATTCAGCAGAAATGAATGTTTTCTCTCTAAAAATCAGACAGGGGGGGTCTAGAGGAAATGTTTTGAAATTAACTTTAAATAAATAACTGATAACAAGTATAAAAAAAGAGCGTAATAGCATTTCTTTAATGATAGATAATGGTACATTTTTTTAGAAACTTGTTTGCATTCGTCAACTACATAATGATATTTTCTTTTCTGAGAGAAACTCGCACTATGTAACGACTACAAATAATTTTAGTGATTTCTAATACATTTCATCGATTAATTTGCATAAGTTAATTTTACCGACATAACAGATAATTTTTGTAATTAAAACTGAATGTAATAAACTGGACTTTAAAACCACATTATAGAAAATTTTATATAAAATTAAATCATATCTATTAATAACAGAAAAGTATATGTATTAAGAAAAGATAATCTTGTATTTCAGGAATATACTTTTCTTTACATATTTAGAAAGCATAGCCAATTTTACAAAGTGAAAAGAAAATATTGAACTTGATACTTTCTCAACCATATAATTATACATATATATTTTTTGCTATTGAAATATATGTAATGCAACTTTTTTTTAAGTTTAATATTTTTTCAAACATTTATTGATAGATTTTATGCAATTGAAAGATGTGCAGTGAAAAATCTTTTTGAATTTAATATTTTCTCAACCGTTTAATTGTGGATAGATATGCTGCTGAAAGATGCGCGGTGGATTTTTTTTAAGTTAATATTTTCTCACCCATTTATTTATGGATAGATTTTATGTTGATAAAAGATGCGCAGTAAAAATCTTTTTTTCAAAAAAATTTTGATTTACGAATAAAATTATAATATATATATTTTTTCTTTTATAATAATAATAATAAGAAGAACAAGAACAAGAAGAAGAATGATAATAAATCATATTATATATATATTAATCAAAATATTGCTGTAGATCTTTTGTATAAAGGCTTGTAAATACCCATTTACTGAGTTAGTTATAATGAACGAGTCCTTCCTAAATTTTATATTATTAAAACATATTTTCTAATCTACATTCGAATATCAAAAGAGAAAATTACTGAGATTTGAATTTTCTTTAATTTAAATAGTGGGACATAAAGTGTTAATTTAATCCACCTCAAGAAAGAACAATAAAAATTGCATTTTATATATTTAATGAACTATGGAATCATTTATTCTTTGAATTACAATTCAAAGTTTTTTTTTTTTTTTTTTTTTTTTTTTTAAATCGTATTTAATATTTATTACTATGCATCAAACATTTGTATTAACGTTTACTAATATTTAAATAATTCTTAATACAGAATATACAGTTTGCTGATGTATAAATGAAATTTTGAACAGATGCATTAGTCTATTTTTAAGAAATTTTTATTACTTTATTTTTAAGAATATGTCATTTTTTTGTGGTAAATACATATTCTTCTCATATAACTCAAATATACAAAAACACTTTGCGAAATACTACTTGCGTAAATCTCTAATTACTAATCACAAGTAATCAAATTATTTTCGAAAATTTTCGGTTCAAAAGTTGTTCATATTTTATGGGCAACGTATTTGTTTCAACATTTTTGTTTTATCAAACATACTTAAATATTCGGGAGACTTCCGTAAATCTCTAACTATGAATTAAATTATTTAAAATTTCTATTTAAAAATTAATCACCTTTAAATTGAAAACACTTTTAAACTAATAAAAAAAAAATTTATTTGTTACTTTTTTTTTATTACATGATAATATTTTATAAATAACCGTAATTTCCGGCGTATAAGACGCGACTCACATAAATCTGTTTCAGACCAAAAATCTTATTTAACAAAATGTAACTTACTTCTACTTGGTACTTTTTAGACTTCATTTATTAAATAAAATTTCTGGTTTGAAACAGACTTATTTCATCTGCGGCTTATAAGCCAGAAATTATGGTGCACTTGAAACTATTCAGAATAAAAATAGTAATTTGGAAATATTTTACTTATTTTTACACACCTGGTATTTCTTTAGAAGAAGTAAATAATTTTATACGTTAATTTAGAGTTTCATATCACAGTTATGGCAATAATAATAATCTTCCTGAAGCAAGTTTTATTTAAACCACGCGGGTGAAGGGCGTTCGTTGACAAGCAGGGATCACCGCTAGATAAAGAAGGACAGTAACCGAAAGTTGAAATTCTAGCAACATTTGTTGTGATGTTTTTTCTTTAAAGAGTGTCCGCATAAACGAAAATTTAATAGTGTTATGACGTTACAAAAACTAGTCGTTGGGGGCCACCGTAATACTTACCCATCATGGATATGCATAAAAAATATATGAAAATAAAACATGTGTAAACTATTTATAAAATGCATTGCAATTCGAATAAAATCGTGGATTGATGACGTCCTAAACTTTAAATGCTCTATAACTCCAAAATTGATACTCATATTAACTAACGGTTTACTGCGTCGGATTAAGCGTCTCATTTCCAATTAAAATATATCTTTGAATTGGAGTTTGAATAAAATACACGGTCATGAAAAATCGAAGAGTTTGGAAAATATAATTACAAATATCTCGGCAACTAAGTATTCGATCGACGTCATTCTTTATGTAAAATTTATATTTTTTAATGTCTTTTATATTCACTCCTTAAAATAAACAATTTCGAAAAATTTTATTTACCTTTTATCAGAACGAATATTTCGAGAGTCCGAAAAAAATAGTTCCGGATAATCGAGGTTCCTGAAATTCAATAAGCTTTTTACCATTGATACATACTAAGTACATACCAAATTTCAAGTCCCTATCTCAATTTGTTAGGGAGATAGAGCGTTTACAGACACACACACAGACAGACGGACGGCAAATTTTTTTTTTCTAAAAACGTGTTTTTCGGAATCTTCAGTGCCCGAAACGTGTAAATCCGTCAAAAAAGTTTTTCGATTTTCTTAACGATTGCAAGACTTACCCTATACTACGTATGATGGGTAAGTAATTGTAGAAATTCGACTGCTCGTCTTAAAAATATTTTTTATTTATTTAAATATTTGTTTTAGATTTCGCATTAAAATTTTTATACTGAAGTCTTTAATTGCATTTCGTGTAATACTGATTTTCTGAAGCTAACGATGAAAAAAAAAATACATTTCATGAACCATTTATGCATATGTTGACAATTGTAAAATTTTGAGCCATTTGTGAATGATAAATAAAAAATTAAATAAATGAGAAAGGTTCATGAAATACAACGATTTTTTTTTCTTTTTATATGGATCATATTTTATCTTTGCTATTTATACTGATGAAGTAATTGTTTAATTGTATACTCCAAATAATAGAAAAAAGCAATGTGTTATATGTATTAAAACATTCATACGTAAATTCTATGAAAAATTTTATGTATATTTCAAAATATCCCAAAGAAATTGAATAGTTATTGGGAGAAAAAACAAGCGCACCAGACAAAGATTTTCAACAGTAAAACTTTATGCTGATTTAATACGTTAGAAGAATTTTTATGCATAGATATATATATTCAAATACATCTAATAAAAAATATATAAACGGTCCATAGACAGACAGACAAGCCCACATATGAAGATTAATGCAAAATGAGCTGAAACATTTCAGAGTTTTATTTGCTTAAAGTTCCTTTTTATAACGTAACTAGTCGTTGGGGGGCACCGTAATACTTACCCATCATGGATATGCATACTATAAAATATGAAAATAAAACATGTGTAAATATTTATAAAATGCATTGCAATTCGAATAAAATCGTGGCTTCATGACGTCATAAAATTTAAATGCTGTATTACTGAATTGCGTAAAAGAAACATCTCCTTATAACTCCAAAATTGATAATCATATTAACTAACGGTTTACTGCGTCGGATTAAGCGTCTCATTTCCAATTAAAATATATCTTTGAATTGAAATTTTAATGAAATACAGGGTCATGAAATATCGAAGAGTTTGGAAAATATGATTACAAATATCTCGGCAACTCATTATCCGATCGACTTCCTTCTTTATGCAAAATTTATGTTTTTTTATTGTCTTTTATATTCACTCCTTAAAATAAGCAATTTCGAAAATATTTATATACATTTTAACAGAACGTATATTTCGAGAATCCGAAAAAAATTGTTCCGGATAATCGAGGTTACTGAAATTCAATAAGCTTCTTCCCACTATTACATACTAAGTACATACCAAATTTCAAGTCGCTACCTCAATTTGTTCGGGAGATGAGCGTTTACAGACACACAGACACACAGACAGACGGACGGCAATTTTTTTTCTTAAAATATGTTTTTCGGGATCTCCAGTGTATGAAACGTGTAAATCCGTCAAAAATTTTTTTGGTTTTCAAAAGGATTACAAGACTTACTCTATATTACGTATGATGGGTAAGTAAAAGTGATAACATTTTATCATTATTTCGAAGAATAGTGAAATTGCAAGTGATATAGATAAAAAGTTTAAATTTTTTTACATGTTTTTCAACTTAGCTGAAATGTGTTTAGGTTCACCTGTCTGCCTGATCGTCCACGCTTCAACTTCTGTAAATATACTCAGATTACCATTAAATTCATATATATTATTTAGATATACTATGATATGTTCTTATTAAAAATGGTGAGTGTAAAATTTATCGTTCATTTAAAGGAACACTCAAAGTAATTCGGATATGTTATGTTCTATTGGCGATAGTTGTTTGAAGTGCATTTGAATAATTGACGCTTCTTCCAAAATCCTATGCACTGTCGATATGTGCTACAACATGATTTCTATTTGAGAATGGTGCGCTTATCATTTACTATTTTTGTTTACAGAGGCACACAAAAGAATTTGATTAAAATACTGTGTTTAGGCATTTAATGTTTGATGTAGGCTTTAACGATGGTATCCTATTTCTAACATAATGACATAGGGGAAGGTGGACTAAAGTGATCCTGACGGGCAAAACGATCCACATATGTTTTCTTCTAGACAGGCCACGCTATCTACAGTGTAACACATAAACTAGTTGTGATAAACAAAAAAGAAGCAATGACGGTATTAAAGCGATCACAGTATTACGCATCTGAATAGAATACTTTTAAAAATTGGTTTTTATAACATCTTTCATAAGGTAGGCACTAACTTTCATATTTATTTAGGCTATAGTCTTTCATGTACATAAATATGACTTAGTTTACTTAATGGAGTATGTTTAAAGATGTGAATTACACTTATGTATTGTCATAATTACTTTATATCCTTTATTTTACAGATAAAAAAACAATTTACAATTATTTTTAAATGAAGGATCATTTTGCCTTATGGTGAAGGTATATAAAATGATCCTTTGGACACTTTTTAAAAAATCTAGTTTTTAGATTTTTTTTTCATTACTCAATTTGGGTTTAAAGTATTATTGAAATATATTTATAATACAAAATATAGTGTAAAACATACTAGCAAAGGGCCAAAGTTTTATTTAAACAGTTATGTTATTTTACACAAGTTTTTCCCTTAAGGGAATCATTTTAGGCCACCTTCCCCTAAATATACGTTGTTTGGTTGCACAATAACATATTCCCTATAGAAAATATTACATGCAACATTTATCGGTATTTATTTATTTATTATTATAGAGCCACATAAAAGAATTTAGATGCATTACTGTCCAGTCCATGAGAGATAATTGCATGAAATGCGTTTTCAATTGTGTTATGCGCTTTTTAATTTTACTAAATGTTAGAATTTTATGTGGTGTGTATAAATTAATACATCATTTACAGGACTGAACAAAATAATTTGAATTTATTTTCGTCTATCGGCGAGAACTGCTGAATGTGTATTTTCATTCTGTTACGCGCTTTCTAGTTGAACTAAATGTTAGTATAATTTGTGTTACGTGTATAGTTATTATAAGTAAATTTATATACATAGGGTTGCACAAAAAAAAAAAAAAAAAAAACTGATGCATTCCCGTCTACGAACGGCAATTGCTGAGCATGGGTTTAAAATATGTTATGCATTTTTTAAATTGTTTAATTAGATATTTTCTTTCATTGTTCGAAACATAGAGTTTTGCAATAATATTCTAGTAATATTGGAAAGTGTTTCATAGTCTATGCGTAGCGCATAATTTTTCTTTCTTCTTCTTCTTGAAACGAAAAGCGAAAGATAACTGCTGTTTCTGTTAGCAGGAAAATTTTAAATCGCTTTTACTCTCTTCGACTTCACTAACTTGTAACAAATGATAAGCGGCTTTGTTAATGATGCAATAGTGGTAAATATAAAATTGGAAAATCACTATGTTTAAGAATATTTATTTTTGATAATGTAGATTTTGCAATGCTTTGTTTAAAAGGTAGTTTTACAAATTTTACGTTACATTTAAGTTTGTGATGATCCTTGGACAATCAGTATTGGTTATCTAAACATTTCTTTTACATTTATGTAATATTTTGTAGTATAATAGAGCTGATAAAATCATTTTATGAGCTTTTGATTCTACATTATATTTGACATGTTCTGAAGCATTGGAATTTAATATAAATGCATATATTCATATAATTAATAAAATAGATATATGTTTACTGCAATTTCTCTATCAGAGGTAATTCTCGGGACAAATTTAACGGTCCACAATTGGTTCAACAGTACTTAATGAAGTAAACCTGAAGAATGATATTTAATTACGACCAGAAATGTAACAAAGCCACACCATTTAAAACGCATTTCGAAATTTAAAATTGAAGGACCTTAAGTCTTCCACACAAAATGCAACAAACATTTGAAGACACGCGTTAATTTAAACGTCACCATATATTTGTCTATAAAATCTAACGCAATATGAGTTGTTCAAGAATCTAAACCATCACTTACATTTTATATGGGTCGCAAAACTAGTCCCATAAAAATTTAAGTTTTGTTGATAGTTCTTCTTATTATATCATTATTGCATTTGCGCACTTAATCCTACTGCATTATATTTTCTAAATAAAATTCTCTAAAAATGGTATTTTCTAAAAATGGAGCACATGTTTAAATAAAAAAAAGGAGAAATGGAAGTTTAGAATGTTTATCACATCTGAAAAACAGTGCGAAGCATTTTTTTCTAATGTTCGAGTCAATGGGCTTCTATAGTTAATAATAATGCATATTCGTGTTTCACTAGATAACAATACAACCAGTTCACCTTCTGTAAAACAAGCTAAAAAAAGTAAGTGGATAATTGATAGTATCTAAAACATATATTAGTCACTTTCTAAAGCTCACCAACTTTAAATATTTCCGACTTCTTTGACATATTTAGGTCAAGTGCGCCATTATTAAAAAGAAGTTTTCGAAGTAAAGCAACTTCATTCATAATTTGTGATTCCGAATATTCTAAACATTGTAAAATTGGCTTATCATATACTATAGTTGTATTTCTCTTATAGTATCATATACAAACAACGTATTACCAGTTTTCATAAAGTAGGATGATGAGAGTTTTGAAATTTAGTAGTAAAATTTGTATTGCATATTGCAATGTTATTTACATACTTTTATGATAAAGACATAACTTCAATACTGTGGCCGGTTCAAAATTTCGATTTTTTTTTTTTATGTTTCTTTGAAAGAACTCTTTATACAAACTAAAATCATAATTTATTAGTTAGAAATAAATATCGAAAATAAAATTGAAATTTTGGACATAGAGAAGTAGAGCGCGCTACAGGTACGAAAACTTTAAACCCTTTTATTATTATTATTATTATTATTATTAGAACAGCATTTTAAAAATCGGTGCGCACTCTAGCGCAGCCAACTGTCAATAAATCGACTTCAATATATTTTTTAATTTAATCGTCATACATTTTTCTAGTGAAATGAGTAGGATATTCTCAAAATATCGATATCTCGCTTTCCTGAGTAACTTTAAGAAAAGAAACTTTTGGTTGAAAATTTACATTTTACTTGGAATCGATGCCATTTCACTGAAATGCATATTTTATAAAATAGCTTCGAAACTATAATCGAACATAGCACACATCTCATATTTTGCTTTTGAGCCAATTTCTTTTTTGTTTTGTTCTTCTAGGTCAAATCTAGGATGAGTTATTGCGTCCACCGCTTTAGCATTCTTTTAAAATGCTCTCTCGCGAATCATCAGCCAAGCAGTCATTTCCCAATATATATATAATAAATTAGTGTAAAGGAATTTTTCTAAAGATTTCACGTTTCTTTTTAAAAAATGTCCCAATATTTCAGGGGAGTCAAAGTGCTGTCATCGCTTAAATTATTTTTAGAAAATAAATAGTTTTATAGCGCACAGAACAATTTAACTATGTAGTTTATTTTAAAATTTTCTTTTAAAATTACTATAGTGTCTTTCTTGTTAATTCTTAATTTGATTTCTTTTTATAGTCCTGCACACGTTCAGGTATTCTGATTTTTTCTGAAATCAACCCCTGAATCGGGTTCCGGTATTTCCATTTTGTTTTTTATTAAATACCACAATATTTTTAGATTTTTTAATATGAATAAATATATACATTTGGTTTTCTGCATCAAAGATAACATTAATATCGGAGACATGTTTGTAGACTATTTTTCCATAAGTGTATTGAAATATAACTGGTACTTTCTTTTATTTCGGGTTTCAGGTCAGGTTCTAGTTTCAAATTTCGGGTTTTGGTTGATGTGTGTCAAGTCTGGCTCAGGTTTGTGCTAGGTCGTGGGCTGACGAAAAATGTTTTTATCTGGTTTGGGTCGCCTGAACCCTTTTGTACTTACATCCATATGGTAGAAGAAAGACTATTCAGTAAACATTCACATTTTCAGAGTTACATAATAAACTAGCTTTAAAAAGCAGTATAAATAGATCATAGCAGTAGTCGTAATGAACTAGTACTTTGAAAAATGATTGAAGATGGTTCTCAGATTGTAGAATGTTTAATTATAAGCCTAGTACCTTTCGAAAATAAGAAGTTTTTAGTTATTGACATATAGGGTTTACATACACTAGTTGAATTAAAGGAGCGCAGCCATATAATATTAAATACAGGGTGATTATAAAAAAACTATACCGATATATGAGCTCCTAACTGTCATCACAGAAACTGAATGAAATTCTGGCCTAAAGTATTTTGAGGTATGCACTCAAGAATCATGTGAAAAACAACAGTTAAATTCTAACAGTTACGGTTACAGTGACAAAATTTCGAAAATTTTAAATGCAACACCTACTTTTCTTTATTGGAATGTGATCTTCATAGTGAAAAGACATAAAAAGCGTTGGAACGGTACCTGTAGCACGAAAATCGCTGGCGCTAGACAGACTAAGCAGAATAGTGAAAACAAACAATAAGGACAGAGAAGCAACAGAAAACAAAACATTTTATTGTGTTTCATACATTTTCCATTTCACACACGACGACACTTTACATGCGGTGGATAGCACTGAACAATAAAATGTTTTACTTTCTGTTGCTTCTCTGTCCTTTATTGGTTGTTTTCACTTTTCTTCTTAGGCTGCCCAGTACCGGCGATTTACGTGCTACAGGTACCGTTCCAACGCTTTTTATGGTTTTTCACTATGAATATCACATTCCAATTAAAAAAAGTTGGTGTTGTCATTTGAAATTTTCGAAATTTTGTCACTGTAACCCTAACTGTTAGAATTTAACTGTTGTTTTTCACGTGATTCTTGAGCGCATACCTCAAAATACTTTAGGCCAGTATTTCATTCAGTTTCTGTGAACGGTATGACAATTAGGGGCTCATATATCGGGATAGTTTTTGTATAATCACCCTGTATTTAGTTGTTAAAATTAAGATTTTTGTTTTACGCTTGATGATCACTAATGTAAAAGAAATTGTGTAAAGTACAGCTTACTTTACACCATAATTATGGAAATTAATTTAAATAATCATAAAGTAAAGCATAAAAAATAAATATACATCCATTTGGTAAATATTATTAAATCAAGCTATTTACAAAAAAAATTGAGGCCGTGTCAAGTAATTATTACTAAATAAGAATTTAAAAATAATACCTAATTATTTTATCCTAATGTATAACTAATAAAAAAATCAAATTTAGAGATCAAAGAAAATTAGAGTAATAGATATCTGTAAAAATATCTTATAAATGATATAATTCTTCATTATCAAAATTTAATCTGAGAAATTTCAGAATAGGTTTCAAAGGAAAATACAAGATAATTTTCTTTTCATGCGTCACGGAAACATAATCAGCGTTTGTTTCATTCGAGTATTCTGCGTTTCAACTTATGCTTAATTTAGTATTTTTTTTTTTTTTTTGTAAAAAGATTTTACATTTTTTTTTCAGCATAGTAAAAAAGCCATCTAATTTTTAAATAATATTGTGTAAACTTTGATGGGTAAATATTAGCATACTTAACGTAATTAATACCTTAAAAAGCCAAGCCAAGAAAAAGGCATAACCTTAAAAAATATGTGGAATACACGTTGTTAATTCGTCCCTAAATTATCATAAATAAAATGCACTAATACTAATTGATAGGGAATATTGTCTAACTGTTAAATGGTATGAAATAAATTATACTTTGAAAATTGTCCTCATACAGAAATGTGTACTAACTTTAAAATTATCAGTAATAATATTCAATTTCAGCAACATATTGTTAATATTTTTTAATTATTTTTTTTAGTTATTGAATTTCAAACCATAGGAAAAGATTTGAAATTGAATACATAAAATATATACATTTTTAACTTATAACTTTAATTTATTTTTGCATTTTTTTATTTATATTATCTGAAATTATAATTCTGACATGATGTTTTGTAAAATTTAAATACATTTATTTTTCTTATTTTATAATAATATAAAATAAAATGTAATGTTAATTGCAAAATTAATATTTGAAAAAATTATGAATAATAACATATAATTTTTTACTGCAACAAATTAAATTATTCTTCTCATATGCATATGAATTTATTTAGCCAATTATTCTTTTAGGAGTACATTTTTTGTTTAAAACCAAAATGACATATACTTAAAAGATGATATAGCATTTGAAACAACGACGGATTTGATTAAGTTACAGTTTAATTGCTTTTAAATATAAGTTGTCTTTACTATTTCTCTATATAGAGAAATTATTTTTCATTTGTAGCTCTATTGTAGCATTGAAGAAGTAATCGTTATGAATAATCATAGATTACAATAAATAAATTTCAATTTATTATTTATGATTGTAAGCTAAAATTTAAAAAAATACACTAAATTAAAAGATACATTAAATATTTTTATGGGATAATTAAAACTTAAATTAATTTGTTGTATCATAATACGTGGAATTCATCTAATATAATTTTAGTTGGTTGATTGGTTGATTTTTGGACGGCCGATTATCTACATGAGGCATATAGGCCCTAGGGGGATGTGCCCTCCGTGGAGGTCTTTCAAAGGGATCCTAACCCGTATTTACGGCAAGGTTCGAAGAAAACCACGGAAAACTCCGAACGGTTAGGTCGATGAGCGCGAAAGGGGTTTGAACCCAGTACCTCTTTGAGAGCGGAACCTCTCCGCCACTGGGGGGGGGGGGGGCTAATAATATTTTGAAAAAATTTGCAGTGTGTAAGGGAGCTCGGGATTAATTATCATTAATAATTTTTTATTTGAAAACGGGTGTGTCTGTTTCCTATTACGCATGAATAATCATCCAGAAAAATCTCAAACGTAAAATAACGACACTTAATATTTGGAAAAAAATCTCATAAAAATGTTGTAATATCATTTAATATTAGATCCTGTTCAAAATAGATTGTTACAGGTAATTTTTACACATTATTGTTTAACTTACCTTTGCTTTTGTATGTAAAGGTGGAAATTCGTAATCGATGTTTCATTTATTTCCCGATGTGCTAGAATTGTATATAAAAAAAAACATACACAGGTGTGTTTCCAATAGCAATACAATATTTTAATATTTTAAGAAATTCATCATAGATTAATAAATTAGTTTTATTGAATTTTTCTGTTAAACAAACGTAGGTTATAAATCGCTAAATACTCTTTAAGGCTGTATACGAGTTAAAACAACAATAGAGTTAATGATGAGGCAAACCACGCTCACCAAAATATATCACCTGGCTGTGAAACTGCAGCAACGAAATATTTTAAACACCAAAAAGAGGAAAATGTAAATAAAATATAAAAAAGTCTAATTTATACTTAAAAAGTAGGATTTAATCAATTAATAGTTTAGTATTAATTAAATTATGATTATACATTGAAAAAACAATTTAGAAATTCGGAATAGATAGTTTAATTAATATTTTTGTTTACTTTCCTGCTGCCAAAATATTTCAAATACCTTTCAAAAATATTACAAATATTCAAATAAATTCAGTAGTTTGCGCTTTCTACCAAGCGTAAATCATAGCTTTTAATTTTTCATAATCATGGTCCACGCCAATTAACGTATTGTAACAGAATTTGTTTGGAACAACATGAAATTAGGCGTTTATATATTTTCCAATTTTGCTTTTCTAATTTTTGCTTTTTCATCCTTTTAAGTATAATTCCGTCAGTGTCCATTCCATTGCTTTTTATAATGTCTTATCCTTCGTTCTTCACATGTTTTTTCATTTTTAGATATACATATTTTTTTTTTCAATTTGTTTGTACTTTTATACTTATTTTATGTTCCATTAACTTTTGAACAAATTAGTAGGATTCCTTTTTTGTCAGGGCTGTTTCACTTAAGTGATCAAAAAGAATCATGTATATTCTTAAATTTTCAAATACTAAAAAATGTAACAATAATTAAAATTAAATAATTAAAATTATTTAAATTTGTTTTATTTATAGTGAAAGTTATTAAAAAAAACTGCTAATATTGATTTATTATTCAAACAACAACTAAAAACAAAGAGTAAAAATCTGTGACCTTTTTAATGTAGAAATGCAAAATGTCTAAATAATTTAAAGGGACTATTTATGATTTTTTCACCCAGTACTTCATATTAACAATGCATTTACATTCGTGGTAATCCGATAAAAAACGTCAAATTCAATCTGTTCCAAATCAAAAAAGATTTTTTTGTATTTCTAAGTATCTCTATATACATCAATATTGAAAAAGAAAGAAAACTTTAAACCAATTATGATATTACGAGCGAAAAAGCATTTAATGGTGAAAATTATATTATATTTGAAACGATATATTTAAAATGTCATATTTAGAAGGATTTCCTACAGCATCTAAAAGAAAACTTTCTTCTAAACTTTCTAAAAGTTCGGGTGGCAGCGACACAAACAGCCGTCAGCTGTTATGACAACAGAAGATACGACCTTGGACATAAAAAAATTACCCAGTCAAAGGGAAATCAAAGGCAACCCGATTACAGAAGATCACCGCTGGTCCTAATAATATCATTTAATCTTCTGTTATCGACTAATCTAGAGAGTTTTAGAAACTGTGGGGGTCTGAAAGTGCGTTGGCGAACGTATCTCCTAAGGGGCAGAGCCATCTATTAAATAAATAAATAAATAAAAACAAGAAAGAACAAGAAAAAATAGACATATTAAAAATTTTATAGCGTGTTTACCAAATGCGTATATCGTATACACATATTCAGAATTTAAAAAATAATAATAATATTAAATAAAATATTGAAAAATTCATTAAAACGTATATAATACATGCTCTAAAATAAAGGTAAACTCATTCTCAAAAATAAACATACGCACTGATCAATAGAGTTATCCTTAGAAACTGAAATTAGCATTTATTTTTTGTAGAATGATTTAATCGGAGTAATTGTGAAACCTTAGCTAATTTTTGCCAATCAAACATTTTCAACGAGCAATTTTCTTGTCAGTCAAGTTTTTCACGCTTACTTTGAGCTAACACATCTTATTTGATGAGATAATTTCATTTAACACTTGTATTTATCCTTCAAAGGTAATATTTCATTAGCTGTGTACAGTTTCGGTTTTTGCATAACATTTAATTTGTAATTTTTGTTTTTAGCCTAATGAAAACATAATTGGTACCATAATTATTTTAATTTACTTAATTTATTTAATTCATATATTTTGCCTTTATGCATGTTATATTAACATAAAATACATAAATATATTCCATATAAATAGGCCGAAATGTACAGTTTGTAAATGTATTGAACTATTTAGAGTATTTTGAATCTACCATTACAATATTTTGAAAACTCAGTTTCCCTAAAATTATACAGAAAAAAAATTACATTAGTACATTTAAAAGCCATTACTTATTATGTGAAAAATGGATTTTTAGATTGAAAAGTGGTATACTTTTTTTAAGTATGGCTTATACTTCTTATGAATAGCATTCTTTTGTAAAATTGTAATATGACGTAACATGAAAAAAAAAAAAGGTAGTTTA
Source organism: Maratus michaelseni (assembly GCA_963931845.1). NCBI lineage: Eukaryota > Metazoa > Arthropoda > Arachnida > Araneae > Salticidae > Maratus > Maratus michaelseni. Next base: position 312,430,443 of record OZ007587.1, on the reverse strand, counting down.
AATTACGTTTAAACTTAATAAACAGATAAAGCTAATTTTGTGATTTTTTTAAAAAGTTTCTTCATTGCGTTATAATCATAGTACATTTAAGTACTTTATGTTATATAGCAACAGACAAAAATACTAGTACTGTATCATGTACTATGTGTAAACTCGTCCATTATGGTGCGTGAAAAAATATTTAATTCTGAAATGCTACAATTGTTATTTCTCATTTATGTTAAAGAGTTTGTTACACTAGGGCATAAGTAAATTCAAAATAAAAATAGATTTAAAAACTCAAAACGTTTATTTCAAAATAGCAAAAGAGAATCATCAACTACATAGGGGAAAGAAGGGTTAAACCGCATACCTTATTAATTTTTGATTTCTGAAGCCAAAATTTCTAACCGAATTTGATATAACTTTGCGTACATACTCTTAATTTTTCCTTGTACCTTAATAACATGCTAAAGATATGATTAAATTATCACATTTTTGTTAACAAATGATAATTTATAAAATGTCACATCATCCAGTCTTACCGCACCAGTGGAGTAAAACTGCATGGATATGTAAATCTTAAAGAAAATGAAAAAGTTTAGAACTTCTTTTAAAAATGAATAATATTTCTTTTATTTTATGCTTTATCTAATGATTTAATATTTGAAGACAAATTAATAGTTATATTCATTACAGTTTGAGAAATTGCATTAAAGAAATTCACTTCTTTATCAGCTTTAAAAAACTCATAATCACTCTTGTTCGTATCTTTTGACTGCCTTTTTCTTCAAACATTGTTTGCGGGCTCTTCAATTATTATTTTCCAGTTTTATTTTTTATACCACGTAGGATATTCAGTTTTACTCTAAGAAAATAAGGATCGCAAAACAAGACATAAAACTGCATCTATAAATGTAACAGTTTCATTATAAGAAATAAATCCTTATTAAATATGTCGCAAACAATAATGTAAAATGTTTCAATTACTTTAAATATGTTTGTATTAAAAAAAATTTTATTACTAGCAGACATCAAAACAAAACAAGTGGGTAACTGTGATATAAGATCACACAAATGGTTTCGTTTAATATTCCTTTCAAAACACTTTATCCTTCCTTTAATAAATCCAAATAAATTTCATTTTCAAATTAAAAAAAAATTAAGGTTTTTTTATAAAGTAAAAATTTCCGGTCTATTTTTCTCGTTTTCGAAAATCTGAAGCGGTCCGATAGCGGACGAAGCCCACTATTATACTCTGTCATAATAATATCTGTCATGTGGACTAAATGCGATATTAAAAAAAAAAAATCAATTTCAAAATTAAACATGTTGTATAGAGACCTTCAAAATGTTAGACGTCATATTAATTTTCTTTTTAATTCTCTAATGACGTCATATTAAGCTGCTTTCTGTATTTACACATACTCATACTCCTTGTTTTATTGAGAAATGTCTGAAAATTTCAGTTTTATTACCAATATGACGTCATATTAATCTTTTTTTCAATTGGTGAAACTTTTTATTTCATTTTCATTTTTCATGTGAAAATCTTTTAATAGAAAATTAATTATTGTAGAAAGAATTTTATTGCGGATTTTTCATTGTTGGCAACTGCTATAACAAAAACGTTTAAATTTAATAGGAAAACTCTGTTAGATTTTTGGTTTTTTATCTCCAAATATTAAAATTATTCCAATTTTTTCCAATTTTATGATTTTGAGCTTCATAACAGGTATTTAGCTATAAGTACACAAAATTTCATGACTGTAAGTTACATAGTTTCTGAGAACCAGCTCTGTGACGGACAGACAACGAAGTGGGAGTAGTAGGGTTTCGTGAGATGAACGAAACCCTAAAAATGATAAAATAAACTTTCCAACACAGAAACTACACAAATGCCAGTATGGATATAACGAAAGAGCTGCTAATTTTTCTTGTTCAGATATAAAGTATTTCAACCATTAGATGCGAGTGAGCTGCTCACTTTCAGTCAAACTGAGATATCCGGTTTTCAACTCGACTATATATTTTCTATCGGAAATGTTTCAAATATATCAAATTAAAGGCTTGATGTTAAAAAAAGAAAATTTATTGATCAAGTTTGCTCATTTTTCAGCAAATTTGCACCCTTTTTCTATGTATCTGTCTAAATTGCTTCATTGTTCAAATTCTCTCTTTCTTCATTGTTGAAAATGTTTTAAAAGGATAGCATAAAAATTTAAATATGAAATAATGTATGTAAAAAAAAAAGAATAGTCACAAGCAAATCTACGAATTATGCTAACAATGTCTAATTAATTTCAATTAGTAAACATAGAATACATGCTCTACAAAAAAAAAAAAAAAAAAAAAAAAAAAAAAAAAACAGAAAGTTTTCCTCACACAGTGGAAACGTTTACGGAAGATTTATCTAACCTCGTAGTTACCTACGATTCCGTAAATGCTTCCCAAGCATTAAGAAATCATTTTCCATGATTACCAACCAGTGTATTAATCATGAACTAGTCAGAAGTAACAGAAAACAATTTGTTTCTTTTGTTGTGGAAACATTTCTGTCACAAAACAACTTCTTTGACACCAGTAATGTCCAAAAAGACATATCTGTGAATTTTGGAAACATGTTGGATTCTGAGATTTCTAATTGATTCTTCTTCTAGAAGTTTCTGAAGATAAGTAACAGATTTCCAGAATTGGGGGTAACTATAAAATTACAATCCATTTTTGCAAACTCTTCTGTGATTCTAATAGTACATTTAAGGGTTCCGATATTGATACTTACAAATAACTAATATTTTAAATTTCCAATGCAATATTTTTTATTATTAAAATATAAAGTTATACTTTATTGTATATTGCTTAAAAACGTTTTTCAATACGTAACTTGATAATCTTGCATTTTCCTCTCTGAGATAGTCTGGTGAATCCCGAATAATTTTCTCCACTCGCAAACCATTACCAAAGATTAATGCAATATTTTAACAAATTTTCTTAACTAGATAATACATCTCAGTTGCATTAAAGAAAATAATGGCTCATACATACAGTAGAGTACCGTTTCTACGTTTCTCATTTATACGAATTTTACATTTATGCGTCGTTTTTTTGTGGTCCAAAATTATTAAGATTTTATTAGGCTTTAAAGCTAAGAGTTCGCTTATACATCTTTTATTTGCAAGTTGTTTTTTAATCATTCCTTCAGTTTTGTGAAAATTGTGCTTTGCCAAATATTAACACGAACGAAAAAGCATGCATACGGCATAGATAATGATTCATTTTCCAGCAATAATAGAATATTAATAAGGAATTTCATTTGTTCCTAGAGTGATATGCGATATCTAAATAAGCAACTTAAAGAAAAACCCACATAACTCAGTAAAATTCAGCAATTGCTGTCTACATCCAGTAATGTGTGCGAATTCTTTCATGTAGCCCCTTTATGCGATCTATAAAATTGCTACACACCACCTAATCTAATCCCAATCATCTAACAACTCAAAATTATATAAGTTTAAAAATGCATACCATAGTGGAGAACCCACTTCCAGCAATTATCTATCTTAGTCAGACCTGTAGCCGAATTATTTTGTGTGTCTCTGTAAATGAACGAGAATCGCAATGCACTACTTAATCTATAGAATACATCTTGTAGTGCACTTCAGTGATTTCACTGTGGTTGAAGTATCATAACATCATTAAAATGCACAGCAAAGATTTTTCTCCATGCATCATAATATAACGGAATTGTTTTGTGCGTCCCTGTAAACGAACTATAAATACTACTTATTCTACACTCTTGAGAAAGCAGGTTGTAGTCCACCTGAGTGATGCATATCAATCTCTGAAATATCGAAACATCAATAAAAGGCATCACAGACAATTTTCCCCTTAGATCATAACGTAACGGATGTCTTTAGTACGTGCCTGTAAAAGAACAAATATAAATGCTACACGCTTCATTTTCATACCAAACATTCTATAATAAGCCTCAATAACATATAATAATTTCTTGGCAATCCGAATATATTTAAGAGAGTTAAAGCACGGACAAACAGGCGGTAGACGAGAGTCAGACAGTCAGACAGACGGCAGACAGACAACAAGAATTCATAAACACTCTTAGAGTATGTTGGAAAGTGTGAAAAATTAACTATTTTTGTCGTGACAGAGTAAAACATTTTCCCCGAAATAAATTAAAATACCGACTCATAAAAATGCTCATAATTCGTCCTTTTTGGTTATTCTCAATATAAAGGTAAGCTGAAATACCAAAAACACTTTTACTGTGGTGAAAATTACAAGATGAAAGATAAACCCTTCCTAATGGCCCCCTCGAGCTATCATCCATTCCGGTTTTAGACCTTGAACTTCGTTTTGATGCTACGTAAATGAATTAGCGTATTTCTTTCTGACCTTTCAATCTTTTACCTTGAAATTAACTTTATCAGATGCAACCATACCTTAAACTTTTTTACTTTTCATGCATTACAACCCCAGGCTATTAGTCTTATGATTAGGGGTTACTATCTTTATTTCTTCTTCAATTTGCGTATAAAGAGGAATTGCCAAGCTTTAAATATTTTACTCAATGGCGATCAATAATTCTTATAAAAGGGAGATTTATACGTCAGTGGTTATTCATTCTTACATGAACTTCTGTAATAAATATCAAATAAAATGTCAGTACTCATTTGATATAGGACATTTTTTATTTAAACATCAAACTGTTTTCAGTAGAATATTTTTTATTTTCGAGAAAATTCTCTTTTGAGAAATTTTTTTAAAAATATTTTACTCAATGTTGATCAATAATTCTTATAAAAGGGAGATTTATACGTCAGTGGTTATTCATTATTACATCAACTTCTGTAATAAATATCGCATAAAATGTCAGTACTCATTTGATATGAGAAATTTTTATTTAAACAGAAATCTGTTTTCAGTTGCGTATTTTTGATTTTCTTGCATTGTTGTTTAAAACTGTGTTAAGGATAAATGCAATATTTGCCAGATATAAATGCGATAGTTAAAAAAAAAAAAAAAAGACTTCAAATGGGGAGCATTTCCAGAAGTCACGACATTAAATTTTCATTTCTTCAAAAGAAAATTTTACAGGAAGCATTTTAATTCACGATGAAATATTAATTTAAAAAAAGGAAGTATTTCAATAATTGGCTGTAATTCTTACTTCCAGCGTTTACGGTATTTATTGCTACATTAATTTGTGTATAAAGAGGGATTTCCTTGGCGTAAACATTTTACTCAGTGATGCTCAAATTTATATATGTCAAGCAGTTATTGATTCTTACATCAACCTCTGTAATAAATATCGCGTAAAATGTCAATACTCATTTGATGTAGGAAATTGGTATTTAAACATAGAATTGTTTTGAGTTGGATGTTACTTACCCATCATATGTAGTATAGGGTAAATCTTGTAATCGTTTTGAAAATCGAAAAAAAAAAAAAAAAATAACGAATTTACACGTTTCAGACACTGGAGATTCCGAAAAACTTATTTTTAGAAAAAAATTTCCGTCCATCTGTCTGTGTGTGTGTCTGTTTGCCTGTGTGTCTGTTTTTCTATAAACGCTCTATCTCCCGAATAAATTGAGATAGAGACTTGAAATTTGGTATGTGCTTAGTATGTAATAATGGAAAGAAGCTTATTGAATTTCAGTAACCTCGATTTTCCGAATTTTCTTTTAGAAATTTTCGAAATTGTTTATTTTATGGAGTGAATATAAAAGACAATAAAAAAACAAATTTTGCATAAAGAATGAAGTCGATCAGATAATGAATTGCTGAGATATTTGTAATCCTATTTCCCACACTCTTTGATTTTTCATGACCCTGTATTTCATTCAAATTTCAATTCAAAGATATATTTTAATTGGAAATGAGACGCTTCATCCGACGCAGTAAACCGTTAATTAATATGATTATAAATTTTGGAGTTATAAGGATGTTTCTTTTACGTAAATCAGCAATAGAGCATTTAAAGTTTATGACGTCATCAAGACACGATTTTATTCGAATTGCAATGCATTTTATAAATACTTTACACATGTTTTATTTTCATATTTTATATTATGCATATCCATGATGGGTAAGTACTACGGTGGCCCCCAACGACTAGTTTTTGGTTGCACTGAACTGTTGTATAAAACTGTGTTAGGATTAATTACAATATTAGTCAGATCTGATTGCACTATTTTCCAAAACGGACTTAAAATGAGAAGTACTTCGAGAGGTCACGACATTAAATTTTCATGTTTTCAAAAGAAAATTGTACATGAAGCATTTAATACACATTGAAATATTAATTTTTAAAAAGAAAATATTTCAACCCTTGGGTGTAATTCTTACTTATAACGTTTACGGTCATTATTCCTACCTTAATTTGCGTATAAAGAGGAATTTCCTCGCTTTAAACATTTTACTCAATGGTGTTCAATAATTATTATCAAAAGGAAACTTATGCTTCAGCGGTTACCGATTCTTACATCAACCTCTGTAATAAATATCACGCAAAATGTCAGTACTCATTTGATATAAGAAATCGTTACTTAAACATAGAACATAGAATTGTTTTGAGTTGAGTATTTTTTTATTGCATTGCTCTGCTCTATAAAACTGTGTTAGTATTATTACAATGTTTGTCAGATCTGAGTGTGCTAGTTTCAAAAAATGACTTAAAATTAGGAATATTTCGAGACGCAACAACATTAAATTTTCATTTCTTCAAAAAAAATTTTTTACATGAAGCATTTTATTTCACAATGATATGTTAATTTTACAAAAGAAAGTAATTCGATCCTTGGCTGTAATTCTTACTTTCAACGTTTACGGTCTTTATTGTTACTTTAAATTGCGTATAAAAGGGATTTCCTCGCCGCAAGCATTTTACGCAATGGTGTTTAATAATTCTAAACAATAGGAAATATAAATGTCAACGGTAATTGATTCTTGTAAATCTTACCTCTGCCTCTGTAACATGTATCATGCTAAATGTCATACTAAATTTGATTTCAGAATTTATATTGAAACGTCGAATTGTCTTGACTTGAACATTTTGATTTCCCTGCAGTGTGTTTGTTATGCGAAACTACTTAATATGTTACGATTAACTTTTAGTAAATGTTATGTCTGAATATGCTAGTTTCTGAGGGTAACTTAAAATGCAAGGCTTATTTCGATACATCTTAACTTTAATTTTTCATTTCTTTAAAAGTAAAATTTACATGAAGGAATTAAATTTACAATGACATATTTCTTTAAGAACATACTTCAATCCCTGCCTATAATTCAGAGGTCACAGTGGGTACGTTCACTTGTCACGGTTATTATTACTAGTAGTAGTATTTAAATTTGTCTATAAAGAGGAATTTCCTCCCTGTAAACATTTTACTCAATACTGTTTAATTCCTATCAAAAGAGGAGTTTATTTTCTTTTTTACAAAAAATGCTTTCTAAATTAAAACTTTTGATTTTACAGTAGATGCAAAAACAGATTTCTGTGTATAACTAAAAAACAGCCTTTAGTAATCAAAATTTTGCCTATTCGAAAAGTGAAACATAAGAATACACAAATAATGTGATCAATTACCTAAAAGATTACTAAAATACTTTAATAGATGTTAAAATTTTACATTTAAAATCATCTAGTACTTTCGGCTATGTACCCAGCCTTCATCAGGATTCAGGATTCAAAACGGTGTTAACGTCGCTTGTCTGGATCTTTCTCGTAAAATGGCACGCTTTGAGTTTCTGTTTTGAAATATGCCATTTTACAAGTGAGATCCAGACAAGCGACGTTAACATCGTTTTGAATCCTGAATCCTGATGAAAGCTGGGTACGTAGCTGAAAGTACTAGATGATTTTAATGTAAATTTTTCACATCTATTAAAGTATGTGAGTCATCTTTTAGGTAATTGATACCATTATTTGTATATTTTTATACTGTTTTACAAAGATGAATTTTAGCATTCCGAAGTAGTTTATTTTGAAACATAAGATTTATGCATGCTAAATGCAAACTTAAGAAATTAAATTTTTAGATAATTCTTTTAATTAATCTCTTAATTATATCGATTGATTCTTTCAGCCATTAAAAAAAGTGTTTAAAATAAGTATGATGATGGATGAATCAAAAATATATTACAATAAAACATGTCGATAACGGAATGATCGGAACGGTCCTGCCAGAAACATAAAATTTTATAATTCGAACGGAAACAATGCCATGCAATTACACTTGCTAATACGGAAACCTAGCTAAAACGGAACAATTCTTAAGTCCCTTGCGATTCCACCTTAACAGGTTTAAAGTATTAATTAGATTAATAATCTAATTAAATGTGAATTTTTCTAAAATGTGGTTTTATTTAAAATACCATATATGGTTCCTGTTACGTTTTTGATAGAGTTTTTATGATATGATTGAATAAAGATTAAAGTTATCATGAAAGTATTCGAAACAATATACGATTCATAATTTATTTTCAAATTAAAAAAATATAGCACAGAGAATAAATATAAAAATTCAAATATACGATTCACTTAATTTATTAAAAGAAGATGCTTTCGCTATCACAGAAAAATACTTTTTGGTAGAGAATATTGGTCATTTTCTGTTGACAGAACAATTGAAGGGGTCGGGGCAAGAAAGTGCCAAGCCACATTTTTGATGAAATAAATCTAACACTGTAATCTGTTGCTTAATATTGTAAATTATAGTATCCAACATATAATTTGTTTCTAATGTCACTTGGTGGCAGCAAATGTGACAGGTTTCGTTTTTGCTCCAGATGTTTATGCCCCACAATGAAGATAGCTAATTTACAAAAAACATAATAGTAATACCATTAAAGTAATGCCATATTATTACTCAAAATATCTCAAATGTTACTAAGACATTGACGAAAAAACTTTAGATTACATATCTTGATTTACTTATTTGATCAAATTTTCAAATGGAAATATCTCAGAAATTCGAAAATGTGGCTTGGCACTCTCTTGTCCGGATCCCTTCAATTTGAGCATTATATATTTTTAAAAATTAATATTTTACCTTTTAAAATTGTGTTTTATTGTATTTAGGAAATATCTCTAAGTAATAAAATACTGTCAGAAAAATATTTTACAATGTTAAACACCCAGAAATAAAATTTTAAATTTTAAGTAGGCAGAGCAGTGGCAAAGAGAGACAGGGGAATGACACTTAGTGAAATAACAAGGGAAATGACAGGGGAATGATAACAAGTAAGATTAGTTTGTCTAGTATCACAACTATATGCACAAAAATGAATGCCACTTAACCCCTTCGCGACGAGCATCCTTTACAGAATTTTTAATCTTTTACCACCTGTTTTTCAAAACAGAAATTTGCGCCTTATTGAATTGCAGAAATGCTATGATTAAATAAGTCAAAGCTTACAATAAAAATTAACTGGTGGGAATAATGAAGGATTCTGAGCATCTTATGCGTCACGTATACGTGTCGCTCTTCCCCAACAGGTTAAAGATAAATTTGAAAACTTAATACAAATAAGGCTTGATCGCTGATTGAGTTTTCATTACAAATTAAGGTAAATAAAAGAGACAGGGTAATGACAGTCAATAAAAATACTTACCAAGATATAACTGGAAGTCTCTAAGATTTAAGTGTCCATAGTTGTTTCTGTAAAACAACAATTCAAGATAGCTTCTATGATTGGATGCCAATGTTTACTGGTGTAAATTTGAGGTAATATGACTGTTGTTAAATGTTAGAATCCTTATTTTCATTGTATGAAAGGGGAATGACAACTAAACTAATGGAAATTTTTTATTATTTTGTCAGATAAATATAAAACATGAAGAGTGTTCACTTTTTCCCTTTTTAGTATTATATGATAGATTTTATTAATTTAAGTAACAAATTTATCGCAAATTTCTTTGGATGGTCAACGTTTAAGAACCATTTTTGGGCTAAGGTGGAGGCAGGGACATACAGGGGACCGACAGTTATCACATAAAAAATTATTTAAGTGGTTTATGTTTATAAATAATATGTTTTATACCGTTATACAAACATAAAAACAAGTGATTAAAGTATTCTAGCATAATGCTTCATTTTCATACAAGTTATTCATTATTACTTACCCATCATACGTAGTATAGGGTAAGTCTTATAATCGTTTTGAAAATCGAAAAAAATATTTTTGACTGATTTACACGTTTCAGACACTGGAGATTCCGAAAAACATATTTAAAAAAAAAATTACCGTCCGTCTGTCTGTGTGTGCATCTGTAAACGCTCTATCTCCCGAACCAATTGAGATAGAGACTTGAAATTTTGTATGTTCTTAGTATGTAATAATGGAAAGAAGCTTATTGAATTTCAGTAACCTCGATTATCCGGAACTATATTTTTCGGATTCTCGAAATATTCGTTCTGAAAAAAGGTAGATAAAATTTTTCGAAATTGTTTATTTTAAGGAGTGAATATAAAAGACAGTAAAAAACATAATTTTTACATAAAGAATGAAGTCGATCGGATACATAGTTGCCGACGTATTTGTAATTATATTTCCACACTCTTCGATTTTTCATGACCCTGTATTTCATCCAAATTTCAATTCAAAGATATATTTTAATTGGAAATTAGACGCTTAATCCGACGCAGTAAACCGTTAGTTATTATGAGTATCAATTTTGGAGTTATAGAGCATTTAAAGTTTATGACATCAAGCCACGATTTTCTTCGAATTGCAATGCATTTTATAAATAGTTTACACATGTTTTATTTTCATATTTTATATTATGCATATCCATGATGGGTAAGTATTACGGTGGCCCCCAATGACTAGTTTTTTTAAGCAGGGACAGGAGTTTTGCTGTTTAGAGGAAATGATCTATATATGAAATAAATAGCTGAAAATTCGTCATAAAAATGCATGTTTTAAGATATTTGTGGATAATAAGTATTATATTATTATGTTTAAATATTTTCATATCAACTTTAGTATCCACTCTTCCTTTTACCAAAGGACATTTAGTAACAAAATTCTATAAACTGCATACAAACAAAAAGACTCGAAAAACAACCGCTATGTAAAATAATTGTCAAAAATGTTGTCATCTGCTTCATGAATATTTATGAGCATTATATCACAATACATAATGTAAAATGACATGTTTCTAAGCCTTTCAATGTCGTGTTTCTTTAAAAACAATAGAACACTGTTTGAAGATTTATTTACGATTTTGTTTTCTTTTTTTAAGAAAAACTTAAATTTAACAAAGAAACAAAGATTCTGAAGATGACCATGCTAGTATGTGCAGACATATGCATTTTTCAAAAATGCTATGCTGAATATTTTCTCAGACGTGTAAACGTATATGCAGTGCTGATGTTTTTCCCTATAATTTACTAAAAATAAAGATTTTAAGCCTTCTTATAGAAAATTCATTTACTGTTCTATTCGTGTGAAGGAAAGTTCATACGCAAAATATAACTTTTTATTTTATACATGTGATATGCACATTACATCACTGATCAAAACAGAACGTATGAAATAAATTAAGAATTTATATAATTTTTTTCGTAGTCATAGAAATAGTATTTACATTACAACTTATCAACAAGCAGAGAATTAAAATTTAGAATAAATGTGTTTTTCGCTTCAAATGTATAATACTTTTCTGGTAACTACGTAATTATAATTTTTTAATTACTATTTTGAAAGCTTTATCAGGACAGGTCAAAGCTAAATCGGTGCATTCAGGTGTCTCAATAAAATATATATATATAATAATAATTTAAAAAAAAACACGGAGGAAAATCCTTTAATATTACAAAGAAATTGTAAATTTAAAATATTAAAAATCTGCTATATCTACAGATTGCATTTAAGGACAGAATATATATTTAAAAATAAAATTAAAAAATATTATTTTCTCAGCCTCTATGCACGTAAAAAAAACCCTACCAATAAGGCAGTTCTTATAATTTTTTTTAACGTATTCTCGGGCACAAAATTTTTATATTCTTCTGGAAGGATTGTTAAATAATTAGAGATGTATTAATGAGCATGTATTCGTGTAGAAATATTACATCCTTCCTGAAAGGCTCTATCTTAGTCAAATGTTGATTTCATTGCGATACAATAATTATAGTTAAACTTGTTGCAAAATATATGAGCTACATATGTCAGATGCCTATACCGATACTAAAAATCATTTTAAAACATCGTTATATTGAGGAAAATGAGGCACACATTTGTTCAAACAAACAAATCCCTTAAACCTGTCATACATAAATTACAATATTTCAATAGATGGAAATAATACCCTGCATTAAAAATTAGTTTAAAATGGATTATTAAGAACGAATAATGTTGATTCTTTAAAAACCATACATTTATTGCAAAATTACAAAACCAACCTCATATGAGGTGTAGAAAATATAAATGTATACGTGTAGGAATATTAAATCCTTCCTTAAAGGCTCTATTTTAGTCAAATGTTGATTTTATTGCGATACAATAATTATAGTTAAACTTGTTACAAAATACATGAGCTACATATGTCAGATGCCTATACCGATACTAAAAATCATTTTAAAACATCGTTATATTGAGGAAAATGAGGCACACATTTGATCAAACAAACAAACCCCTTAAACCTGTCATACATGAATTACAATATTTCAATAGATGGAAATAATACGCTGCATTAAAAATAGATTTAAAATGGATTATTAAGAACGAATAATGTTGATTCTTTAAAAAACCTACATTTATTGCACATTACAAAACCAACCTCATATGAAGTGTACAAAATATAAATAATTATTTTAATAGTTAAGAAATAGTTTTCATTGATTCTAGTTAAACTTGTTCAAAAATACATGAGCTACATAAGTCAGATGCATATATCGATACTAATAAAACTTTTAAGATATCGTTATATTGGGGAAAATGACTCAAGCATTTGATCAAATAAACCCCTTAACCCTGTCATACTAGAATTATATTTCAACTAATAAAAAGCATATCCTGCATTTAAAACATTTAAAATGTATTATTAAGAACGTATAATGTTGATTTTTCAAAATTCCTACATTTATTGCAATATTACAAAACAAACTTCATGTGAGGTTTATAACTATAGAAAATTATTATTAATAATTATGAAATAGTTTTTTATGATAATTTAAACTTTGGATACATTAACATAAAGTAGAAAAAATACAAGCAATTTTTAGTCATGTTCTTGTTTAGATCCAAGAACAAAAATTCTTTGAGAGCATCTTCTCTTACGCAGAACATAAACAAAATTGTCACAGTCAGATTTTTCCAGTGAATCTCTGATTAATAAATGGCTCTGCTATCTATTGTTGATTTCTCAATCATTACTGAACTTCATTTGAGATTTATATGTGATACAAGAGAAAAAATAAATTATGCAGTGTTTCTTAAAGGTTTCTTGAGGTTTAAACTCATACGGGGTGGGGTTATCATGCATGAGAGAGTTAATAATGTATACTCACCATGTAGATGCATTTCATATTAAAATTAAATGGTTTTCAAGGAAATGAAATAAGGGAATTTCTGGAGTAAATTTCAATTAATAATGGATAATAATAAAATACGATAGCATTTAATCAAATAATAATAAATTTAATGGGTTTAATTATATACCCATATTTAATAATTTTCTATTTATTGACTGTGTTTGTATCTAAACTTTTTTTGTTCTTTTTATTTGTAAACTTTGAATTGAGTAGTACCAAAGCACGATACTGTACTTGACATTTACATTGAAATTTAATTTCAATGTTGAATTCTAGTAATTCGTGGAAAGCAAACTCTGAACAAGGAAATTTCACAAACTTCCGATATTGAATTATTCTGTAGGATATCTTAATGAATTGCTTACTTAATGCAATTAGTCAGTGAGAAGTTTAGCATCTTCGCCACAAATGTGAGAAGTGGTAAAAATTAGCATCGGGGCAGGAATTCTTCTCTATATGTTACGGGGCCTCGTGCAGGCAAGTCGGGAGCACATTGAAAACCTCATTGTCAATATTCGACAAACATGTGACTTGTTCACAACGTGCTTCTCACGTACAATTGATATTAAATATATGTTTGTAGAAAATTTTGTACAGATACAATGATTAGATTTATTTTTATAATCGTAAATCAGGGGACAAGAAAAAATGATACATGTAAGCATTATATTTTATCATAAAGAGAATTCCCTTTTCATTTTACAAAGAATTTAGAGCTAATCATACATAAATCTATTTAAATTTTATATTTCGTATAGTTTTAAAATTTTACTAATTTGTTCAGAAACAAAATTCTTTTTTTTTTTTTTTTTTACATTCGAATTATAATTAACTTATTTCCAAACTAATTTTTATTCTTTAAAATTAATTTCACTATTTCAAGTGAAATTTTACATATTCAAAAACTTAAAATATTTCATAATATTAACACTCTACTTATAAATATGTTTTTCCTCTCTCATGCGGCTTATATCATTGTGATTTTTCTGAAACGATAAAGGAAAATAAATATCACATTTCGAATTAGCGCCCGCGGAACATTACAAGCTATTGTTTCACTGCGTGTAACATATTTACAATTCGACTTCTATTAGATGTTTCTTCCTTATCGCCAGTTTTAAATAAAACAGAAATTATAATTTAAGACTTCCTTCAAAAAATTATTATTGATTGCGTGAGGTAACATGATAGCAATCTTTCACGCGATAAATCATGTTTGGTAAGAAAAAACTGACTTTTCTGACTGTTGAGAGATATCATGTAAACTTGATTAAACGTGCGAATGATTAGTATTCTATGCTCAGAAAACGCATATTATAATTTTTCCCTGCTCTTGTTAGTTTATAGCCACTTTCTGAAATAATAATGTTATTTTAATCTACAAACTAGTCCTTCATTGAGCTGTTTCAAGGACTTAGTCAGAAAAATATTTCTGAGGAGGGATTTGGGGAACAGAATTTTGTTCTTGTCTTATTTTAGATTTGTTGTTTACTTATTGAATAGACGCAAGTATTAAGGTTTATTGTGAATTAAAATAAATCAAATTATTATAATTACAAGAGCTTTTTCATTGCAAATAAATTTATAATCTCATTCAAACGTTTCTTCGTCGACTTATTAACATTAGTGTTAATCAAAATAATGTCTGAAATTTTGTACATATGTATTCAAATGTTTTATTACCAGAAATGTCTTCCCAGTAGCATATGTGGGAACAGCTGAGTTTGTGACATTTTAAGTGACTTTAATCGCATTTTTTTAAGAAATGTTCTGAGCAAGTCTGACAATCTGTATTAAGCTATTGTAGACATTTTAAGGCATTCTCCTTTTACATAGTCCCATTTCAAATAAGTTCAAACCAATTTAATGATTTCTTAGACATTGAATTTATTTTTTCAACACACTAATGGAATCAAATAATGAAGATATGGTAGAGTAGAATTTCGATTTTTGAATCTTTACTGAGTTGATTTTCGAATCTTCACTGGCATATTTATAGTCATCCTGACAGAAATTTCAGAGAGGGATCAAACTGTGGTGATCCCCCCCCCCCCCCCCATTGGCTACGGCCTTGGCTTTTGTGTTTAAATACATGTGTCAATCAATTATCCTTTGCGACAAACACGATTTATTTAAAAAAAATATTTAATATGCAAAAATAATTAATTCAAAATTGTCCTTGACATATTTATTAGATAAATAATTAAACTTTTTAGTATTCTAACCAAAAGTACATCTTTTTGCCTCTAAGACCCTTTTTTGCTTCATTAAAGTCTACATTTGTCCCATTTGTGACCGTACCTAGAAATTTTGTCCCCTACGTTACAATAAAAAAAAAAAAAAAAAGATTCCTAAAAAGGACTTTCCACTGTATTTTATATGAGTAAAAAATGAAAAAAGCTCATAAATGTATAAATAGTAGATATATTAAAAATTCTCAAAAATTACATAAATTAGTTACAATAATAAAAGCATAAATATATCCCGACAGTTTTTTTTTTTTTTGGGGGGGGGGTACCGTTTGGAGAGCTAGCACGGTCTTATTTACCCTAAGATACACAATGTCTATAAAGTCACTAAGATACATAGACCTTATGTACACTGTCTGTGCACATAAGACCGTGTTAGCTCTTCAAATGCTAGCCCCCTGACGATGGACAAGTTTTATTGACCCGAAACTGACGGTATATAGTATTTGTGATTTTATTATTGTACGTAATTTATGTAATTTTCGAGAATTTTTAGTATATCTATTATTGATACACTGATAGGCTTTTTTTCGTCTTTTATTCACAAAACAAAGATATTAACAATTTTTTCAATTTTTTCCCTGCTAAAGCGTATATAAATGGTCTACATACTATTCGAATAAATAAAAACTTCAATTAATAGATTGAAAATATATAAACTTTTTTTAAAAAATATTTTGAGAAGGGGAAGAAATAGGTGAAAACAATATTTGTTTGACCAATTTGCATGTGTAAGGCAGTTTATATGAAAACTAACACCCAAAAATTCAGTCAGCATTAAATTCTCAGTTTTTTTCCTTAAGAATCATTTACTGTAAACATTTTTTATTAACAGATTAAAAAAGTTTGGTCATAGCTTAATTATTGAAAAAGAAATAGCCTTAATTCGGGAAATGAAATTTGTCACATTGCACTACGAAGTCGATCTCTAATGGGACTTTCCATGGGTCTAATGGAACACATTAAGTAAACATAAATGTTTATTAAATAGACTAATTCAAGAGTTACATCAGCACAATTATAAACCCAATGTACAAAATCTTACTTTAAAAGTTAAAAATTCTTTCTAATTTTGTCTTACTTATTAAAAGAAAATTAATGAGGTCTGTACCGCTTCATGCTTTTATTGAAAATTAATCTGGTAAAATGGTATTAATTTTACCAGATATAAAATAATAAACCACATTAAGTTTTTTGTACACAAAATATACCATTTAACATAAGTTTTAGATGCATTAACATGAGATCGTTTATATAAAATCACTTTGTCGTCCTCTAATCTAACAAGTTTCATTAGTTCCCATATCATTTTGAGCTTCATTTAGTTGTCTATTATATTTGCTTATTGCAAGTTAACTATTTATCACTAATAATAAACGAAGATTACAAATGAATAGCAATGATTAAAAACTTCATAATCACGTGAAATATTGTTAAAAACGAAATTAATACTTCAAACAAGTATACTACCAAAACAAATATTTATTAAACATTAAATTAAACCCCTCATAGTTAGGCTTAGTAACGCTCTGCTTCTTACTTTGCAACCAGCTAATGGTGGGGGGGGGGGGGAATTTTCAGTACATGTGCTTGTGAGATGCTGGTAATGGTAATGAGGTTTTCTATTGAAAAAGCCTGAATATTTAACTAATTTATTTCATGAGAAAATTCACTTGTTCCATTAGCTCCCATGACCCATTAGCCCCTAATCTCCCCTACATCAATTTGAAGAGATTTTGTAAGGTTTTTACAATATTCCTACAAGAAATAATGGTTCAGGCGTACTAGAATTTTTTATTGCTGCTAATTTATAAAGAATATAAAATAAATAACCTTTTGATACTTGTTAGGAAGCAATTTGAATTTTTTTAATAAGGTAAAAGACAACTAAGTTCCATAGTGCTAATGATTCTATAGAATGCATTTGTATTACATTTATATTACCGAGCCCATGTATACCATTGTAATCAGCATGCACTTTATATATAACCTAATTTAATTATTTTCATTTTGTTTGCCGATATCTATATATCGAAAACATGTAATGGATAATCTATATATTTAAAACCAGACTTTTTAAGACCGATTTCAACTTATCTGAGCATGCGTGATGGGCATTTTAGGGTACTTTTCTATCTCTAAACGGAGTGTGGGAAACTAGTTTTGAACTGGTTTCATTTCAGAGGAACATTGAACGAAGTCGTCATGGCCGAGTGGTCTAAGGCGCCAAAAAGAGGGATTCTGAGTATAGGCAGATACAACGACGTTTTCAAGCCCAAATCTTTTTAGCTAATTGCAGAATAGTTTCCGTTGCATTCTGCATAGCGTCACCAAAGCAGTAATGACGAAACGCTGAATGCTACCGAAATTAGTCTACAATTAGTTAACAAGTTATTATGAGTAAAATGTTGTTTTATCTACCTATATTATACTTCACCAAGTGTCATCTTAATTGTCATGAATTCTGGTTTTCTAAAAGGTGCGAGGGTTCGAACTTTACTCCTGGCATAAAATGTTTCTCAGATAATTGTAGTGTTCTGATAACTTAGTTCATAATGTAAATTATACTTTTTCACAGGAGGGAAATTTATAGAATTTGTTTTTATTTCATTATTATTAAGGAAAATTTATCATTCCCAATATTTTTTAAATTGATAATTTTGTATCTAAAATTTTAAATTAAAAGCCTTGGCATGTAATTCTCGATTGAATAAATTGGAATGATCTACAGTTTTTGGTATACTATCGTTTATTACAAATGATCGATAAGCCACATATACTAAGGGAAAAAAGTGATTATTTTCCTAAAAAAGAGGGGGGGGGGAGAGAGAAGGAAAAATATTTGTATGAAAAACTATGGGGCCATCTATTGGTATTGTAATGCACTTAAATGTTTAAATTTCAGAAAACTAATACAATTTTAACTTCGAAAATTCATTTATTTGTAAAATTTTAAGAAAAAAATTGGAATTGCTTTTTTTTTCTTTTTGGATTCGAAAACTGATTTCTCTGGAAAATGTTCTGTTGCCAGTATACGTGTAAAAACAGTTAATATGCAGACGTTCCTTTGGCGGGACCTCCGACATGGCGCTGTGTGCTCTTTTTACTAAACCTGATTCTAGTATTAGTGACGTAACAAACGAGATCCGGTCCGGCCAATATATCCCAGCAGAAAAATTTAATAAAGAGAGATGTTTTGAATGTTCGCTTTTATTATTTGTGATTAAAGTGCGTGTAAAACTTTAAGGACAGGGAAAAATTTTAATGTTTTTGATAAATTTCAAATCAAATGAAAAAAAGTTGACTATAATGTGTATTATAAAGTTGAAAAGCTTATAAAAACTCCGCAAAATTTATCTGTAAGTGTTTTATTTGGAAAATAAAATAATTGTACAAAAAAATCACTATTTCCGCTTGTGTAAAAACTTTAAGGATAGCAAAAGCTTTAAGGACAGCTTTGTGTAAAAACAATAACAGTAATGAAAAAACAAATACATTATATGTTGTGCACCCACTAATGCTTTTAATGATTGAAAATATTCTATCTTTCATGTGCATTATTAATTTTTGGCACATTTCGGGACTAGTATTGTACCATTAATCTTCAGTCTTAGATTTAAGTTCTGAATTTGAGGAATTTTTTTTCCATTTTTAAACGTATCTCGTTAGAACTCTCCGCAAGTTCTCGATAGGGTTTAGATTAAGACTTCTGTGTGACCACTGCAAAACTTCAGTATTTTTCTTCTAGTACCAGAGTTTTGTCCTATGGCTTGTGTGGATACTCGCATTATCTTGCTGATAAATTCATTTTTTCCTTGATATAAGTAACGCAACAGGTGAACGATGGTCAGAATGAGTTCTTAGATATGATTTGAATTAACTTTTCCTGAAAGAAATGCAAATGAGCCCACGCCGTTAAACAAAAGACAGCCTCATATCAGAATGGATCCGCCACCTCATTGATGTTTTGGGAAATTTCATTTTTATTTTTTCAAATCATGCCAATAATACTTCCAGCCATGAGAACCATCTTAGTTCCAATTGTTTTCATCAAAAAAATAGCCTGTAGCCTTTTGTCGTCCTAAATCATCTACTGTCTTGCACACTGTAAACGCTGGGTTTTGTATCTAGTCAGAAATGAGGGTTTACACAAGTTTGGTGTGTATTGGAAATTCCCAGATTCAGTAATTGTATTGCAGGTTGTTTTGTTGTGCACATTAAGCCCAGTCATTCGTAAAGTTTCTTTACTTCAGTATTTTCCAGTTGATACTAACTTTAAAAGTATCCTTTCATCTCTGGGACACAAGACTTTTGGTCTTCCTTCAGCCTTTTTTTATTCATACCTTAAACTTTTTAACCTTAAAAAATTGTTGATGAAGGTTTTAGGTCTTCATATCTTTTTTTAAATAGACCGACAACTCATTCCTGGTAATACAAAAGATTCAACAACACCTTTTTCATATCCAGTCAGTTTACTTGCTTTTGGCATTGTTATAAAATTAACAAAACTCTTCATAGAAAAAAGTTATCAAAATCACCATACACAAGAGTTTTTGACATGCAAATCAATAACAGTTATAAGTACATTTCTATGAAAAAAGTGGTGGTGTCCTTAAAGTTTTTACACAGTCAAAAGTAGCGTTTGTATGCATAATTATTATATTTTCGCAGTAAAAAGCTCACAGATACATTTTGTTGACTTTTATATTAGTATTTCAACTTTATGATTAACATTAAATTCCCATTTCAATTTTCCAAAATCATAAGTAAAATTTATGTAAATGATTATTTTGCGTCATAGTATCCAAACAAAGGGAAATGTATGCAAGTGGATAATATGAAGCAAAATAATCATTTACATAAATTTTACTTATGATTTTGGATAGCGTGGCACAGAAGATAAATCAATTTATTGAAATAAATACATTTCAATACATAATATAGGCTCAGTGAAAGTAATATATTTAAAAGTGTATTGAAAAATTAAAAGTATTGTTTGTATGTGTAAATATACTTTAGAAGACAAACCAAAAATAATTTAAATTGAATTTTAAAAGAGTCCTATTAAATTCACGTCAAGGTGTCATTCAAATTTTGATATCATTTCTTTTAAAACCCATATTTTGAATTCATGAGAGATGTGAATGAAAAAGCATCAGCGAATAAATTATATATATTTTTTCATATTAAGATAATAATTGCACCTGTGAATATAAACAAAACTAAAAAGAAAATTATGATTTAAAAAAAAAATTAACATAGCGTCACTTAAATTTGATATCATTGCTTTTAAGACCCATATTTAAAATTCATAGAGCCAAAAGAAAGTGCTGCGTCACAACTTTTAACCCGTTAAGGGTTTTTGTACTGATATCATTACTTTTTGGCGGTTATTGATGAAAATGTCAATTAGTCCAAATTAAGCATAGGTATAAATTAATCATTAGAATAAAATTTTAAAGAAATGCTAAAAAAGACCCCTAGGACCCCAATAAAAATATGAGGGTGGTGGACCGAGGAGAGGAGTCCAAGACTCAACTTTAAAGTTATACAGCGGGAGAGTAACACAATTAGAAGGATGAAAATGCATGGCAAAACCCGTTTGTTCCATCTTCCTCCGCCAGAGGGCGCAATCTTTTCTATACAAACATAGCTGAAATTTTTCAGGTTGTCGATTCCGAGTCAAATGAGCCATACCTCGTCGTGATCGGTCCCACAGAACCCGATAGGAGAGCGCCCCTGGTGGTGAAACTTGGAACTAAAATCTATATATCCTGTCGATGTCGAGTCGAATGAATCAAACTGCATTGTGATGGGACCCATAGAACTCGATTTATCTGCAAAATCCGTTAGTTCCATCTTTCACCACTAGAGGGCGCACTCTGTTCTATACAAACATAGCTGAAATCTTTGAGGCTGTCGATTTCCAGTCGAATGAGCCATACCTCGTCGTGATAGGGCCTATAGAATCCGAGATAGGAAAGCGCCCCCTGGTGGTGAAACTTGGAATTAAAATCGATATATCCTGTCGATGCCGAGTCGAATAAATTAAACTACTTTGTGATGGGAACCACAGCTACAAAATCCGTTAATTCCATCTTCCACCGCCAGGGAATGCACTCTGTTCTATACAAACATAGCTGAAATCTTTGGGGCTGTCGATTTCGAGTCGAATGAGCCATACCTCGTCGTGATTGGACCCATAGAACCCAAGATAGGAAAGAGCCCCGTGGTGGTGAATTTTGGAACTAAAATCGATATATCCTGTCGATGTTGAGTCGAATGAATTAAACTGCATTGTGATCGGACCCATAGAACTCGATTTAGCTTCAAATTCCGTTAGTTCCATCTTCCACCACTAGAGGGCGCACTCTGTTCTATACAAACATAGCTGAAATCTTTGAGGCTGTCGATTTCGAGTCGAATGAGCCATACTTCGTCATGATCGGGTCCATAGAACCCTAGATAGGAAAGCGCCCCCTGGTGGTGAAACTTGGAATTAAAATCTATATATCCTGTCGATGTCGAGTCGAATGAATTAAACTGCATTGTGATCGGACCCATAGAACTCGAGTTAGCTGCAAAATCTGTTAGTTCCATCTTCCACCACCAGGGGGCACACTCTGTTCTGTAGACATAGCTGAAATGTTTGAGGTGTCGATTTCAAGACGAATGAGCCATACCGCGTTGTGATCGGGCACATAGAACCAAAGATAGGAAAGCATCCCCTGGTGGTGAAACTTGAAACTAAAATCGATATATCCTGTCGGTGTCGAGTCGAATCAAACTGCATTGTGATCGGACCCATAGAACTCGAGTTAGCTGCAAAATCCGTTAGTTCCATCTTCCACCACTAGGGGGCGCACTCTGTTCTTTGCAGACATAGCTGAAATCTTTGAGGCTGTGGATTTCAAGTCAAATAAGCCATACTGCGTGGTGATTGGGCACATAGAACATGAGAGAGGAAAGCGGCCGCTGGTGGTGAAACTTGGAATTAAAATCTATATATCCTGTCGATGTCGAGTCGAATAAATTAAACTGCATTGTGATCGGACCCATAGAACTCGAGTTAGCTGCAAAATCTGTTAGTTCCATCTTCCACCACCAGGGGGCACACTCTGTTCTGTAGACATAGCTGAAATGTTTGAGGTGTCGATTTCAAGACGAATGAGCCATACCGCGTTGTGATCGGGCACATAGAACCAAAGATAGGAAAGCATCCCCTGGTGGTAAAACTTGAAACTAAAATCGATATATCCTGTCGGTGTCGAGTCGAATCAAACTGCATTGTGATCGGACCCATAGAACTCGAGTTAGCTGCAAAATCCGTTAGTTCCATCTTCCACCACTAGGGGGCGCACTCTGTTCTTTGCAGACATAGCTGAAATCTTTGAGGCTGTGGATTTCAAGTCAAATAAGCCATACTGCGTGGTGATTGGGCACATAGAACATGAGAGAGGAAAGCGGCCCCTGGTGGTGAAACTTGGAATTAAAATCTATATATCCTGTCGATGTCGAGTCGAATGAATTAAACTGCATTGTGATCGGACCCATAGAACTCGAGTTAGCTGCAAAATCTGTTAGTTCCATCTTCCACCACCAGGGGGCACACTCTGTTCTGTAGACATAGCTGAAATGTTTGAGGTGTCGATTTCAAGACGAATGAGCCATACCGCGTTGTGATCGGGCACATAGAACCAAAGATAGGAAAGCATCCCCTGGTGGTGAAACTTGAAACTAAAATCGATATATCCTGTCGGTGTCGAGTCGAATCAAACTGCATTGTGATCGGACCCATAGAACTCGAGTTAGCTGCAAAATCCGTTAGTTCCATATTCCACCACTAGGGGGCGCACTCTGTTCTTTGCAGACATAGCTGAAATCTTTGAGGCTGTGGATTTCAAGTCAAATAAGCCATACTGCGTGGTGATTGGGCACATAGAACATGAGAGAGGAAAGCGGCCCCTGGTGGTGAATTTTAGAACTAAAATCGATATATCCTGTCGATGTCGAGTCGAATGAATTAAACTGCATTAGATACCAATTAGTCTCGGCAAAAATTGCAAATTTCGTCATTTGGCAGCGTAAAAATCATGAATTTAATCGATCGGCACAGAAAAAACATGAATTTTGTCGATAGGGGGAGAAAAGATCCTAAATTTCATCAAACAGGCGGGTAAAAATCATGAATTTCATTTATGAGCGCATGAAAAACGCAAATTTCATCAAACGCTTGCTTAAAAATTAAAAAATTCGTTCATCGGGCATGAAAAAACATTAATTTCGTCAAGTTTGCTCGTAAAAATCACAAATTTCGTTAAAAAGGTGCATAAAAATCAAGAATTTCGTCGATCGGCTGATAAAAAAAAATTTCGTCAATCCGGCACGTAAAGAGTGTGAATTTTGTCGATTAGGTGCGTAAAAATTGTCGAGTCGAATGAATAAAACTGCATTAGATACCAATTAGTCTCTGAAAAAATTGCAAATTTCGTCATTTGGCAGCGTAAAAATCAGGAATTTCATTGATTAATGTGTAAAAATCATGAATTTCATCGATCGGCACAGAAAAAAAAACGAATTTTCTCGATAGGGGGAGAAAAGATTATAAATTTCGTCAAACAGGCGGGTAAAAATCATGAATTTCATTTATTAGCGCATGACAAACGCAAATTTCATCAAACGCTCGCATAAAAATAAAAAAAATCGTTGATCGGGCATGAAAAAACATTAATTTCGTCAAAGTTTGCACGTAAAAATCACGAATTTCGTCAAACGGGTACATAAAAATCAAGAATTTCGGCAATCGGGTGATAAAAAAAAAATTGTCAATCCGGCACGTAAAGAGTATGAATTTTGTCGGTGAGGTGCGTAAAAATTGTCAAGTCCAATGAATTAAACTGCATTAGATACCATTTAGTCTCTGAAAAAATTGCAAATTTCATCATTTTGCAGCATAAAAATCATGAATTTCGTTGATCAATGTGCAAAAATCATGAATTTCATCGATCGGCACAGAAAAAACATGAATTTTGTTAATAGGGGGAGAAAAGATCATAAATTTCGTCAAACAGGCGGGTAAAAATCATGAATTTCGTTTATCAGCGCATGAAAATCGCAAATTTCATCAGTCGCATGAAAATCAAAAAATTCGTTGATCGGGCATGAAAAAATCATTAATTTCGTCAAGTTTGCACAAAAAAAATCACAAATTTCATCAAACGGGTGTATAAAAATGAAGGATTTCGTCGATCGGGTGATAAAAAAAAATTCGTCAATCCAGCAAAGTATGAATTTTGTCGATCAGGTGCGTAAAAATCATGAATTTTGTAGAATGGGTGCGTAAAAATCACGTATTCATCAATTGGACGCGTAAAAATCATTAATTTCAGTAAACGGGTAACATAATTTAACATAAAAATTATTAATTTCATCGATCAGGCACAGAAAAAACAAATTTCTTCAATCGGGCACATAAAAATCATAAATTTCATCCATCGGATGCAGAAATATCATTAATTTCATAGATCGCCAACAACTTTTAGATAACCCAACAACTTTTAGATAAAACCATTGCATCATTTTATTCTTTTAAAGTGCCCTGTTATATCAGAGGAAACATTGGACGATTTCACGATTTGTAATTCACACTTTTACAGCGATCTTTTGACGAAATTTGACTTTTTCTTGCGATCCTTAGATGAAATTTGCTTTTTCGCGATCCTTTGACGATATTCGCGTTTTCTCTGCTGCCTTTTGACGATATTCATGTTTTTTCAGCAATTTCGACAAAATAAGTTTTTTATTCAGTGATCCTTTGATGAAATTCGCATTTTACTCGCGATCCTTTGACAAAATTCAAGTTTTCCAGCAATTTTTTGATAAAATACGCTTTTTTCTGCAATTTTTTAACGAAATTTGGTAAAAAAAAAGTGATCTTTTTGTAAAATTTCCTTTTTTGCGATTCTTTGACGAAATATGCTTATCTTTCACATTTCATGAAATCAGTGTTTATTCCACACAAAGATAAGTTACGTGTTTTTAGTCTGCAGGTGCCCTAAAAAGGCTGTGACGCCCGTCGCGCATTCTACCACGGGGAACCATTTGAATTTACTTTTAAATTTTCTGAAAGTTTTAATTCATCAAATTGAATTGATCCATGTCTCTGGAAAATATCAAGTTCAGGAACTCTATGTTTCAATATCTCAAAATGTTCCAAAACCATCATCAGTGAAGGATTTAATTGATTTTCGAATGCACGTCTTGCCAGGTAATGTTACAATTTTATTAATTCAATTCGCATGTACTCGAATAATCTAGGGCTTTTCATGCGCATTAAAATGCATACATATACAAAATATTTCTTTATGTTTTTGTGAATAAACTTGCAGAATTTAAGACAATTATTATTGGCAGGTAAAATCTACACTCTATTTTTTTGCAATGCTATTTAGAGCAAAGACTAGTACACTACTAGGTTCTATTGTTTGTGATTTAGAGTGAAAAAACTATAAGGCTAAGTGACTGACTGAAGCATATTTGATGTAATATCCCTAATTCTCGCAAATTTTAATGTTTACGCTATAATTCGTTGTTGGTAGTAGAACATTGGAATAGTTTCATGTATTTTTTCATTAGTCTAAATTATTTTTTATTGTGACAATATTGAAAACAGAGTTTCCCCCAGACAGATTCAGAAGGGTGCTGCACCCTGCCTACCATTTGCTTTACAAAATAGCACCCTTCTTGCCCCTCATAAAATAATTAGCACCCTTCTTTCCCCCTCAGTAAAATATTTAGCATCCTTCTTGCTCATCAGTAAAAAAAAAAAAGCCCGTTCTCCTTTTTGCATTAAAAAATTTGCTCCCATACTAAAAATTGACTCAATGTTGTCTTGAAAATAGTGCCCTGACTTTTAAATATCAAAAGTGGCTTTAAAAAACAAAATAATACATTTAAAAAAAAGTGCTCTTAAGAATAAAATAGTGCCATTTTCTCACCAGCAGCATCCTGCCCTTTTTTAAACCTGGGGGAAATTCTGTTGAAAATAAAATACTAATTCACAGCCTCATCTTCAACATTCATTTTTATTATTAATTTAAAATTTCCAACTATACTTATTTTTAAATTTTACAATTAATTAAACGGTTTATGATATTTTGAACAATGAGAGCAAAGTTTAATGGGGATAGTTAAGCTTAATATAATATAAATGCAAGTTTAACAGTTTAAGATTATTAACATTTTTATTATTTTTAATAACAATCTTTTTCAGCTTATTAAGTTTGGTAAAGATAATTAATTTCGAAAATCCGATGTAACCTTTAAGTGTAAAATTTAAACGAAAGAAATAATACGTTAAAAATAAAATACAATAACTAACATATTAAGTTTACATTTACGAACAGATAAGTATCGTTTACTCTTCTGTATAACTTTTAGTAGCGATTTTTAAACAATTTAGATTAATCAAATATTAACAGAAGCCTTCGTTATTATTATTATTATTTTATTGGGAACATGCATTTGACGTGGGTGATTGATACAAATATCTCCCCCCCCCCCTTCATTATTAATCTTAATTACAAAATAAACAAAAACATATCGCCAATGTACTACTTTCCCGATCATCAAAAAGAGTGATCGATAAATCACCATTTATAGCACCCACACATATTTAAGCAATATTACGTAAACAATAATATACCTGCCCTACTTTTTCAAGATTTTAAAGTATTTACAAATGTACATTTAAAAGGCTAAGATGCTTTACACTCACGCAGAAAAAAAAAATAATCTGTTAAAAAAAGGAAAAAAGTCGTCAATTTTAGGGGATTTTTTCCTTTAATGGCAACCTAGCCATAATATTAAGTTATTCGTTTGGCGCGGTCTTGAAAATCGCGCCAACCAAAAAGTTGCCAAACTTATGTTTACATGTTTGCGTGAGTGTAAAGCATCTGTTCCATTTAAAAAAATAATGATGTAAAACTTTTTAAATTTGACGAACTATCACTTTGCCAATGCCTTGCATTGAACCGGATTTCGTTTATGTATGCATTTTAATGTGCATGAAAAGCCCTAGATTAAACGAGTACATGCAAATTAATAAAATTTTAACATTACCTGGCACGACGTGCATTCGAAAGTCAATTAAATCCTTCACTGATGATGGTTTTGGAATTGTCGAAAGACATTTTGAGATATTAAAATAGAGTTGCTGAACGTGATATTTTCCAGAGAGATGGTGATTTGAATCGGTTGTGTTTACAGTTAGAATTCGGTCCAAAATAGGTCCGAATCCTAAAAATATATTCAAGAAGTATTTATTAATTAAGATAGAAGTAGTATTTGTGAAATTTTATTTTCAACACATCAAAAAATCTTCATAGCGAAAGTTGCTAAAGATTGAAAAAATAAAAAACGATAGGTTGATTGGTTAATGTTGCGAACAAGACTCCCAGTGATAAAAAAAGATCTGAATCATTTTTAGTTTAAAAAATGACAAAGTAATTATAAATAACAATTAAAAGCATATATATAATTATAAAATATTTCAATATTTTAAACAAGGAATCTAAATATTTTTTCGACCTAATGAAGATTTTGAAATGCGAAATTTTTTATTATAACAAAAAAGAAAAATATATAAACAACAATTTAATTTAATACATATATATATTACATATTAAAAATTGCATTAAAAACTGATTTAGTATTTGAAAAAAAAATCTAAATAGTTCTTCAGCAATATGGAGATGCTTTAACGTTTAACTGTAACCATGATAGCCATGAGCAGCCTTATTGCGGAGTATTAAAAAAGGGGGAAAAGTCCAAAAAAATGTAATGTTAATCTATGATAAAAAGTATAGAAAAAGAGTCCGATTTTAAAAGTGAATTATATAAAAAACAAGAGTTTTCCTACGTATTCGCTTCATCTACAACCGATTAATATCATATATTAATTTTAAAAAAATCGCCCGGGCGGATATCGAGAATTGCGTTTTACACCATGACACCATTACATGCAGAGAGAAAAACTGCCCATTTTACTTAAAAATAGACTTTCAGATCTCAAAATCTACTGCATGTAGAAATCTATAAATTTCAGAATAGAGTTAGACCGGAGACATAAGACTAATGTGAAAAAATCGGAACGATATGCCTCATATTTACTGAGACATTAAATGTCGGCGTTTCGATTTTCCTTTGATGTCCTGCTAGCTGTATATATGAGAGTAACGGAATCTTCGGTTTTGGGATTTCGATTTTCGGTTTTTCGCTGCGTCACTCGAGAAACTACCGTCTCTCATGATTTGTTACTTGAAAAGAAATATCATTATTTGTGCTTTTTTTTAAATCCGACAACAATAGGTAAATAAATGACTTTTTCGAAAATTGAAATAAATCTGTATTCAGATAATGAAGTTTTAAATACAAAATTACAAAAAAAAAAAAAAAAAAAAAAAAAAACTTAGACAAATAAAAAAAAAAAAGGTTGGACACTGTATATCGCAATCTAACAACTTATGTGCCGTCAAAAGTTGGTTAAATTGCTATGCATAGTTTTTGATCCTGCATAGTTTTTGATCCTATAATTTTTGTTTTAACTGAAGTGTTTTGGCCTATTTTAACAATGAATAGCGTTTAAAATAATTCTTCGATTTAAAAACTGTCTTTTTCATCGTGTTTATAAAACACTTCTCTATAAAACTAACAATTATCATATTTTTATATGCAGTAGCTTTTTTCAATATAAGCCGAGAAAGAGCCCTGGTCACAATAAATTCAATTACGGCAGCGTCAGCAGCAGCAGCAGGAGCAACGTTAGTTACTTTCGTTTAGAATCGAAAAAATGTTTACATTTCATAACATGTGTTGCAAGTTGCAGTCATAATATTTTAAATGTGCAAAATTTATAATTAAATAATAAAGTAACTTGAATACAATGCTTAAGGAAATTATTACAACAAAATTTGTTTATCAGGTGACGAAAGACGAATTATTTCATAAAATTCGCTGAACATATAATTAAATTTTTCCTTGAAAATTTTCATGAATGATTGCTTGCAGTATCAAAATATTTTATTAACTTGTCAAAAGTAATTTTTTTAATGGAATAATTGTATAAAATTATTTCATTTCCTGCAAAAATATTACAACATCAAAGTTTATTTTCATTCATAATATCACAAGGTATAATTTTTTTTTACGACCACAGTTTTCTTTATCATAAGCTTCTGAGGATAAAAGATCCTAAAAATAAGATACTCATTGTCCGTGATATTTATTTTATTATTTCAAAAATTTGCTAACTGCAAAAATTGATCTCTATAGTTAGGGAAGGTTATTTTGCATAATTATTCATACATAATTTTTCGTTTAATGTATCGTTTACAAAAAAAAGTTTTTTAAGTTGATGTTCCTTATTAGTTACAGTTAAAAGGGGTTTAAATTATGTTTTATCTGTTGAAAAACCTTGTGTTTTAAACTCTTCACGATAGAAAAAACATCGAAAATTTCAATGTATTTTCATGAAATAAAATGACTACAAGAGTTGAGAAAACATAGGTTCAGCTATCATTAAAGCAATTATGGTAATCTTAGTTCTCCCAATGGTACAATAATAAATTTGATTTAATAAACAATATTTTCAATAAATTAATCATAAAATTTTACTATTGATATTGTAATTAAAATACAATTTATATTAAATTGGGTATGTTTGTTTGAATAAGTTGACTGCACTAGTCAATCATCAGCCCCCAGTAGTTGATGAATTAATAACTATTACATCCTATCCAATAAACTCTTGTACGAACGGTTCTTATTGCTTACTTCATAGTAGTTATACTTTATTGCACTGTTTAAAAAAAATTATGTTGATTACCAGTAACATTTCCATATTTTTACGGGAAAATGTTTTCCGGGTGAGAGTGATTTTGTGAGAGTCAACAAGTATTGCGAGCTTAGATATGAGCGGATACTTGACAGGTAGTGCTAAATTTTCCTTTTCTCTAAAGCTGGTGGATTTATTTTATTATTGTACAGTCAAAGGCAACAAAATCTGTAAAATACGGAATTTGTCCTAGCAAAATACGGAATTTTTTTTAAAGTGTAAAAATAAAAAAAAATTATAGTGAAAATGACAAATTAACTAGAGCTTTTAGCACTGTTAACTGTCTGGGATATTCTTAAATATCTATATTCGGTACTTTATGACAAAATCATTGTACTGCAGGGGGGGGGGGGGGGAACCATAAAAATGCGGAAATTGTACTGTCAATCATTGATTTTTTTTTTCTTTTTTTACATTTTGATACAAAAGAGGAATTTCTATATGATAGTTAATTAACTAACCAGCGGGTACGACCGAGCGATGCTCGGTCAACATTTGCTTTGTGTTCAACTTGGTAATTGAATCATGTATGTCGGCTCCTATTGTAAATTTCTAGAAAATTATTTCAGATTCTATAAGCCAACATTTTCGCCAAATGTCGCCAAGTTTAGCGACATTCTTTCATTTAGCACCAAGCATGCGTTGAGAAAGTTCTATGTACCTTGATTGGTTCAAATCTTTTTTCGAGAACGTTCCATGGACTCTGATTGGTTGAATTATGTATCTCTGCTCCTATTAGGAATTTCTAGAAAATTTCTTCAGATTCTAAAAGTCAAATTTTTCGCCAAATTCGCCAAATTTGGCGATATATTTTTTTGATGCCAAGCGAGTGCTTTGGCATTGGTAATCTTAAAAGTCAATTTTCCTTATCATATGTACCCTGATTTGTTGAATTCTGATTTCGAGAACGTTCTATGGACTCTGATTGGTTGAATCATGTATCTCCGCTCCTATTGGGAATTTCTAGAAAATTCCTCCAGCTTCTAAAAGCCAATTTTTTCGCCAAATGTGCCAAATTTGGCGATATTTTTTTATTTGGCGCCAAGCAAGTGTTTTGGCATTGGTAATCTTAAAAGTCAATTTTCCTGCCAAATCCCGCCAATGTCGCCAACATTTTTTAAGATAAAAATAGCTTGACCCAGGACAAAAGGACTCACTAATCAAATTTTCTCGAACGTGACCTAGCCCAATTGTCTTCTCGTTCCCTTAAACTGTAGGACACTAAATTTAGTTCAAAACATCTGAGCCGTTTTCAAGATAAAATAGCTTGACCCATAATGACCCATGACCAAAATGACCCACTAATTGAATTTTCTCGAACATGTGACCTAGCCCAACAATTTTCTCGTGCACCAAAACCATAGGAGGCAATATTTAGTCTAAATAGTAGAGTCGTTTTCAAGATAAGATAGCTTGACCCATAATGACCCATGATCAAAATGACCCACTAATCGAATTTTCTCGAACACGTCACCTAGCCCAACAGTCCTCTCGTCCCCGAAAACCATAGGATGCAAAATTTAGTGTAAATAGCCTGAGCCGTTTTTAAGATAAAATAGCTTGATCCATAATGACCCATGACCAAAAGGACCCACTAATTGGATTTTCTCGAGTATGTGACCTAGCCCAATGATTTTCTCGTGCCCAAAAACCGTAGGATACAAAATTTAGTTCAAATCCTTTGAGCCGTTTTTAAGATAAAAATAGCTTGACCCGTAATGACCCATGACCAAAAGGACCCACTAATTGGATTTTCTCAAGTATGTGACCTAGCCCAATGATTTTCTCGTGCCCAAAAACCGTAGGATACAAAATTTAGCTCAAATCCTCTGAGCCGTTTTTAAGGTAAAATAGCTTGACCCATAATGACCTAAGACCAAAATAAACCACTAATTGAATTTTCTCGAACATGTGACTTAGCCCAACAGTCTTCTCGTGCCCGAAAACCATAGGATGCAAAATTTAGTGTAAATAGTCGGAACCGTTTTTAAGATAAAATAGCTTGACCCATAATGACCCATGACCAAAATGACCCACTAATTGAATTTTCTCGAACATGTGAACTAGCCCAACAGTCTTCTCGTGCCCGAAAACCATAGGATGCAAAATTTAGTGTAAATTGTCTGTACCGTTTTTAAGATAAAATAACTTGACCCGCAATGACCCAGAAATGACCCACTAGTCGAATTTTCTAGGACATGTGACGCAGCCCAATGATTTTCTCGTACCCGAAACTCGTAGGATACAAAATCTAATCAAAATCGTTAGAGCCGTTTTTTAGATAAAATTAATTTGACCCGCGTTGACCCAAAAATGACCCACTTATCGAAAGTTCTCGAACATATGACCCAGCCCAATAGTTTTCTCGTGCCCGAAAATGGTAAGGTACAAAATTTCGTCAAAATCGTTTGAACCGTTTTTTAAATAGAATTAGTTTGACCCTTACCCTTGATGACCCAAAATGACCCACTAATCGAATTTTCTCGAACACGTGACCTAGACCAATGGTTTTCTGGTGCCCGAAAACGGTAGGATACAAAATTTCGTCAAAATCGTTAGAGCCGTTTTTAAAATAATTTTTGCATAACCACACACAAGATTTTCTCGTATTAGAATATATGATAGCAGTGGGTAATTATCTACTGAAAGAAATCTGTTTTTTTAATGCAAAAACAGAATTACTAATTAACGACACAGCGTAGAAAAATGTGCTCTAACCTTGTTTTAATCAGCATAAAAAAAATAAAAAAAATCATTATTTGAACAAAATTTTAAGGCAGATAAGGGGAGCTTTGGAAACCGAAAATATTCTTAGTTGATCGTCTATTGCACTGCAAGAATAAACGGCAGAAATTACAGTAAAATTTGCTGTAAATTTATGCACCCAAATTTCCAGCATATTGTACTGTAAATTGACAGCAAAATATGCCTTAAATTACATTATATTTGGAATTTTACCGCAAATTGTGCTTCAAACATGCTAATTTTACAGCAAATACGATTATAATCATATTAAATTTTACAGCAAAAAATGCTGGCAATTTGGATGCATAAATTTACAGCAAATTAAGCAGAAATTTTTGCCGTTTTTTCTTACAGTGTGGTGCAGTCCTAACAGTGATTTTTAATATAAGTGTCTGACAACATTTAATTTGCACTTGCATTGCTTCACAAAACTGATTTTTGCATTTCATCGTAGGGATAAGAAGTAAAACAGTTAAAGGTTTTCTAATTTCTGAATACAAGCTTTTGCTAATTTCATTGTAAATGGAGATGTGTGAAAGCAGTTAATATTAATTAATGACACTTTTTTCATATGTTTATTTTTCTAACGCTTGATATCGAATAATAATAATAATAAATAATCTTTCTTTGAAGTTGGTTTTTAAAAATTTTCACATTTTGCGCGTGAAAAGGAAAGTTGAATTATCAAGATGAGTCACAAATTAGTTATACTGCAGTTAAATCTTGTAATGCTGTTTAAAAATTCAAGGCTATATTTCTTAAGATACAAGTTTTTGCCTTTGATTCCGCTTTTGCTTTCTCTTATTTGTTTATGTTATTCACGAGCTATTGTACAAGGTCAACAACTGCTCTAATAGTCAATAACCGCCTTTACTTATAGGAAGAAGCTACGTGTTCATGCATTGATAAGCGAATAAAAATGCTGCAGTAAACCGTACCATTAGCTCAATGCAATATCACAGTCATTTTATAGATCCCTTGTCGTATTATGCTCTAAATGAGAATTATTCCTTACTTTTATATAATGATATATATTTTCAATGAAAACATTTTACTTGCATCTAAACTAAAATTTCATAAAATAAGTACAATTTAGAAGTAAATTTATCATTTACTTCTAAATTGGTAACACTACAAAAATTGTTTAATAGTTCCATGCACAATTTTAAAATGCTAATTTATTTGGACATTCATCTTTAATTCATTAGCCTTTAAGCCTTCGCTGTTAATCTGCTTCTAAAATGCTTATATTACTATTAAAAATGGAGAAAAATCTAGCTATAGCTTATGTAAAATTGTATATATTTTACAAAAATAACCAACAGTACGTAAAGAAAACAAAAACCGATGCGAAGGATGGTTATAATTTTAGTTCTAACTAATTCAATAATAACAAAAAAGTTCCGTTTAAATTTGTATGGTGCTTATATATGTTTCTTTTGCGATAAGGGGTCTGGATATTGAAAATCGCATCAACTTTTATTTTCCTTGGATTGAAGCAGGCCGGAAAAGTACATAATTTGTGTATTTTCTCTTAAATTTTCATAGAGTTAAAAAGGGTCAAATTTGAGGATGCTATTTATATATTTATATATTCCCAAAAAGAGCATCCAGTTGAAATGTTTATTCTAAAATAAGATACATTGAAAAGGGCCAAACATTTTATCGGCATTTTTTTAATAAAAAAAATAATGTATTTCTAATTACTAAAAGTATTAATAAATTCATATTTAAAATAATTATGAATTATAAAATTATGGTCTACATAATTTTTTACATTAAAAACTCAGCGTCGTCTAAAACATGTCTATTAGAGCTCATTTCGGTCATTGGTTTTCGAGATTTTTATTTTCGACAATATAACAGGACCCTCTCTCGTTATCATTTGCATCCATAGAAAAGAAAATCTTACAGTAACCGGAAAAATTCTCTATATTTTTTTTTCACATCGCATTAGGTTATTTCCTAATTTAATTTTAGTATAAATTTTCCGGTTTCTGTTTGAATGTTTCATATATGTGCTATCTCCTGTAAGGTCTTAATTTTATTTTATTTTCATTTATGGATAAATCCCCAACACATTTTCCTTTATAACTCTATGGGGATTTAAGAAAGGTTGAATAAACTACATATTTGTAACTCAAACAAAGTGTCAAAAATGGGTGTTATAAATTTGTGTTATCAATTTTTCATATGTAGTTATCCTTTATAGAAAAATAAACAACATACAATTATAAGGAACTTTATACGAATTAAACGGTACTTTCATTTTATTTTTGCATTAATTAGAACTGAAGTTACAGGAGTCGTTCTGAATTTTTTTTACCTTTTAAATACAAACACTAAAATTTACACTATATTTTCTTTAGACTTTTAAGTATACAGGGAGAATCTAAACTCTTGGGCAAAATTTTAAGAAGTGATAGAGACAAAAAATATTACATAGGAAACTAAGGGTCCCAAACACGTCTTCTCAAGCAGATAGGCGCCATTAAAGTTTTGGGTACAAAATTTCAAATGATTATAAAAAACGGAAAAATTGGTCGATTCGTTTGCGGTTTTCGCTAAAACTATTCTTTATATCAGTATTTTCTTAAAAATAACTTATAAAGAAAAAGTTTTAAAAAATGTCGATAGAGGGCGCTTTAGACTTTGGAGTAACGAACAACAATTTTTTACCGTTATTTTTTGTATCTGATTAAATGCTTTCAAAACCTTAGACTTAAACTTAATTTTTGAGCTCAAAATCTGAATCGTTGGGAGTGGTTAAGTAGCACAAACTGAACTGTGTTCAGGAGTTGAAATTTGAACCCCCCCCCCCTGAACACAGTTCAGTTATTCACGATCTTGGTGTCGTAGACCAGGCAGAAACAATATGAGTGGTAATTTTCCAACTGGACGAAAAATATCCGGGCCAGGATTCGAACCTGGGATCTCTTGAAGCTGCCATGCTCTACCAACTGAGCTATCCCGGTTGAATCTAAAGGGCATAATCCATCCAGATTCAACCGGGATAGCTCAGTTGGTAGAGCATGGCAGCTTCAGCCAAGAGATCGCAGGTCCGAATCCTGGCCCGGACATTTTTCGTGCAGTTGGAAAATTACAACTTGATTTCTTTACCAATTTGAATAATTGTGTTAAAATTAATCCAGGCAGAAACTACTGCCCCCTACACGTAAAATAAACGATAGAGTAATGACAAAATTAAATAGAAAATTTATTCATAACAGACATGAGCAATTTCTCCGCGCAAAAAAAGAAACAATTTGATGTATGCATGTAGTGCGCAATAATGAATGGCGTGAATGAAGGTTGACACGTAGAAAATGGTATACGCATGATGTTCGTGAGGAATCACAAAAACTGCTCTAAAGAGTGCCCACCAGCAACGATGCAGGCCTCACGCCACCGGCGGAGGGAGTTGCGAACATTAGTGAATACCCCGCGCATCTCCCGGATATCGCCTGCTACGACGGCAATCCTCGCAACTAGGTCCTCGTCGGAGACGACGGTAAAAAATAGATGTCCATTACTCCAAAGTCTAAAACACCCTCTATCGGCATTTTTTAACTTTATCTTTAAAATTTATTTTTTAAATAAAGTTTTTATTTAATTTTGCCATTTCTCTATCGTTTATTTTACGTGTAGGGGGTAGTAGTTTCTGCCTGGTCTACGACACCAAGATTGTGAATAACTGAACTGTGTTCAGGGGGGTTCAAATTTCAACTCCTGAACACAGTTCAGTTTGCGCTACTTAACCACTCCCAACAATTCAGATTTTGAGCTCAAAATTTAAGTCTAAGGTTTTGAAAGCATTTAATCAGATACAAAAAATAACCGTAAAAAATAGTTGTTCGTTACTCCAAAGTCTAAAGCACCCTCTATCGACATTTTTTTAAATTTTTTCTTTATAATTTATTTTTAAGAAAATACTGACATAAAGAATAGTTTTAACGAAAAACGCAAACGAATCGGCCAATTTTTCCGTTTTTTATAATCATTTTAAATTTTGGACCCAAAACTTTAATGACGCCTATCTCCTTCGGAAGACGTTTGGGACCCTTAGTTTTCTATTTAATATTGTTTGTCTTGATGTGTACTATCACCCCTTAAAGTTTTGCACAAGAGTTTAGATTCACCCTGTATATTTGTATTAATATTGATTTGTATAAGGGCTAAAACTAATCCCAAAATATAAATTAGAGTACATTTTTAATTATATTCATGAATCTCAGAGAAAGAAGATCTAAATACATGTCAGATATTCCGAACAAATGCATAACATTTAAAAAAATGTTGGATAAATTCCCTATCTAGGTTAATTGTTTACTAACCTTAAAATATTTTAATAATTTATTTATATTTTGTCAATATATAGACTATTTCCTCTTACCACCCCGGAATATCTAATTCCCAAATCGTTAGTTTTAGAATTATATATACGAATCATAGTAATGCCTAAAACTAACGATTTAGGAATTAACTATTGGCATCCTTAAGAAGGAACATCTTGTTTATTTATATTTAGAGCATTATTTAACCTAATGAGAAGCTATCAAAAGATACATTTTTGTAAAACATGCTTAATAAACGAATGAATGATTTGATTTAACTTATGTTACAATTTTGTAAAATAATGAAAAGATAATTCCATATTTAACGTACTGTTTTATCTTTTAGTCCTAGATGCTACAGGTAAAATACCGCCCGGTATTTTAGAAGGCACTTCTCTGTCTATTGGAGATTACGATGAATGCCTTGCAATAAAGGTCGGTAAGAGAGATGACACGCCAAAGACTCCAGAAGAAGTCATCTTCCGTGGACAGTATTGCTTATTGGAATCTCATAAACCTGAAGGTATAAACAGAGCTGTCCAAGAATACCAAAATGGCAATAAAGATTCACCGATTGCCAAGACAAAAACTGTAAGTTGCTTAATCACATTGTTTTTCTAATTTTACATATTCGATAAGCAAAGTTTCCTCTGCATTAGAAAGTACTTAGTTTAAATATGTGCAATCGAGATATGAATATTGGCATTTATCAGGTGATAAAAACAGAAACTTAAGTCATAAAATAAATGATATCTTCATTTTATTACTGAGGGTTGGACTATCTACTATCTAAAAATAATTCTATATCCAATAAAAGATTATAGATTGAGATTTTTAAAAACTATATTTAAGCAGACAGTAATGTGCTTTATAATATAAGAATAAAAAGTAGTTTCAACGCAAGCAATTCGTATAATTCTTCTATTTTTTTCTCACGTAGCAGAAATATTAATTTTAAATATAAATATAGTTAGTTAAAAAATGGGAATAAAAAAATGCGATTGTACGTAAGTCATTTGTACGATTCTAAAATATGCATATATCCTGCATGTAATCCCGATATTTTAAATTTATTAACACATTAATCTGAAACTGCATGTTTTCCTTTTAATATACAGTGAGAAAAATACAATAATTTAAAAGTGTAATTCCTTACTTGATAGAGGACAGATCGAATATTTTGATAAGCAAACTATCCTTTGTATTAGAAAGTATATAATTTAAAGATAAGCAATCTCAGATTTGAATATTAAGTATCTACCAGATAATAAAATAATGGAATTAAAATCGAAAAATAAATAACATCATATAAACATGCGAGGCTGCACATTTGTGAAATAAGTAATTTTTGTAGCGGAAAATAGTCTGATATTCAGTTAAAAAATACAGGTTGTGAGTTTTAAAGTAGCATCACATTAAAAAAATAAAATGTATTTTTTTAATATAAACGTCCTAATTATATATGTAAAGAATATCAACACAATAAAACAATTTTTTACCGGCAAAACTTTGTATGTGATAATTTAAAAATGTGAATAACTAGTGTGTATTTTTTTTTTTTTAGAATTATTTTTTTCAGATTTTTATTATTTTGATTGTTCCTTTATAATATAAACTTACTGTTCCACCACTAGTTCTTGAATATGTTCATCAGATATAAACATTTGACGAATTCCACATTCAAGATAGGCGTATGCATACCTTCGAAATGCTCAAAAGAAGATTTACAGGCTATATTAAATACAGGTAATACTAAATTCAGCTATCCGTTTTTAAAGTTAACATGAATTTGCTTTTATAATTACTCAATTGCTTTTTCATTACTTTTTAAAATAGATTCATTGAAGAAGGCTGGAAAAATTACAGTTTCTTACTGCAAACAATATGATGATGAAGACACATCTCCAGAGCAACTTCTCTTACTGTAAGGATGCAGCATATTTCATAATTTTGTTTTGTCTGTTTTGATATTTAATAATGCATTCATGTTGTTCAATTAAGAAAAGGTAGAAAAAAATGTCTGATACAGCGAAAATCTTTCTTAAATACATAATATTTTTTCTTAATCGCAACAAGTGTTGGAAATTTCTTTCATTTAATCCTCCTATTTCAGATGGTACTACCACTGAGAGAGCAGGAGCAAGACTGATTAGAAATAACTCGGAGAGAGGAGAACAAGTGGAAGAGAACATCCAGTGCAATAAAAAAACACCATTGGATGTTCTCGTCCATTTGTTGCATTTAAGAAGCTTTTTCCTTGCATAGGATAATTATAATTTTTTTTCTGGAAAAGTGTAAAAAAAAACGCGAGGCTGTGTTGTTGAAACGTTGGCTGTGTAAAAAAAAACGCGAGGAGAGAGAGGGGAAAGAGAACATCCAGTAGAAAACTAGGAGAAAAAGGGAAAAATATCACCGAAGAAACGACACAGCAGGAATCAACGTCATAAGAAACGCGTCGCTATTTCTACATTTTTACACCACATTTATAATTTTTTTTTCAATGTGCTGTAAAATGTGTTTCAATGTGCTGTTTTGCACTTGCATTGGAAATCTTCTGTTTAGAATAATTTTCTAATTAAAATTATTTTATAGTCATTTAACATCAAGTGAAGTGCTCGCAGCGAAAACAGCGCATGTACAAAAATTACAGCAATATATTATTGTTCTCAACGGTACTCACAATGCTGTGAAACCATTTAACTAAAAGGACAACTCATATATTTTTAAGATGCAAGTATATATTTTGATTGTTCCATAGAAACAACACTAGTCCATAGATGTTTTTTCTTCTTTCTAAATTAGTGAATTTTCAACTACTGTTGTTTCTGTTTAGAGCCCTTCAATTCTGTATTGTACAGTTACTTTCGCTGGTTCTGAAAGATATTTTGTTTTATTTTAAGGTAGTGTAACACATTTATAGTTTCAAATATTCTATTCAAAAACCTTTTAACTTTGCGGAAAGAGTCGAACTGGCCAATTGGGATAATTTTCTTTATTCAGTACCTAATTCTATGCCAATAAAGATTGATTATCACTCTTATAGAAGAATTTGTATGTTCGGGAAAATACGTGTCGTTATATTAGACACTAGATTTAGAGTCTTTAAACATGAAATAAACAGTTGTGACTTAATATAATTACTTATACTCTAATATAACGATAATAAGAAGAATATCGGGCATGTTTTAAGAAACCTTGATTTACTTTCACAACGAAAATATAAATGAATGCTTCCAGATTCAATAATTTATTTCAAGATACATTCTGAAATATAAAAATATAAACATATGTATGTTTTTTTCTCATTTCAGGTGTCTGTTTGGTTTAATAGTTGCAATTATGGTTGTGGGAACAATATTAGATGCGGGTTTGAGACTCAGGAAGAGTGATAAAACTAAAGAAGATCCACAGTATATAAGTAAGAAATTCAAGTTTTTGATTTGTTTTGTTTTATTTTTTGATATAGCTAAACAAAATCGTTTAGTGTCAGGGTGAACCATGATCTGATATATATACTACTATGAGAATGAGCTATTACATTCTTATAGTCCCAACGTAAATCTATAGACTGGTATACGTCAAAATTTGATTTGACTATTTTCTCTGAAAAAATAACGCCAAAATTATCTTCTTCCAAAACATTTTTAGCAAATATTCTCGAAGCTATAACATAAAACAGTTAATCCATTTATCTTTAAATTATTATTATGTTCTAACTGGTTGACGTTCAACATTATATCTTTTGTTGATAATATTCCAAAATGAAAGTAATAACTCGTTTTCTTTTTTTTATTATTAACATTTAAATAAGAAAAAAATGTCTATAATAAATTAAACTCTACGTTCATTAAAATGAAATCTTTACACTAGATGTTTTCACGGGTCGAAATTTCTAAGCTCGTCCCGTGCAAACACTTTATTTACCCGTCATAACAGTTAATATTTTTGCCCGGCACAACTCAAATTCTACAATTCATGCCGATATATCTGAAGCAACATTATC
This sequence comes from Maratus michaelseni, assembly GCA_963931845.1. Lineage (NCBI taxonomy): Eukaryota > Metazoa > Arthropoda > Arachnida > Araneae > Salticidae > Maratus > Maratus michaelseni. Next base: position 312,388,678 of record OZ007587.1, on the reverse strand, counting down.
CTACAATTAAAATTATTCAAAAAGCACACTTACGTATTCATAGATTTTATCTTCATATTACGGAATAACAATAATATTAATGACCACTTAGACACTAACAAACACACATTAAAAAAAATTACTTAAACAATTAGATTCAGTGAAAAAAAATAATGTAATTTAGAATGAAAGAAAAAATGAAGATTAAGAAGAATGTTTCTCTATAGTTTATTAACCCATTTTAGGCCACGGTCATAAAAAAAATTAAAAACTCCTTTTTTCTCTCAGTTACTTTTTATTTAATCGTGCTTTATGAGTACATTTACGATTTTTGTGAATTACAGTCAATATGATTAGGATTTGCGACACAGGGTCGTTTACGACCCCAAACATTTATTTTCTAGTTGAAATTCTTACCTTTGTATTCAATCGATCTATATTTTTCACTATAGTAAAGTTTACAAAGACATTTTTTTTATGTTTTTCTCAACATGCCTTTACAGATACACGTCATCATACAACCTAAATAAAACAATTAAACGAAGTAAAAAATTTAAAAAGTCATTGGTGGTATACGACTTTCCAGCCTAAAATGGATTAAACCAAATTAAGTTTCTTCAGATTTTGTTAAACAAATGTACAACATCACTATTAATTGTTACAAAAATAAATAAATAAATAAAATACCAGTCCAAAACGGTCTCGAGGAAGAGAATGGAATCCAATCCTGGTTCGGCAAAAAAAAAAAAAAAAAAAAAAAAAAAGTCTGGCCCAGCCTGAGTCTAGTTAAAAAAATTGGTCCGAGCTCGATGTCATGTTCTGGGCCAGACCCGGTTCCGTACAGCAATTTACCTTACACTACCACTTAAATCATAGGACAGTTCTCATGTTCCCGTTAAAAAGTCTCAGTGTGGGATTATGGAACAACAGGCCGCTACACTTACAAACTTCGACCTAAAGTATCGAAAAACTTTTTACTTACTGATAGAAACCTTTATATAATGGCAACCAACCACGGACCGTTTCCGCTCTATTTGTATTACATCGACAGAAAACCGTCTCCATTGTGCACCTGTGGCTGGCTTGGTGATTCGCTACACTATACACTACAATATACTCTTACATCGGATTTTCCTCTCAAACGTCCAGTCAACACACCACTTCATTCATGGTTCTCCTTTATCCTAAAAAAAGTAATACCTCCTTAAACAAAATTATCCAATGTATAAAATTGATAGAGTACAATGAACACATTTTTCAGAGCACTCTCCCGTATTTGGACACAGAGAATTAGCTGGGCCTTACCTGGACTATAAAAATTTTTACATCCAATTTATGGACTATAAAAACTTTTACATCCAATTTATGTACATTATTCAAAAAGAGAAAATGTATCACTGTGTAAAAACCTAATGGCCTAATCCTCATTTGTAATTTTATTTTAATAAACTTGCCGAGAAGGGGTTGAAGAGCTCAAGCCCCTGCTTGGTTGAATCTGAATCTGTTGCCACACGGTTCGAAATTTTGCGCTTGGTTCAACCAACGTTTGGTGCTGCAATATCTCCAACCATAAGATTGTGAAATTTCGTTTCAGTGTTTGAAGATCTGGTTGAACCACTTCTCGAAATGTTTACAATTAATATATTACTGTGCTGTGTTCAAAGTGTGAATCAAAGTCGAAATTGGCCCAATATGTGTATTTTTATCACCTCGAATATAAAATTTAATGCATTTCTACCCGAAAGAAACCGAGATACAACTATAATGATCATCACAAAAAGCATCGCATAGACCATCGCATTGCAGCGGTTCCTCTCTCTAGAGTGATAAAAACCGCATATTTTTTATTTACATTAAGACAGCGTATTTTTTTAAATAATCTAAAATATTGAGTTTGGCGCAATTGCATCTCATAGATACCGAATTATGGCTATCAGGTGGAAAACACAGCATAGCAAAGCCAACTGTTGGGAGATGCACATAGATCTTTAATCAACACCAATTTGTATCAAAATTTAACTAATATGTAATTTCATGGAATTCCGTGCATTTCCATTTGACTTTGAGTGGCCGAGAAATTTGTCCAACGCCCACAGAAGCCAGAAAAACATTTTCCAAAAAAATAGTAAAGTCGTATTCAGGAAATCCTTTTCCCTAAAAAAAAGAAAAAAAAAATCAAAATCCAAAGTCAAAAATTTTCACGATACTATCTTCTTATGAATATAAAAGAAGGTAATTTCCTTTTTTAATGAATAAAATAATACAAAATTTTCGTTCGAAGTTTATAAGGCTTTGGGTTAAATCTCGTCAGAGGAAATAAAAAAAATCTGAATGCCATACAAACCTTGGCATCGACCTCGATCTACCCGAGTAACTGCATTTGAAAGAATGAAATTAGTCAGTCAGGAGCTCTCTCTTTGTTTTTCTACATATAGAAAACTACTTATTGGCTTTTCACAGAAAGTTTCAAAAACGAGAGTAGAGATAGAACTTAAATCTCATCTTCTTACACTTTCTTTTTGAATTTCTAAGTATTTTTATTGGATTAAATTATTTAACGGGTAGATAAAAGATGCTATAGTTATTAGTACCATATTAAATTATTACATACTCATAACCCTAAAACCTTTTTTTAAAGATACGTCAGCATTACAAATAAACAAACAAACAAATTGTAAACAGTGCACCCGTGCGAGCATTTTGCACTGCAGTCTAATATGTTTTGGCAATATTTAATATTTCTTACATGCAGTTTTAACTTCTAAATAAATATTAAGGATAAAAATGTCTGCAAACAACATTAGTCAAGATGGAATACCATCTTATTTATTCTATCAAAGTTATCGAAGATAGCAGAAGGCAGGCACGAGGGGAAAAAAATAACAATCATATTTTAACTGCACTAGAAGATGACGTCATCTGCTTCGGGAAAAGCACGTAACAAAGAAAAATAAATTTAATACATATAAAGTACACATTCATTTAATATAAGGTTACTAAAAATTTTTTTAGTAAATTTGAATTCCACAGATTTTTTTAGTAACCGGTATTATAAACCGGAATCGTTGCTAGATGTTTTCTAGTAATTCTTACAGATTTTCTTATAACTGAGTAAGAATACAAAAAAATTTTAGTAATTGCAAGGATGAATGAGAAAAACTAAAATTTTTTTAGTAAATCGACCTTTTTTTTTTTTTTTTTTTTTTTTTTTTTTTTATAGTGTAATGTGACAGAGCATAAGTGTTAAATATTGCGACGGTCTTGCTAAGCATTAGTGATGGCTCAGAGGTAATGTATCCTGTTTCGAAACGATAGTGCTAATGTTCGGATCCAGCTGATTTCATTGTGTCAGAAAATTATCTGAATCCACGATATTCTATAAAATGATCGAAAACTCGAGTAGACTAAATTCAGATTTTCCTTTTTTTTTTTACTTTATAAATTCTAAATTTTGTAAAAATTGGTCCATCGTCACGAAATTTAAATATGTTGTTAGGATATGCAATACTATTTTTTAGTTTTTAAACTAGTCATATCGTGTATGGTTTTTTCTTTCTTTTAGGGGACACGCCAAAATTTTTTAATATATCATCGTCTATTACGCATCATATAAGCGTTATTTCCAACAATAAGATTTAGAGTGAATGTGAATAACAATAAAAGGTTGAAAAGAAAAGAAACACTGTTTTGCCAAATCACTTTCACTAAAATAATTCAAGTGTCGTACAATCATATATTATTTCTGTTGTCAACGTCCCTTTTTCTAAGAAACTGCAAAACGCAGAACGAGGAATGAGATACCATATGAAAGGATTTTGAACCGAATTCTGTCATAGTATACTCACATTTCGCTAAAACACTTTTTTTGATTAAAAATTGCAGTGAATTAGAAATTTAATCAACATTGTTTTTATAAATGAAATGATAGGTTTTTCTCAAACCGATGTTGCCACAAAAATAAAATACCGCATTATGACATGCTTGCATTGATTATAAAAAAAAATAATAATTTTAAAAAAAAGTACAAAGAGTAGGTAAAGTGTGATGTAACTGCATGGGTTTATTTTATATTTGTGATTAAAAATAAAAATAAAACGGAAATGTTTTAGAAGAAAAATATACCATCGATCGATCGAAGCAGTGATATTTCACGTGTAACTTAAAAAGGTAAGCTTTGTTATAGTAGGTTAAATTGTAGTTTATATGTATTCAATTTATTTTTCTGTGGCCCATCTTTTACCCGATGCGGATGACTTCAACCTCTAACGCAGTTAAAATACTATTTTTTTTTTTTTCTGGCTCGTGTATTTTGCTATCTTCGATCAGTTTATACTGTAACTTTAATGGAATAAATAAGATGATATTCCGGCTTGACTTATGTTGTTAGCAGAAGATTTTATCCTTAATTGTCCTTAGAAGTTGAAACCTGCATCTAAATAATATTAGATACCACTAAAAAATATTAGACTGCAGTGCGAAAGCCTCGCACGATTTCACTTTTAAGTAAATATCAGTGAAATAAATTAATAAACAATCCCTCCAAGTCGTATTTTTTTTCTTAACCATCATTACTTATTAAGCAGTTGTTTTCTTCAAATGCCATATATTCTTTTCCTAGGTATAGCATGCTATTTCTTAATCGTTGAAAACTTCCTTTATAAAATATGTAAAAAGAAGAAAGAAATTATGGAAAATTAAACAAATCATAATAGCTGCATAGCACTATTAATCATTTGTGTTGATTTCAAAACAGGGAAACAGATTTGTTTTCCTTGTTAGAATTAATATATAAAAACAATGACCTTTTATTTAATTAAATTTGTAAGTAATTAACTAACGCTGTTAACATTTAAAGTTCTTGCGTGTTGTTTTCTCAAAATGTGACTGGAATTCATTAGTAATCAATTTATATTTTTAATAATAGTCAATTTGTTTTAAAAATATATTTTATGTCTATTGTTTGATTTTCTGATACACAATTTGTTTTATTAGACACGCTATATTACGCTTTCTACCAGGCATATAAAAAATCAGTGAATTTTTCATAATCAAATACGGTGCCCGCGTCAAACTAATGTATTGTAACAGAATTTTTTGCGCAAAAAACATGAATTGCTGTCAAACGATTAGGCGTAATTTTGAAGATAAACCGTAAAAACTTATAAAAAAGAGGTTTTTTTTTTTTTTTAATATTCTTATTTTTATATTTATTTATGAAGGAAGTTTTCAACGATTAAGAAATAGCATGCTATACCTAGGAAAAGAATGCATGGCATTTGAAGAAAACAATTGCTTAATAAATAATGATGCTTCAGAAAAAAATTAACCGAGTTGCAGAGATTGTTTAATACTATGTATTTCACTGATATTTACTTAAAAGTGAAACCGTGCGAGGAATTCGAACTGCAGTCTAATATTTCAGTGTTAAATTTATAGTTTTTATAAACATGTGGTAAAAAATTCATTTACTTTCTCTGTTTTCAGAATTCTTTCAATATATGAGCAAAAATACATCGTTGTATACAAATGCGCTGGAAGTTTTCAATACCAACACAAAAGAAGGTCTAAGAAGCCTTTGTGGAATCCGTCCTATTATAGTAGCTTTGACGATCTACAGTCACGCATATGGACATATACATATATATCATTTTCAAAAATTCAGTAAGTATTATCTTGATTCATTTTAAAGACGCAAAAATATATACAAAATTAACTAATTATTCTAAATTTAATCTGTGATCCTAAAGTTAACATGATAACCTTTTGACAAGAATTATGAAATTATTGTATACTTCTTTCAATTACTGAAAGGCGTAAAATATATATATTTAACCAGTAAAATAAGTTTTATTGGACTTTTGACATGTTTCGGCTCCATCGGAGACATTATCAAAACAAGGTCATGGTCGAACAGGGCGGGGTGGCCTACCTTTCGGCTTAAGCTCAACTAGCCTCGTCCGGCAGGTTTGTTTACCTAATTATACTGAGAAAATTCTGACTAAGAAAATTCTGACACAATTTCAAACCCATTTTTGGATGTGAAAATCACGAAAAGTTGTTCATAAGATAGCAGTCGATTATAATCAAATATGTTTGATACCTATGTCAGTTGATAAATATGAAATCACAAAAAGTTGGTCATAAGTTAGAAGTCGACTATAAACAAAGATGTTTCATTTTCATCATGCAGAAAATACAACAGATAATACCTTTCAATTATTTGATATCCAAATGAGCATATCTGAATATTTTATACAGATGAAAAACAATGTTGTAATTGTCTCGAATATAATTCAAAAAACACGTTATTGAGTAAGAAGAAAGAAAGAAGTGAAACATTTAAGTTAAACATTTTTTTTTCTACTTAGAATTGGATATGAAAATAAAGCATCTTGAAGATCTTTTTCTGACAAAATTTCAAACCCATTTTTGGATGTGAAAATCACGAGAAGTTGCTCATAAGTTGGCAGTCAACTATAAACAAACATAGTTCATTTTCATCATTCAGAAAATAGAACAGATGATGCCTTTCATTCTTTCGATACCTAAATAAACATATCTGAATATTTTATACATGTGTAGAGGAAAAATTTAAACATGTGTAGATGTAGTACATGTATTTAAATTCCAAACCCATTTTTCGATGTGAAAATCACGAAAAGTCGGTCATAAGTTGGCAATGGACTATAAACAAAGATATTTCATTTTCATCATTCAGAAAATACAACGCATGATGCCTTTCAATTCTTTGTTACCAAAATGAGCATATCTGAATATTTTATACATGTGTGATGGCAAATGTATACATGTGTAGATGTAATACATGTATTTTATACATGTGTAGATGTAATTGTTTAGAATATAATTCAAAATTCATGTTTTTGAGTAAGAAGAATTGAGAAATTTCTCTCCCTCATTAAGCATATTTTTATGACTTCATTTATTTTATGTTTACGTGCTTTTAGAAATATGCATGGCGTCCATAAAATATTGTCGGGGTTTCATTACCTCATAACTTTTGGTTTAAGAAAATGACGACAAATATAATTAGTTATTCGTAAAGTACAACTAAAATAGTGTTTTTAATAACACAAAGTTCCATATTCGTAAAGTTGCAACTTAAAACGTTATTAATAAGAAAACGATTACATTAATCAAATAATAATTATTAAAATTTTATCAACTTTTTTGATAAAGTCTCTAGTTCTGAAGCGACGTTGTGTAATGGTGACGGATTTTGTTTCAGAGAACTATGATACGCATATTGGTTTCTCTTGTACACTCGCGTTTTAAATTTTCATGTCTCAGCCTTTCACAATGCGACGATGCTGGAGTTGCCACATAAATTGTCTGAGAATACTTAACTTTGTGTCATTAAAAAGCGTTTTGAGTTGTCTTTACGAATAAGTAATAAAATTTTTGTCATGTTTTTTAAATCAAAAGTTATGAGGCAAGGAAACTCCAGCAATAATTTATGGATACAATGTATATCTGATATTTACATATTTTATACTCTTTTTTTTTTTTTTTTTTTTTTTTTTTTTTTTTTTTTTTCGGTGAGATAGGTTTATTTCTATTAGTTTTGTGTAGAACACAAGTTTACGTCACACTGAAAAGAATTAATTTTCTCTTTCGGATTTTATTAATTTTTAAATCTTTTTGGCTATTATATTTTCTTTAAAATTTTAATATTAGAATTATGTTTATTGAAATCTAGAAGTGAAGTACACTTCTAGTAGGCACTCTTCACTCACCCCCCCCCTTCTTTGAAGTTTATCTAATGTCAGCTACTACTAGAGAATTAAAAAAATATATATATTTGTGGACATGTATAGTGAAATTGAGGTAAATATTTTTCTCTTTTCTGTGAGAAAATGGGCTAAAATAATAATGCTCGAATTTGGTAGCCACTTGTGTTACGTATTTAAAAAAAAAATACCTTATTAATAAACTACATTGATAGATAAAACATTTTTTATCATACTTTTTTTAAATAGGAATTTTAACACCAGGCTTGTAATTCCAGTGAAAATGAGGGTAACGTAATTATTTCATGAATATAATAATTTTGGTAACTTCTGAATTTATAGGAAAACATTATGAAAATAGTGATACGTTTTTGGAAAAATACTTTTGGTTGTCGTAATGCTCTTTAAACTTAATTCTTTCAATTATTTCAAACTAATATTAAAAGACGAAGCAAATACACCGCATTCCTTTTTTCTTTCTATTAAATGGGTACGCATAGATTGCAACTTTTTATTTGAGTTAAATGACACTAGATGGCAGCAGCACAATGATTTTCTAAATGTATATTTGAAATCACGGAGGAAGAATCGATCTTCGAAAGAATATTTCCTCCGTGTTTGAAATAGTGAGAAAGTTTAATAATGCCCAGCGGGGACTGCATGCCGCTCTCCGGAAGAGATGCTTTTGAAAAGAGATTTTAAAGGGTTTCATGTTGCTTTCGGTGTTTATTAGAATTTTTTTTTTTTTTAAACGAGAGTGAAATATCCAGCTTTTCATTTTCAGAATGACATGACCGGCAGTGTTTTTAAAAATGGAATATAAAAAAGTTTTTTTTTTTTTTTTTTTTTTTCACCAAGAAAGGGCTCTTTTTAACACTTTCCAATCTAGTTGAAAAGTGTTTTTGGCTTCGGTTTGTCTGCCGTATGGCCGTCTGCCGTCTGGCCGTCTGTCCGTGCTCTAACTCCCGTAAATATGCTCGGATTCCTCTGCAATTTTTATATGTTATTGTCGTTATCTGTAGCATGTTCCCTATTTCAACGGAAGTCTGTAGCACTTATAGTTTTTTTAAAGGGACACTCAAAAAATTCCGTTACATTGCGGTCTATGGGGAAAAATCATTTGTGGTTTATTTAAATAATGTTTCACTATTTTAAACGCATTGAAATTTATATATATCACTAAGGTGCATTAGAAGAAGCTTAATATGGAATAGGGTGTGCATAGCACTTATAGTTACTTGACAGGGACAGTCAAAAGAATGCCGTTACATTACGTCTATGGAGAAAAATCGTCTGCGGTTTATTTAAATAATGTTTCACTATTTTAAACGCATTGAAATTTATATATATCACTAAGGTGCATTACAAGAGGCTTACTACAGAATATTGTGTGTACAGCAAGCATCGTTCATTTACAGGGACACACAAAAGAATTCTCTACTGTCTGTTAACTATAATTCCTGGAAGTGCGTTTTAAGTTACTGAACGCGATTTTAATTTTAACTCGCTTTTTGTCTATTACGTGGTGTGTATAAATTCTGTAGATCCTATACAGGGAAGCACAAAAGTTCGCGAACACATTTCCGTTTATTGACAGAAACTCCAGACGGAGAATTTTAAACTGTGCTACGCGTTTCATAACTGAACTAAAATTTAGCATCCTATGTAGTATATTTACAAATCTATAGATCCTATACAGGGCTGAATAAAAGTATTTGGATATTTTTCCGAATAGTGTATATGTTGGAAATTCCTGAAATTATGTTTTTAAATATGTTATGCGTTTTCCAAACTGTTTACTTAGATGTTATCTTTTAGCTTATTAAACGGTATGATTTGTAAAATTATTTTGGAAGCGTTGTAAAGTGTTACATAATCTATGCTTGACGCATGATTTTTCGTTCTTGTTTAAAAATTAAAAATTTACACGCTGCCCTAGAAACATTTAATAGTTATCATAAGAAAGATCTTATTTTAGACATAAAAATGGCATAAAAGTTAAACTTTTATAATTTTTTTTAAATAAATATTAGCATAAATACCAAAAAATTTCAAGGAATTCTGCTTAAATATAAAATAATTGGAAATATTCTTAGTTTTCAAACTAATTTTAGACGCTTATAATAAAAATTGAAAATACTTCTTGCAGGTTTCGTAGATTTAGATTGATTTTTCTTTGCACTACGCCGACTTTTCAAAATGGAAATTTAACATAAAATAAGACAATTTCTTATGCGAATATTTTTTAAAACAAAGTCTAATAAGGGATCATATATAATTTTGTCAATTTTCTTTAAATAAACAGTGCGCTAAGCCAAGAAGACTCTCAAAATACCATAGCTTTTGCATTAAAAAAGAAAAAAATTGCAGGGTAACCATGCATTGTGTACCAGAAGAAAAATTGGCCAGATACTTTTACTAAAATTTCTTTAAACTAAATATAACATTTATACAAATAATCAAGTCCATATATGTGCTAGTTGTCGCCCAAATAAAATAATTATTCAAAATTTTCAAAAGTTTTTTTTTTTAAATATTTTTTTATGTTGTATTAATTTTAATAAATGTGACTTGTTTTACTGTTTTATAAGTAACAAAATCCTTTAATAACCTACATCGACAATTTCCGATTAGTAGAAAATCAAAATAGTCAATTAAAAATGTTTCAAAAAAAAAAAAGAAAAGAAAAGAAAAAGAAAAGAAAAGAAAAGAAAAGAAAAGAAAAGAAAAGAAAATCTTTGGTAAGCAGGTTTTCGACTTTAGGATACTATTCTTTCGATACGGCATATTTCAGACCGTGTTTCAACAAATACTGCTTTTTTTTTAAATTCGTATTGGAACTTTTCTTATTTTATGTTACATTTCGTTTTAAAAAGTCAACGTAGCGCAAAGAAAAATCAATCTAAATTTACAAAAACTGCATGAAGTATTTTCAATGATTATCATTATCGTTTAAAAATAGTCTCAATAGTTATAATATTTTCCCAGTCATTTTATATTTAAGCATAATTTCTTGAAATTTTTTGTGTATTTGTGCAGATATTTATTTAACAGAAATTTATAAAATTTCAATTTTTATATCATTTTAAAGTCTAGAATAAGGTCTTTCATATGATTGTTTATAAATATTTGTAGAATAACGTGTAATTTTTGTGTGTGTGTGTGAATTTTTGAAGTAGCCCTTTCGTATATTATTTTGAGCTTTTGAGAGCTAAAAATTTCAATATTTCACTCCTTTTAACTATCAAAATATTTTAATTATTCTTATGTAGATGGCATTTTTAATAAACACCGAAAACAATATCCACAGCTTTTTTTTTTTCTCTCTCTCTTTCAAATATATTATCATAACGGTCCCTAACTGTGATCACTTTGGTTTGTTTCCGGAACCCATTTGTAAAAGTATTTTGGAAATACCTGGTCTATGGGAAAAATAGAACCTGATTAACATCAACTCTATCTCTGTCTACGGAACCACCAGTGGCTGAGAGTTTCTACTCTCAAAGCTGGTAGACGAGAGGTGCTGGGTTCAAACCATTGTTACGTTCGTCGACCTAACCGTTCGGAGATTTCAGTGGTTTTCTTCGAACCTTGCCGTAAATTGAATTAGGATCCCTTAGAAAGACCCCCACGGAGGGCACTCCCCTCTAAGGCCTATTCTCTCGTGTAGATCAAGGCCTCCTTATCATAGTATCAGGCCTCACAATCAGCAAGTTTCCTTTGACCGCATGGTTGTCCTGCTAACTAGCGCCATCAATCGTCAGTAATAGGCATGATCTCCATGGTAATAGGAGTATTTACGACTCGAAATAACACGAAATTTTTTCACAGCTCCATTTGTTCTATGCATTTGCTTATGAACTAGTATCGGTAGTATCCAAAAGGCGGCGATACTTTCCGGAGAAAGTCAATTAATAAGTTGCCAATTACCGCGGACATTTTCTCCCATAGACTTTCTCCGGATTGTCAAGTCTGATCTATGGTAAGAGAGTCTTGGTGTAGATAATCGGCCGTTATAAATCAACCTATCAACCCTGTCTCTGTCTACGAGGAACGAATGAAGTATAATATGGCCACCAGTGTGAGAGTAATCAAACTATAACTAAGGATTATTAAAAATAAAGTAATATGTAGATTATCTAAAGCATTCGCGATAATTTCTGTTTTTATTATGGGTAATATCGTTAATTCCGAATGAATCCTCAACTCTCATTTATAATTTATTTAGGAATTTCACTCACGAAAATCTAAGATAATAAAAATAAAAATAAACTGTCGTCTATATACTCTTGTTGGTATAACAATAAACCATACTTGCAGCAGTAAAATATAATTTCTTTTCCAAAACTCTATAATCAATTTAAACGGTAAAAAGGTCTGGAAAATATGTTAGATAAGATTTTATTAAATGATACTGAAGTACTCGAGGGAAAATATATACTTTAGTTTTAATCAGTGTTTGTAGGAAATAAAAGTCTGTATTTGAGATAGTAAGCGAAATTCCTTCAACGTTTACTGCACTTTGTCAAGGTTCCCGAAAGTAACGTTAAATTTGGTTGAAAATCATGCATGCAATAAACAAAAAACATAAGGAAATTTCATGGATTTTTTTTAAAGAAACCATTATATCTCCCTGAATATAAGTGAAATTCTTACACAAATGAAAATAAGTGATTCATATGATCCATATAGTCACGTTCTACAGCTACAGATCACTTTGAGCATTTTATTTTACAACTTGATCAAAAATATAATTTTTTTATTGAATTTTTTGTTGGTCTTCTAATTGCCCTTGTGACCAAAACTTTGCTGAAAAATATGGGGTCAAACATGTTCTTTAAATTCCTGATGTTATTCCCAAGTATTGTGTTCTACCCTATAGTGTAGAACACAATACTTGAGATTATTATTTTAACAACGCTTATAACGCTTAAATCACAAAACGTTATCTAAAAGGCAGAATATTGAGAATCCCTTATGAATAATAAAATAGTAATCGGCTACATTAAGATTTATAAATTATAATTCGAAGCAAATCAAACGGTGTAGGTTAAAAAAGAGTATTTAAATTCCATTGTATACGTTTTTCGATAATTATTTGTTAATAACACAGTACGCGCACACTCTAAAAACGACATTTTCAAAACTGAGCAAAAAATACTGAAATCTGAGTATGTCGCATAGTCAAAATGTCTCCGAATCAAAATTACTCAAGTTTGAAGCATGTACAGTGGCGGTCAAAAGTTTCCGGCCAGCATAAAATTTTTGGTTAATTTTTAAGTATACCCATATGAAGAGGAATCTCAAAGTGATAATTATACATTTTATTGACATAATGGTTAGGAACTTATTTATGGAATAACAAATAAATATCAATACAATTAATTGACAAAATTAATTGTAAAGGAAAATGCATGTTCTCAAAAGTTTCCAGCCATCTTTTCAAGTTTGGAAAAAAAATATGTTATAATAGAAAATAACAGTGATCAACAACATTTAAAATTAGCATTTTGTCGTCATATCTTTAGCAATAAGTACTGCAGCGCAGCGACGTGGCATCGGTTCAATGAACGGTTGAAGATCGTCTTTGGTACGTTTTTCTACTCTTCTTGTAATTTTTGAGAAAATTTTGCTGAATTGGAATATTTATAATTCCGCACACGTTTGTCAAGCTCGTTGCAAAAGATTTTCAATTGGATTCAGATCGTGTGATTGGGCTGCCTATTTCAAAATTGGATTTTTTTGGTGCAAAAGCGATTGCTTGACGAGTGTGCATCTATGCTTTGGGTCATTATCATGCTGAAAATAATAGTTGCGACCACAATTTTTCCTCCAATAAGGCAGCAAATGATCTTGCAAGATATCCTTATGCATTTCACCATCCAGCTTGCCGCGAACTTCAACTAACGGACAGACACCTTTTCCAGAAAAAGTTCTCCACAGTCTAAAGTGTCCTCCGCCATGCTTCATTGTAGGAATAACATACCTCAAATCATATAGTTTGTTTTTAGGTCGTAAGACATTGTATCTGCCACCACTTCTAGAAAGGCTGAACTTCTATTCATTGGAAAATAGTGCTTTCTTCCAGTTTTCACTTACCCAGTCTTTGTGTTCCTTGGAAAACGCCAGTCGGGCCCACTGACTTTTTTTTCTTATGAAATGTTTTTTAACACCGACTCTTCCATAAAGTCCTACGTCACGTAAGGATCTTGATACGGTAGGCCGACTTATTACAGCAATATTTTCACTCCGTAAATTGCGAGATATTCCAGTGGCCTTTTTATGCGGGTCATCAATTGCTTTTCTCCTTATAATTCTGTCCACACGAACAGTCATTTTCCGGAGTCTCCCGGACCGAGCAAGTCCTGAAGACCATGGCCATCTTTATATATATTTTTTTAATATCGTTTACAGTAGATTTTCCGATCGATAACTTTTCTGCAATCTCACGACAGGATTGACCCTTTAGAGACAAAGAAATCACTCGTTTACGAACAAGAATTGTTAAACTTTTCATTTTTGAATTTCAACTACGTTGTTCACGTTGATTAATTAACAAACACGGCCAAAAAAAACACCTTACCGATAGCAAAATCTAACGAATAACGAATGGCCGGAAACTTTTGCACATGCGAATTTCGAATTCCTCCCCTTTGCATCAAGTGTCTTCAGTATCCAATCAAAATGATCACGTAGTCAGAGGTCATTTGCATATTCCTAAGTTTTGGAACAATTGAGGTTCTTCTTCGCTGAAAAGTTCTGGCAAACAAATAAAAAAAACTAACTGGCCGGAAACTTTTAACCGCCACTGTATATACCCATTTCTGAAAACCTGCACACACTCAAGAATAAAACATCATGTGCTCATATTTGAGTATGTCTATGTTTCAAAAATGAGTTTGAACTGATTCTAATCATTTTTAGCATATCCATGTTTAAAAAATCAGTATGATCTGACCTCCATGTGCTCAGTTTTGAGCATGTTCATTTTTCAATATTCTGAGTATTTCTGGTATTTCAGAATCGAAAGCATTGGGCCGTCATATTGGAAATAAAAAGTTTCATAACAAAATGAAAACATCGATTTACTTAGATTTGAAAGTGTCATTTTTCCCAGGGCTGACATGTATAAATTCATACATATATTAAAGCTATGCGCATTAAGTTCTTTTTACATAATCGGAACTGTTATTTAAATTTAAGTGCAAAATTGCATATTATTATCAAAGCATAACACATTATTGTACATATACTTGCTTTCGCTAATTTATTATACCTTTTTAATTTTTCATAATATTGATTTTACACTGATTCTTTACAGTAGTATATATTGATTAGATAAGGAAGCATGCTTAATGAACAGTCACCATTTTCTTTTTTTCTGTTCTACTTTTTAACATAGTTTATTGGTAAACACTTACAATTATTCAAAATTTTAAAAGGTTTTTTTTTTCTTTTATTTTGATGTTGTATTAATTTTAATAAATCTGACTTGTTTTATAAGTATCAAATTCCTTTAATAACCCACATCGACAATTTCCGATTAGTAGAAAATCAAAATAGTCAATTTAAATTGTTTAAAAAAAAAAAAAAAAAAAAAAAAAAAGACAAGAAAATTTTGGTAAGCAGGCTTTCGACTTTAATATACTATTTTTTAATGAAAACTGCAGTTATTTTTTAAAAATTCGTATTAAAACTTTTCTTATTTCATGTTATATTTTCATTTTAAAAAGTCAACGCATCACAAAAAAAAAATCAATCTAAATCTACAAAAACTGCATGAAGTATTTTCAATGTTTATCATTATCGTTTAAAAATAGTTTCAAAAGTTATAATATTTCATAATGAACAGAGGAAAGTATTTTCAACTAGGTAAATTATATAAAATGGTTGGAGTATCATGGTTGGACAGTTCATATGATATTTAATCCTGTTTAAATTAACTATAAAAAAAACTTACCAGACGCATAATATGTGTAATTCTTTGTTCTTCTTCTTCTTCAGGCCCACTCAGCCCAGTCGTTAGCAAGTTGGCCACAAAATAAGAAACTTGTGCCAAAGCTCTCTTTTCGATAGCAGAGCGATCTGGGCGAGATGGCTGTGCTTTACAGAGTTTACCTTGTACAAGAATGGTATTTCGGATCGCTTTCCCGTCAAAAGTCCTCCATGAAGTAGAATATTAGTATTCTACTTACCGTCCTTAATATCACTTTACGAATATCTCATCTTCACGTCAGATCGTCTGACTTTTCAATTACTAAAATCTTTAGCACTGATCTGTATTGTTATCATAGCAAACGTGGTAGCGTTTGCTATAATATGTTTAAGAAATAGAAAATGCAAACATTTTTCTGACATTTCTGGCGAACCAGTTGACATACGCCAATGATTTTTTTTTTTCTGAAAGATAGAACTCGACGAGACGAATAAAATGATAGCATTCAAAAAATTATTGTAGCTTACTGTAGTTTTTTATTTAACTTTAAACGAAAAAATGAAAACGAAAAGTTCAACAAACTGTAGCTAAAGTTCCACTACCTGGATTAACTTCGTTCTTGTTTTATTTTTTTCCTCTTGGTAAAACTTAAAATAGATTCTTTTTTTATCTTTGTATGTTTGACGGTCGCTGAGGAAATCGAATTTATGTTGTAAAGCTTCGGTTGAACATTGGTTTTTCTTTTCTTTTTTTATCGTAGCAAACGCGCACGTTTGCATGAAAGTTTAAATAAATATTATTATTATTATGTAACAGAATTCATTCAAATTAAATAAATCACGTGACAAACATATTTATTTGTTTTTATATTCATACTAGCGTAAATGCCCGTTATAGAACAGTAATCGTAGGTAGAAATCGTGGTTTTCACATTAAATTTGAAATAATGCTCATATACTATTCATCGACAATGAGGAAATATATATATTGGAAAATTATATCACCTAACAGGCTCTTGCTATTTACGTTCAAACTCACTAAGCATTTTATATGCTTATGTAAAAGAATTGTGTTTTATAATTTCATGTAATTCACGTAAAATATGAGGCAAACAATTTTCGGAACTACTATCCCGTCGACCACTTTTCATAACAAAAATCTATCGCCAAACTGTAACGCCAAATAAAAGGGAGAACGTTGCCATTGGAATATCAAAAAAATTAATAAATAAAATATAAGAATTTACGGACACAATTGTTATTTTAATTAATGAAATAACTAATAAATCAGTAAAACATAATGAATAATACACGCAAATGTCGAATTAAAAACCACTTGATGACGTAACAAACACGTATAATGCTTCTGACATCAAGTAAATGGGACTGAACTTTTGGCGTTTAATTTTTGGCGTTTAATCTTTGAGTTGGCGATAGTATTTTGTTATGAAAAGTGGTCGACAGGATGATAGAGAAGTACCCAATTTTCAATGTCGTCGTTATTAAGTCGTTCCTGTACAGCGTGTGCTGTATCTTTTATTTTGGTACTTTTCCGTTATACCAACACCATGCCAAAATGTTTGCTAATGCTACTTATTTCAACCCTTACGGAGCCGAGTTGTCTACAAATCGTGTTGTCATGCAAACCGTGCCAAATATTTTGATTTGTTATTTATTGAATGTAAAACATTTTTCGGTACTTTTCCGTTATACAAAAACCATTGTCGCCAAGCGTAATAGTAAGCGCAAAATTAAATTCCCGTGAATCAAAACACTTGAAAAAAAAAACAACAATGTTGAAACGAAAGTGAGCATTTGAAAAATATAACATTTGAAAATTACAGACTTTTAAGCACTATTTTATTAAAATTAAATCACAAATATATACTTAAAATAAGAAAACAAATAATTGTTATACAATAAAGGGAAAAATCCTGTGCCGGTAGATTTAGTGGGCTCTTATTGGCGATAAATGTTTGATGTGGTTGTTGTGATCTTGTGAAAATTCTTCAATCATATCCACATTTAAACTGTATCCATATTGTTGCTATAATATCTTTTGGTACTTTTCTGTTAACCAGCTTCCAGTGAAGTATATATATACACACACATACATATATATATATTTCACTGGCTCCCGGCTAACCGAAAAGTACCTAATTTTTTTGTTTCTCGCTAACATTGGCTGTAGTCTCGATTATGGAAGATTAGAAAATCTATCATTATTATCATCTAAAAGGTCATTAATAATGTGTCATAATCAGGCTGCATATTATTAAACATAATTTTGGTTTGGTGAAACATTGAATTTTAAATTCTGTTAAAGACTGCATTTTATCTCGAAAAGGTGGACACCATGTTACAAAGTTATATGATTTGAAACGATCAGAAAAACAAACTTGGATTAATGAGTATAATCCCGCGATTTTGTTCATGTGAGCCGCCAATATTGACACCCAGTTTGGAGTTAAATCGTTATATTACGCGTTATATAACCAAACCGGAAAAAGATCGTAGTGAAGAGATTTGTTAGGCCATTGACAAAAACTAAATTCTTGGTGCCAGATTACGCGCTTTTGCCAGAAAAAAAACAGGTTTAGTCGTGAAACTGGAAGTTATGAAGTCGTAGACAAAATTCTTGGCCATAAATGTTTCTATTCATGGGATGCTGTGCAATACTTAAATACCAGCATGAAAAAAGACCGACGAAGAAAACTGAAAGTCACCATTATTTGGTTTTATTGGCAAAAGAGGATGAACGATCTACTGAAATTTACTGTCGGAATTTTATTGATGATTATTACTCGAACAAATTGGAAAACATGTGTTTATACGAATTGGCCACTAGGTACTAATACGAACAAAATAAACCAAAGTCTGTAGAATATTACGAATTAGAAAAGAACCTCAGCTGGTTCAGAAAACGTTTGAAACCAGTTGTTTTGAAAACGCTCTATCATAACACGAAAACGGACGCTGGAATTGAGTTGTACTATCATCATTCTTTGCTGATGTTGTTCAAGCCTTGGCGAAACGAAGAAGACCTATTGGGAGAATTTAAACTCTACCGTGAATCTTTTGAGCACAATGTGAAAAAAATTTCAGAGATGGAAGAATGTCGCGAAACAAAACAACGATTACAAGCTGCAATCGACTTGGCTGAAAAGTTGCAACAAGAAAGTGATTTGCACAACCAGCTTTAAAATATCGAAGAACCAAAAGAAGACGTTGATATGATAGCCGCAGATTCTGATAACACTGAAACTCACCAGGAAATTGTTATTAATGAAAATAAATTGAACAAAAAAAATGAATGCTGACCAAAAGAAAATATTCTAATCAATTATAAAGCACATAGAAGAACAAAAAAAAAGACCCGTCTATTCCACCCATAAATCTGATTGTACGCGTAGTTGCTGGTAGAGGAAAAAGCTTTCTAATTTAATTACTCAGTCAAAAAGTTCGTTTAATGAGTAATCACAATAATGATGCTGCTGTAGTACTAGCACCAACGAGATTCAGCACTGGAAGAAGTACAATTCACACGTTTTTCAAATTGCCCGTCCAACATACGAATGAAGCAGAATAATTTAAGCTTGATTCTGACGATTTGAAATTATTTAAGAAACAATGGAAATCATTGGATTTAGTAATTATCGATGAGTGCAGTATGGTTTCGAATGTACTTTAGCGATGATTAGCTAACGATACTGGCGAATGTTGTAAACACAAGCGAGATTACTGTTTTGGTGGCAAAAACATTATTTTGTTTGGGGATCTACTGCAGCTAGCACCCGTAAAGTCCCAATTTTGATTTCAGGAACTACCTTTAAACAAAGTGAAACAATTGTTTGGTGGTGTTGGTACATTCAACTTTTGGTACGAATTTGAATACAGTGAGCTAACAATGAACATTGTGTTATATACATAAAAAAATATATATATCGCGGCATAACTTTCTTAAATAACAGTCTCATGCACCAAATAACGATTCAAAATCAAAACTCAATTTTTATACATCATTACTGAACTGATCGTTAGTATAAATATCAGAACCTAATATTCGGCCCCATTGAGCGATTTTAAGAAAGACTAAGAAGAGTAGTAAGGAAATATACCACTGAAAGAACAACTCAGCCTATAGCAGGCGACTTCAGTGCAGCAGAAACAGTCAATGGATACGACCGAGACAATTATAGAATCCAATTTCTTTATGAGGTAATAGCTATGGAAAACCACCATTTAATTATTGATGTGACGGTCCCCTGACATTTGAGAGAGCAGGTAGAAATGAAAGAATGCTACTTTGGCGATGAACAGTCAACGATTTGGCGAGTGTTGTAAAAACAATGTAACAATAAAATTTTGACAATAGCAAAATTTTTTGCTTTTCAAGATATTAAAAAAAAATTAGTTTTTATCAAAAAATTTAAATGACTAGTATGCTCTGAAGAGCACCAAAAAAGGTTAATATGCTTAAGTATGAAAAAGGGTTGGACAAGTGCTTCTAATTGAGCATGAGAAAGGAAAAGTGTTCCTTCTAGGCTGCAGCTCACTGTCAATGCCAACATTTGAAAAAATCATATTCGCGCTTTTTCCATATAAATTAAATCACTCACAGTTACGATAAAAATGTATAGTTTAAAGACGTAGCCAGTAAAGACGCAGCTTGATTAGACATGAATGTAAGGCGACATAGTACCAAAAACTTTAGTTCCTGCAGCGTATCACACTCATGCAGTGCTACCAAGCATGCCTGCAGTGTAGAACTGCGCAGAAAATTGATTTGTATTGCAGTGCAGAGTGTTGCAGCATTCTGAACACAAACAATTTCACATATGCACGCATTACAGTATAATGCATTCATTGATTGAAATTATATGCAAGTGGCTGTGGTTCCACAATGCAATATGCAGTACAGCAATGCCTATGTAAGTTATAAATGAACATTAGGCGCATATACCTTTAATACGGAAGTACAAAAGAACAGTGCGGATGTGCACTGAGGCTCAAAAGTACAATAGGTGTGTACAGTGTAGTATAGTCTGTAGAGCAATAATGGTACACAGTGCACTGTACAAAGTTGCATTGCAGACGCACGCCCAGTACAACAGTAGAACAGTGCAGTTGACATATAAAGCAAGTTGGATAGTTTTACTACAGAACCGCAAATTTCTTTTATATGAAAAAGCGCGAATATGATTTTTTCAAAAGTTGGCATTGACAGTGAGCTGCAGCCAAGAAGGAACCCCTTTCCTTTCTCATGCTCAATTAGAAGCACTTGTCCAACCCTTTTTGATACTTAAACATATTAACCTTTTTTGGTGCTCTTCAGAGCATTTTTTAATACTAGTAAGGATATGTTTCGAAATAAAAGGATTTGCTTACGTAAAAATTCAGATAATTTTTGTGAGCATTTCATATTTAACGTTGAAATATTTTAACAATGCTTAGTCATTATTATTTCCTTCATTTATTTATTTATTTACTTATCATTTTCCATTTAGGAAGTGCAGCAAATTTCTTGAAATTTTTCGACAGTTTTACGTTTGCGGGGATCGCAAATGGATCGGTAGGAGTTGATTCAATATTCTTAATAGCGTAAGTAATTGACAGATTTATT
This sequence comes from Maratus michaelseni, assembly GCA_963931845.1. NCBI lineage: Eukaryota > Metazoa > Arthropoda > Arachnida > Araneae > Salticidae > Maratus > Maratus michaelseni. The sequence continues at coordinate 312,367,393 of OZ007587.1, read as the reverse complement.
AATAATTTCACATGTACTAATTTCATTTATGTATCTATTTTTTAATTAGTACGAAATATTAAATTAACATTTTGCTTGGTTCTTTTGTGAATTTTGATTCTATTGCAGAAATATGTACTTCATGTTGCCATATATTTTTTTACTGTTTCAAAAGAATTTAAAATATTTCAATAATTTGAAATATTTAAAATCTTTGAATTTACATTAATTTATATTCTAAAAAAGAACGGAAAGAAAACATATTTTAAATAATTTTACAAAACATTTGCTTATTGTATCATCATATATATTATTTCTCCTGTCAACATCCCTTTTTTTTCTGAAAATACGAAACGCAGAACGACGAATGAGATAGCATATGAACGCATTTTGAAAACGCTTCTGACATAGCACACTTAACATTTCGTTAAAACATGTTTTCGATTAAAAATTGCTGATAATGAAAAATTAAATCGGCATTGTTTTCCTAAATGAAATGAAAGGTTTTCTTCAAAACATTGTTGCCAAAAAAATAAAATACCACATTATATGATGCTCAGCAATTATTATAAAAAACACCGCACGGGTTTATTTTATATTTATGATTAAAAAGCAAAATTTAAATTGAAATGTTTAGATTTATATTTCTATGTCCCATGTTTTTCCCGAAGCGGATGACGTCATCCTCTAATGCAGTTAAAATACGATTGTTATTTTTTTTTTCTCTCGCGCGTGCCTTTAGTAATCTTGGATCAGTTTTTACTCTAACTTTGATTGAATAAATTAGATGATATTCTGGATTGACTAACAACTAAATGTTGTTTACAGATATTTTTATCCTTGCTTTTTCCTTTGAAGCTTAAACCTGCATCTAATAACTATTACATATTGATAAAAAATGGTACTTCTCTTTTATCCCGTCGACCAATTTTCATAACAAAAAACTATCGCTAAATAAACGGGAGAACGTTGCCATTGGAATATCAAAATAAATAAATAAAATATAAGAATTTAAGGACACAATTGTTATTTTAATGAATGAAATAACTAATAAACCAGTAAAACATAATTAAAAATACACGCAAATGTCGAATTAAAAACCACTTGATGGTTTAACAAACACGTATAATGCTTCTGACATCAAGTAAATGGGACTGCATTTTTGGCGTTTAATCTTACAATTTGGCGATAGTTTTTTGTTATGAAAAGTGGACGACAGCATAATAGAGAAGTACCTAAAAAATATTAGATTTCAGTGCGAAATCTTCGCACGGGCCCTCTGGTTATTATATATTTATAACTACCAGATGATCCAACCTGGACTTGCCGGTTTACAGATCATAAATGAAAACCATTTTTTAATTGGAAACACTATTAGATTTTTTTTTAGGTTAGATATATTTTTTGGATTGGCCACTAACATTTCCAAAAAGCATTTTTATATGAAAAATATCAATCACGAATTCAAATAAAGTTTTGTAATTTATTAAAAGCGATACTTTCATATTAGCCGCATGTCAGAGCTTAATAGATGATGAAATCCCACAAAGATTTTGCTAATTACAGCAGGCTTTTTGATGCTGATTAATTTAATGTTTAAGTACGTAGTTTGATTTCATATCTGTTAAAAATGTGTTTTACTTATATCATTTTATTTACAATATCAGTAATTAAAGATGGATGCCGTGTACACTGTTGATTAATATATGATTAAAAATATAAACAATACATAATCAGGAACATCAAAGCTCACCAGTTTAGTCCTTTGGTGTCCCTGATAATGGCTATAAAATTTTAGATGAAACTGTTGGAATCATTTAACTTTTAACTAAGTTTTCCATTTTACACTGTTTTAGCAAAGTACAAGTACAATTATGTACTGTTTATATTTTATTTTTTTTATTTACATATTAACTTATTGATGAAGTTCTAATTTAGTTTTGGAATATTGGACGGAAACAAACGCTCATCTGTTCATATTGTTTTAAGTGTAAACTGGTTTATCTTCCATAATCGAGCTGCACGCGATATACATTGATTTTTATTTTTTAATCCTGCTTGAAAATCGTTTTAAAAACCCCAAAAAATCAGTAAATTGAGATACAGTTTCAAAAAAATTGCATTTGAAATTACATTTTTTTCATAATTCGACGGTGTAAGACTTAAGATTCCCTATTCGATGGTGTAAAACGTAAAATTATGCGATGTTTAGAAGTAATTAAATTAACGTGAAAAAGAAAATGAATTGCTTAGATCGTTACCACCGTCGATATGACGTGGGCGTTACTCACAGGCATGTTTTTGCTTTATAATAGAGATTTATTTTTTTTTACCTTTAAGATTCATAACAGTTATAAATAGCTAATAATAAAAACAAGAGCAATAATAATAATAATAAATACAGCAATAATGATAACTGCCATAACGATCATAACAATAAGCAATAACCGAAAGATTAGAAAAAGCAAAGAACTATGGAAATAAAGTAATGGAAGAAGTTGTTACGATCCACACGTACAACTGCTTCAATTGTTTTCTTATCTCGTGCCGTCTAAATCGTTTAACATTTAAAAAATATATTATTATTCATTCACTAATGATTTTAAATATGAAAAATATTATATATATCTACAAAGACGTTTATTTTCATTTTGTCTTTTAGTGTATTTTTTGTGTAGTTTTATAATCTGTGTATGTCATATTTTATAGAGGAGTAACTATTACATATACGAGATGGAGAAATATATCAGAGAAAAGCAAAATAAATTTAAGCATTTGGGGACTTCTTCTTCAGAGATACTTCAGGTAAGAAAGATTTTTGTACACAATATTCTAATTTCCAATACATTATTGCATAAATTGGTACCATACATTTTACAAATTATTAAATCATCTAATAGTTTTAACTAAAAAATTTCATCTTTGGTGGCATAAAAAATTTTGAAGATGACAATGACTAGTAATACTAAATACCAAATGAAATTTTGCTGAATACCCGGATGGATTTAAGAATGTAGTATTATGCGAAATATAAATTATTACGCAAATGTATACTTTCAATAAAACACAGTATAATTTACATGAATGTCTATTTAGTTTCACTGTCAATTTTAAATTATTTTGAGACCATATTGATTTAATATAATTTTATTTAATGTCTATCAATAAAGGGCAAAATATGTTACCAAAAAAAGAAAAGAAAAGAAAGAAGAAGAAAATAATTTTAGTTCGTAAATTTTGCCAACATTTTCTTAATGCCGTAAGAAATTTTAATTAAGTTGAATATTTTCCTAAAATATAAATAACGTAAATAATAATTTAAAGATGCACGTTATAATCTAATTCTTTTTTATAATATATATATATATATATATATATATATATATATATATATATGTGTGTGTGTGTGTGTGTTATAAATCATGTCAACGTACATTGTTAAAAATTGTGTGCTGAGTTGAACCAACTTTTGGTGCTCCTTTAGCTGCAACCATGAGGTGGTAAAATCTCGTTCCAACATTTGGAGATTTGGCTCAGTTGGAGCTCCAAATGTTGGAACTATATTCCACAATTTTATGGTTGCAGCTACTGTAGCACCAAAAGTTGGTTCAACCCAGCATAAAATTTTGACAGTGTAATTTTTCAGTGCAGTGCCATAAATGACCATTTTTTCACTTTGAGAGAAAAATACGTGTGTTTTTCTAATGTAAACCTACATAAACAGTTTACTTTTGAAAGGTATGTTATTTGCATATAACCGGAAGCATTTGACTTCGGACGTAAGAAACCTAGGAATAATCTTTCATGGATGGATAATATTGCAAATTTTCAAAAGTTCAATATATCAATATATTTAGATGCATTTATATTTTAGCCATAAAAAATTTTAACAATTTTTTTTTTTATTCCAGAATGAGTTTTGCCCAACTTTTAACGATTTGCGTTCTTCTAATGTTTCCGCTCATTGGATCTGGACCTTTCTGGAATGCATACATGGATACAGAGTTGAAAAACTGTCGGAGCAGATGGTGGCTCAATCTTCTTTATGTTAACAACTATATAAAAACCGGTGAAACGGTGAGTGGATTCCTTATTTTTATACTTTTTACAAACGAAAATTTACAAGTGATTGAAAAAAATTAGTCTTCATATTATTTTTTTCTTAAATTTTGCAACTTACTTTAAAAAAAAAATGCTTCAAACAAAACATGTCAACAGCATTTTGAAATCAATTTGCAGTCTGACTATACTACTACTAGGTTAATAATGCAAAATTAGTGCAGTAGGCATAGTGCTAATAACATTTGATCATGCGTTGGATGTGTCTAGAGTTTGTGTGTAAAAATCATCTTGTATGTAAAGTAATTGTTCTAAAAGTACACATTTCAAGGTTTTCACATATCTTCAAGGAGATTCCTCATGCCTTAACCTCCTGTATGTTTTCTTGTAATTATTCATGTACTATACATGCTGATTAAAAATGATTTGCTATGATTATAAATGCTAATAACTTTGTAATAATAACTGCAGGAAGAAAAATAATTAACACAATGCAGAAGATAGTTCAAAATTGCGTTTGCTTAATTTATGACTATTGTGTGTCACTCCCCTTCGTCATATGTGCAATGTACAATTAGTTATCCATCTCATCCCAGACATTGTTCAGCATGTACGTAGTCAATGATAACCCACTTCTGTATTATGTTCTAATCACGTATCAGTAGAAAAAATCGCTGTCTATAACAGTCTCCTCAATGTGTAAGAATGGAGCATACAGCTTTGCTTTCGAAATCGCACAGTAACACTAATGTTTGGTGACTCCATGTGGCCAAAGGGAGTGATACAGAACAACTACAACGTACGCAAATAAAGCTTTGATTATTCTTCTGTATTGTGTTAATGGATTATTTTTCTATAATTGGTTCCAACAAAGTTATTGCGTCTATTCTAATCATGGCAATCACTTTGAATCACTTTGCTATTTTCTTATATTAATGCTGTATGATGTTTTACAACATATCCTAAGTCATATTCTAAGACACTGGAATAAGATACATTTCAATAAAAGAAATTAATATCGTTTATTTATTTGTTAATAATTTTTTTTCCTTTTATTCGGGAAAATTTTCAATATTTCTCTTTATAATTTTCTAAATATTTAATCATTGTGCATCTCAAGAATCGAATTTTAAAATTAAGCACTATAATCAAGCTTTAAAAATTTCAAACATTAACCCTTAATTGCATAGAGATGTAAATTTCCATCACTTTTTATTTAACTTTTAATAAATAAATCAACTTCTTCGCCACCACTATATTTATATGGAAATATTAATCCAATAAATTTTCCGTGAACTATGTTGCTGAATAAAGTTAAAAATCTATCTTAAAATTACTGGTGTCTAATATTTAATATATGTATAAAAAAACACAATTGTAAAAGAAAAACTCATGCAAAGAAGGGTTAAGTTTACCAAAAATACAATAATTACCATTGACGTATACTTCCACTGCATAGTAAAATTATGATGATTAAAAAACTTATCAAAGGAATCTGAACCATTTTAATTTAATTTATTAGCCTCGTTTTAATTTTATTTATTAGCCCCCAATTATATATTCAGACAAAAAAGGGAAAATTAATTCATTAAAATTTGTAGTAAAAAAAGTTTTAAAATTCTTATATATTTTTAAATATCTCTCTTTAATGTGTATTAACATTTTAACAGATATTTCGCCTTGACTTGAGTTAGAATATTTTATTTATAATATAGAATTTTCGGATAGGTATACTCTTAAATCATTTACAACAACCATTTATAATGCATTTTATACTGTAATCATTTACCTTCATAATATTTTCCTGAAAGAACTGAATTTAACTGAAGGTGCGTGACCATTTTCATGTGACCATTTTCTCGTATACAAACAGAGAAATAAAATTCTAAAGAATGCAATTTGACAACACTAAACCTCCTTTCAAAGTAAACCGTATAATATACAGGGTGTCCGAAAAGTCTGGAAACGGTCAAATAACTCGAGAAATATACATCGGATTGAAAAACGGCAAAATGCATGTTCAATATTTTTTAAAAATCTTTTTAGGGATGTGAATGTCCCCCCAACTTTGCCCCTCCCCGGGGGGGAAAGGGGGGCAACTTTGAAATCTTAAATGATGACCCCATTTTTTATTGCAGATTCGGATTCCACGAGAGAAAAAATACGTAACTTTTGTATTGAACATTTTCTTCGAAACATTGTAGATGGCGCTGTAATCGAGTGCAATGCTGTGAGAATCGTTACCATTGAAATGTCTGGAAGCGCTCGAATAACTCGGGAAATATACATGCTATTGAGAAACGGAAAATGCATGTTCAATAGTTTTGAAAAATCTATTTAGGGATATCAAAGTTGTCATTTTTCTAAAATATTAAACACGTATTTTTCCGTTTTTCAATCTGATGTATATTTCTCGAGTTATTCGAACGTTTCCAGACGTTGCAATGGTAACGATACTCACAGCATTGCACTCAATTACAGCACCATCTACAATGTTTCGAAGAAAAGGTTGAATGCAAAAGTTACGTATTTTTTGCCGTGGAATCCGAATCTGCAATAAAAAATAGGGGTCATCATTTAAGATTTCAAAGTTACCCCCTTCCCTCCCTCCCCCGTGGGAGCAAAGTTGGGGGGGGGGCAACTTTCATATCCCTAAATAGATTTTTCTAAAATATTGAACATGCGTTTTGCCGTTTTTCAATCCGATGTATATTTCTCGAGTTGTTTGACCGTTTCCAGACTTTTCGGACACCCTGTATATATTAAAGCATCAATAATTTTGTCAATTCTTGAAACCTTTATACAACTTGACTGAAAATATTCGTGGCATGGCTCCCGGTACACCGGTTTAGTAGTACTGCTATAATCCATAGAGTTATTTTTAAATATTTAAAGTTTTAAAAAGTACAACTTTCAAGATACCCCTTTCACTAATGTTTTTTTAAATATAATTTCCAATGCAATATGAAATGTATGTATTTATTTGCAGTGTATGTATCATTCGTGGGTGCTAGCAGTTATCATGCAGCTTACTATATTAGCCTGCATCCTAATCTGGATCCTAAAAAAGTAAGTAACTTATACTTTTAATCTTCTATTAGGATTAAACAAGATTTTCCATCTCCAAAACATTTATTTTCTTTTAGATAGAGTTTTATTTAAAATGTTACTGATGATCTGCATATATGTTTTGTATATTACAAGCAACATTACTTATTTTTACAAATTTTGTATAAAATGATCCTTAAAGAACCACTATGCTTGAGTGAATTTTGGTTGTAAATTCACTTTGGCCAATAACTTTAAATGGTAGGATTGTTTTAATGCTGTCGAGAATGCGTCTATATCACCAACTGGTCAGATTTTGATATTTATGTAGATGTAGGTTGGAATATACTTCTGATTTGCGTAAATTTCTTGTCGGATATTCCATCACGGGTATTTTATCATTGATACGAGCATTTACAGAAGTAATAAAGAAAATGTTAAATTGCTTATTTATTGTGTTTAAGTTACATCCGTCAGTGGTAATTTAAAAGAGAGATTAAACAAATTTACCAAGCGAGACTTTTACCCTGTCCCTTTATCTGTTTTTGTTATGTAAATTAATTTTAGATATAAGCCATTTTATTGTTAATATTTATCAATAGACAATGTACTCTTTTAATATATTTATCATTGAAATATTGACTGCCGAGTTTATTCTTCAAGCATTGGAAATGCACGAGCTATTTCGTTGTTGACGATCAAGCTCTTTATAGGATTAACGAAATTACCATTTGCTTACATAATAAAAAATCTGTCATCCACATAAATGAAGAAAAATATTCGACTAGTTTCTTTTCGTTTTTTTAGATCATTCAGGGCCGGACTATTTTCTATGATAATATTAACACTCTCTGGATTAATTGCTGTTGGTGTTGTCACGGTTATCAACAAACTACCAGGAAGTATGGCTTTCTTTATGCTGGACATAAGGTAACTCTAAAATTATATTAAAGTTTTGTTGTTGTTGTTGTTGTTGTTATTGACACAAGAATTGTTTCCAGTTTCAATCAGAAAAGTTTATTAACCACTTCCACCTTAAAAGAATTTTTTTTTCGGTATGTGTTAAAATATTATTTAAAATATTACTTAAACCATATTTATTTTCACACATTCTCTTATAATATAATACACAACAATCTTGTAAAAAAATATTTACAGGTTAAAAAAGATTATCATAAAATACTTTTTTTTTAAAATATGCGTTGCAATACTTTTCGCAAGGAAAAAATTCTAAAAGCATAATTTTTTTTACATATAAATATAAATAAAATACATGATAAATATAAATAAAATAAAACTAACTAAACTAATTAAAACTAATTGTAAATTTCTTATAGTATTGATTCTTGGATATTAATTAGCATTCAGCTGTATCAAGAACTGTACTTTAAGATTTGTCATAATATATATATATATATGAAACGAAGCGTGTTGCTCCGTCGGTGGGTCCTTGATCGCCGGGCCGGTGGCTGCGCGGACTGATGGCGGCTCCGTATTTACGTCAAAGCGCTCATTCTGATTCCCTTGCATGCTCTTGTAGTCCTGGGCCGTGAGCGGGATTCGGTTAAATTCCGAGTGAATGTATTTCTGTTTAAAGGAAGACACCGTCTATTACGGAACCTGGTTTATTTCTTTTTCTTACATGCATCCTTTTAAACCAGGCCCATATTGGCGTGAGAGCTGCTTTTTAAGTCTGTCTGGACATCGAAGGTTCGTCCATCGCGAGGCAATTCCGAGAGAGCAGATTGGCGTGGATTAGTTTAGATGAGGGAAATCGTAAAAAGTTCGCTCCTGATAGCCGTGTAATGGTATAAATATGAGGTTTTTGCATTATTTCTGCTAGAGGTCGTCTAAGTCAAAAGAGGCGTATTTTTAATTTTAATTGGCCGCGAGCTGAGTGATTGATTGTGCGGAATAAAGGCGTTGGCTCCATCGGCCGATCGGATGCAGCAAGACTTTAAAATTGCGTTAGCGTCAGCACAAATATTCTTGTGAAGAGTCAGAAAACGATCTTTGAAAGTTATAAGATGCGATGCAGGAAAACTAATTTAACAGGGGCGACGGCATTTTCAATCAATTGAAACACAATTATTAAAGCATTTAAAAGTTTTGATTTAAATTTCTATTTTTTAAAACGGTAATTTAAAATTTTAAAAGGGGCAAAAAGGGATTTTGCATTTTAAAAAGGGGTTTAGCTTTTATCCTTTCATATCCCCCCCCCCACTAAAACAAGAGCCACAGGGCTCGCCTGCATGACCTGTGGGTCTTATCTCGTGAATTTAACCCATGTTTTTTAGATTCTTATTTTCTCCAGCTCTCAAGTAATTTCTCCAGCTCTTCAGTATTTACTTCAGCTCTCAAGTCAATTGGACCTATTTTTACATTTATATATCAAATTTACATAAAAATATTGGTTACACTAAAATATTGGAATTCTTTCAATGGTGCTGCAGCAAAACAATAATGTGTCTCGAGACGACATATCTTGATTATAACAGTTATCATAACATAACTGTGTTTGTAGTGTTTCCCTTTCTTTCCAGTTTTTGTTTTAAAGTTTTTGATATAGTTTGTTGGGAAACATCCTTTTGTGTATAATTGCAAATTGCAACCATAAACTATATAGTATATTAAAATATTCACAGGTAAACATACTGAAAACTATACAACATATGCAAATGTAAAAAATATTCAATAATAGACAATGTTCAAATGTAAAAAAAAATATTCACAAATACAAAATATTAAAATGTAAAATATATTCACAAATACAAATTATTCAAAAATATAAAATATTCAATAATACAAAATATGCACTAATACTATCAACAAAATATATTGTATCTCAAATGCAATTTGAAAAGCTTGCATTTCTAGAAATATTGAATTTTCACCCTGAGATAAAATAACAGTAAAATATCCTAAAATACTAATAACAAAAACAAATTATATTTCTTCGTATACCTTTCCGTTTTGTTAGGGACTTAGCTACTTCTATGATGCAGCCTTAGGTTTATATCCATGAAAAAACAACACTAAGTTGTTTAAAAAAAAAGAAAACTACAGCTAATAAAAACTAAATATACACTTGCTATAATTTTCACCATGCGCAGGGTCAGTGCAATATGGGTTTTAATACTCTGAGGGGAATATCACCCAAAAATGTGCCACTCGCACGACAGAAAAAGAAAAGTGGGTAATCGATATTCACCTGCAGAGAGGAAGCGAAGCAGTTTTGCCAGATTCTCCGTTCAACCTGGAAAGAGAATCTGGGAAAACAGTCCGGCTAAAGATGGGTGGCCACGGAGCGGAGGACCCCTTCATGTGTCATCAATTCGTCATTATAATATTTTAAAAAAAAATAATAAAAATTCTAACAGTACTTTTAAACTGTCACCATCATTCTACACTGCTGGGGAGATAGGTTACACGCCCAGCTGGGTCCTCATCCAAATGCTACGAGTAAGGGGGACGATAGGAAAGCAAAAATTAAAAAAAATTGACAGCTGAAAGAGATAGATGGGGTTTATTCATGGCTGAGTTTAAGATTTTGAGGAGGGTGGTAGTATCTTAACTTGGAGGAATGGACAATTTCGGAATTTCTCTTAAAATGTGGGCTGGGTTTATCAATTTCAAAGGATACATCAGAAAGTTGTTTTAAAATGGTGTATGGGCCAGAATATGGTGCAGTCAATTTACGGGTATTCGGATAGTGAAATTCTTCATACATCACAATGTCACCAACTTTACAGGAAGGAAACGAGCATCATAACGGACTTTATTCTTTTTATGGTAAGCAATTGTTCTCTCTTTAGCCAATTTTCTAGCTTCTTCCACAGGGGGATAGTAACTATTATTTGGTAAAGGGGGATCATATGGTAAATTTCCTAAAAATAAATAGCTAGGGGTTAATTGGGTTACAGAATGAGGGGTGTTATTATATTCATATAAGACTTCATCTAAAAGCTTAGTCCAGGGTATTTTCTTGGATGTGGAATTGACTTTACATTTTAATCTAGTGACAATAGTCTGATTTAGTCGTTCAATTTTCCCATTCGTTTCCGGGTGATGGCTGCTCGTCAATCTGTGTTTTATATTGTAATTACGAAGAAATCTCCTAAGCCTGGAAGCTGTAAATGCTCCATTTCTGTCGGTTAACAATCTATCTGGTACTTGTATCTGAAATAATTGTTTCAAAATGTTTGTATAAGTTTCGGTAGTTACACTTTTTGAAGGAAAACCCCACACATAGCGAGTTGCATGGTCAACGACTAAATGCAAATATTTTTTTGTAGAATTGTAATAATTAAATCCGCCAACAGAGTCTACTGCCAAACATTCAAAAGGTATCTCTGTTGGGGGCATTAATTGCAATAAGCCAAATCTTTTTTGTCTACATTTTTTATTTATCTGACAAGTGTGGCAGTGTTTTACAAAATTTTCAATGTCCTGATTAAAGTTAGGCCAATAATATTGCGGAGAGATTAAATTTATCATTTTATAAATTCCAGGGTGGCCAAATTGTGTGTGGGTTTTTTCTAATAGGGGTAAACGTAAAGACATGGGGACCACAATCTTATACAAACCTTTCTTTTTAATAACAACAACATCATTTATCTCAGTGTACTTTTTACCATCAATTGTTACATTTTCTTTCTTCTGATTGTCTCTTACTTCATTCAAGTCAAGGAGATGTATAATATGAGGTAAATTTTCTGAAACATGTTGTCTAGATAGCATATCAGCTTCAACATTAGTGGAGCCTTTCTGGTATTTAATTTCATAGTCAAACATACTAAGTTTTAGGGACCAGCGGAAAAGACGTCCTCTTAAATTTTTAACACTTTTGAGCCAGATAAGTGCCGCATGATCTGTATGTATGACAAATTTTTGACCGTGTAAATAATGATAAAATTTATCTAAAGCATCCACAATCGCCAAACATTCTAACTCCGTAATTGCATAATTTTTTTCATAATCGCGAAGATTTCTAGAGTGATATGCTATAGGATGTAATGTTCCTTTTTCATCAACTTGTTTCACTACACATCCCACTCCATGACTTGATGCGTCTACAAACAAATGACAAGGTGTTTTGGGATCAAACAACTTTAAGATTGGTTTTTCAATTAAAGCATTTTTTAATTTTTCAAAAGAATTTTGACAATTTCGGTCCCACACATAAGGGACATTTTTCTTCAACAAATTGTTGAGAGGGTATCGAATGTTAGCATACTTTGGAATAAATTTGTGATAAACATTTATAGATCCCAAAAAACGTTGTAATTCTTTTACATTCGTTGGTGGTGTTAATTTCTTAATCGTCTCTATATTAGGGTTGTCAGGTGTGATACAACCGTTCGAAACTTCATATCCTAGAAAGTTAATTTTGGATTTCACAAAATTACACTTTGACAATTTGAGTTTAAGGTTTTCTTGAACACAGATATTAAATAATGTCTCTAAATGACATAAATGTTCCTCTTCATTTTGGGAGAATACAATAACATCATCAAAGTAACTACAGGCAAAGTCAATTTTGTATTTATTAAGAATTCTACGGAGGGTACGGTTAAACCAAGCAGGTGAGTTTTTCCATCCAAACGGTAAACGATTCCACTCATATAATCCAAAGGTGGTGGCAAATGCCAGCTTCTCAGTGTCTCGAGGGTGGATAGGAATGTGCCAATATCCACTAGCTAAATCAAGAGTGGAAAAAATTTTAGCATGCGCCAATTTATCTAACAGGGTGTCGATTCGAGGTAAGGGTTCTGCATCTGTTTTTGTAATGGCATTTAATTTTCGGAAGTCAATACATAACCGGGTTTTCTTCCCTTCTTCACGTTTATACACCAAAGTTACGGGTGATGAATAAGGGGAATAGCTTTCTTTAATGATACCGGCTCGCAATAAATTTTGAATTTGTTCTTTAATTTCCTCTTCTTCCTTAGGGGAAGTGCGATATGCTCTTAAAGAAACGGGGAGATCTGATGTTAACTGTATTCTCTGGGGTTCCATGTTTACACAGCCTATATCATATTTATCTTTGGCGAAAATACAGACATATTTGGCTAGAAGAGCAGGTAATTGTTCTCTGACAGACTGAACATTTTGCACATGGTCAGTGGTCTCGAACAACTCCGGCTCAAAATTTTCTTCGAATATCTCTGCATTTTCAATTGCTGGCTGGTTAGTATATACTTCTGATAAATGTAAAGTATGGTGAGACGCATTTGTTGGAATATGGTCCATGAGAGGTACTTTCTTATTATCTTGAGTTATTTGCATTTTAACACAGTCAATATTTAATCTAAACAGTTTGCAATGGGGTAGCCCAATAAAAGCATAAGGTAACTGATTGTTAATTATAAAAAGTTCAATTCTCTTAGAGATACGTCCTAATTGCAAACTAACAAGGCATTTTTCTTTCAAAGCAAGAACACCTTGTGTTTGGGTGACTGGTATACTCTGCTGAACTTTACATATTTTTAGGTTAAGTTTATGGGCTAAATGACAAGGAATAACACTAATCGAACTCCCAGTATCGATCAAACAAGGTAGTGAGTCTTCATTTTTTACATAAGTAACTTTATGACAATCTCTATTTGATTTTTTATAGCTAGCTTTTTCTTTTTGTATATGTCCGGACATAAGAAATCGTCATTGATTACTAGATGTATTTCGGGATGACTCATTAGCGCTATGATCTTGGTTGGGGTTCGGCAAAGTCATATTGTGACTAGGGGTTGGTACTGCTAACACTTGTTGTCGAAAAGGGCAGTTTCCCACCCAATGATACGCATTTGGTATTCCGATATTAAGACAAACTTTGCATGGATAGGGCGGCAAAGTGGTCTGGTGGTGTACATTAGGTCGTGGTGGAACATTTGAAGTCGGTCTAAACGTATTTTGGGGATTTCTGGCTTGATTTGATGGAAAAGGTCGAATGGGGTGTGTTTGATAGGGAACTCTGTAGTTCCACTGCCTGTTAAAATTCTGTCCATTCTCATATGGAGGTCGGTTTGGTCGCCATTGGCGATACTGATTGGGGTTTTGGGGGCTTTCTTCAAATTTGCTCTCATTTCCCTTTCTGTCCAGTTGCAGTTTGCTAATTCTGAAAACTAATTCACGCCATGCATGTGTAGTTGAGGGGTTGCCTGCAATAACTAACTTCTGCATTTCTAATGGCAAGCCCTCCGTTAACCCTTCCAGGATAAGTTTCTGCTCTAAACCTAAGGTTCGGCCTACTTTAGTCTTTTTTTTATAATATTCGTTCAAGTCCTCTCCAACTTTATATCTAATACGTGAAAAATCAGTGAGAGAAAGGGTATCTGGAATTTCGTAGTGTTCATTAAACAAAGTGACAAATTCGGACCAATGAAGTACATTTAGACAATTATTAATGTACAACGTAAGTGCACTGTCCTTTAAATACTTCTGTATGTGCCTAATTTTCCAGCACTCGTCTTTTCCCTGTCCTATACAGACACTCTCGAAATAGGCTAACCATGGTATCCAAGACATTCCATCTTGCGGAGAAAACGCAACGATATCGGGGTCTACTGACATTTTTGGGTTGGCGGATACTGAAGTGTGACCAGACCCAGCTTGAGCTGACAGGGTCTGTCCACCTAACATTGTTACACCAGATGTCTCTGGTGCACCTCCAGATTCCTGACTAGACTTCTGATTATTTTTCTCTTCAGGATTATTAACGGGATTATCATCTTTGCTCGAAATTTGATTTTTTTCTTTTTCGGGGTCACCTGATTTGTCTGTTAAATCCTCTACTTCTTTAGGAGGGGTTGGGCTACTCATGATGAATATAAATACTAAATATCACTGAATTACACAGAAATATAATACACCATTAAAGCACATAAGAATAAAAATGAAAAAATCTTTCAAACTATTTAAAATTTGTAACACTATATCTGTAAATATCTGTTAAAATCATCTTTTTAAAATTAAAATCCACCTTAATAATTTTTTTTTTCAATAACTTGAATTCAATAAAAAAAATTTAAATAACCTCACTAACTATAAAGCACGTTGCATATAAATCACCTTTAAAAAGTTTAACACTTAATAATAAAAATATTATAATAATATAATAATAATAAAATTTTCACTTCTGCTAAAATATTTTCAAACTGTCTAGAAAAATGATTTTAATATGAGGTTTAGTTAATGTTATTTTTCATTAAAATCGTAATTATCCGTTCAACACAACTAAAGAATTTTCATAAAAATCACCATTCTTACTCTTTCATCTCTTTAAAATTACGTTAAACACAATACATAAACAATTATATATTTGAACTTAAATAGCTGACTTAAAAATAATTAAAGTTTTCACACAAGTAATAGCATACTAAAATAATCCTCTTTAATTTATTTTTGGCATGCATAAAAAATTAAATAAAAAGTTTGAGAACCACTGCCTCTCACTAAAAAGATCTTAAAAAAAATTTTTTTTTCTTCTGTACGTTAATATCAAAAGTACATACCTTTATACGCCTTTGCTTTAAATAAATCCATGAAAAAATTTACCTCTTTTTTTTTTTTTTTTTTTTTTTTTTTTTTTTTTTTTTTTCACCGCGACGCGAAACAATAATAAATTAATTTCACTGAAATATTTATCTCTATATCTTCTTGCGCTGCACACAAAAATACTTTTTCCCGTAGTCACGTGGTTTTTGTTTTTGCTGAGCGCAGTTCTGATTTATTTTTCTAAATAGTCCAGAAACCAGAAACCGAAACATCTGAGTCACTTGAGTTCATTTCTTTACCGGCGCGCTCTCGAAAATTGAAAACAGCTGTCTGGTTGACCTACTTCTCTCTGCAGATAAAACACTTGATTCTTGCCGGCAGAATGAAATACTGCACAAGATTGAGAATGAAGAAAAGTTAATGATTCACTTTCCTTTTGACGAAGGGAGATCAAGTACTTTTGAGTTTTTGGGATAAATTCCGTAAGTCTTTCATCGTATGCTGTAAGAATTTTTCACGGAGGTATTCGCTGGGATTGACTGAGATTACGTAACTGTTTAGTTTTTGGGATTTTCCCGTTGAGATGAACTGTCCTACTCGACTTCTGAAACGAAGCGTGTTGCTCCGTCGGTGGGTCCTTGATCGCCGGGCCGGTGGCTGCGCGGACTGATGGCGGCTCCGTATTTACGTCAAAGCGCTCATTCTGATTCCCTTGCATGCTCTTGTAGTCCTGGGCCGTGAGCGGGATTCGGTTAAATTCCGAGTGAATGTATTTCTGTTTAAAGGAAGACACCGTCTATTACGGAACCTGGTTTATTTCTTTTTCTTACATGCATCCTTTTAAACCAGGCCCATATTGGCGTGAGAGCTGCTTTTTAAGTCTGTCTGGACATCGAAGGTTCGTCCATCGCGAGGCAATTCCGAGAGAGCAGATTGGCGTGGATTAGTTTAGATGAGGGAAATCGTAAAAAGTTCGCTCCTGATAGCCGTGTAATGGTATAAATATGAGGTTTTTGCATTATTTCTGCTAGAGGTCGTCTAAGTCAAAAGAGGCGTATTTTTAATTTTAATTGGCCGCGAGCTGAGTGATTGATTGTGCGGAATAAAGGCGTTGGCTCCATCGGCCGATCGGATGCAGCAAGACTTTAAAATTGCGTTAGCGTCAGCACAAATATTCTTATGAAGAGTCAGAAAACGATCTTTGAAAGTTATAAGATGCGATGCAGGAAAACTAATTTAACAGGGGCGACGGCATTTTCAATCAATTGAAACACAATTATTAAAGCATTTAAAAGTTTTGATTTAAATTTCTATTTTTTAAAACGGTAATTTAAAATTTTAAAAGGGGCAAAAAGGGATTTTGCATTTTAAAAAGGGGTTTAGCTTTTATCCTTTCATATATATATATATATATATATATATATGTGTATATTTGTGTGTGTGTGTGTGTGTGTGTATAAAGAAGTTTTTAACAATCATACGACAAAACGTATTTGTTATATGCCATAATTATTGGGTAGATACTTAGTAATTGCTTCAGTATAATTTTAATTTTACTGATAAATAAAGATGATAACCAGAAAAGTTGCCTATTACAGATTAAAGTTTGTCAAATTAAATATAGTAAGAATTTAGGAACACTATTTTAATGTATATTCCATTAAAATTAAGATGATATTCTCCTTTCATCATAAATTCCCAATTTCTGTATTTTTTTTTTAATTAATTAGTTTTATTATGTTATAAGTAGGAAATTTTATAGAAATAACAAAATATAAATCTTCCTTTAAATTGATAACAGCCAGTATTAATTTATTATTATTATCACTGTTATTTACAGGACGGGCCCTATCACATGGAGAGACGTATATATTTTGCCATACGATCACCTTGGTTCTTTCTGTATTGGTCTCCTGGCCGGATATTTTATAGCAGTTAAAAAAGATACGCTACAGATTAGCAGGGTAAAACATTTAACATTGAAATATTATCATTTCAATTTACATTCCTACATTTTAATGGATTTTATATTATTATTATTTACTTTCATGTTTTTTTGTTTTTTTTTTTACTAGGCAACAAGTGTAATTATATGGTGTTGTTCCATATCGTGTTCCTGTGCCGTGATGTTTGGATTGTACGAATATAGACATGGTGAACTAATGGACCAATCCTTGTCAGCGTTCTATGCCATGATGCACAGAAACATATGGGCTTTGTGCATTGCGTGGTTGATAATTGCTTGTGCAACGGGACATGGAGGTAACATTTTTTCAAATTATCAATGACGCTAGCAGTTTAAACTTAAAAAAGTAATAATCCAACATACTTGAGTCGTAAATTGTGATATCGACAAAAAATTGTGTTGTACGTAAATCTCGATCAAAATTTAATAAAGAAGTCAATATGGTATGTTCTCGTTAATCCGCCAAATATCAAATGAGGAATGTGTCAGATTATTAAAATGCGCAGATTACTGGAAGATTGTTGAAAAACGCAGATATAAAGTATTGATTAATGCAGGGTTGTCAATGCGACGCTACGGCTACACACGCCATAATGCTCCCTTCTAATATTTCTTGTTACTAGGTTTTTTAAAAATAAAAAATAAAAATCCCTTTTAAAAAGATCCTTTGCTTTTTAGTTATTAATATTTGTGTCCTTTATTGGTTATTGGTATGCTTCGGCTTTAAGATTTTTCATTCCTTTCCCTGAAAAAAAAAAAAAAAGAGTTAGGAAATAGTTTTTTCTGGCGACTACAATTATCTGCTGGCTACCATATTTTATGAAATTTCTAAAGCCCTGTCCTTGGGTATTCTCCTGCTCACCCACTCCACTACAGCTTTCCTTACCGCTCATGGTCCTTTTGGGGTCTACCTCTTTATGTTCAAAAGAGCCCTTTCTCCTCTTTGTGAGTGCGGTGATGTCGCTATTGCCTCTCATTACTTCTATTATTGCCCTTTAACATTTCGCTGGCATGTTTGCCATCCCCCTGTTCTTCCAGACGATTGGCTGGTTAATATTTTATCGCGTCCGGCTTTGGTCTTATCGTTTAAAAACTTTTTTGACTTTATATATGACCTTTTTACTTAATCCATCACTGAGCCAGGGACTCGGGTTCCTTCTTATTCACTGCCCATTGTCGGGTCGGAGCTTTGTATTCTTCGGCAGAGATATTATTTTGTACTATTGTCTGTTTTAGAAATATTATTTCCGTTATATTCATTTATTCATATATCTATTGTTCACCACCCCGTCCCCTGCCACACTTACTGATAGGATTTTGTATTATTATTTTTTTAAACCTCAATAAAGGGGACCCGGGGGAACATATATGCTTTACAGACTTGGTTCCTAGTCTGAGAAGTCCCTCTCGGGCAGTAAAGTAAAGTAAAATTAATTAAAGTTTAAAAATTGAAAAAATATACTAGAGTTACTTAAAGTAAAGTAGCGTTTATATACGTCTCTAAAAGTGCCGTTAAAAAAACTTTGTATAACCGTAATGCCATGTACCCAAAATTTTATTTTTAAGGCGGAATGTACTTTTACTTTGAAAGTTTTACACAATTGTATGGTGAATTAAACAATATGTGAACACGCTTTTACTTTTCTAAAGCATTATATATATGAGGACTCTAAGCCAAGGGATACAAGTGACAAAATTTCGATTTGGAGAAAATTGAGTTCAAAGTATTGAGTCAATAGTAACTGGCTGAAATAGATATGAAACTGTGATTTTTCATAGTGATTTTTCAGCTCTTATTTCAAGAACTGTGTAAAGAAGGTGGAGTACAATTTTTTTAAAAATTATAATTAATCAGTATTTATAAGAAGGGGTACAAATTTCGAATGCTTAACCCTTTCAGGGGCAAGCACTTGTGCTCCTGTAACGTTGAATTCCCACCGGAATTTAGGAAAAAAAATTAGTTCAAAATAATAATAAGCAATTTTTCAACCTTTTTCTCGTCAAAGTTAAAAAAGTAAAATTTAATTAAATGTTTCTGGTTTCACATTAAAATTAGGTAGTATATAATATATACCACCGCCCCTCAAAGGATTAAGTAGTTGACCTCTAGAACGCAGAACATAAAAAAATCACTTATTTTTCTTTATGTACAAACAAATAGCCTAATTTCCAGATCATCTATGCACTTAGCTCAGTTTTTTTTTCAATTTTGGCACTTATCCCCTTGGCTCCTCGGCTCCTCTTATAAAAGATTACTTAATAAAAAAAAAAGTTTAATTCAATTTAATATTACATTTTGTTTTTTATTTTAAAATATTTTTATTTAAATACTTTAATTTTATCTTTAATTTTTGGATATCTATAATATTAGTGTGAGGGGAATAACAAACTACAGCATACCTTTTCACTAATTCCATTTTCGCTAATTACATTTAAATCGACTTGTAAAATGCCTATTTTGTATTTTAATAATAAAACTCTTCTTTTTATTAGGACAAATTTAGGACATTTTAAAATTTCAGACCTGGTACTTCAATCATTCTTGTGAAAGTGCTATGAGCATATTCCCATTGAACGGAACTTGTAAATTAAACAAGGGGAAGACCTTAATCCATTTATCTGTTACTTCTTATTTTAAAAGTTTCGCGTGTCTAGGTTTCCTGCGATTAAATTGTTACTAGTAAATTGTTGTTCCACTTTATATTTAAAATGAGAAGAAAAGTATGGGAATATATTTTTTCATATCTAACAAGGAGAGGACCAAGCTTGGTAATCACAAATTTTAATTATTTTTATATATGTTGTAGGGTAGAAGCCCCTTAGTCTCAGGTTCAACGGATTTTATACAACGCTCCTTAGTTCTCGAGAAATGGGGGGGGGGGGGCTAATATTTTAACACAACTTAAATACTTACTTTGTAACAAAATTCCTGCGTTGGTCATAGCTCGGTTGTTATGGCGTCTGCTCGTATATCCGAGGGCCCGGGTTTGAAACTGGAACGAGTTACTTTCGTTTTTCTCATTTTTTGTTTTATAAATATACTTGTAATTAATATTTAATAATCCTAATTCAAAATTATAATATTGTTCATTAATTATAATGTTAACCTATTTATTTTTTATTTGTAACTAAATCGTTGTATAAAACATCATTAAACAGTTATTTTTTTAATAACTTTTAAAATGTATTTCATATATGCTTTATCGCTGCAATGATATTGAACAATTGTGTCAATTCGTGATTTTAAAGAAACATCATTTATATATTGTCTTAACAAGGGAAATCAATGCGACGATAATACTACTCTGTTTTTAAAGTAAGAAGTATAATTATATTACAATTTAGTATAAGAATTAAATTACAACATTTTTTTTTTTTTTGCATATTAAAGATTTTTAAATTTGTAATACGTATTATTGCGCTTTGAATTAATTTATAATTAATAAAATAAGGTACGGTTTTGTAACGATTTTTAATTTTTACTAGTCAATAACGGATCCATATTAAAAAAAAAACTATTTAAATGATGAGAAATATTTAATATCTCAAAATCAGGCTTAATAATCAAATAAATAAAATTTTAATTTAAATATGTTAACATTATAATTAATGTACGATATTAAAACTTTTAATTGAGATTATTAAATTATAATTACAAGTCTATTTATAAAACAAAAAATGAGAAAAAATAATCGTAGCGCGTCCCGGTTTCGAATCCGTGCCCTCAGATCAACGAGCAGACGGCATAACAACTGAGCTACGGCCAACGCTGTAATTTCGTTACAAAGTAAGTATTTAAGTTGTTAAAATATTAGACCTCCCATGTCTCGAGAACAAAGGAGCGTTGTATAAAATCCGTTGAACCTGAGGCTAAGGGGCTTCTACCCTACAACATAGATAAAAATAATCAAAATCTGTGATTACCAAGCTTGGTCCTCTCCTTGTAAGTATAAATAAAAACGATGTATAAATAAAATTCTGTGCCGTACAAAAGAAGTACTTTCCTATTTAAAATAACTAAGAGTGAACTGGGGTATGATAAACATATAAATGGTATTTTACTACATAATTGTTTATGGGTTGATTTATGACAGCCAATTATCAACACGAGGGATATAGGCCCTAGGGGGGAGTGCCCTCCATGGGGGTCTTTCAAAGGGATCCTAACCCGTATTTACGGCAAGGTTCGAAGAAAACCACGGAAAACTCCGAACGGTTAGGTCGACGAGCGCGACAGGTGTTTGAACCCAGCACCTCCCGTCTACCAGCTTTGTGTGGGTTTTGGGTTGATTTATGTCGGCCAATTATCAACACGAGGGATATAGGCCCAAGGGGGGGAGTGCCCTCCGTGGGGGTCTTCCTAAGGAATCCTAACCCGTATTTACGGCAAGGTTCGAAGAAAACCACGGAAAACTCCGAACGGTTAGGTCGAAGAGCGCGACAAGGGTTTGAACCCAGCACCTCCCGTCTACCAGCTTCAACAGCAGAACCTCTCAGCCACTGGTGGGGCCATAATTGTTTATGAAGAAACGTTTTCATATTACAGAAAAACCTAGATATAAGCTAATTCATAGCTCTGTAAAGATTGATAGCAAGAGTAACAAGATTAAATTTCATTTCTAAAATTTATCAACTCACTAATTGTTTATAAATTCTGACATTACTAAATTATATTTTAAGTTAATTTGAAACAAAATATTTAATACGATATCACTATTTTGTATAGAATTTTAAAAGTACACTTTTTGATGAAAATTCATTTTATTTCCAATGAAATATCTCTATATTTTGTTAACAGGTGCTGTTGCTCGTGTGCTGCATTCAGATTTCTGGGTGCCTTTGGATCGTCTGTGTTACATTGCATACGTATTACACATTCCTATCATGTTCTTTCACAGTGCCACTCTCAGAGAACGCTGGTTCATGGGCCATTTGGAAATTGTAAGTATTCACTAAAATGGAATTATTTATGTTTTGTCATTTTCATAAAATAATTCTTTTATAAACGCTATACAACAAAAACTGCTTAGCTAAATCCAAAATATAACATTTGTATTAATGTCATAGATAAATTAATTAATCTTATAATAAAATTTTTCCATTTATTTTTGAAGCTTTCCAGGGGTATTCTGTATGCGGTAAAATTTCAAATGTACGCAAACATGTACCTTAAGCTAGAGTCCTACTTGTCGTGTTCAGATTGGGTATAACCCGCTCCGAACACACACACACACACACACAAAAAAAAAAGATCCGAAATTTATATACCCGATACGGCAGAAACACTATCAAAATCCCGAAAGTAAAGGAAGTAATCTTTTTTGTGATATAATTATGGAAAATAGTCTATCATTTTACCTCTAATATCAATTTTATCGTTTATATTGAAAAATATGTAAATTAATACTTATTCGAATCGGGTTAACCCGAAGCCGATCTGCAAGAATCAAAGCCCAGACCGAAACTGGCGTGAACCCGACACAATTAGAGTTAACTCTGCTCGTAACGAATAAAAGTGCACCGACCCGAACCGAGTGTCATGTCGGGTCGAATTCACGTAAAATCGCGTTAGTCGATCCAGGATTCCGAATTCCTTCAATCCCCCGAATGTGCACTTTGAAAGCTTATTAGTAACATTAAAAATTCGTTTTTTAACTCAATGAATTTGTAGAAACTATTGAAGTAATGGTTTTGTGAGAAGAATGTACGAATACAAATTCGTTTAAAATTATAATTTAAAACATAGTATCAAATTTATTGGTGCGACTTGAAATATCACTACTGTTCATATTCTATTTAAGGAAAGATTGACGTGAGAGATTAATTTTGTGTACACTATTTGCGAATATACTCTTATCTTTACATAAAGATTATGTCAAAATCATAAATTAACCCTAATAGTTCAGTCAATCGATGTGACGCCACTGAGACGTTACAATCGTCACAAATAGTCACAACGGTGACTAAAAGATGACTCCTTTATTTTTTCACATTATGATTCTATAGTTGAAGTCACAGTAACGGGTTGTTTAATTATTTGCCATATCGTTACAAAAAGAGGGATATCAATTTCACACTGACATAGATATGTAACATCTTCTACATCACGTGACGACAATATGGATAATAAAAGTTGCACTTGAATTACAATGGTTTTCCATTTTCATTACATTTCGGTTGCGGTGCTATTGGGGAAAATACTTTTTGAAATAGGTCGCTAAATTTCTGACAGTTCAAAAACAATAAATTGGTTTATTTGGTATAAAAAAAAATAATTGCATTGCATACAAATATTTAGAAAATTAAAAGTCGAATACATAGTTTCCTAACTTGAGAGTAATTATTGATAATTTATAAAGATAATATTACCTACAGACTTGAAAAATTTTTAAAGGATAGCAATTTTTTAGTCGAAATTATTACAGTCGAAAATTCTTCCATGCCCACCTGAAACTTTAAATAATTCATATCAATATGAGCAGTTATAAATGCAACAAATATTAAGAATTGGAACTGTAACAAAAGAGAATTTTAAAAATCCTTATGCTTATAAGAAATTTTATATACAAGTTTTTTTATATACCTTTTGAACAGGAACATTGTTCTTCTGTTGTAAACATAATGTTTCATGAACAGCTAGGAAGGCTTTCAAGAAATTGTATTATCTAATACAGTGCTTAAATGCATATGCTGTGAACTAAATTTGTGAAATTCAATTGTTGAAACTAATTTATATTTCAAAACGTTGTCAGCTTTTTATCTCTATAAAATTTTATTTTTTATTTTATAAAATTTAGTGTTTTGTTTTTCGATTAGGACATTTTGACTGTGCCCTTTTTGATGTAAACATTTTAAACGTTTTATCATATCGATAATTAATGTGTGCCTTTTTCTTGAGTAAAGTATACATCACTACGGAAAATGTATTTTTATAATCTAAAATAATTAAAGAATGAATAATACAATGGCTTTTTGCTACTTTGAAATTTTTTAATAGTTAAATTTAACTATTCAAAAAATTTTGAAGTTATTTTACTAGGGATTCTTGCAGTTTGGCTTATATTGAGCATTGAAATTAAATAAAAAAGTATGTATTGTAATGCATAAAAATTATCAATCATGTTTAAAAAAAAAAAAACTACTGTAATTTCCGCGCCAAGATATGTTATCAATATGCGTTTTATTATTCTACGTTTGTAACGTGATAGAATGAAACACTAATACTAATTCACATAAAAGTCAGTTAAGTATTTTCAGTTACGAAAAAAATCATACATCCTTCACATTTCTTATACCTCTTTCTAATTTCGATTAATATATTTTTTCTACACACTTTTACAGCCAAAGAAAAGTTTAATATATATATATATATATATATATTCATATTTCCAATTTTATTATTTCAAAACTGTTATCTCGTGGTAATTTAGTGAGGTGTTAATTACAGTTTTTTGGATAATCGATGTGAGTGAAATATATTGTATTTTCTTAATGGTTTTTTATTTCCTATTTAAATATTTCCAAATTTTAATATTTCCAATTGTTGTCTGGTAATAATTCAGTGTACCTGGATGATTCTACTGATCTTAGCATTATGCCAGTAGAATTATGAAACACTGAATAATTATTTAAAACACATGTGGGTGCATCCAGGCTGATGAGTACATGTGCATGTGTTTTTCCATGTCCAATTCATATTTAATTCTCATGTGGTCCAATTTTACATTGTGTATGGTTCATATTTAATTTGTTAATCCATTTGTGTTTACTTTTCTTTTTTTAATATTCTTTTGGTATGAGTAAAATTTGGCCAATTACCATTGAAGCATCAGCTATGGTAATATTATGTTTGCACATGTTAATTATTAGCTATGTGGTATTCTGTATACACAGTATCATTGATTATCTCTTTGGAGATTTAAGTAGAATAGAACTTGATATGTTTTTTGAAATTCATAGATATTATAATTATATATATATATATATATATATATTCTTTTTTTTTGCCAGTGACTAATTATTAATCGTGTTTCAGTTATTTTCATTTCTTTTTAAAAATCAGATAAATTATCCAGTATACCAACCTAATAGATAAACTTGATCATAAGTTTTTTTTTTCAGCACCACACGTTTTGTTTTAGAAAAATATTTTTGATATTAGAAGAAGTTTAACAAATAGTCACTTAATGACTTTTTTCTTTTCCCTTATTTACAACCCTCATTCAGTTACTATTTGCGTATTTCTGATTTCCATATTTTTATATTTTAGATGCAGAAATTTAATGTATCGAGTACTTTTTAATTTGATATAAGTTACCGCATCTCATCTCATGAAATTGTTAAATAGCAACAAATTTTTATTTATACTTATTTTATATTATTTTTATGTTACATTCACTTTCTTTTCCTTTTCAAAAGTAACACTATTTATTAATATGTTTAGCTTATATTACTAATGAAAAGTCTCAGTTATTTTAAACAAGACTCTCCTCCATTGCTTTAAAAATACTGAATGATTTTCATATCACTTGTAGTTGAAATAAGGTGATCAAATGTTGTCATGTTTTACTGTCCATTTTTCAGGGCTCATTTTACAACTCTGCTTTGCAAAGTTGAACTGATGATATATATTGATTGAAATTAAGATAAACTGACCAGATGGTATTCGTATAAATTATCCCGTCAGATGTAGAAATCCCTTAAAATGAACACCATTTTCAGAAAATAAGGACTCCTTTTGGTCACCTCAAATTAAGATAACATTATAATTGTTTTATTTAAATTTCTTTATTTCTTTCTTTTTAGTTATTCTTGGCTCTTGGATACATTGCTTTATCATTTATTGGAGCATTTTTCTTGCATATTATATTTGCCAAGCCATATTTTGCCATAGAAGACTTTATAAAATCTTACTTTCAACTGAAGAGGAAAGCATCTTTTGAGCCAAAAGTCAATTCTGGTTCTATAACTCGACCGGATGATCTAGATGCCGTAAAAGTAACAACTTCTACGGACAAATGTGTCAATGTTGCTTATTCGCAGAAACTCGACAGATTATAAGGAGTTTATGAAGATACCAAACATCTAATATCACCACATTATTACGCATCAAGAATCATTTCATTTATCATCTGTTATCTTATAAGGTTTCACTTGAAATACCGGCATGCATACGCATAGTACCACATATTATGTTTTCTTTCATGCCTTGTACATATAATGTCATTTTTTATGGGTACCAATTGATACTACGCGTCAGTTTTAGTTAAATGTTTTATAAATTTGTATATTTTGAATGGAGGAATTCTGTGCCAAATTTCCATGACATATTGATTGTTTTACAATATTTTATAAAAAGGGGAAATTTTCGTCTATGGATAATGCATTTCTATTTATATATAATGCTCTTTTAGTGGGTTACAAATAAAAAACTTCTATGTATATCGAAGCTAACGAACTAGACAGACTGCCATACCACGTTTCGCGTTCGTCTAACTTCGGACCGGTAGAGTCCCATGATGCTCTTTTCGTGCACCTGCATTCGTGTTTTTCCTGCAACTACGTCTCGGAAAGAGCATCACCTGGCTCAAACGGTCCGAGAAACGACCAACATGAAGAGCAGCCTGTCATTTTCGTCAGTCTCGATATATATGTAGTAACGTCACGACATCTCTCTGTTCACTTTTAAATGAAACAATGAACTTAGATTTTAATCATGGGAAGTGTCAAAAGTAAAAATGCTTCAACTTGATATCATGAGGATCAAAATGTATTTACTTAGCTAATATTTTCTTAATCTTAGGGAAATTCAGAGTTAATATTTTTCTATATTTGATAAATATTCGAATTTATACTTTTGAAACAGTTGCTGCCAATACTGGCGGCTAATATAGTGTATTTTTAGAAAAAATATAGTATTACGCTCAAACGTTTATTATAAACTGCCAACTGGGTATTGAATTTGAAACATATTTTATAAAATGACAAAATTTTCTGGTGAAAGAATGTCCCGACGGTAATCAGGCCCCGTGATTCCGCCATATTGTGACTACATAAACAGTCCTCTATCAATGTCAGTGAATTTGATTACCGCTGAGGAAAATTTCCACCAGTAAATTTTAATAGAAATTTTCCTATTTTTAAACGCCTTATTCATTCATAATTTCTGTCATAATGAAGGCAAAAATTTCTATTCGTTTTACTGGTAAAGTTTGTTCCGATGTTAATTAAACCCTCATCCGATGTAAACAAACAACAGCCGCCATCTTGCGACTACATCCTCAGTTACTTCACTCGCAGCAGGTAGACACTACAGTATTTGTCTTCACTTCTTTATTCATAGTTCCATTGTCTAATGACGACTGAATACAATCTACACTGTCTGCAATGCTAAGTCATGAAACGTATTTGTGTTTGTATTTAACCGGTCATTTTCTTATCCGCCCAAGATTCATGTCGCATAATAGCTTGTAAAAGGCATCTACTGCATTTTTAATTGAAAAATTCCTTATAATCGATAGCTAGGGTGGATCTTAAAATATCTGTTTTTTAGAGAGGTCTAGTACAAATTCCTCTTATAATAGCACCATAAAACTTCATAATTATATGAAATAGATCATAGAGACGTGACTGATAGATTTAAAGAATAGTTCAATAATTCCGCCAGGGTACTAGTCGAATAAACATGCATGCAAATGAAAATTTAATATAATAGCAATTTATTAACTTCATAATTCCCATACTATTCCGCATGAGATTCGTAATTCACATATAGCTGGAACCAGTGAAACACATGAAGTGTCATCTAGTAACACCGAATTTCAAAATGGTCATCGACAATTTAACTATTTTTTTTTTCATCTACCAATTGTAAGCCTAAAGCTCAATTCATGCAGATATCAATATTTACAGCGATATCGTGACTAGAAATTGTGATATATCGCTCTGAATGAAATGATTTTATGATCATCCTTTATATCAAATTGCTCAATTGTTCTAATCATCTTCCACTTGATTTCACTCACCACATTCCTGAAAGCAGTTATAGCAGAGCTGCCAACATTTACGCTTTTTTATTACCACTAAATTTAATATTTTTTTTCCCTTATTTAGTCGCAGATTTACGTGACTAAATAAGGCAAAATTTAGTATTAAATTTTAGTGGTAAGAAAACAAAGCACAAAAGTTGGCAGCTATGCTTATCGTACTGCAGTTATAACTCGAGTTACTTTATGTATGTCCAGTTGTACTGTACATGTGTCGTATGCTCAATGTCTGTGTGTTTAAACCCAGTTGCTCACTTAGTGTAAATGTTTAAATCTTTTACATGTACTCTGTTATATAGAGTGGTCAAAAAGTCTTTCCCTGATTACAGTAATTTATTGCAGAAAAACTATAATAATTAGACATATGCTTGTTTCAATATATTGGAAAAACATTTATGTAGTTTTTAATACAAGTACTTACATCAGTAAATTTCGATGTGAGCACCATTGGTAGCTCGAAGAAAATCAAGGCGGTATTCCATTTTTCGCCACATATTGCCCACCATTTGGGCTGTCACACTAAACACAGCATCAGTGATCCTGACCTTGAATGTTTCAATATCTTTTACTGGTGTTGCAAACACTCTGTCCTTTATGTACCTCCAAAAGAAAAAATCTAGAAGAGTTGGTCCATCCCGGGCGATCCATCTTTCAGAAAATTTGTCATCAGGGAACTAACGAACGACGGTAGAGACTGGACTGAAAAAACTTAGTAACATGACTTTTCCATTAAAAAATTTTTACAGTATTACATTCAATGGTTATTTCGTAATATTTTTTTGTAATCAAGAAAGATTTTATGACCACCCTGTATATTTCCTGGAGCTCAATTATTACAGTCTGTGAAGGCAATTATAGTTAAAGGTTGATTTTAAGGAGATTGGAGTACTGTTGATGTTATATTTTATTCTTTATTTGTTGATGTTGATGTGGATGTTTTTACCAAATAAAAGTTCAAATACATTTTGTTTTAATTGTTGTTTCATTCTATGAAGATTCTCCAAGTTTAATCGATTTACATTATTAGCTCATGTATGCGTGCATTTCAGGATTTTTTTATTCAGAAATTCCGAATTCATACAAGAAATTCTTAATAATACCTATATATATATTAATGATAGACGTTTCGTGCTTACATAAAATAAAAATTCTCCTTTCGGAAATGCTAGTGTGGATTCGGAACTACTGAATATAAAAGAAATTCCTGACATGCAGGTATATTTGCACTAATGATGCAAATGGGTTAAAGAATGTAAATGCTTTTAAACAATAAGACCAACACACACACAAATCTAACTATTTTTTTAACAATGGTTCGATAAGGAAGTATTTCAAAACTACTTTAACGCGGCATCAACAGCTGCGAAATCATATATAAAACGGCCGACATTGATAAACCGTTTTTCTTCGGAACTACTAAAGGGATTTGAATACATTTTTTTTTCTAGTTTTGTCACTGGTTAAACTATAAATTGATCTACTTTTATAATTGCTAAAAAGTGTTAAATAAAATCATAAAAACCGTAAAAAAAAATTTTATATATAAAACGATCATGCTACATGTTTTCGCTTCACTAACACATTTTATCAATCACAGATAAATGAAAATATTATACAATTGTACGATCTATAATGCAATACATTGAAACACCATCATTCACTTTTTCAATTTATCTCTCATATTTCTCACGCTATTTTATTGTATGCCAATATTGTATGCCAATATTTTATTGAATGCCGATATGGAGATTCGTAATGGCTGCTTTTTCTTCCTGCCAAGAGCTTTATCCGCTAGAGGGCTGCTTACTCAGATATCCAGTTTCTCTCGATTGTACGGTCTTACCATACTTTTCCGTACTAAGATGATCCCTACTAAGATACCTGTTAAGATGATCCGTCGATTGGTGTTGACGTTACAAACTTCTTCCTATTATTTATTTTTTAAATATATAAATTACAAAAGAACAAAGTTTTTTTGAGTTAAAAAAATAAAAATCAATGCCGAAGGCAGATATTTTTTTAGAGATACACCGCCATAAGCTGTAGAATAACATGCCACGAGCAATTTTTTTTTTTTTTTAATCAATACGAATGTTGAAAAAAAATTCATAATTTTTTACATCTAATTTGTGTACATTTGTTTACTTAAACAATAACATTTAATCAAAATTACTAATTATTTTATTATCGTTAAAAAAATAACATGGTATAGAAGAGCGCAAACCTTTGCTTTAATGTGCACATATAATAGCGAATTTTGACAGTTAATAACACATGAATGGATAAATCTGTTAAAATGTTTATATAAATTCGGATAGTCCATTGTTAATGCTACAATAAGGTCCTATACACAGATGTAAATAGCAATTCCTAAAATTTGGTATAACATCCACAAAATAAAGATGGGCGTCATGTAAGGACATTTAAATTTTTAATACCAGTAATTCCGTGTAATATTTTTTGTTTTATTTTCCAAGAATTTTTTCTCAGATTTCTTCAATTAGGCATAGCAAAGTTTACGACTATTATACTTTGATACAAAAAAAAAAAAAAAAAAAAAAAAAAAAAAAAAAAAAAAAAAAAAATACGCACCCTATATGGGACATATGGGGCGTCCCAACCGTCCTGGAGGGTGGTAAAGAGGTGTTTAATAAAGACGCTTCTCTGTGGAAAACTTCGATTTTCTGAGGTTCGAACTGTCCCGCAAAACTCTTCATCAGGACACAAATAAATACCGAATTTCACCGGTTTTTTTTTTTTTTTTTTTTTTGCCAAATTCTTTAAGAATTTTTCACGTACCATGTTATTTATTCTAGGGTTGCCGTTGGTAACTACATTTAAATAGGTCATTTAAAAAACCACATAACTCAACCATTTTTTTTTTCGAAATATGCTTCTTTTTGTCGCAAATGCTTCCTTAAAGGTAGAGCCATGATCTGGGTAATAAACACATAAGTCAGTGTATTCCTTCCTCTTCAAACAATACCTTCTAATTTTCATTCATTATTTAAACGACATAAAGTCAGCAGCTTAAGTGGTTTTTGCATGCATTACCAGATTACATGCGGATACCATATTACATTACCATATTACAATTTGCATTCAATGACATATTAAAACATTAAAAAATTTCTGTATAAGTGCTATCTTCAGTAATTTTGATTAAAAATATATTTAATTTGACTGTTTTGTTCAAATTAAATACCACTTAACCTTGTTTCTTGCTAAAACAACATAAGTGAGGAGCAGTTTTTCTGTTATTTTTCTTTTTATTATTCATAAATTATAAAAATTATTCGATATTTACAAACTTTAAAGTCCAAACAAAAGAAAAAAAAACATAAAAATTTGTTTATTTGTTAATAATGCAGTTTTTTTTAATTTCTGAAAAGATCTGATTCTGTGACTTATGTGGCTTTGAAATGACCGATTCATTTATATTCTATTTAGACCACTATTTAAAAACTAGTCGGATGTGTCAATCCCAAAACTTTCTTCTATCTCACACAGGTTTCGCATACACTAAAAAGAATCAGCACCAATTTATATCAAGGTCTAACTGAAACTCAAGTTTTATTAAATTCCGTGCAATATTTCTTGAGATATGACTATCGCTAAAATTGTATAAATCCTGCAAAATGCTGCATACCAGCGACACCTGCTGGACGATTTTTACAAAAAACTAATCAGCACCAATTTATATCAGAGATTAACTGAATATAAATTTTTATTAAATTCCGAGCACTAGTTCTTGAGATAGAGCTATTGTGGAAATCACGAAAAATGCTGCATAGCAGCTGGGCGATTTTTACCAAAAACTAATCAACAGCAATTTATATCAAGGACTAACTGAATATAAAGTTTTATTACATTCCGAGCATTAGTTCTTGAGATAGAGCGCCCACAAAATTTTTGTCACATACAAACAGACAAACTGACAGACAGACAGAGTCATAGACAGACATTTTCTAAAAATAGTCAAATCGTATTCAGGACCTTCTAAAACGTATAAATCCGTCGAAAACCGGAAGTCGAAAATTTTCATGAATCCAATACTTTCTTCTTGTAAAGACAAAAGAAAGTAATAAATAAATTATGTTGTATGTTTATCTTGCACATGTTGTCAAAGTGTATGTGAAATATTTTTATTTTAAGAAAATGTTTCGAGATATAATTAAAAAAATAGTAGTCAGTGGCAGCCCTGTTGTTCGTAACAGTTGAGTTTATTAAAGCTACAATACCTTTAAACATGCCAAAAATTAATTTTCCGTTTTTAATTTAATCGCATTCTTTTAATCATTTCTGTACACTATTTAAATTTTGGATTGATTGTCTGAGTTATAATCGTTTAAACAAAACTCTATTGAGCGAGATAACCACATCCGACTTTTAGAAAATCTAATTGCATTGTTACCACAAGATGTATTAAAAATAAATAAAAACTAGATGGAACCCGTCAAAACGTGACGGAAAAAAATACTATAACAATATCAGTAAAATAAGCTTCTTTATTATTTAAGTAGGGCTTCGTATGAAACAGTCTTTCAAATATTTTATTTTAAAAAAATCCCCCACCCCCCCAGTGAAATGCTATTTCCGATGCAAACTCCAAATGAACACTCCGTAAACAAATGTGTAATTTTGACATTACCACCATATTCCCCACGACAAAAAAAAAAAAAAAAAAAAAAAAAAAAAAGGTCATGGACCTATAAAGTATCATACAAATAGTCCTATCATAAAGTATCATACAAATTTCCTACTTTCATCTCATATTCAGTAAATAAAAGAACATAGTATAAGCACACTCCCCCCCCCCCCCTGTGATAATGCAATCGAATGAGCTCCTATGCGCATATGTATTGCATCTGCTCAAAGGCACCGTTGAAATTCGACGTTAAAAAAGTTTTAAAATGTCCTTTTTAATCATTGTTCGTTTCAAATCCATATCTTCTAAAACGCATCCATTGTTTTAAGCTAATCAATTTTTATGTAAAAATGAAGAATTTTTGTTAAAAATAATAAATTAATATGCAGATGAGGGAGAATTTTAATGTTTTCAATTGTAATTTATTTGTATGGTTTCTTCTATCCCTTTACATAATCAGGATGTTATTCCTTTTCCATCACAGTCGGTCTCTGATACAGTTAAATATCCAATGGATCTTTAAAAAAATAATAAATAACAGTTCCTAGCATATTCTGATTCAACATATACATCAACGAATTCAACATATCAATTTTATGTTAATGATAAACTAAAAATAGTTTTTTTTTCTTTTGACAGATTTTATATTAGCGCCAAAATACTCTATCTTATGGATAATCTGATCTTATGATTTATGAGGTTTTTATTATTTTTTTTTTTTTCACTTTTCATGAAGGTTAGGGATACCTATTTTCAATTGTTGCAACTTTCCAAGGGGCTATTTTACATTATTAAAACAAAAGGATGGTCATTGTTGAGATAGAATTGAAAAATATTTCATGCTTGAAAATTTTTTAAAAAGTCGTTAAATTAAGCGGCAGATTTCAAATAAATTTCAATCGAAAGCTAATTTTTTTTTCTAATTGAGGATGTAAGAATTGAAATTGTAAAATGTAGTAAAAAAATTAAATTTTTAGTATTTAGAAGCGATGTAAGCGCGATGAAAGCTAAAGCGATAGTGCCGTTTGTTGTCACAACCGTTATACATTTCTAAATATTGCCACTGTGTTTTGGTTGGCGTCCAAAAGTAGACTACCATTTTTTGACATCGAAAGAAAAATTCACAGTGAAACAAATAAGACTTTGCCGCTAATAAGGAACTGTTAAATGAACTTATAACAAACATACCAAAATAATTCCTATAAAATATTAGCCTTACATGGTTTATTCTAGCTAAAAATACAATCATTATTTCAAGTTATTTTTTCCTGAAATTCTTTACTTTTGTGAATTTTTTTATTAAAAAGGGAAATCTTAATAATTTAAATCCTATAATTCCTATAACTTATCCTATAATTTAAAAAAAATAATTGTTAACATGTAATCAAGGTATGCAATCAAGATGAAGTGACCAATAAAGGCTCCAGTTCTAATCTTTAAAATTAAAAATTGAAATATCAGTTAATATTACGCCATGTTGACACAATCATATAAATTTTTCTTTTTAGTTTTATCAATGTTAAAATGCATTTCAAGCTAAGCATAACGTCATTTTCACCGGTACAAACTTTTCACACGTACATTTATGCTTAAGCACCATGCATACAAATAAAAATATATTTTGCATTTAATTGTAATGAAAAAAATGGCATCAACAAAGTTATAATGCTTAATGATAAAATGAACCCAATGGACAATATTTCCGTGACGTCACAGTAAATATGAATTTTTATTTGCTTATAAAACACACGGATAAATATTTTTACCAAAATACTTAAACATTTTAACTATATTTTAACTTACAAATTAAAAAATTCGGCCTAAAATTCACGTGCTTTTAATATTTAATATTTATTTTTTTATGCTCGCAATCATTGAGTTCAGAAAATAAACTCTGTACGTCACAACAGTGGGCGTTAATCCGATTGCCGACTTTATGACGTCATAAGCAGAAGTAAAATTTTAATTTAAGATTACGGCTAGTTAATTAAATTTTCGAACAAACGAATGTACGATAACAAATCTGTGACCAAATATCTTTCATTTAAAAAAAGAATGATGTAATTTGATGTAGTAGTTTGTTCTCACGGATTGTCGAAACAAAACGCGTAGCGTTTTAAATATATAGATAAATAAATGGGTAATTGGCATTGGATAAGTATTTTCTTAAATAAGTTAAAATGTATGTATGTTTGAAATAATCAAATCGTTTTAAAATTAAATTATATAAAAACTTTTAAACGATTAATATAATAGAAAGAAGCAAACATAAGTAACCTAAAAAGTTGTAGTGATGCAGAATTTCATTTGAAATTGACTTTTTAATTTTTCTTCACTGTAACTTGCAAAATTAGCTCATACAATTATGCTAATAGTAATCATGAAAATTAAATAAAGATTAAAAAAAAAAGTTTCAAACCAAGCTGTAAAATGTAATTTCTAACAATACGTCCAAAACAATATCGTAGTTGTAATACATTATTTCATTGTTTATTTATCTACAGAGGGTGTTTACACATATTGGGAACTATTTTGACAACAAAAATAAAATACATAAATTAAAACAATTATTTTTTAATATGTTCTATCTGGAAGCCCTTGTTGTGGATTGTGATATTGCAGCGGGATTTCCAAGATAGTAGGCCTTTTTGTAAAACTGTAAGTGGGATTTTGTTCCATTCCTCCACCACACATTTCCAGAGTCCACTCAACGTAGTTGATGGGTGTTTCGCAAAAGCTTGTTTTAATAGTTCAAAGACACAGTAATCCACTGGTGAAACATCTGGGGACTTGGTTGGAATATTATTAAACAGTATACACTTGATTCCAGTTTCTCTAGTCAATTTTTCGAGAAATGCGACCGTACTTTTGGATGCATGGCTGCTCGCTTTATCCTGGTCGAACTCAACACTTTTAACGTCCGTAGGATAAATTTTTGGAATTTCTTCTTTAAAAATAGGAATTAGAACATTGATTTGATAATAAGTACAGTTAATTTTGACATTTTTCTCAATTTTTCTGATCTTTAATTTTCCGTTGTAAGAGATTTCAGCAATCATAAATACTTTAGAGAAACTTTCTTTGTAGTGTTTGAATCAAAGCTATAAGTCTTTTTGGCCTCTTTTCCGGTAATAAATTGATCCGTTTTTTATTACAGTCATTTAGATAAATCCACTCTTCATCAATTGTGACAATCTTTTTCCATTTATCACCTGCTAAATGATTTCTAATCACGGAATATGAATAGTTCTATTCGGAAAGAGCAAATTTATAACCTTCAAACCACTCGCTTCTTTCGCTTGCCATTTCATTAGCAGACGAAATTTTTTCATAGTAGCCAATATTTCAGTTACCACGTTATTAAATGTTGCCAGAATCCCCCCCCCCGTTATTTCTCGTTGTTTTTTTTTTATTTAACATCAAAATCGTTCCCAATATCTGTAAACACCTTCTGTACATTGGGTGTTCAATAAAATTGGCTGAAGATCTATTGTAGTTTTTCCCCATTGAATGTATGTTTCCATTAGTGTTGTTTTGATTAGTGCGGTAATATCGCGGGATTAATTAACCGCACTAACATAAAGAAAGATATATTTTATTTCAAATTTTATATTCTGAGCTTGCGCCTATTGTTACTCAAAAAAGTTTAGTTGTAACAATGTATACATTTTTGTACATGCTATATGCTAAAACTATAATATTTGCAAAACTTTTTGAAAAAAATTAAAATTTACAATATTTTTTTTATTTTTTTCTTATTTTTCAAATGCATATTTTTAGTTCCAGTTTTTCTTTCTAGCCTGTAGACTGTCTGAAAATGTATACCAGCTCGTAATTTATTTTCAAGCAAGCAATAGTTAGTTTTATAAAGGTTCTCAAGCAGTGTGCAGCGACAGATCAGTGCGCCGCCATAAGAGGACCTCAGATGGGCCTCTAAATTTTTCAGTAAAGTTCTATAATGATTTTACGAATTACAAAAAAGTATCATTACTTCAAAATACATTACAAATTCTGCAATTTTCTATGAAGAGAGGTTTATCGTCATAGAATTACATTTGCTTAAAATTTGTTCTGCATTTGTAACTGTATTATAAAAACATGTCCTTGAGGAACGGTGACGTTATATTGACGGTGACAAAATCTGACCAATAAATTTCGTTTTTGCTGTAATTTTTTTTAACTTCTACATATTGTACAATTTCAATTTTTACACCATCGAATAAGGAAAAAAATGATCTTTCAAATGCAATTTGTTTGAAAAGTACGAGGGTTGATACAGAAATAAGGTTCCCATCCAATTTACAAATAGACAACATTGTTTATTCTCATAGAAATTTACATCGTTGGAAAGAAGAAAGTGTTCTCTATTTTTCTACATAATCGCCATCTTTTTCTACGCATTTTTGTAGACGGTGTTCCAATTTCTGTATCCAATGTCGTAGAACTCCGCCACCAACCCGTTGAGGAAGCGTTTCACCTCTTCTTTGATGTCATCGTCGCTTCGGAAGCGTTGAACACCAAAATGTTCCTTTATCTTGGGATTATCACAAGTGATAATCACTTGTTCAAAATCTAGCACACCTAAAAGTCTGGAAATTTCGATAAGGTTAGTCCGAGGCATGTCATAATGCACCTGAGGCCAGACTTTTAGCAGTTTGATAATTAGACGAGATATTAATCAAAAACTCGTCTCTTGTTTTTTGCGAGCCGGAAAAATGATTCACGCGTGCTCAGAACCCGATTTACGCATCGGGAGACAGTAAAAAAACAAATAAAAAGTATTTTTTTTTTGTTGTTGTTATTGTTATTTTGTAGTTTAAAATCGGCGTAAATCAACCAAACCTCTCGGTACAGATAAAATTGGAAGGAATATTTAGAAATATCGTATTCTTACGTCTCAAATGTCGCAATCAATTCGAAACTATATCATTTGTTAACACTTTGAAAAAAAAAAAATAAAACACGTGGGTAAATTTGATCGAAGATCACTCAAAGGGTTTCGTTTAATATTCCTTTCAAAACACTTTATCCTTTCTTTAATAAATCCAAACAAATTTCAGTTAGTAACCAAAAAAAAAAAACTCATATTTTTTTGTTTTTTATAAAGTAAAAATTTACCGGTCTATTTTTTTCGTTTTTTCGAGTATCCAAACCAGCCCGATAGCGGGCAAAGCCGGCTATTATATTCTGTCATAATAATATCTGTTACGTGGACTAAATGTGATATAAAAAAATAATTTCAAAATTAAACATGTTGTACACCTTCAAAATGTTAAAATATGCGAATAATTCCGTAATCGGATTTTTATCATGATTCAATATGTTTCTCAAACTCATATATTTACTTTTCTCTATTACTCATATTGATACTCGCTTTGTATTAATCTCAAACATCTGAAAAATTCGTTAAACTTCCAATATGACGTCAGACTTTCTTTTTAATTCTCTAATGTCGTGATATGAATCTGTTTTGTGTACATACACATACCAGTGTAATTTGTGTACATACTCCTTGTTTTATTGAGAAATCTTTGAAAATTTCCGCTTTATTACCACTATGACGTCAATCAATTTTATTTCATATTAATCTTTTTTTTCAATTGGTGAAACTTTTTATTTCATTTTCATTTTTCACGTGGAAATCGTCTGATAGAAAATTAATTATTGTAGAAATAATTTCATCGTGGATTTTTAATTTTTGGCATCTGCTACAACGAAAAATGTTTAAATTTAATAGGAAAAGGCTGTTAGAATTTTGGTTTTTTATCTCTATTTATTAAAATAATACGAATTTTTCAAATTTTAATATTTTGAGCTCTTCATAGCTGGTATTCAGCTATATACACAAAGTTTCAACTCTGTAAGTTACATAGTTTCTGAGAATAGCTCTGTGACAGACAGACAACGGAGCGGGATGTAATAGGGTTTCGTGAGATGAACGACACCCTAAAAAGGTCGTTTTCCCAAATGAAGATTTTCCTCCTATGGCAACGCATGTATAGGGCGCGATTTTAGAGGTACCAGCAAACCAAAAATATGCTCTTAAAGCTGAAACCTCTTTCTAATTGACGGGTGTAATCGGTTTTAAAAAATACGGATTTTAACCATTTCAGAAACACAAGCGAACGTAGTTCACTTCGCTCCTCATGAATACTATCTTTTGCCTACGCTAAAAGTAACTAAACGTCCGTGTTTTGATACAGTATTATTAGAACATTTCGGTAAACAATATTTATATCGTCTACAGAATTTTCGAAACATTCGAACGTGTAGAAATATTTAAAAAAATAAGGTAAAATCTGAGAAAATTTCGAAATCCCCCCCCTCCCCCCAAGAAAAAAAAACCCGCGAAGAAACGGGGTGTTTCGGCGTGGAGTCGCTTTGCTTCGACTCATGTTTTCACTACTAAATATGTATTTTTTTTCACGAAATTATAAAGAATAGCTTGGATACATTTCTATTTATAACCGATTAAAATTTCAGAGAGTTCGGAAGATGAGAACTTTTTTTTTTTAATGTTATGTTAAAGAAGCCGACCGAAAACCAAACAAACAAACAACAAAAAAAAGTGTGAAAACATATTTCTTTTACAACTATATAAAAATATTTTTTCACGAAATTTTTACACGGGCTGTAAAACAGTTATATTTATCACAGATAAAAATATAAAGAGTTCAGGCACCGAGAACTTTTTTTTTAAATACTACCCTAACGTGAACAAGCAAAAAGGTGTTCTTTTACCATTAAATATCAATATTTTTTTTCGCGAATTTTTCCTTTTAAAGTAAGGCCCCACCAGTGGCTGAGAGGTTGTGCTCTCGAAGCTGGTAGACGGGAGGTGCTGGGTTCGATCCCAATCGCGCCCGTCGGCCTAATCGTTCGGAGTTTTCGTGGTTTTCTTCGAGCCGTGGATTTATCCATGCGTAAATACGGATTAGGTTCCCTTAGAAAGACCCCCACGAAGGGCACTCCCCCCGGGCCTATATCCCTAGTGTAGATAATTGGCCGTCAATAATCAACCAACCAACCTTTTAAAGTAAGATTTCATACAAAACCGGGTTATAAAATAATACAAACTTGAGGTTTGCTTAAATTTATTATCACGGGCCCGGGCAATGACGGTAGGGTAGGTTGTATTCAAATAAAGTGAATGTTTTCAGAGAAAACTTAATGGTCTGAAAAAAAAAGTTACAATGGAAAATGTAGTGGAAATGTTCGAAATAGTGATAAAGTATAAACTTTATAAAAATTTTGCTGAAAATTTTGTACAAAGTTTCAGTTTATGAGACATAAATTTTAATGCATATGTCAACCAAAGATGGATACAATTTCTCTGGATCATAAGAGAAATGCTTTTGTTGTTTTATAAAACCATACAAACTTGAAGTTTGTTTAAATTTATTATCACGGGCCCGGGAAATGCAAGAGGGGTCAGATGGTATTCAAATAAAGTGACAGAAAAAACTTAATGGTCGAAAAAAAAAAGTTACAATGGAAAATGTAGTGGAAATGTTCGAAATAGTGATAAAGTATGAACTTTATAAAAATCTTGCTGAAAATTTTGTACAAAGTTTCAGTTTATGAGACACAAATTTTTAATGCATATGCCAACCAAAGATTGATACATTTTTTCTGGAAAAGAGAAATGCTTTTGTTTTAATTGCTGTGTGCATGATCCGTCAAGAAATGTTACAGAAGAGGAGAAGTTAACAGAAATAAGAAGTGATACAGAACTGAAAATAAAATAATTAAAAAAATATATCACAATCTATTTTCTCTCAGTTGCCAATCCATATTACAGACCATTATACCATCCGTATTACAGAAACTATCCACACACTATCCAGCATTATGGGGTATAAGCTTTTCACCCCCCAAAAATGCTAAAAATGAATCTCAGCTAAATTCTTGGAAGAAGATTCATCTAAAAATCTTAAAAGTAAGGTATTATTAAGGAAAGAGCATTTTGTGATAATTTATAGCAAATTATTTCACCTTATTAAACTGTGATAGAGCATTTTGTTTGCAATAGAAAAAAAATCAAAAAAGACAAAAATTTCTTTCATATTTTAAAAATTATTACAAGTTTAGGTCTTGGATGTCTAACCAAGGGTTCAGGCGAGTCTCGATATAAATAAGGTTGAAAAACACTAATTTAGTACAATCGCAGAAAATTAGGATGTTATGGTGGCGTCATCTATTGCTTGAAAGAGAAATTATTAAATTATAGAATTAATTTTGTACCATAGCTCACGATGATACGACAACG
The DNA here is from genome assembly GCA_963931845.1 of Maratus michaelseni. Lineage (NCBI taxonomy): Eukaryota > Metazoa > Arthropoda > Arachnida > Araneae > Salticidae > Maratus > Maratus michaelseni. The sequence goes on along the minus strand of OZ007587.1, from coordinate 312,325,886 downwards.
GAGTCTTTAGATACCGTCGTATCATCGTATAGGCTGAGGTCTGAACGAGCCTATTTTTCCCTGCCCGAGCTCGTCCCGGCCTGTGCAACAATCGATGAAATCAGGCCAATCCGACTCAATTTCTACAAAAAATTTCGATTTTTCTTAACATACAATTCAGATTCTTAAAAAATATATTGCATACATATTTATGCAAAAAAAAATTGCAGTATATTTCAGATTATATGTCCTCAAGTCATAGAATACAACATCAATGATAACTTAGAGTCTTCGGCTATTACATTCAAATAAAGTATCCAAGGGGGGGTGGGGGGAGGATGTAGTTTAAAATAAAAAGAAACAGGTGGTTTAAAACATCATAACTTTTGAAGCAAATAATAAAAAAACAGCAGATTTTTAAAAATATTTCTCTGTAATTTATTAAAGTATGTTTCCAAAGATTCCGTTAACAAAAGTTCATTATCACTATTATTTTTGAAAAAAAAAAGCACGTCCAGGGAACAATTAAGTCTACGTACGGCTCGGCCTAAATATGCAGAAAAAAAAATGTAAGCCTGGGCCCGGCACGAGTCTGCTGAAGAAATAAAGCCCGGGCTAAAATGCGATGTAACTCTATGATGTAAATCTGTACGCTGCGCATGTTGAATTTCTGTACGAATATTGTGAAACTATCATCGGCTCATACAGCCCATTTATAACTTATTCTCGACCAAGCCAGATTCATTCGAAAATTTTCAGATTTTGTCGGCTTAGTAAATTTGTTAAATTATTTTGTCGTTTTTAGAGTATTTTGTGTTTGTATTTTGTCGGTTTAGTAAATTCGGCCTTTTAAATTTGTTACATTAGGTCAGTCGGCCCGCTTAATTTTTTTAATCAAGCTGGCTTGCCCGCTTAATTTTTTTTAAATCAACACGGCTGGTCCGTCCACTTTTTTTATTGGCCCGTCCCTTTAAAAATCGCCTTTATGCTGACGGCGCAGCCCAGCCCGTTTTAAAATTTATCTTCATGTTGCCGGCCCGGCCCGCTGGCCCGTACAGACCTCTAGCTACGGTTATATTTAAATGATGCTGCCATCTAGAGACCGAGTTATAAGCTTGAATAAAATTGATGTAGCCAACGATGAAGCGTCGCGGATTATCGTAGGCAACGAAAACTGATATAAAAATAAAACAGAATTATTTGTTTAAAATCCCAATCGAAAATGGAGAAAAGATGTATACTAAAAATTATATATTAAGATAAAAATATATACCAAGGAAGAAAAAACATGTTAAGTATTAGAATAACCGTCATTTTTTTTTTCTGAAATAGTGAAAAAAAAATTGAGCTATTCTTGCTATAATCATAACTGCCATTATCTCCCCTACCAACTTTTTTTTAAAATTCAAATAAATATATTTTGACCAGAAATTTCAGTTAACATATAAAAACAAATAAGTGCCACATAGAACCAAGACATATTTTATTAAATAAGTATTCTTGGCTTATTTGATTAAAAAAAAAAAAAAAAAAAAAAAAAAAAAAAAACAGAAAATTGGATTGGCATTTATTCTATAATAATTAAAACAAAATTAAGAATAATTATTAACAAAGAATTTTCATGCAATTTTTAAATTGCGAAATATTTCATTTTTTTTACCCGTAACAGGAATATCGTTTGTTTGATTGTTCCTTATTATTAAATATATTGTATGCTAGTGTAAAATAAATGCAAGAAACGATGAAAAATAACACTGTGGCAAAATTTTAGAGATTTTAAATTCAAAATTTTTTATATAGGGCAAACAAACATAAATGTTTCGTTAAATTTAAGGACGGTCATATAAAGAGGCCTTATATGCCCGTTTGGTATATTATGAAATGGTTTAATAAAGAAAAAATATTTTATTAAGAAAATAGACAGTTCTGCTTTACAATTTAAAAAAATAATTTCTTTAATCAAATTTAAAAAAAAATAAAACCCTTCTTTTCCTACAGATATTAATGATTTTCAATTTCTTTTTCTTTTTTTACTTTCCTTTATATACATAAGAAGAAAGTACTATTGGAATCGGAAAAATTTCGACTTCCGTTTTTATGATGGATTTACACATTGTAGGATCTTTTGAACGCAATATATATTTTTTAAATGCCTGTCTGTCTGTCTGTCTGTATGAGGTATAAATTTTGTAGGCACTCTATCTCAAAAACTAATGAGAATTCAACAAACTTCATATTCTGTTAGACATTGACAAGAAAAAAAAATGTGCTGATTAGGTTTAAGTGTGTATCACCCTACAATTGACGCTGCTATAATATCTTCTTCGCGATTTGCATAATAGCTATATCCCAGCATCTATAGGATGGAATTTGATCGAACGTCATATTCAGTTAGATTTTGGCACATAGGTGCTGGTACTGATAAGCTTTTAGTGTATATAGCGGAAGAAGTGCCACTGCCTTGCTCCATTATTCACGATTTTCGTGATAGTTGTATCTCTGCATCTATGGGATTTAATCAAATTTCGTATTTAGTTGCATCTTGGCACATAGACGCTGATAAGTTTCTAGTGTATATAGCCCAAGATGTGGCGTTGCTATGCTGGATTTTCGTGATAGCTAAGTCTCGGTATCTGTAGGATGGAATTTGATCACATAGCATATTCAGTTAGATTTTGACATAAATTATTGGTAATGATTTGTATCTACCGCAACAGATGGCACTGCTGTTCTGTACTTTCCATCATTTATGTGATAGCTGCATCTCAGCATCTTTGGGATGGATTTTCATCAAATTTAATATGTAAGACAGTAAAAATTTGTTAAATCAATTTTGCCTTTGTTTACTCAATAAAGTCCCTGTTATGCTATTTTTTGCGATGAACATAATAGCTGTATCTCATTATTTATTAAGTGAAATGCATCAATTTTTACATTTTAAGCTATTAATTAAAGATACATAAAGTTGGTCCAATATTGTATTTGAATATCCAACAGGAGGCACTGTTGAACTGTGTTCTTTCTTTTTTATCATTTGGGGATCACTGTAACTCCTAGTTAAATTCAAAGATATTCGTAATTGTTTGGTGTATAACAGCACTAGTTCAGTTAATACAGGTTGCGTCAGAAAACTATATACACATTTTGAATGATTATAACTCCAGTTTTTATTCACATACTAGCTGTTTAACCCGTTCTACGCACGGGGGTTCCAAAATTTAATTCTAAAACCAAAATTAAAAATAAAAATGACACCAAACAACTTTAAAATATCTAAATAAGAAATAAAAATTCCACTGTCAAAATGTTGAGTTGTTCAACTATTCGATTTGGAAAAAATATTTTTCTGCTACTGTGCAGTTTTTAATGAAATTTAATTTATCATGTTGCCATGGCAGCAGACGATAAAACGATATCTTTGGAATAAGGGAATAAATAGAATAAAAAGTTTTGTTAATGTTTGTGATAAAATATTTTTCTTTATTTTGTAAAAAATGTAATAATTAAGCGCAATTAAGTAATCTCTAATTATTTGCATGCGAGGTAAAAGAATTATAGTAGTACCCGCTACAGCTTCTTAGTATTGCAGCGTGGCGTACGTAATATGCATATCTCACATTGCAATAAACATTTAGGACTGGTTAGAACTCGCGCGGTTACGGGTTAAACATAAAAAAGGCAAAAATTCGTCAAAAACATAAAAAAAATCTATTTAAAATTTTCGAATTTTTTGCTCCAATTGTTCATGGACCCCCTACCAGCAAAGCAACCCGTGTGTCATATTTCGTAGCTTTGCGCCCTGTGGTTTCCGAGTTTTTGAGGTTACATAGATAGATAGGCGCACGGATTTTAATAAGGTAGATACGCGCAGGGATCACAAGTGCTCAACAACAAATCACTAACTTTGACTGTTGGTATGCATCAACTGAATACGGGCTCTGTATTTTTTATTAGGAACATAATTTTAATTTTTACGAAAACTGTTATTCTAAAATAGCGGTATTATCTATAAACAGCTAGCTGTTTAACCCGTTCTACGCACGGGAGTTAATGAATTTAATTCTAAAACCAAAATTAAAAATAAAAATCAGTAGAACCAAACTAAAGTTTATGAATATAAAAATTTGTTATGAAACTTAAATTGACCATAATTTGTTGTTTGAACATAAATTTAATCTTTACGAAAACTGTTTTTCTAAAATAGCGTTATTATCTATATAAAACAGCGATTAATTGTTACGGGTGAAGCTAAAAATGTTAAATTTTTTAAATGTAATTAGTTCTGTTAAAATCAGAGCAGTAGATTTGGATTTATTAATAAGGAGGGTCAATTAATGAAAAAGCCGCCGCCAGGTGGCGCGCGGTCAAGTAAAATATATGTGATAGTTAATAAAAAGTCGTTTACCCCCACCCTTCCCCACCCCCCGCAAATTTAACAAATAATCTGTTAAATAAAGCTTTCTGTATTAATAATCTCTATCATACTAATATATGTCATGTAAAAAAAACCTTAAACCCAGCTAATTAGCATTCATTAAGTCGATAAAATCTTTTAAAGATAAGTTTTAGCATTTGGCAACGGTCAATAATTAGGTTGATTGTCTACATCTCATATAATCTCTGATCCATCGATTTTAAACACTCGACTGGGAATTGCAATCATCCCTACCTTGATTTATTTAATTACTTCCGTGGAGATTTTATACAACCAACCAACCGATAATAAAAAAGCGTATTTTTGATGAGATCTCTTTGTGGATAGATTTTAATTAATATTTAATCTATCAAAAATCTATTTAAAATTTTCGAATTTTTTGCCCTGATCGTTCATGGGCCCCCTACTAGCTACCCGTGTGCAAAATTTCCTAGCCCTGCGCACTGTGGTTTTCGAGTTTTTGAGGTTACATAGATAGATACGCGAACGGTTTTTAATAGTATAGACTAGCTGTTTAACCCGTTCTACGCACGGGAGCATTTTTATGTAGCTTTCAATACAAAAAAGTATAAAGCTACCTATTGCAGCCGTTCGGAGGAAAGCAGTTCCGAAAAATTTCGATATATTTTCACCGATCATGACCCCCAGACCCCAAAACCACCCTCCGTACAAATGTTGATTTATATACATACATATATATATATATATATATCTGACCTATGTCATACGATAACGCTCATATTTATAAATCAATTTTGATGAAACTAATTGTGTGTATTAAGCTAACAAATGTCTCGACCGAGTTCGTTGGCCAGCTCTGTCCGCCATTTTGTTTCAAGATGGCGGCCATTTAAAAATTTAAAACTAAAATAAATATACAAAAAAGTTATTCAAATTTATTTTTTAATTACGTGTTAGGCCTTGATACGAGGATTCCAGAGCATTTTTTGGTTTACCTCTATCTTAAAAAATGGCTGAGATAGAGCAGTTTGAAATTCCAGGGTGGCTGACATTTTGAAACAAAACAGCACATTAACGCGATTACTTGCAAATTATTTTCTTTCATTGTTGTAATAATTTTCCCAATCATATGCATAAAACTATATATTCATATCCGATAGCGCCAAAATTGGCGACATTTGGCGAAATATCGCCAAATTTGGCGACCAAAATAAGTCTTCATAAATGAAGCCAATTTGGCTATTGCTCAATAATTTGGCGAATTTCTTATTCAAATTCAGTATTAACGAATCTTTTGTAAACGTTTCTTTGCATTTTAACTTGCTGTTTTCGTGTAACATTAGCTAAAATTTTAAGACGAAGATATAGGAAAGCTACCTTTTCCTCCCGCTACAGGCCGGAAGGACTTTTTTTTTCAAGGAACAATATCTAAAAATATTATATTACAAGAAACGTAATCTTAAAATTCTGTAAATTTTTTTCATAGTGACATGTCGATTATAACAAAATTCCGTTTATATATTTTATTGATAGCAATTCCCATCTTTCATACGTTTAAGAAAATTTCAATGATTTTTTAATTAATTTAAACAAAAGAAAAACAAATCTGATGATTGTGCAGTTTAAAAAAAAAAAGCGTTTTAAAACTTACAAAAAGATTAACAATACATTTTTGACGGTAAAATCAACATATTTTCTTTTTTATTCAGTATAATTTCGTGTAGTTCAATTTTCGAGAAGATTATTGTCATTATATTTTGACAACAAGCATTTTTGAAGATAAAAGAATAGATAACAAATGAATATATAGAAAATGTCGGTGAAAACAAAACCTCTTTCCTCATGATGAATTTGGAAGTCGATTTTTTTAAAAGGGAAAACAGAGAATTTACCCGTGTATTTCAAATTAACCATTTTATTATTAATAGAAAACATGGGAATACGCTGAAGGCTTAAGCTGAAAAGCATAAAACTATTTTCCATACTATGTGTTTTTCTTTTCAAAAAATTTGGGGTTTTGTTATCTTGTCTTTGTTATCAGTGGGGGAAAATATCTGTCAATCTTAAAAAAAAAAAAAAAAAAAAAAAAAAGAAAAGAAAAGAAAAGAAATATATTTTAAAAAAAAAATGTTTATTTTACGGATACAATCCGTTTTCATCAGACTGATATAATATTTGACTGTAAAATGAAGATATTTTCCTGTATTATTCTGTAGTTTTATTGAATTAAATTTTTCATAAAAATTATCTTTATTCTTTTCCTACAAGTATTTTTGGAGATAAAATATAATATAAGAAAGGCATACAGACAATGTCGGTGAAAACGAAATTTGTTTTCTTTTAGTGATTTTTTAACTCGACTTTTTTAAAAGAAAATCAGAGAATTGGCCTATGTTCTTTAAATAAAATATTTTATTGTGAGAATTCGTAGGGACACGTGGGGGGGGGGGCCTAAACTCAAAATCATAAATATATATTCCTCCCCACTATTGTTTTTTTTTTTATTATTGTTTTCAAATTTTGAGGTTTCATTATCTTTTTTTTTTCTTCTTTTTCATAAAACAGGATTTCTTGTCGTTTACTTCGACTCTATTTGTAATTCATAAAAGACTTTGTAGGCTATAACGGATTTTTTTTTTTAATAGTTCTTCAAAAACGAAAGTTATAATGTGACATATTATCCGTGTGTTACGTCCCCACAAGGACATATTTATTGTTCCTGTATCTGATTGTCCCTAACAAATATATCGAAGGTAAAAATTTAAAATAATATTATTCAAATTATCAATTTTTAACTGTAAAGGAGAATAAACTGATAATATAGATATTATTCTTTATGGAAAAACCTTTTCTGATGATAATAATAATAATAACAGAAAAAAACATTAGTTAAATTTAAAAACGCGTTCTGCAATTGAAAACGCACTTCCATCAATTATTATTAACAGATAGTACTTTAACCGAATACTTTTGTGTGTCCCTGTAAATGAACGATGTGTGCTATACACTCAACTCCCTATATAGTAATCTCTTGTAATGCACGTCAGTGATATATATAAATTTCAATATATTTAAAATTGTGAAACATTATTAAAGTAAACAGCAAACGATTATTCCCCATAGACCGTAGAGCTATAAGCACGATGCACACCATATTCTTTAGTAAGCCTCTTTTAGTGCATCTCAGTGATATATATGAATTTCAATTTATATTTGAGATAGTGTAACATAATTAAAATAAAACGGAAATGATCACCCCCCCCCCTCCATAGACCGTAATGTAGCGGAATTCTTTTGTCCCTGTAAAGGAATTATAAGTGCTACACACTTCATTTTCGATAGCGAACATGCCATAGTAAACCTCAATAACATATATCAATTGCATGGCAATCCGAGTCTACTTACGTGAGTTAGAGCACGGGCAGACAGACAGCCAGACAAACCGAATGCATAAACACTTTTCAACTATGTTGGAAAACGTTAAAAATGTCAAGCTATTTAAATTTTAACGTATGCAAAGTTCACCTTGAAAAACTACTGTTTATTGTAACTGAGATAAATCATTTTAAGAAATATAGATTCAGGGAGGTGGCAGCACAGACAATCACCTCATCGATTTCACGGCTGAAATTCCAGAATTAGTTAAAACTTGATTCGTATATTAAAAGCAATCGGTCTGCCAAGTCATATCTTGGTGGAAAACACCCGAAAACCCGATTTTAGCGGTTAGCTCGTAGGTTTACCATTATGTGTTCCTGCTCCCATTCCTCCATGTTTTCATACCTTTGGGTGCACGAAAACACAATGGTAAACCTACAAGTCTACCTAATGTCGGGTTTTAAGGTGCTTTCCACCAAGATATGACTTAGCAGATCGATTGCGTTTTAATATGCGAATTGAGTTTTAACTAATTCTGGAATTTCAGCCGTGAACTCGATGAGGTGATTGTCTGTGCTGCCGCCTCCCGGTCTAATAGAAAAGGTACAGCTTACGAAAATAGACTCAAAAGTTTTCAATACCTGAAATAAAAATGTTTTAATACATATCTTTTTAATGCATGCAGAAATTATTGAAAAGAAGATGCATATATATATATATATATATATATATATATATACTGGGATTCGACTATTTTCAAAAAATAAATCCTAAATCGGTTTCTCCAAAAATAAATTTATTTTCATCGCGATTTCTAACTTTAAAATATTCAGGAGTTTCTTCATTAGAGCAATATATTAATTTTAAATAAATACTAAATTCAACTATGAAAATTTGAAGGTTTTGCTTTAAAAAGCTTAATCTTTTTGATAATTACGGAGAAATAAATCGTATTTTACCTACAAAATACACCGAGAGGAAAAACAATATTCGTTTCCTAGAAGATATGTTGCTCAAAAGCATAAATAATTTAATATATTTAAAACTGTAAATACAGCCGAAATTAAAATTTAATGTAAAATGAAGCAATGTTTTTTTAACTAACGTACAGGATAAAATGTCTAAAAAAGAGTAACATACAAAAATAATTAGCAAAAAAATAAAATTCTCTGACATCTATGAGTACAAATTTTTTATTAGAAACACTAAAAATTTTCGAAGATTCTTGTCTATTTGAAAATAAACATCGCGTGGGCTATCCATTAGATTTTATTACTGTTGTCACTCGTTATTGAATGCATTCTTCTAAGCTTGAAGTCACGAAACCTTCATGTCGAACTTTACAATATTGTCTTGATAATTATTGTCCTTGATTTTTTCTTTCTCGTAGACTTTTCAAAAATCTACGATTGAATTCTAAACTGGAGACTGATAATAAGATGCAATGCGTTTTGGAATATCTTAAGAGAACCAGAGATCTGTGTTCACAACTATGTTTTCCTCATCATTGTTGGAATAGGTCACGTGCTTCATCTTTTTATCAATAAAATAAAAATTTAAATAATTTATTGTACCGGGTGATTAAAAACACAGTTATGGCGATTGTTTTTAAGAGAAGGTTCTACTTCTTTGGGTCATTTTTTTTAATATTATTTTGCAAATTTTGAGTCCTATATTCTAGCATTAAAACTGTTTCATGATATTCCAATTTGCTACAATTTTTTTGCTCATTGAATCTAACACCTGCCGTTCGTTTAATGTAGCGCTATTGTAAAACTTTAAACTTGTTTTTTCTCGGAATGATGTTTTTCAAACTGGGTAACCATTGTTTACGAGAACTATTTGACCGATTATCTTCACCTTTTAGTTAAAAGAAAGTTAATCGTGTTTGCTGGAAGTTATATTGCCGAAAAGTTTAATTTTCATTGATTAATTATTTTTTCAAATTCATAAAAGGTTAAAAAAAAAAAAAAAAGACACATTTTTATGACAGCCGTTTTGACCAAAATCAACATATTAATATGTTTTTTTTTTTTTTTTTTTTTTTTTTTTTGCATACAAAAATTTAAATGTATAAGTGAATAGTCAATAAATATAATGCAAAACTTCGTAGGTGGTATCTCTTTTCTTTGTAATCGAAGAAAAAACTCGTAAAATATCACGTGAAATTTAGGCCGAAGGAATAGAACTTACGTTGATGATGGAAGCACACTTTCAATTGCAAAAAGTATACAAATCATGTAGAGCTTTTAGATACGGCATTGGTTGTACAAGCATTTGCATACAAACCATAGCAACCAACACTACATAACTTAACATTCTTGCCTGGACGAATTCGCTTAGACGTTATACAAATAAGCAAACAAAAGCTTGGCAATGATAGCAAGCTCTCCAAATTTTTATCCAAATACCTCTAGACTGGTTGATTTTATTGCTCGTATGTCGCCATTTTCTTATAAAGGCTTTCTACAATAACTGTACCGGAATCGCATAACTTGCAAAATGTAATTTTCGTAATTATCCCTTTATTTACATTGTAAACAGGGTATTTTGTAATAAAGAAATTATAAATTTCATAAAAATAATGTAATAAATATTTTCTAAATGTAGAATTAAATTGCATTCCTTTTCCCCCATGCAAATCCAACACATCGGGTTGCTACGAAGCTTGTACATATTAAAATACATAAATATTTTTTTTATATGACCCCTTTTTTCTAAGATTTAGAAAAATGTTCTCCTGCGTTTAAGAAAGATATTTTAACAATTCTCATTCTCTTACGACCAAAAATGGCCGAATTATGATACTTTGAATTTTATGAATCTTCAGTATTTTCGGGCACTAAAACAGAAAGACGCGTTTTGTCGGCAATGTTTAAATTGTGCCGTTTTGAAGAAGCTCTTTGAAAGAAAATTCAGAAAATTGCTGACATTGTTTCAGTTCTACAAGGATAGTTGAAGTAGCTTTTAGAAAATGCCTTCACCCATTTCTGTTGAAAATTGTATTGAACCATGTGACTATCGTATATCATTCGAGGGAAGGTATTTGGAAAAAAATAAGATATTTTTTCCTTAACGTTTTTATGAAAGCATTTTGTATAATAAATTCTTTTATGTTATGTATTTAAATGCTCATGTTGAGTGGTAGTCTTCCTGCAATTTCAGCTTTAAAACGAATACCATTATAAAATTTGCATGTGTAATGATATATCCAGTAAATATGTAAAAATTTTCTAACACAAATTTCCATTATTTCTCATTTAGAAGTAATTGCAGGCAATTTTATCGTTATTTGTCAGACAAATAACAAAATTAATACATAATAATATATCTTGTTACATGATATTATCGACCGATATATAAAGTATTTCTACACAGATGAAAACTAGATACGTTATAATTTAGAATATTAGCACATTCTAGTTATAATATTTTAATCGACTGCGAACATATCTTCAATTTTAAATGCTTGTAAAATAATTTCCGATTGTTTGATGATATGCTTTCGTACATTCATGTGAAACAATAAAAAATATTTGAAGGTTTTTATCACAGAATGGTGATAAAAACCGTCATTACCGTGAATTTAATAAAACCCCTCTAGTTTTTAAACAATAGCATTTTGATGAATGGAAAAGATAACCAAAGAAAGAAGGAAATAATGGGATCATTTAAATTCATGTTGGGGAATAAGGTGATGTATATAAAGGGCTGAAAAAAATTATGAACCTTGATTCATTCAGATAGTTTTGGTCAAAAGCAATAATAATCAGGAAAATTTACTATTAATTGTATAGCTGTGTTTACAGTATATTCCTTTTACAGTGTAACAAAATTTTATTGTTCCATTTACAAAGCTGTCGTCTGTATCTTCACTTCCTGGTTAAATGCAACGAATGAACAATTAATTTACCTCCGTTAAAGGAAATGTATTGTAACGAATACAATAAAGCATAAATTTATATATTTTTTAAAAGTCTGATCCTCCAAAGAATTTAAGTATAAAGTACTGCAATATTGCATTTATTTGTAAAAATTTTATAAAAATAAAATTTTTTGAAGGTTTTTAACTAAAGACAGATGATATTCCGGTATTATTTGAGGGGATTAGAATGACAGTGGAGTAAGTCAATATTTAGTAAATTGAGATATAAAGGGTTTTGTGAAACTTAATGTATTGCCGTTGCATTAAGTGGTCCAACTTGTTTTGCCCTCTAGCGATTCCCTAAGTGAACTATGACTTATTTGACTTCCGCACTGAACAGAAATTAATTTACGTTGAGTGAAAATATGGTTATCTAAATTTTTCAAATTTTTGACTTAATCCTCTGTTATTCTAACTCCCTCATTTGTTACGGCTAACGAATACAATAAAGCATAAATTTATATTTAAAAAAAAGTCTGATTCTTCAAAGAATAAAATATAAAGTGCTGCAATATTACATTTATTTGTAAAATTTTTATAAAAATAAGATTTTTTGAAGATTTTTAATCAAAGACAGATGGTATTCGTGTTTTATTTGTTATATATACGCAATCCATTTAAATGGTTTTAGTTTTATATGTAAATGAAGGGAAATTTTTAAAAGAAACAAAAAATATATATCTTCTGTAAAGGATAAAAAATACATTTCAAGTATATTTTTAATATTTTAAATAGGGAATATATACAGTTTAAAAGCCACAATAATTTGTAAGCATATTTAAATCAAAATTAGAAATAAATTCCATTAAATTTGCACATAAAGTTGCACACTGTTAAAATATTCGTAAAAAAGTTTTCTGTCGTATCAGTTTACGAAAACCTAATGTAACTCTGACCATGATTCTAGAATCATTTTCTTTATTTTCATAAAAATTTGGAGAAGGCTGAATTGGAAACCTCAGAAAGCAATACGGGTATCAGGTTCACGTAAAAGCTTCTAAAAAGAATGCCCCTTTGTTGCATGCAGATTTCGTAAAAGACGTTTCTGCTAATTTAGGAAACTAATTGATTTCTATGTTTTCCGATTTATTCTTCGTCCAAAGTTTTCTAAAGATAAGGAAATATTTTCAAAATTGTGAGTAACTACAGGGGTACATTAAATCTTCGTATATGATTTTTATATTATACAGTAGGATCCGTATTTAACGGGGAGCTCGGGACACAGAAAATTGCTCGTTAAATCCGGTCGCTCGCTATATCCAGATCCTAGTTAATAACTAATAGTATATACATAAAAAACAACTTACGTGAATTACTGATTGGTAATCTTTATTGAGAATTAGAAAAATATTCATCCAAAGTTGATTGTTTGAGTTTACAAAATTTCGTTTCCTTCAGTTTTCGTCTTAAAACACTTAATGCATTAAATGTTGCATCATCAGTATTTTTCATTGTTTCAAAAAACTGTTCTAGATTTTGTAATGACTCTTCAGCACAATCACGTGTCGGCGTTTTAAGTACAGTTTCTTCTTCCGAGTCACTATCACTTGCATCTTCCTGCTCCTGGGCTTTTACCACCTCCACGACGATATCCTCAATAGAGAGTAAGCCCGACGTTAAGACACCGTCATCAACGTTATTGTACTCATCGATGTTTAAAACATCGTTAAACTTCTCAATGTTATTTTGTTGCAACCAGAATGAGAGTGGCAAGACATCTTCATCTTCGAAGTCACCTTCATTTCTGTCAATCCATCCATCTTTCCTGTAACAATTTTGGATACAGGATTGAGTCACACTTCCCCAAGCATCTGTCATCAGGTGTATAGCGTCAAGAACAGAAATTTTAAGATCCTGATATTTTTCATAACTCTCTAACATCTTCATAATCAATTGCTTTCTATAATATAGCATTTGAAGCTATGAGTAACACCTTAATCGAGAGGCTGTAACACTGAGGTTGAGTTAGGCGGTAAAAAAACAAGTTTTATGCTTTTTAAATTGCTGATTTGCGAGTGAGCAGAACAATTATCAATGATGAGTGCAATTTTTCTTTTCCGTTTTTGAAGCACCTTATCCCACTCGTGCAAATAAGATAAAAATAATTCAGAAGTCATCCATGGATTTTTTTCGATTTGTAAGTCACTGGGGGACTTTTTATTCCTTTAAAGCATCTTGGATTTGCAGATTTACCGACGATAAAAAGTTTTTTCTTGTCTTTGCCTGACATGTTGCAACACATTAACACAGTTAAATGATTTTAAAGCAACTTACCGCCCACACATTTTTACCTTTAAACTTCATCGTTTGATAAGGAGTTAAAATTGTAAAATACGCCGGCCTCATCAGCATTGTAGATGTTATCGTCAGCATAATTTTCACGTACATCTTTCCATGTGCAATCTAAACCAGTCTTTCACATCCTTGTCGTTCACACTGGAATCTTCGCCGATGATTTTTCCTGCACAGATGTTATGACGTTGCTTGAAACGATGTAGCCATTCATTAGAGCAAGAAAAATCTGTGTAATCTATCTGAGCTGCTAATTTTTCTGCTTGGGTTTTAATGATGGGCCCAGTTATCGGTAAACAAGAATTCCGTTGCTAAACAAACCATTTTAACAGCGCTTCATCCAATACCTCTTTTTCATATTTCTTCAACCGTTTGGAATCGGTCACATTCGTTTCATATTCTTTCATTAAGGACTGCTTGTTTTTTAATAAACACAGTTGAAGAAGAAAGTCCACACTGCTTACATATTGTAACATTATTTCACCTTTATCCAAGAGTTTTATAATTTCCACTTTTTCTCTTACGGATAAAATTTTTCTTTTCGACATTTTAAACAGCAGAATAAAAAACACGCTCTCAAGAATAGGCACAAGCCGAAAATAATTTTACTTACCCATCATACGTAGTATAGGGTAAGTCTTGTAATCGTTTTGAAAATCGAAAAAAAAAATTTCACGGATTTACACGTTTCAGACACTGGAGATTCCGAAAAACATATTTTTAGAAAAAAAAATTTTGCCGTCCGTCTGTGTGTCTGTGTGTGTGTCTGTGTGTCTGTAAACGCTCTATCTCCCGAAAAAATTGAGATAGAGACTTGCCATTTGGTATGTACTTAGTATGTAATAATGGGAAGAAGCCTATTTCATTTCAATAATCTCGATTAACCGGAACAATTTTTTTCGGACTCTCGAAATATTCGTTCTGATGAAAGGTATATAAAAATTTTCGAAATTGTTTATTTTAAGAAATGAATATAAAAGACAATAAAAAAACATAAATTTTGAATAAAGCATGAAGTCGATCGGATAATTAGTTGCCGAGATATTTGGAATCCTATTTTCCACACTCTTCGATTTTTCATGACCCTGTATTTCATCCAAATTTCACTTCAAAGATATATTTTAATTGGAAATTTGACGCTTAATCAGATGCAATAAACCGCTAGTTAATAGGATAATTATTTTTGGAGTTATAAGGAAAAACCTCTTTCAAGCAATTCAGTAATCGAGCCTTTAAAGTTTGTGACGTCATCAAGCCACGATTTTATTTGAATTGCAATGCATTTTATAAGTAGTTTACACATTTTTATTTTAATATTTTACATTATGAATATCCATGATGGGTAAGTATTACGGTGGCCCCCAACGACTAGTTTTCTTACACGTAGTTCTGAAAAGGACCCCCTTAAAGCATTTCGGATTTGCAGATTTACCGACGATAAAAAGTTTTTTCTTGTCTTTGCCTGACATGTTGCAACACATTAACACAGTTAAGTGATTTTAAAGCAAGTTACCGCCCACACATTTTCACCTTTAAACTTCATCGTTTGATAATTAGTTAGATTATAAAATACCCTTTCTGGAAAAGGACAAGAGGACTGGCGTCCAGTTAACCGTCCAGCTGCCTTCCAAGAATCTATGCTTGTCTCTGATTTATTGCACCTGTTGTTGGGCAACTTTAAAGAATGCTTATTTTTCCTTTACAACAGGAGTGGGGAATTTCTAGGGAAACTGCATGTTTTTCTTTTTTTTAATTATTATTTCTGTAATTATTTCATGCTTCCATAATTATTTCCCTCGTTAAATCCGAGCAAAGTACAAAAATTTGCTCGCTAAAAGAGTATATTTCAATACAATTATTAACATTATACCAAGCAAAAGACTCCATTTTCCTCACTAAATGCGGAATCTCGTTAAATGCGGGCTCGGTATAAACGGGCTCGACTGTATTATACTGCTCTTCAAAAATTAAAGGCTAATTTGTAAACAAAAACGAGCTCACTCATTAATGTTGTCTTATTAACTAATTGGAAGTGGCGATTATTTATGTTAATTATATGGAATTAAACGCACAAAAGGACTTATGTGCGCTGGTTAGTGCATGAAATATGCAAAGTAAAGTACTGGTCACGTATCGCGCAATTGATAAATATTGAATATTTGGTTTGTATTATTGTTTAATTTTAATATACTTTCAAAAAATGTTTTGTATTCATCAATTATGCCTCAATGGCCTCATTTAAGTCAAAAGCAAAAGTGGTTGTCCATTGGTAGATTAAAAACAAATGGAGGTAACTCAAGATCTAAATACTCCTAAAAGTGTGTCCTCACCTTATTAAAGTTATAAAATATATTCAGCAGTAATCTCGGAGTCAGTTTTATAAGAGTAGTTACTTTTAATATGTATATATATAAAGCAGTAAATAAATTCTACATATTAAAATACCGTTAAAAATAAACAGAAATTACGTGTGTGGAATTATTCAAATCTCGTCAAAGCACAATTTGAATATATGTATTTTTTAATTTCGCCTGTTTACATCTTTTATCCGACATACTTTAAAGCATAAATTAACTCAATAGATTTGTATGTCTAGAAAAAATATATACGCATATCAATGAAACAGTATATTTTTCAATGTATTTTATATTACATTTAACAATCACTGATACTCTTAAACGCCTATCATTTGCATTAAAAAAAACCTACAA
Organism: Maratus michaelseni; assembly: GCA_963931845.1. Lineage (NCBI taxonomy): Eukaryota > Metazoa > Arthropoda > Arachnida > Araneae > Salticidae > Maratus > Maratus michaelseni. The sequence continues at coordinate 312,309,205 of OZ007587.1, read as the reverse complement.
ACATTTAAAAGAGACATTTTTCAATGCTTCAAAAAAAGTCTGAAGCGTTTTAATGTATTTATTTTATTAATTCTAAACAACTACCCACTTTTTGCAATTTATTTGAGTTTCTTGGATAAAAGTAGTTTATGCACTCCTCTTAAATCTTGATAATTATAAAAGAAAATATTTTAGAGGTAAATTTAGAAAAATAAAATTAAGATCGTACACGTAAAAGCATCGGGAATATTCAATAAGTAAACAGAAAAAAATGCAGAGATATTCTAAAAATAAAATAAACTAACGTTATAACTATATATTTTTTTCCAGTTAGTTTCTAGGACTTTCTTTTCTGTGATTCAAACGATAATGGATCCCCTAAAAGCAAACTATATTTGCTATATGTGGTTCAATACTGGAGGCACTGAAAAAAATTTCTAATGAATATAATGTTTCCAACGAAGCACATATATTAAAGAAATATTGGATTTATATTGAAAAGATTGACAATAAAATGTCGAAATATTTCTAGCTAATATTGCAACAATTTGAAAAAGTGTAAACAATTCACTGTTAAAAAAATATTTATGAAAATATTGTCTATAGTAAAGCCAAAAACATACAAAATATTGGCACAATATTGTTTTCCTGCTAAGGGAGCCATATTCGATGTACGGTAAGCCAAGACAGAGGCACACAACTTGATTCGCTGAAATTCTTTATTGGCAGAAAGAAAAGGTAGGAACTCGGGAGCTAAGCATTTAAAGCTTTGTGTTCTAGGGTTAGGAAATTAGACCAACAATCTGCTACAGTACAAAAGATCACTCTAAAACGACATTTTCAAAACTGAGCAAAAAATACTCAAATCTGAGCATGTCGCATAGACAAAATGATCTCGAATCAAAATTACTCAAATTTGAAACATGTATAAACTCATATCTGAAAACATGCACACACTCAAGAATAAAACATCACGTGCTCATTTTTGAGTATGTCCATGTTTCAAAAATGAATATGAACTGACCTGTATGTGCTCAGTTTTGAGTATGTCCATGTTTCAAAAATGAATATGAACTGACCTGTATGTGCTCAGTTTTGAGTATGTCCATGTTTCAAAAATGAATATGAACTGACCTGTATGTGCTCAGTTTTGAGTATGTCCATGTTTCAATATTCTGAGTATTTCTGGTATTTCAGAATTGAAAGCATTGGGTCGTCATACTTGAAACAAAAAGTTTCATAACAAAATTAAAACATCGATTTACTCAGATTTGAAAGTTTCATTTTTCTCGGAGATAAGAAGATTATCAATGAAAAGTATTAAAGTGATGATGAACTGAGGGGTTATAGTTCATGTGAAGACAAACAAATTCTGAAAGAAAAACGGGATCTCAATGCGAATTCAGTCAGGTTGTTCGACTCTGATCAAACTCGGGTTTCTATTAACACCTTCTCTACCAGCGTACCGCAAATGAAGTGTTTTGCACAGTGTTGCGGAGTGCGATGGAATATTCTAAACACAACCATTTTAATACTAGTAACCTGATACGTTAAACAAAAACAAAAAAATCATGTGAAATCGAGTTATTATTGAAATATTTTGATATTGACATTTGATATCTTTTATTATTCTTTATATGTGTCAAAAGCTAAACAAAAAATCAGATAACGAAACTCACAGCCATTTGCAAAGAAGCATCGCTGGGTGCGAGAACTACTGGAATGGGAAGCAGTATTACTCAGTGCAAGAGCTCAAATCAGCGATAGAGGAAGCCTAGTACAGACTCGTTCCCGAAAACTTCCATACTCTCGTGTTATCAATGGAAAATCGCGTATTCGATCTCATCAGATGCAATGGAAACAACATAGACTACTAAAGGACTTTTGTGCTTTGTGAAATGTAAATATTTCGTTCTTGTGCATAAACTTTTCAACATCACAATTTTGATTTTTTTTCATAATTTGTTATTTTTCTTTCAATGAATTATTTCTAAATTCGAAACATGAATTTGTAATCTCATTGTTTAGATACAGTAAAAAACTCAAAGCATTCCAGTGTATATCTTTTATTTTACAAAAACATTTAGCTTGTGCACAAACTTTTGCGCCGCACTATAGTATTATAATGCCATGGAATTTCCCCCTTTAGTATAATTTTTCAGAAATAAGAACAAAATCTGTAAGGAAATAATAATTTGTTTAATCTGTGAAAGACAGAAAGCAACAGAGGAATAATATGTGAGTAGAAATAAATAAATTACTGTTGTTTAAAGAGAAAGCATTTCTTAACATAAAATTTAGAAATCCGAAACGTTTACGCTCCGTTACTTGTGAAACGACTGATTTGTGAAATTTGCCGACACGTTGAACTTAAGAAATTAGAAAAATATTTTTAGCCATAATACATTAACGTGTCTAGAAAAATACGCATTTCCCTAGCACATTTTTCTCACATATTTTTAATGAATCACATGTAAACTTAATGCCCAGTAAAATAAAGAAATTTGTTTGAGCAATAATACATTAGTATATCTTCACGAACAGATTTTTTTTTTTAACGAAATCTGTCACAGAAATTGTATTATAATACCATGGAGTTTCCACCTTTACTATAATTTTGCAGAAATAAGATTTAAAAAAATCTGTAACCATGAAATAATAGTTTGTTTAATCTGTGAAAGACAGAAACCATAAAAGGAATAATCTATGAGAACAGAGTAAATGAAATTACTGTTGTTTGAAGAGAAAGCATTTCTTAACATAAAGATTTAGAAATCCGAAAAGTTTACGTACATTTACTTGTGAACAGACTAACTAAAGAATTAGCCGACACATGAGTGTAAGAAATTATAAAAATATTTTTAGCAATAATTACTGTTACAGTACTATTACTGTACAGTAATTAAAATTACTTTTGTTTGAAGAGAAAGCATTTCTTAACATTAAGATTTAGAAATCCGAAACGTTTACGTTACTTGTGAACAAACTAACTATTGAAATTAGCCGACACATGAGTGTAAGAAATTATAAAAATATTTTTATCAATAATTTCTGCTACAGTACTGTTACTGTACAGTAGTTAAAATTACTGTTGTTTGAAGAGAAAGCATTTCTTAACATTGAGATTTAGAAATCCGAAGAGTTTACGTTTCGTTACTTGTGAACAGACTAACAAGTGAAATTAGCCGACACATGAGTGTAAGAAATTATAAAAAATATTTTTAGCAATAATACATTAACATGTCTAGAAAAGTACACATTTCCCTAGCACGTTTTTCTCATTATTTCTTATGAAACAGATGCAACTTTAATGCCCAGTAAAATTTAAAAAAACGTTTTAGCAATTATAGATTAAAGTTTTTAGATGAACTTTCACGTTTTGTTATTGGTCAACAGAGTGACTTGCGAAATTAAACAAGACAGGGGCTTAAAATATTAGAAAAATATATTTAGTAATACTACATTAAAACGTCTAGAAAAGCACACATTTCCCTATCACGTATTTCTCATACATTTTTAATGAACCAGATGTAACTTTAATGCCCAGTAAAATAAAGAAAATAATTTTTAGAATTAATATATTAATATGTCTAGACGAACAGTTTTACCTTCAAGCACTGATTTTTACAACGTCGTTAAGGAAGTAGTGATATCTTTTATAACTGAAAATCATTTTTGTGATAGCTGAAATCCTTGAATTAAGTTTAAATTAATTATTGCGATATTTGAGACGTTAAAAAATATCTAAATGTCGCAATGACTAGTTACATTGTAGACTAAGGAAGAAGTTTACTAAAGTGACGATGCATGAGTAGTACACTCTAAAAACGATATTTTCAAAACTGAGGAAAAAATACTCAGATCTGAGTATGTCGCATAGTAAAAATGGCTCAGAATCAAAATTACTCAAGTTTGAAACATGTATATATTCATTTCTGAAAACATGCACACACTCAAGAGTAAAACATCATGTGCTCATATTTGAGCATGTCTATGTTTCAAAAATGAGTATAAACTGACTTCTATGTGCTCATTTTTGAGTATTTCCATGCTTTATAAATGAGTTTGAACTGATTCTAATCATTTTTGAGTATGTCCATGTTTCAAAAATGAGTATGAACTGATTCTAATCATTTTTGAGTATGTCCATGCTTTAAAAATGAGTATGAACTGACTTCTATGTGCTCATTTTTGAGTATTTCCATGTTTCAAAAATGAGTTGACCTGATTCTAATCATTTTTGAGTATGTCCATGTTTCAAAAATGAGTATGAACTGATTCTAATCATTTTTGAGTATGTCCACGCTTTAAAAATGAGTATGAACTGACTTCTATGTGCTCATTTTTGAGTATTTCCATGTTTCAAAAATGGGTTGACCTGATTCTAATCATTTTTGAGTATGTCCATGTTTTAAAAATGAGTATGAACTGACCTCGATGTGCTCAGTTTTGAGTATGTCTACGTTTCAATATTCTGCGTATTTCTGATATTTCAGAATTGAAAGCATTGAGTCGTCATATTTGAAACAAAAAGTTTTATAATACAATGAAAACATCGATTTACTCAGATTTGAAAGTATCATTTTTCTCAGTGTAATTTAATAGCATTTTTTTTATACTTTATTACCACCTATTAAATGAGAACTGCTAATTTTCATCTTTATCTAAAAGAAAAAACATGTTCTAGAACAGATCCATAGAATATAGCATTATACTATCATGGTTTCCTACTTTTGCTTTGATTATGCCTAAATAAAAAATACAATGTAAATTAATAAATTTTATAACCTGTGAAGGTTGGTTGGTTGGTTGATTTTTGACGGCCGATTATCTACACTTGGGATATAGGCCATAGGGGGGGGGATGCCCTCCGTGGGGGTCTTTCTAAGAGATCTTAATCCGTATTTACGGCAAGGTTCGAAGAAAACCACGGAAAACTCCGAACGGTTAGGTCGACGAGGGTGACAGGGATTTGAACCTAGCACCTCCCGTCTACCAGCTTTGAGAGCAGAACCTCTCAGCCACTCATAATAACCTGTGAAGGAAAGAAATCCTAATAATAATCTGCTTGAGTAGAAATAAATTAAATTACTGCTTTTATAACAGAAAGTATTTCTGTATATTAAGATTTAAAAATTAAAAACTTTCACGTTCGGTTATTCGTGAGTAAGCTGATTTGTTAAACTGGTCGAATAAGCATTTCAATATATTAGAAATATATTTTTATCAATGTCTAGAAATGTACATATTTCCCCAGCACGTTATTCTTAAAATTTGTTATCGAGGCAGGGATAACTATGATGCCCTATAAAATAAAGAAACTATATTTTAGTAACAGTACATTATAATGTCCAAAAAAAACATAAGGATTTTTACAAATATGGATTTCTAAAATTTTGTTGACGAAGATTTGGTGACTTGATATACAAAGTATATATTTATTTGTATTGTTAACGATTAACGCTAGCATTTTTACAAAGTTTTATTTAACTAGCTTTGTTTGTATACTTTCCGGTTTGCAGAATGTGGAAGAAAATCGTTTTTAATTGAAAATCCTAATACATTTTTTACATTTAGTATATTTTTTAGACTGCCCAACAACTTAGTCAAACATCATTTTTGGTATTTCATATTATCCCCATGTTAGAGGCCAATCGCGACACATTTCATTACTTCTTTCGAGATTCTGATTATTTCCGAGTTTAAATGAATTTTGAAACGCAAAATATTGAAACGCAAATTTAACAGATAATTACATATCTGTTAAATTTGCGTTTTATTTATTTATTTATTTGTGAAGTTATAATTTTGTTTGGCACTTTAGATTCTACACGAAAACGCACATATGCTAAATTATTCACATTCTTTTCAGTCGAACGGGGTAATCTTCCCTAATTCCGTTGCACGTAGATTAAAAAAATTCCCGCTTGAAAATTATTTTTAAAAATATAAAAAGAGCCGTAAATTGAGATACAGTTTTCAATCAAATTCCATTTGAAAGTACATTTTTTTTTGATTTGACGAAATAAAAATTGAAATTATATGACGTTTAGAGGTTTAATAAATTGCAGTAAAAGTGAAATTTATTGATCAATTCGTTGTCACTGTCAAAATGACGTCAGCTTTACTCACGGACGCATGTTTCTGCTTTATAACATAGATTAGAAGCATATTAATTTTAAAAAGTCAAAACTATCTTATACCATTATCGCAATTAGAAGCATAGTAGCAAAAATGAATCATAAAACATTGAAATAAGAGGGTGGTTTGATAAGTTCTCGGGGTACTTTTCGGTTAGCCGGGCGCCAGTGATATATATACATGTATATACACACACACACACATATGTACGTATATATATATATACATACACATATATATATATATATACATACACATATATATATATACATATATATGTACATATATGCATGTATATATATACATATGTATTTGTATATGTACATATATCACTGGCGCCCGGCTAACCGAAAAGTACCGTTCTCGGCCTCATAGTGAAAGCACAAGATTTTTGACATAATTTCATACTATTTTTCAATATAGTCCCCTTTACAACTCAATACATTTAAGACGAATTCTTTAGTACAGCCCTGTTAGAGGGTGGTTCGAAAGGTTCTCCGTCTGACAAAGAAAATACAACATTTTTGACAATATTTCATTTTATTTTTCAACTTGCTACACAATACATTTCAGAACACTCTTGAGAAATGTTCATTCTTTGGCGTTTCTGGTCGACGTTCAACAAACGCGGCACGCATTGAGCGAAAAACTTTTTCTTACCCAAAACATCCTATAAAACGTAGTGGACACGGTCTATCGAGATATTTGCAATGTCAGTAAGTTCCCATATCTTCAATCGGTGATCATTCAATACGGCGCGGCATTGTGAATTTTTGAGACGATTTCGTCGGTCGTAGCGGTTTTTGTGCGTCCTGGGTGTTTATCATCGTGAATGGATTTCCTACAATGCTTAAATTCAGCAGTCCACTTTTTTTTATCGTCGAATACGAAGGACAAGAATACTTTAAGGTGGAATGTAACTCTTTTTGTATGTCCGTGGGGTTAAACCTTTTTTAAAAAAGTATTTTATGACAGCTCGAACTTCAATTTTTTCCATTTTTAGAAAATGTCAAAATTTGTTTACTTCACTTAATCACCAAGCAATAACAAATAAACTCACGCGTCAGCATGTCATCTAAAGGATAATACTTTACAAACATCATACGCATTTGATCATACTTGTTCAATTTCGGTATCAGGCCGAGAACTTATTAAACTTCCGTCGTATCTGTACATATACATTTTTAACATGTACATTTTTATACACGTACATTTTTATACATGTACATTTAAAAAAAATTTCAATTATCGCGAACTTTTCATAGAATCAAAATAATCACTCTTGCTAACTGATATTAGCTTGCATTTTCAGGAAATATCCGCGTTGAATCATAATAAATAATCATTTATGTTTATTGGTTTAAACATTTGCAATTGTCCCTATCACTGTCAATGATAGCCATTTTATTAAGTTTTGACTATTTTCAGATTAAAAAAAAGACAATAATTTTGTAACTGATATTTACACTTCATAAGTATTTTCCTCTTGTAAACATTATACTTAGATGTTACAGAATTTTTAAGGTATACAGAAATGCATAGAAAATTATGCATATTTTATGATCAACGGATGTTAGCTATTTTAACATTATGTTCATTTTTTATATTATGGGAACTCATTATAGTTAATTAATGTAAAAAAGTAATTAATTATGAATATTTCAATTAGAAACGAAAATTTTAGTCATCAACAGATTAAAAAAAAATGACGACATACACTGTTAAAAATTTGCAGCAAACTCTCCAGTTATTTGACCATTTTTAGTAAAAACGGTTACATAACCGTAATTTAATTCTATTCTGACCATAATATGGACAATAATATGGTCAGAATAGAGTTAAATTACAGTTATGTAAACATTTTCTTATAAAAACGGTCGAATGACTGGACAGTTTGTTGCAAATTTTTAACAGAGTACTATTTAATTTTAAAGGAATATTTGAATTGAAAAGAATGCATTGTTGTTACATTTCACTTTCATCATACAAATAAATTTTATAAATATCAATGAAAATAAAATAAAATTCAACATGCAATATCTTAAAAAATTCGGTGATATTACTACACTAGAAGAAATATATTAAAAATAAGAAAATGTCCTAATTATATTGATTTGTTTTAAACAAAGTGTGTTCTTGCCATTCTATTCTACAAAAATTACTAACGCTGCCCCTGCCGTAATTGAATCTATTGTGACCTTTTCACTTCATAGGCATAATCTGGAAAAACTATTTCTATAAAACATGCAACTTCTTAAATTTATAGAGAAAATGTATGATAAACACGCTGAAGCAGTTAGTTTTTAAATCGAAGAATTATTTAAAGCGCTGTTTAATATGGAAATCAGTCAAGATAGTTCAGTTACATATGTTTTAGGGAATAAGAACTATGTATAGCAATTTAATAAAGCAGGCCGATATCGGAAGATCGCCACTGGTCGTGATAATACCTTTCAATTTTCAATAATCGGGTAATCATTTTAATCAGAACAAATTAGCGTGTTTTTAGAGTCTGCGGGATCTGGACGAAGGTGGACCCTTAGTGTATAAATTTTACATTATAGTACTTTTTTTTTGTATCTATCTCGTTATGCATGTTAAAATTAGAAAAGAAAATAAGAAATCCTGTAGCTATTGTATGATTTTTAATTATACGGTACTAAAAATCATACAGCTGATATTAAAGATGGAAGTATCATTGTTATTACTTATTTGTTTTTAATACTGACTAAAATTTGTATTCTCTCATAAAAATTTTATACATTTAAAAACATTTAGTAATTTTTACTATTGCAGATAAATATATTTAGAATGAAGAAAAAAGTATGTCTGCCATAGAACTTAGCAAACTTACATAAAATAGTAAATTGGAAAATTGGTTTTAAATTGATTAAACTCGTTTTTATAAGGGGAAAAGAGTACAATATGCAAAATAAAATAAAATAAAACTGGTTGTTTTTTAAAACCATTTTATAAGTGTAACTGAAGCAATAAATAACGAAAAATTTATTCTCACAATGTTTATGTTCTTTTTTTATCACCAGAATTTATTGGCATATTAAAATTAAACCAAATTTTAAAAACTCATTTAAAACTCTATAAATTAATTAAATAGCTATATGCAGTATGTTAAAAATTTAGATATATAAATAGTTATCAATTTCATATAAATAACTTGTGAAATATAAGTTATTAAAAATTGAACCATTTAATGTTTAAAAGAAACGTTTGTTATTTAATCATAGACACTAGAATGATTTATGCATTTTATTACCTTTTGTTTTGCAGTACAACCTCTATATCTCGAATCTCGGAGGAAGGGAAAAAAAGTGACACAAAGAAATTTCGTGTTATCAATATTTTGACAAAAAATAAAATCAAACCCACAACAAGCTGCTTTTTGCGGCTAACAATATCATTCATCGGTTAAAAACGCACAATCAGCCAATAATTAACAAGTTACTCAAAATAATAATAATTTGAAAAATGTGTTCATCTTACCACGTTTTGAATTAAGTATCGACTCCCTCCCTCTTTTTCGAAATCTCTAATCATTGCTTCTCAAGGAAAAAGTGATAATGAATTAATGAATCGAGATTATATTCAAACTGGTATTACTTCCTATATTAGCGAAGACAAAAAAAATAAGTAAAATTTATTTCTGTGAAAAATTTTCAAGATATCAAATGTTCTGAAAAAATATTTCGAGATAACTATGGAAAATAAATAAGAATTTGAGTATTTTTCTTGAGATTTCAAGGTTTTTAAGATAAGGAGTTTCGAGATATCAAGGTTCGACTGTATTTGATACTTTGTAGACACCCAAATTTAATACTCCTGTTTATTTTGCACTAGCAAGCTACGCCCGCTACGCTGGTCAATTTCTTATAACGAACTTTTAATCCAACAAAATATTGACATTTCATAATTCACTTTTATATTTTAACAGAATAATAAGGCTACTATAATTTGTGACTCGTGCTATAGCCAATATACACGCCAGGACACGTCGGCCTTATCATTATCTTTTTACGCATGAAGGTTTCGCTATGGTACTCCGTTGTGAAATTTGGTAATTTTTCAAATTCAATATTTGAAAAATGGCATAATCATTAGATTTTAAATTTATATCAAGAAAAATACAATCTTTTACCTTTCAAACGCAGTTTGCCTAACAATTTTCTGACAAATACTTTTCGAGCTACTATTTTTTTTCAGTAACTTCAAATGTTTCAGTTTCCGAGATTAATCTGTGGCAACAATTAGCGAAAAACCCAGCCGTCAGAAACACGCATAGTTTTTTACTAAAGATGCTGTTGGAGCAGGGATTGTCACCACCAATTTGCCACCATCACTTTTGAAATCGGTTCGGTAGTTCTAGAGATTCCATAGAAATTGTAATTTAGAATGTTTTTAGAACGCTTTTCGATCATTTCACCCTTTCAAATTTCGATTTTTTTTTTTTGTGTGTTTTTAGAGAGCATTTACATCTTATAAGTAACTAGAATGCCAAATTTCAAATTTCTAGCTCATTCAGTATAAAAAAAAATCGCAATTTTAGAAAGTTTTTCGCTCTTGCACCCCCCTGGAGTTAGTGACACCGACATAAAATATAGCCTATGTTGGAGCAGGGGTTGTCACCATTAATTTGCCACCATCACTTTTGAAATCGGTTCGGTACTTCCAGAGATTCCATATAAATTGTAATTTAGAATGTTTTTAGAACGCTTTTCGCTCATTTCACCCTTTTAAATTTCGATTTTTTTTTTGTTGTTGTTCTTAGAGAGCATTTACATCTTATAAGTAACTACAACGCCAAATTTCAAATCGGTTCGGTAGTTCTAGAGATTCCATAGAATTTGTAATTTAGAATGTTTTTAGAACGCTTTTCGCTCATTTCACCCTTTTAAATTTCGATTTTTTTTTTTTGTTTTTTTTTTTTTTTTTGTTCTTAGAGAGCATTTACATCTTATAAGTAACTACAACGCCAAATTTCAAATCGGTTCGGTAGTTCTAGAGATTCCATAGAATTTGTAATTTAGAATGTTTTTAGAACGCTTTTCGCTCATTTCACCCTTTTAAATTTCGATTTTTTTTTTTTTTTTTTTTTTTTGTTCTTAGAGAGCATTTACATCTTATAAATAACTACAACGCCAAATTTCAAATCAGTTCGGTAGTTCTATCTAGAGATTCCGTAGAAATTGTAATTTAGAACATTTTTAGAACGCTTTTCACTCATTTCACCCTTTTAAATTTCGATTTTTTTTTATTTTGTTCTTAGAGAGCATTTACATCTTATAAGTAACTACAACGCCAAATTTCAAATCTGTTCGGTACTTCTAGAGATTCCGTAGAAATTGTAATTTAGAATGTTTTTAGAACGCTTTTCACTCATTTCACCCTTTTAAATTTCGATTTTTTTTTATTTTGTTCTTAGAGAGCATTTACATCTTATAAGTAACTACAACGCCAAATTTCAAATTTCTAGCTGCTTCAGTATAGAAAAGATCGCAATTTTAGAACGTTTTTCGCTCCTGCACCCCCCTGGGGTAGTGGCACCGACATAAAATATAGCCTATGTTGGAGCAGGGGTTGTCACCATCAATTTGCCACCATCGCTTTTGAAATCGGTTCGGTAGCTCCAGAGATTACCCCCTACAAACAAACAAACAAACAAACAAACAATCTTTACTCCTTTATAATATTAGTATAGATTAAACTATTTGTGAAATATTAATAGTTAATTAATAATACATTTATTAAAAATATTTTTTCCTCATTAAACTCAGCATGCTAGATTGTATTGCTTCCTAATACTTAACATAATTTAAATGACATTTCATATAGAGGAAGAGGAATTTTAATCTCATATACAAGTTTTTAACATCTCTGATTAAAACACACATACACACACACATATAAGGATACACTGCTGTTTTGCATGAATTGGTATGGAATGTATATTTTTCAATAAATCTTTGATTATATTACTGCATTTTGCATATGATACAATTCTTTAAGCCCATTTCGGCTCATAAATATCTGTTTGATTAGCTTCTGTTAGAAGTAGATGATCAAATAGCTGCTTTGCGCACTTTACTATATACTAAGAATTAATATTAGTTTTATTAAAAATTTTATTTGAAACGTTAATGAATCTATTGAATATTTCAGTGTTAAGTGTGTATGGATAAATAGTATTGTAGTAATTCATATATTGTGATTCAAAAAAGGGACATTCAGAGCTACTTTTATGAATTTTAATGATTTCTATTGTTGTGTATATGGAAATTTTGAATTTCAGCAGTAGATTGACTATGTTTTGTAAAAGGTGTGCACTTATTGGAATCTGAAAGATGTTGATTAATACGTAGAGAGCCTGATGATTTAACGAACGTATTGTTCCAACCAGTATATTGAATGCTACCTAAATTACACTTGATGTTATATACACTACTGGCCATTAAAAATGCTACACCATGAAGGAATGCAAATAACAGAATGATATTTATTGGACAAATACATTATAATGGGAAGGAAAAGCGATTAGATTTTCAGAAAATATGGAGGTATAGATCCCGAGAAAACACTACCCAAAGCAGCCACCTCTTGCCGCAATAACAGCATTTATCTGCCTAGCCATGGAGTCGAACAGAGATCGGATGTCATCTACGGGTACATCAGTCCATGCAGCTTCAACACTATGCCACAGTTCATCAACCGTAGTGACGGGCGTGTGGTGGCGGGCCAGTCGCTCAAAAGCCATTGACAGGACATTTTCAATTGGTGAGAAATCAGGAGAACGTGCCGGCCAGGGCAACAGTCGAACATGTTCTGTATCAAGGTAGGTCAGGATAGTACAAGCAACATGCGGTCGTGCATTGTTCTGCTAAAACGTAGAGTTGCGGAGGCATCGAAGATAAGGCAGAACCACGGGCCGTAACACATCAGAAATGTAACGGCTGCTCTTGAAATTGCCGGAAATGCAAACAAGAGGTTACCGAGACGTGTATCCAATGGCACTTCATACCGTCACTCCAAGTGATATGACAGTATGACTATTCGAATGAAAGCTGGCAATGTGCGTTTCCCACGATGCTGCCAAACATGGATGCTAGCATCATGATGCTGCATACAGAACCTGGATTCATCAAAGACGACGTGAGACGCCATTACTGCTTCATATACAGCATCATGATTTGGCAGCACCGTGGAAAACGCACATTGCCAGCTTGCACTCGAATCGTCATAGTGTCATATCACTTGGAGTGACGGTATGAAGTGCCATTGGATACTCGTCTCGGTAACCTTTTGTTCGCATTGCCGGCAATTTCAACAGCAGCCGTTACATTTTTGATGTGTTACGGTCCGCGGTTCTGCCTTATTTTCGATGCCTCCGCAACTCTACGTTTTAGCAGAACAAGGCACGACCGTATGTTGCTCGTACTATCTTGACCTTCCTTGATACAGAACATGTTCGACTGTTGCCCTGGCCGGCACGTTCTCCTGATTTCTCACCAATTGAAAATGTCCTGTCAATGGCTTCTGAGCAATTGGCCCGCCACCACTCGCCGGTTACTACGGTTGGTGAACTGTGGCATAGCGTTGAAGCTGCATGGAGTGATGTACCCGTACATGACATTCAATCTCTGTTCGACTCCATGGATATGCAGATAAATGCTGTTATTGCGGCCAGAGGTTGCTGCTTTGGGTAGTGTTTTCTCAGGATCTATACCTCCGAATTTTCTGAAAATGTAATCAATTGTCCTTCCCATTATAATGTATTTGTCCAATAAATATCATTATGTTATTTGCATTCCTTCATGGTGTAGCATTTTTAATGGCCAGTAGTGTATAACATTAAATGTTTTACAAAAGGAGAGAAATTAGGATCCGAAATTATCTGTGATTGAGTAGCACGCGGACAACTTTTGCACATAGCAGAGCAACATCTACGAAAAAAATAAAGGAGGAGTAGGCAAATACAATTGGTGACTCTTTGTGGATCTCGGAACAACCCTACTAATATTCCTCTACCGGTCATTATATTGCATGGATGCATAATATACATAATGCCAGGCACGAGATGTTTGCTTGAAAGTACCATTTTTTTAAATAGTACCAATTTTATAATGCAACATGTAAAACTAGAGAGAAAGATAATTATAATATAAAATTACAATAGTATGTCCAAAATTTAATAAATAAAACAGCAATGTTGATCAATTGTAATAAAATAATTAAATTTAAAGTGATACAATTCTCTAGATTTATTCTTGATTATATACTGTATATGAATGAAAATAACATTTACAAAGTTTACATATTCACCAGACATATTTGATAACAATGAAAACGATTCCTACAGTGCAAAAAGACCCCATAAATGAATACCAAATTGATATGATCTAATTTCTCTGAAACATCGTATTGTATGGAAGTACAATTAATGTGAAGCAAAAAGTGCATATTAAATTATTTATGCAAAATATTTAAGTAATTGAATAATAGCTGAGAAACCAAATGCAACGATTTTCAAATGGGACAAAGTCAAAGTTTTATTCTTAAAAAATATACAATACATTTAAAAAAAAAAGGTTAAATAATACAAATCCAATTAGATAATGAAAATGCATGCCAATGATAAATCTTATAAATTGAGATATCAATAACCTACAAATGCAGGAATTAAAAATAATATACATAGTCCATGCGCAATTGCAGCATTATACTTAGCGTATAATATTTAAAATTTATTTAATGCTAAAGAAAAAATCTATCAAACCATTTATATATTGAAAATATATAAAATACCATTTAAAATAAGAATTTTGATTTTAAAAAAATTATATTCAAATTAAAAATTGTGATAAAAATAGATCTACACATTTTTAATTATATGCGGATGTTAAACGCCTGCGTATACGAGAAAAAAATTAATTTTCCGCTGTATATAATGCCATTTAACTTACGCTAAATATTAGGAAGCAACGTATATTTATGTATTTCTATATTTCAAATCTAAGGTTCATGTCCTTAATTTAATTATAATAACAATATCCTCATTCAAATTTAAAATCCATTCCTCAATATTGACAGAGTCTCCAATAAAATTTCATCTCACATTGAATATACTTTTCAGGAGAGTATTGATAATATATACAGGGTGGCCATAAAGTTTTTCCCTGATCACAAAAAAGGATTACAAAATAACCATTAAATGTAATACTGTAAAACTTTTACGATGGAAAAGTCATGTTTTTAAAAATTTTTAAGTCCAGTCTGTACCATCGTTCGTGAGTTCCTTGATAACAAATTTTCTGGAAGATAGATCGAACGGGATAGACCAACACCTCTACATTTTTTTTTCTTTCTGGGGTACATAAAGGACAAAGTGTTTGCAACACCAGTAAAATATTTTGAAACACTCAAGGTCAGGATCAAATATGCTGCATCTAGTGTCACAGCCCAAATCTTGGGTAATACGTGGCGAGAAATGGAATACCACCTTGACATTCTTCGAGCTACCAAAGGTGCTCACATCGAAATTTACTGACGTAAGTACTTGTATTAAAAACTTCATAAATATCTTTACAATACGTTGAAACAAGCATATGCCTAATTATGTTAGATTTTCTGCAATAAATTATTGTAATCAGGGAAAGGCTTTATGACCACCCTATATTTACGGAAAAAAGTACATGATATCTGAGGGAATTCAAAGTTCGTATTGAAAAATTAAATTTTTGAACAAACATAAGTATATAGAACATATGTATTTAAATATATATTTCACAAAACATTAAAAATATCAAAGAAACATAGCAAATCACAAATAAAGCACTTTCGTACAAAAAAAATTATTCAGCATCATTAAAACTTTTTTTTTCTTTTTTTTAAACTTTTAAACTTTATTTTTTTTTCTTTGCACCTGCGTGTATGCGTACTACCCCTAAAACTTACCTACATTTATCCACAAAGGTAACATCAGTTTTAATTTTTCTAATTGGTGTTTTACACACAAATTTTCTTCTGAATAGCAAGAATTTTTTAATTATAAAGATTAAAATTCTTTCGAAATATTCCAATAATGCAAAATAAAAATATTATTTCAGTTTTTCGACTGTATATCCGTGAATTACACACCAAACAGTACTAACAAGTATGTAGCATATTAACATTTAAAAAAAATCATTAAAATAATTTGATTTTATGATACGTTCAGTATGTTTTTTCTTAGAATTCTCATGTCTTTATAAATCCAGTGTATTAAATTAATACTTAAGCACTTTATATTCTTCACTTTTTTTAATTTAAAAATGTGAAATATATTCTTTGTTTTCACTGAAGACATAGTACATAGGAACGAAAAATTCCGAATTCAAACTTGCGGATATCTATGAAATTTTAATTTGGAGCATTTTCTTACAAATTAGATTTCAAATTTCGAACTTGACATCTTTCTTTTTTATGTAAATAAAAATCCTCATAAAGTTTTATTTTTTAAACCTTTCCGAATATACATTTTCTTTATATTCCTTTGAACATATCAGCTAATATTATTATTTCAAGAACATCATTTTTTTTTTCAAACCCGTTTTTGGAACGTCATACCGATTATGCTATTTCCAGAACAAAAACAAGTTTTGTACGTGAGGCCAACTCAGGTTGATGGAAACATACAAATGCTTATTGGTATATTAAATTTCGGAATTTGATAAATAAGAAAAAAATAATCGAAAACAATGTCTTTGGATATCTTTATTAAAATAAGTTTATATATAAAATATACATGAAAGGAAATAAAAAATATCCGTATTTTCCTCGTCTGTTTGTAACTAATATATGACTTTATTCAGAAATCAGAAATTAGATAAATACTTTCCTGGAGAAAAGTAAACAAATTCTTTTCACATTGGATATTTTTTTAATAATGTAATAAGCCGAATTCAGACGTACTAGTTTTATTTTTAATTATCTTATTGTATATTTCACCTTTCATCGTTGTAATTTTAATATAACACTATAATTTATGTTAGTGTCATTATCCGTGACAAGAGATTGATATAAAAACAACAAATTTAATTCAATGTGAATAAAATAATGAGCATTTGACTCAGAAAACTGATAATGTGAGACAGAGAGATAAAACTTTTTCAGTTCATAATTATTAAATTTTTAATTAAGCTTTAGTTTTTTGTTAAATACACCCTGTGTGTTTTCTAGAGAAGGTCTGGTGAAAATATTATGTGCAATAACAGACTATATGCGTGCTAGGTTGTTCGGCTACTGGCAATACCCAGTCTGAAAATTTTAATCTATTGTTAGGGGTTTTATTTTGGATTTGTATCAAATTACACACAAAAAAAATCTTGTTAATCAATTAATTACTAGTGCAATTCAAAAATTAAAAATATATATATTAAAGTGAAAAAACAAAGAAACTTGAATTAAATGAATTAAATAACCATACACAAGTAATTTAAATAATTAAATTTAAAAAATAATTAATTAAAATTTAGAAAAGGGATTAACAAAATTTAAACCTATACAAAGTCCAAGTTCCGCAACATACAGCCTGATGAGTTCAAACACTGTCATGGTATACAAAAAGGAATTTTATAAAAATAAGAATCAATTTAGTACAATGGTTAATTTAGAAGGAAACCTGTAATCTTTCTATTACAGAAAGCAGTAAATCATGCTACACTGCCGAAGGCAGACTTACTTCACCATCGATTCCAGATTGATGTCGATTCCAAGCGAGCGATCAACCAGGGAGGGTCCAGTTTACCCGGGACACCTCCAGAGGTGGGCTATTCGGCCAAGGGGAGCACCGTCATCTGCGCACCACTCCTCTGAAAAGTTAACGACAGAGGTCGTTGCGATATGCGGTAGAGCTCAAAGTCTTAGGATCCCACCACAACACACTTGTGGAGATTGCTCGCGTTCCCCGACAGCTTCGGAGCCAGAAACCCAAAAGGAAACCGGACACTAGGCCTTAACCTGAGCTTCTCCGACAACTCTTACTGTACCGCCGCTTTCAAACATAGAGCTCCTATGAAGGTTGCTACTAGACTCATCGCCAGCGGCGAAGAAGTAGGTGTAAGGTTCTTTCAATCGGTAATAAATAGAGAAAAAAAACTTATTTAATCTGATTTAAAGAATATTTTAAATTAATATTACTGCAAACGTACAGAGAGTTGAAAATGTTGCACGCAAAATGCAAACGATTCTGAACAAGAGGGTATGGTATCATGAGCCCTACAATTAACCCATTAGTATAATTTTTTTTAAGCTAATGACAATTTTACACTTTCAAATTTTACAAAAATCTCATAGACATATTTGGAAATTTAAAAAAGCACTGTTGAAAATACAAAAATTATACCAAAAATAATAAACTTTAATCGTTTAAGTTTAAACTCATTAAGTATGCATTCGAATAATCATTTTACAAGCTATTTCAAAATGCATTAAAATCGTTTGCGTTTGGCGAGGGGAAAATGTTGCTAGCCAAATCCCGTCATTTTGCACCAAATACTCGAAAATATTTTGATTTTTTGCAGATTTTCTACTGGGATTCAGCAGCTAAATTTCACTGTTCCATTTTTATATACATAAGTAGCTTCATTGGCATTTTTTTTTAATTTTCTGAGTAAGCGCTTTAAGGAGACCTTCCTTGTGAGGGTCGCTGCATGCACCTCACGTACAGATCAAATTCCACTACGGAACCCACAAGCACTCCTTGTCTTGAAGAGTCCGTCCTCGCCTTCGTCTCGCCTTAGATAAGTATGGAAACGGTCCTATTACATTTAGTGGAGTAGAAATAAGTGAAAAAACAGCTTGAGGTGGAACTAATTGCAACAAAAGTAATTCTTGTTTTAAATGGTAGTTAACATGCTTCTAAAGAACATACTAAAAATATACATTCGTACTGTTGCGCAAAATGTAGTTTTTGGCGGCCATCTTGAAAAAAATATGTTAAATTAAAAAAAAAAAATTAAAAAATCTTAAAAAATGATGTAGGGTATCAAATTACAGGAAATTGCATGCTAAAGAAGAGTATGATATTGGTTTTTAAATGTAAAATGTTTATAAAGATGAACAATATGTTTTTTGGTGGCCATTTTGAAAAAACACAAAAAAATAAGAAAAATCATAAACAATCATATGGGGTATCAAATGATAGGAAATTTAGAGTTGAAAAATATGATATTGGTTTTTAAAAGTAAAAGTAAACAACAAATTGGTGGCCGAAAAACTGAAAGCTTTTGCAGTGTTGAAAAACATCTTTTTATTAAACAAATTCAAAAATTTGAAATCGGTACACAATAAAAGGGGTCGAAATCAAATGTCCCCTTCATCTTCATCTAAATCAAAACTGTTTCCTGTGTTTGCACAGTCCTTTCCCCAATTTTTTGTAAAAACTACAGAACATGGAGTTCCATATCGGCTACATGTACATTTAGTGGCGTTACATGGTTCTTCAACTGTAGTTTGGCATGCACATTTAATCATATTTAAGAGTTTGTCTGGTGCTGGGTTCAAGTCTGTCAATAATAGCTGAAAATCTCCGCCAACCCCATAGTGTAGGTTCAGGAGTTGGGATATTAAGATTTTTACATATAAAACACTGCAAATGCACTCGAAGTAGATGGTATTTTGATGCATTTTGTGTTGGAGGCAAACGGGCTATGTGTAAACGGGGAATTGTTGGTTTTTTTATAATGTCATGTGGCGAGATTTGAGTCGTTTTATTGTGTCTGTGAGCAATAAAGAGTTGTTAAAAGGTGCTCCTGATGAGCACATTATAACTCCCATCCCATGAAAGGTTTTATGGCCATCTATTGTTGCTATATTATGGTCGACGTTGTCGGCGACACATTGAGAGAAGTGACCTGATGGTACGATGCTTTTGTTACTTTCACCCATTACAGAAGAGTGTACATATTTCTGCATTTCATCATAAGACACACTGAATCCAAGGCTACAAAGTTCATCGATTAGGAAACGAAAACCAAAATCTCTGTGAATCTGTACGCCTACAGCAAGAGGAATTGGACATATCAGAGAACGAGACCTTCAAGCTTGCATTACAGCCTGACCTATCGAAATTTGCTTCAGATCGTTGCGTTTACCACCGATTAGGATATCCAAAAATGTTAGTAAAACAGAGGTCTTGTTTTCTTCAACGGATGCAATATCTGATGCATTAGGGTAAAAGTCCTTATTTTTGTACAATAAATTTATTTCAGTTCTAATCAGTTTTGCTGCAGACTCGATTAATCTCAATTTTTCTACATCGGGATCATCAAGTCTTTTTTGCTTGTGATAGTCCAAGATTATGTTTGATACAGTTTTTCAAAATGTTATCATGTTACATTTCCCATCTGTGCCTGATATTATAATGTTGTCTGCAAACCAGTCTTGCAATTTTTTCTTCAAATGTCTAGAAGTGTAAGGCTCATTTTCCTCTGATAAAAAACTACGTATTTTTTCTACTAAGTCACTGACAGATATTGGCTCTTCACAATTTTCTTGAAACCACTCACGTGTCTTTGCAAAAGAATCAGAACTGTCAGTGTCAGCCGGACGGTCTACTGATGTGGACAATCCACCACTACCACTACTACCTTCAGGAGTATACTTCACAGGAATGTGTTTTCCCGTCCTAAAATTGACACTACATAATTGGTGATATTGAGCTTCTGCAGCAATAAAATCTATGACAGAAAGAATCCTCTCGTGTACATTTGCTGCCCATAGATCATTTCTAGTACAGCGTACTTTAAAAATTGTTTCACGAAACTGAAAAATACGCACAGGAATGACTGCTATTTTTTTACGCTTCTGATAATCCGTAACAATCTGGCCACAAAACAAACAATTTTCTTTGAACTTGAACGATCCAATACTTCCTCGTAGCGTTCTCGAGCTGGTTGAAGGAATATCATTTTGCGATGTTTTCAGTTTTATATCACTTTTAATTTTAATAGGATTGACATATATACGTTGACATTCTGTGTGCACTTTAACAGCACCAATAAGCATAGGATTGAAAAGCTCATAAATTTTATCATCTCTTTGTTTGCTTGCGTTGATGATTCCCGACAAACCTTTTGCTGTTAATGTGACATGGGGAGTATCGTCACAAAGTACATTGGAACACAAAATGCAGGTTTCTTCTTCCATTTTTCTTATGAAACTCTCTTGACTCAAAACAAAATTTACCTACCTAAAACAGACAATAAAGAAAATCAAAATTAGTCTCACAGTATCAGAGGTATAGGTGCATTGTAACGTAGTATAATTTAAGCATTTAAGGTTTACCTACACGGTTATGTAGGTATAATTTTTCATAATTCCCCCCCTACTTCATCTTTATAAACATTTTACTTTTAAAAACCAATACCATACTCATATTTCAACATGCAATTTTGTGTAATTTGATACCCTACATGAATTTTTAAGATTTTTAAAAATGTTCATATTTTTTTCAAGATGGCCGCCAAAAAACGCATTCTTCATCTTTATAAACATTTTACTTTTAAAAACCAATACCATACTCTTTTACAGCACGCAATTTCCTGTAATTTGATACACTACATAATTTTTTTAACTTTTTAAAATTTTTCATATTTTTTTTAAGATGGCCCCAAAAACTACATTTTGCGCAACAGTATGAATGTATATTTTTAGTATGCTCGTTAGAAGTGTATTACCTACCATTTACAACAGAAATCTTTTTTGTTGCAATTAGTTCCACCTCTAACGCTATTTCTACTGTACTAATTAGCTAGTCGTTTCCCTCGCTTCCCTCTCATCATCCACTGTCACCATCCAGGTGTGCTGCAATCATCAGGCACGAGAGTAGGCCTACGAGTTGCTTTCAATCTTCAACCCTGACTCTTCCATGTAATGTCAGCTGGAAGCAACAACCAACCATGGATTCTGGGGGGGGGGAGAGGGGACTGCGACGGTCCGCATAGGTATCAGCCTATAAATGAAATGTTTTAATCATATTATTTCGATTCTAATTATATCCAGTGCCAAAATTATGTTTTTTTTCCTTTCTTTTTTTACATCCGGGTCAAACATAAATTCCTCCCCCCCCCCCTACCAGTCATTTGCAAAAAAGTTTAAAGATTTAAAGAGAGATTTTCAGTCCATTCCCTTAATTTTTATTTTAAATATAGAATAAATGTTAGGATTGTTTTATACATTATTAGATTTTTTTCCCCACACAACAACAGTTATGACACAGTTACGAACTCATTTGTAAACGCAAAAGCACGACACTTCCAGGCTTGCTTTTGGAAGAGTTTTGAAATCGAATGTTGATTTCTCTTTTTCGACAAATGAATTACTTACGGAATTATAAGAGATTGTTGTCACGTGACGACATGTTTTTCTCCTTTAACACGCTGCCGCGTATACGGAAGCTCAGTTTAAAACGCCAACTGTGAAAGAATTTTCTAAAATGTCTTATGCCTTCAACAGAAAAGAGGGGGAGGCACCAGTTTCAGAATAAGAACACATGCCAATTTCGTGCGTTTCTAAACAAAAGTGAATTCGAAAATTTGTCAGAAATAACGACCGTATTTAGTACCAGAATTTAATGAAAGCATATTAATGATACAAAATAATTGTTTTCAAATAAATTTAGCAATCAGGATATCAATAATTAATAAAATATTTGTGAGAATTATCAGCCTCGACTAGCAAGTTTCTATGCCCAGGACACTTTGAATTTTTTATGACCACTTAGATTGATTTAATTAATGATACTATCATAAAATTCCGAAAATAACCTCCCCCCCCCCCAATTTTCAACAAATTTCATTTTTCTAAAAAAATTCTGTTTATAAGTTCTCACCACCCTTTTTTCTCTATGCCCTTAAACAGTTTTCTCTGCTTTCTGATTTGTTTTATTGATAGCCAGATTAAAAAAATATGCAAAGCAGAGTTATAAAAAATATATAATTTGATTAAAATATTGAAAATTTTATTAACCACACGAAAAAAAAATGTTGGTGTTATTACATACTGGTAAGTGCAGTTTAAAAATTAAATTTGATTACTTGGATTTTCAGTTAAGTCAAAGGATTTTATGCATTATGAATATTATTGAAATTGCATTTTTAGCAGTTCTCCATAGGGTGTGTATAATGTAATTGCTTCCTCTTCGCTGTGTGATGTTGAGAACATAATTTCTTTGTCTACAGAAAGTTTGAAAATAAAATCCCAAAAACAAGGAAATCTACCGTCTTTACATTGGCGATTGGTCGCCAATATAGCACTCCTTCTCAACTTAATTTATGGCTTTTGGCTGGATGTCTTTGGCTGGACGCTCAATGAACGAAGCCTTAGGCCGCAAACCTATCGAGAGCCGACTCAAAGGAGGGGGAAAGTCATGTCGACGGCTATTACCCACCTCCAGCATCACCGGTTAATTAGCCACCTCTTTCTCCAACGGACACCGCATGGAAGTTGTGATTTGTCCGCTTACCTGCCCCCGTCGGGTCGAAGCACAGCTCGCAATTCTGGGCTACTGGTCATCTTCCCAACTTAAGGGGCCGAATCAGGACCACCCGGACGGGTGACCGGTTTATAGAAAGCAGTAATAGAGAGTGTCAAACAAAAGCAATTTTTGAGAAGAAATGAATTCAGAATTTTGAAAATACCAGGACATTGCCTGAGTTCTATAGAACTGTGGCTGTGAAAAATGTAGTTGCTAATTTTTGTAAAACGAGAAAATTTCTTGACTCATTTTTTTCTAAAAAGAAAAAAGCCTTGCTTTAACATTTTTTTTATTGTTAAACTAGTCTTAATTAATCAATTGTTCAATCAAATTAAAAAAAATCTTTAAGCCTCTACTTTACTTTCATATACCAGAACAATAATCAAATGACTATAAAGTTAAGTTAAACATACAAAAATATATATATATTTAAATAACTTCTGACATTTAGCAAGATATTAGGTATAAAAGTGAATAAGAAAAAGCTAAATTCTCCAAATCTGTTATATAAATCAAAATGCTTTTGTAAAATATCATTTTTATTTTAAATAATTTCTTATAAATTAGTAGACATTATTGTTTAAATAATTTGTTGGTTCTTATCCTAAATAATTCATAATAATGTTTATTTAATTAGATAGTTCACCTATTTATTATCCTATTTATTATATATATATATGATATCTGGTGGTAATTTAGTGTGGTGATTTATAAAGATTTTAGGATAATCGTTGTAAGTGATATATTATATATTTCTTAATGGTTTTTTATTTACATTTTACATATTTCCAATTTTAAATTTTTCCAATTGTTGTCTGGTAATAATTCAGTATACTTGGCTGATTCTACTGTTCTTAGCATCATGCCAGTAGAATTATGAAATACTGAATTATTTTTAAAACACATGTGGGTGCAGCCAAGCTGACGAGTACATCCACATATGTTTTTTCATATCCAATTCTTGATTGGTTCTCTTGTGGTCCAGTTTTTCCACTGAATAATGTTCATAATTAATTTATTAATCCATTTGTGTTTACTTAATAGCAACTCCAATTTATAATTTTTTTTCCCTTTCTCTCTCTTTCTTTTTAATTGTTCTTCAGGTATGAGTAAATTTGGCTAATTACCATTGAAGCACATGCTAAGGTAATTTTATGATTGCACAAGTTAATTATTAGCTATGTGGTATTCTGATTACACAATATCATTAATTATCTCTTTGAAGATTTTAGTAGAATGATATTAGAACTTGATATGTTTTTGAAATTCATAGATATTATAATTATATATATATATATATATATATATAGAGAGAGAGAGAGAGAGAGATATATATTCGTATAAAAATGAAGGATGAACAATTCCATCAGTAGATTAAAAAAAAAAGGAAAGAGAAGCATAGTCTTAATACATAAACAAGTTATGCATTTATTCCAAAAATAAAGTTAAATTTAAAAATTCAAAAGTATGATTTTCCTCTTTGAAAGTGCAAGTACAGTAGTCATGAAAATCTTTCATATAGCTCAAAAAAGGAACAAATTATTATAAATATTTACTTACAGGCTTTTAATGACGTTATTAGTAACAGAACACAATTGTTATCACAATATATATTTTTTATTTGATTCATAACTACACACTTTGAATTTTTCTTTTTGTTTAATAACACATGCTGGCAGTTGGTAGTTGTGATTCCAGATATAACGTTAAGGCTTCGGGGTAAGTTCTTCGGTTGTAATTAATGGCCACTATTATCGAGTCTTTCATAATTGAAGATTTTTTTTTTTTAATCCATATAAGATTTCTTACTGAAACACTGTTCTGCACCATCTGGAATTATAAGACCTGAACTTTTTGCAATTTCCATGCATGTATCTTGACCTCGTTAAATTTTCTCACTGCATGTGTTCTTCTAACTGACAGAGGTTTCTTAAACTGACAAGGGGTCCAGCTACTACAGACCCTAATAGCCCACGATTTGGATACATTTTATTTAAATAAAAACTACTTTAAAGAGAATTTTACATAAAAATTAAAAATAAACCTAACCTTATTGTGATATATGCGCTTGATAATGTTTTAGGTAAAAGCCAGAAATAATCTCCTAAGATATTTTATTTATGGGCATGTGCTCAAATTCAATGGAATACTGAAATTTGAGAAGTAACCAGTCGTGTTTGAAGGTAATGTTGATTTTTATATTGAAACAAAGGTTTTCTATTATGGACTAAGAACTGTCTGTTATAAAGGTTGTATTTGAATGCTATGATATTATTAATGATTATTTGATATTCAATGACATTCAATGACACTTATATATGATCATGAGGTTTTATCTTAAATGCAGGATAATGCATTTTCACGGAAGTTAAAATTTCACTGTAACAAAGTCTTACTGAAGTAATACTTTCATTGCAGATGAAGTTCAGCGTTAGATTCTTGCATGAAAATGTTTGATCAAGTTTCTGGTTAGTTCGATCTCGGAACACATTTTATTATTCTGAACTATAGTTATACAGCTTGGAAACAGAATCGCCTGAAATGCTTCCCTCTCATCATTTTGTCTTTGCACAAAACATTGTTAAGTAATTATTATCAGTCGCACTGTCCATCAAAAACTTATTAACGTATTAACTTCTAGATATGCCAGTATTTGTCTAAATATTGATTAAATTTTTAAGATATTTTTATAACTTTCTATTCACATTAATTATGCAACGTAAATTGGAGATTATATTAACAAAATTGTAAACAACATTTGAAATGACTTTTCAAAAATGCTAATAAACTGTATCAAGTAAATTCGTATATAGATTCTGCGCAATGTATATAGTGCACAGTTCTGTCTAATCTCAAAATTTTAAAGAAAAACCAAATGTCTGTACTCTTAAAATTCTAATGTGGTAGACTGGGAATTATTAAATGGTTACTATTTAAATTAGATAAAACCTTAAAAATTGTCTTCGAATGAATATTAATGGTATAGAATTGAGACTGAACAGTTAACGCCTCCGTTCAAGATTAATTTTCAGAGAGATTAAATACATGACGAAATTTGCTTACTCGCAAGTTGTTTCTTCCCAATGTTACTATTATAAAGATAAACAAAAATCACTGATTAAATGATTTCATAAAGAATTCTTCATACATGTTAAAACACATTGATAAAATAGGTGCTTCTAAATTGAAAAAAAAATCAAACAAATATAAAAGATTTTTTAGAAGCAGTGTTATAAAACATGTTGATAATTGATTCCCCGTCTCGACATTCTTATTGCGTAAAAATACTTTTATAGCGTCATCTCAGTAAAAGTATAAAACTGTAGTCATAGCACGGACTTCGTCATCACATGTGAAGCGTTTGGTGGCAAATATCATGGCAAACATTCTCTCGAAAATTCTAGAACAAGATTTTCTAATAAGTCAGTTACCCCGAAAGCTCCAAAATAAAACCTTGGATATCGTCAACAGACTTTCACGCCAAGACAGACTTTTACTTTATTCCCTTATTCCAAATTATTTTAGAAACCTTTACAAAACTAGAATTCTAAAAACTTCCATTCTTTTCTAAACTAAATCTTTCGCCCCAAATTATTATCGCTTCAAATGCAAAACCACCTAAAAAATAATAATTTCTGTTCAATTGTTTTTTTTCATTTTACAGCTACACGTCATTTAAAATAAATATACGACTCTAACTCACTCTCAACACTATCGCCTTTAAACAAAAAGAAAAGAAAAGTATTACGTTCTATTTTTATCTCTAGAATGTAACAGTCAGAATTAAAAATTTCATTAAAAATTCTATTATAACATTAATTTTTTTAGTCAATAAAACAGCCCAAAATCATGCTGTTAGTTAATAAAGGATATAAGAGATTGCGACCATATGTAAATTTCAACACATGACCATCAATTTATGAGAGAAATAGCTTCTAATCTAAGTTTTATCTATTTTATTTAATTACATATGTTAATATATATAGAAAAAATCATTACACAATATTTTGAAATTTATATGCATATATTTTTTATATGTGTTGGTTCATCTAGTTTAGTTTTCATTTTTTGCGTCATAACATACGAAGTAAATATTTTATGCGCTACTCTCTTGTTCTAACATAAAATGTTAATTTGCATAATTTATACAAGCATTGATTTAAACGCAATGCTAAATTAATCCCATCTTAATGCCATGATTGTAATTTTGGCCATTGTTTGTTACCACACTTTAGCTTTAGATTTGCACATTAAATCTCTGAGCTGCTATCACACGGACTACTATACGATATGAAGTATATGTTATTGCCTCTCGCTTTCTTGGAGTTATACTTTCACGCCGCTGCAACTAGGGTTATTTTCAATACTGAAAGTTATCTGCAAATGTAAAGAGAGGACGTAAATTTTGGCGAGTAATTGCAGCTAGGTGTTTTAATATTTAGTGTAGAGCTCGATTGATAAACAGTAAGCATTATCGCGTGCTAAAATTTTATATATTGCAATTTCTTTGGTTTCCGTTCTTATATTAATATATATATAATATATAAACTTAATATAAAATTTAACCATTGAAACATATGAAATTGGCCATACACAATGAAATCACAATACCATATAGCAGAGTCAAATTACAGATTAAATTATGTAGTAATAATAAATGAAATATTATTAATTCAAATGAAAAAAAAAAAAAAAAAGAGTATATAAACACAAATTAAAACTTATAATGTAATTCACTTTTTCAAGGGCAGGAAATTTACAACTATAAGCAAAGAACGATTGTTTTCTGTAGATAACATCAGCTTAATGTCAAAAATCATGTTACCTCGCTGCCCGAACAATCGTTGAAACAAGATTGAAAAACAATAAAACCTTTAAAAATGGAATATTATAAATCATACAAAAAATTTGAATAAAAGGGAAAAAGAAAAAAAAGTTTTATATTACTTACATTAAATATTTACCTATATTTTTTAGCATTAATCCTCTAGCACATGTTCAAAAAATGTATCTAACGAAAAAGGTTAATTTAACCGTTAAGAAGTATATCTTTCAAATCATAAATTGTAACCAATAGTTGCAGTTATTATAATTTAACTACAGAGATTACAACATTTTTTAAGATAAAAAGGTAAAAAATAAAATAAATAAATAAAATAAAAACTATTTATTTAATTACTATAATTTTAATTAAATTAAATTAATATATATATTATATTACTGGATAATTTAAAATTATATCATAAAGAATACCACTCGTTTTTTATAAATTCCATCTAGTATAATATTTAAAACTACGTATAAATTACTTATTGGCTGCTGCCATTTAGTGTAAATATATTAAACTATATATTTTTAGTTCTAGATAAATTTTAAAAGTTAACATTAATGATCCACATAAAGAATAAATGTTTCTGGTATAAGATATTTTTTATGATAATTTATTGTTTACATAAGACAATATCTATTTATAATAATTTTCATAAAATTATAATTATTGTAAAGTATTGAATGCCATTTTAACAATCCCATTTATTGTTTAACTTAATTAATCTAAAACAATTATTTAGAATTCGAATGATATTTTCATTTTATAAAGCACTAGCAAGCTACGCTGGTCAATTTCTCTTAACGAACCTTTAATCAAACAAAATATTGACATTTCATAATTCACTTTTATATTTTAACAGAATAATAAGGATACTATAATTTGTGACTCGTGCTATAGTCAATATACACGTCAGGACACGTCGCCCTTATCATTATCTTTTTACGCGTGAAGGTTTCGCTATGGTATTCTATTGTGAAATTTGGTAATTTTAGAAATTCAATAGTTGAAAAATCGCAGAATCATTAGATCATTTTTCTTTGGAAATTGTTCTTAGAGCGCATTTAGATCTTATAAATAACAATCATGCCGAACTTGAAGTTTCTAGCTCCTTCAGCATCGCAAAAATCGCAATTTTAGAACGTTTTTCGCTTCTGCACCCCCCTCGGAGTAGTGGCACCGACATAAAATATAGCCTATGTTGGAGCAGGGATTGTCACCATCCATTTGCCACCATCACTTTTGAAATCGCTTTAGTAGTTCCAGACATTCCATACAAATTGTAATTTAGAATGTTTTTAGAAAATTTTTTGCTTATTTCAGCCTTTTAAATTTCGAATTTTTTTAGATTTTGTTCTTATAGAGCATTTAAATCTTGTAAGTAACGACCATACAAAATGTCAAGTTCCTAACTCCTTCATTATTGAAAATATCATAATTTTGGAACGTTTTTCGCTCCTGCACCCTCTGCGGGCAGTGGCACCGACAAAAAATTTAGCATATGTTGGAGCAGGGACTGTCACCATCCATTTGCCACCATCACTTTTGAAATCGGTTCTGTAGTTTCAGAGATTACCCCCTACAAACAAACAAACAAACAAACAATCTTTACTACTTTATATATTAGTATAGATAAGGGGGAATTAGCCCCTTGTTCCCCCCCTTTATACTTAACCAATCAATCTCGAAAACTAATCAGAGATGCGCCTTAACACAGTGAACCTATAAATAAAATTTGAAGGAAATGGGCTAATTCTGCATGAAAAACCCATTTACATAAATTAAGGGGGGTATTAGCCCCCCGTTCCCCCCCTTTATACTTAATCAATCAATCCCGAAAACTAATCAGGGAAGCGTCTTAACCCAATGAATCTATAAACAAATTTTGAAGCAAATAGAATAATTCTGCATGAAAAACCCATTTATATAAATTAAGGGGGGGATTATCCCCCCGTTCCCCCCCTTTATACTTAACCAATCAATCCCGAAAACTAATCAGGGAAGCGCCTTAACACAGTGAACCTATAAACAAAATTTGAAGGAAAACGGAATAATTCTGCATGAAAAACCCATTTATATAAATTAAGGGGGGATTAGCCCCCCGATCCCCCCCCCTTTATACTTAACTAATCAATCCCGAAAACTAATCAGGGAAGCGCCTTAACTCAGTGAACCTATAAACAAAATTTGAAGGAAAACGGAATAATTCTGCATGAAAAACCCATTTATATAAATTAAGGGGGGGATTAGCCCATCGTTCCCCCCTTTATACTTAACCAATCAATCCCGAAAAGTAATCAGGGAAGCGTCTTAACCCAATGAACCTATAAACAAAATTTGAAGGAAAACGGAAAAATTCTGCATGAAAAACCAATTTATATAAATTAAGGGGGGGGGGCATTAGCCCCTCGATCCCCCCCCCTTTATATTAACTAATCAATCTCGAAAACTAATCAGGGAAGCGCCTTAACACAGTGAACCTATAAACAAAATTTGAAGGAAAACGGAATAATTCTGCATGAAAAACCCATTTATATAAATTAAGGGGGGGGGGGGAATTAGCCCCTTGTCCCCCCCCCCTTTATACTTAACCAATCAATCCCGAAAAGTAATCAGGGAAGCGTCTTAACCCAATGAACCTATAAACAAAATTTGAAGGAAAACGGAATAATTCTGCATGAAAAACCTATTTATATAAATTAAGGGGGGGGGGGGATTATCCCCCCCGATCCCCCCCCCCTTTATACTTAACTAATCAAACCCGTAAACTAATCAGGGAAGCGCCTTAACTCAGTGAACCTATAAACAAAATTTGAAGGGAAACGGAATAATTCTGCATGAAAAACCCATTTATATAAATTAAGGGGGGGGGAATTAGACCCTTGTTCCCCCCCTTTATACTTGACCAATCAATCCCGAAAACTAATCAGGGAAGCGCCTTAACTCAGTGAACCTATAAACAAAATTTGAAGGAAAACGGAATAATTCTGCATGAAAAACCCATTTATATAAATTAAGGGGGGGGGGGAATTAGCCCCTTGTTCCCCCCCTTTTATACTTAACCAATCAATCCCGAAAACTAATCAGGGAAGCGCCTTAACACAGTGAACCTATAAACAAAATTTGAAGGAAAACGGATATTTCTATGAAGAGTTATCGCATTACGTACGTACATACATACATACAGAACCGGCTGCCAAGCTCTCAGGGCTTGACAGCCAGTGTGATAACTGAAAAATCGCAATTTTAGAACGTTTTTTGCTCCTGCACCCCCTGGGGTTAGTGGCACCGACATAAAATATAGCCTATGTTGGAGCAGGGGTTGTCACCATCAATTTGCCACCATCACTTTTGAAATCGGTTCGGTAGTTCCAGAGATTACCCCCTACAAACAAACAAACAAGATTTACTCCTTTATAATATTAGTATAGATTAGTAGCATACTTAAAAATAGCATATACATATATATATAATGTAAAATTGAAATTCGCAATAGAATTTACATATAAGTCCCCCGCTTTTGCAGTGTTTTCTTTCTTGATTTTGATGATTTAAATCATTTTTCGAAAGTTTAAAGCAGTTTGATATTTTTTGTTTCAAAAACACAATCCTTATTTTTATATATGTTGTGTACAGTCCTGGGGGAAAAGAACCCTCCTCTACTAACTCTGCCGAAAATCAATGTATATAAATGTCACATGTACCAATCCATTAGTAATAACATCTAATAATAATGCTGTACATAAATTTTGCTAGGTTGGGGGGGGGGGGGGAAGTTACGTATAGTAATTGTAACATATTCTAAAACTTTTAGTACTAACCCCTAATTTCGACATCATATTTAGATTTTTCGGTAAATTTTACCTTCGTGTATCAAACTGAAATTCACTCGGTAAAGAAGTTTAAAAATTATGAAGGTTTTATGTTTGCACCTCCTAATGTTAACTTAATGTTCGATCGTCGCAAAACAGATTACAAGACAAGTGCTTTTTTAAGCATAACTTAAAAACTATTTCGAGGAATAAACTTTAATTTTGGGTTCGCATATTTGAAAATTCTAGAAATCTATTTCTGTTAGGAAAGTTTTACCTTACAATTCATTTTAATTTTTAAATATATATAAATTTAAAATAATATGAGATGGATTGATTTCTAGAAGTTTAAAATGTGTCAAATGTATAACCTTTCCCTATTAATTTACAACATTAAAAGTAATACATAAGAAACTTCCCTTTTCTTTGAACAGTGATAAAAGTATTTGAATTTAATTTTAAAGCAAGAAAAGAAAAATATATAGAGGAAAGGTGTAAATATGGGCACCCTCTTTTGTTTTTGTCTGAAAGGATTTTCTTTTTGAAAAATTTTAGATTTTTGACCTTCATTCACAATTATAATAAGTTTACTAAATGAGAGGAGGCAAAACAATGATTAATATTAAATATTTCAATTCAAAAACGACGATTTACAAAAAGCTTTTAAAAAAGCACCAGAAAAAATGGGGTGCAAATATGGCCAAAATCACAAAAAATAGTTTAAAATGTTTTAAAACGGGATAAAACAATAAAAAATTCTAGAGAATTTATTTATTATAGATAAAAATTAGTTACAGAAATCGCAAACATAACTGGCTCTTTCAGCCCCGGCACAATCTAAGTGCGCCCACATTTGGCACATATCACATTTAACCCAAGCTTCTTCGCGAGTGTCTTCAGAGAACTTTCCATCACAAACGATGCAAGTTGCATCACTCGAGTCTGGTTTATCCCCATTGTTGATATCCAGGTTGATAACATCATCGCTGTCCACAGAGGGAGGATCACAGTAATCTGATGAGTCTGAGGATGAATCGTATCGTTTCGTATGTCGAATTTTCCTTTTTTTTAAGGCCTTTGGTCTTCCCACCCCTGCCCCCTGGCATTACGCCATTATGTTAGATTACGTGCATTACCAGATATATTATAAAAAAAAAACTAACTAATGCTTTGAGTATTTAAAGATAATAAAGTTATTATTATCTACATCTAAGGTAATTTTAAAGTTCTCTTATCTTAAAGCATTTGTTAGGTTTATTTTATAATATATTTGGTAATGTGTATAATGTAGGTAATTGCTGTTTCATGTAAAAAATTGAAACAATTTATTCTGTTTAAGAGAAAAGGTTATGTAATTATGAGCCGCCTTTAAATGGGGGCCCATATTTACACCAACTCCACCTAAGAAAGATGGCCACTTTCACATGAAATCTAAAAGTAGCTTAGGATCTCTGCTTCCCTAATATCACTGTGGAATTATTTTAAACTAACCATAATAACAGGAAAAGAAAATTATTTCAGATAGCTGTCAAAAGTTTGCAGTCCAGAACATAGACCAATTTTCAAAATAACTCACTCTGCATCCACAATACTTGAATGAATGGTTCCAACTGCTCTCTGCTATCTCATATCAACAAATGGCGTCATCGACAGTCCTGGCCGCCCGTCTTCAGCACCTCCTATAGCCACTTGGAGAGGGGTGCCCATATTTACACCTGCACCCATTTTTACACCTATATTTACTATATTAAAATGTTAAACCATAAAGATAAGATTTTCAGTCAAAATAGCTCAAAGCTTAAATACACAGAAGTAGACGAAGCTGTCAAAAAAATCTTCTTGTGTCCCCTTCATGTCCAAATATGGTTTTTTTTAAGGGAAGCAAAATATTTTAACTGGAGGGGGTGGGGGGAGTTATACGCGTAATTGCGTAATTTATTATAATACAAAGTAAAAAAAGGGCACAATTTGCTTAACAAATTGAAAAACATATAAACGTTTTAAATTTATACACCGCTAGGAGGGGGAAGACAAAATTTTAGGGTGATTGAAACTCAATAATTAAAAAGGAAAAATACACTGAAAAGCAGATTCTCACCCCTGGGTCTGAGAGCCCTTAACCCTCAACTGCTGTGACAAAAATTGTTGCATAACTACTGTGAATGGTCTATGCGATCGCTTTATTGAAAGATGAATACAAGTCTCGATTAACTCATAGGATACTGTTATACAGGACTATTATAATTAAAATTTACCATTCAACCGATTCTAGCAGTAGTTTGAAAGCTCCAAACGAAACAAAATGTTACTAGTATCTATAGTTAAACTAGAATTTTTTAGTGAATAGTTGTTTTTCCGAAAGGTTAATAAATCATGTTTAACTTTTAACTGCTGTTAGCTGTCTCCCAGACCACTGCTATTTTCAGTTTTCGCAGTTTAACTTATAATTTTAAGTCTAATTACAGACACAGGGAATTTTTGTTTAATTTGGAGTCCATGCACTATCGCTATAAACTTCTGAAAAGGTTAATTTTGATTATAAAATTCTTGTACATAATGTTTAGTACAGAAACAGTATCTTTTGAGTTAATTTTGCCTTTTATTCATATTTCAATTAAACTGTTTCATAGACCGCTCGAAGTAGTTATGCAACAATTTATGCGACAGTAGTTAATATAATATTGAAATAGAAATAGTTGAACTTGTGTAAAAATCTTAATGAAGAAATTTTCGTAAGATGAGATCATTAGATGTATATTTCTTTCATACGGTTTTACAGCATCTTAATTTAAATATGCTGAGGAAGTTTAATTCTAGATTCAAGTGTGACACACAGGTTTAATTATGGCTTTAATTGTTGCGTGAGTAAAAAAAGTTTGAGAAATACTACCTTAAACAAAGAATCTTATTTTTTTTTTCTTTAGTATCATAAGCACGGGCCGCAATACACCGGATATTTGTTTTTCAAAATCTTATAATTACAAAAAGTATATGTATATTAAGTATATTTATTTTAAAATATATTACGGATTATAAAGATTGTTTCAAAAGAAACTTATTAAAAAGGGAAAATGTAATTATTACTATAAATAGCTGCTAAATTAAATATTTATTTATTACATTTTATTTTTCTAAAAGTATAAGCATTTTCTGTCCCCCCCCCCTCCACCCCCTCTCCTACAAAATTTTAGACTCAGAACACTGCATGCTAAAAGGAGGCTAGAATAATTTGTATTGCAATAAAATACCTTTGTTACATGTTTGCTACATTTTTATCTTTGGCGACATAACTTGGTAACAAGTGCTAAATAAAGCCAAATACAGTTGCAGAAAGTAGTTAAACAAATAAAGTTTAAAAAATAAATAAGCGACTACGACAGTGAAATTAAAGCATAACAAATAATGTAAGGAATTGAAAATAAAATAAACGCAATAAATAACTTTAAATTAGTAAATAAAGTTCTTATCGGTAGAGGAAAATAGCAAACTCCGAAAGGACAATCGCCGCATACTCAATTCTTTAATTTCAAAATAACTGCACATTTTTAAAGTTCTTTTCGTGTTTAATTGGTCCCTGTGTTACCAAAGATATTACTTTTTTCTTAATTCTCCTGTATTTTCGGTTTCAATATCTGCGACCACGCTAAACATAACATGTTCACTCACTGACGGTAGCCATCTTGGAATTTTTAGAAAGCTCTGATTTCGAGCTGATATGTATCGTAGGGGATACAAACAGCGGTAAGTTAGCGCTTGACGAAGTTACGAGAGGCAATCGATCACACGGAACGTTTTCGAGAGTTTTCCTCTTGAAAAACGTGTTTCGGAGGAAATATTTGATATTGACTATTATATGAGAGTACGTGTGATAACAGCTTTAGAATCTCAATCAACCTTGAAAGTTGAAATTTGAAAGACTGATGTTTAAACAACATTTCTGCTATATTGTAAAATAATTATTTGAAGGCAGGAAATATTTTTACAAATATTACTAACTAGCATAACATTTTATTTTAGATATTTATTATGCAAAATATTAAATAAAATTTTAGAAAACAATTATATAATTTAGACATAACAGTTTGTAGTAATGTGTCATAACATTTATTCAACAATAATTACATCTATTTCACAAAATGCTTTTTTTTTCCTTTCTTTCTTTTTTGATCTGACCTGCTATACACAAAGACTGATTAAAATTAGCTCTGGAACTTGTTTTTTGGGTCTTATTTTATTATTTTATTTCAGTGCCTCCCTCTTTCATAAAGTTGAAAATAGTAATTAAATCAAGATGATGTATGTATTGTAAATGACATTTCTTGGAAGGCCCATCCGTACGATTTACTTTCTAGAAAATTTGAAACTTCAAATTTACTTGGGGATGTTACTTCTTCACCTTGGACATAACATATGACATTTAAA
Organism: Maratus michaelseni; assembly: GCA_963931845.1. Classification (NCBI taxonomy): domain Eukaryota; kingdom Metazoa; phylum Arthropoda; class Arachnida; order Araneae; family Salticidae; genus Maratus; species Maratus michaelseni. The sequence goes on along the minus strand of OZ007587.1, from coordinate 312,272,499 downwards.
AGAAAACAAGCCTATTCATCTTAGTCATTCAATTTGGCGTAATATTTTAAAGTAAAAAAAAAAATCTCTCTCTTAAAATCTTTTATGTGAGTTTTTCGTAAATATGTCTTATTATATTTCCTTGTTGTAGAGAAGGACGTTTTACTACATTTGGCACCTGCCTACAACAAGGTCGTGACAAATTATGACTGTCAATGTTCAGCAAAAAAAATATGCTTGATGCCCCCTGTCATTTCTGAAAGCTTTTAGTGAAAAGAAGGAAATTTGGTAAATAGCGTACGATTCTTTGGAGAAATAAAAACATTTAACTTATACATCTCCAGTAATTAAGCTTTAAATAATACTATTAAGGGTAATTATGTTTGAAGTTAAGGAAAACGCAATTAATTTTTTTTTTTTAACTGATTGAAAATTTACAAGCTTAGTAGTTAATTAAAATTTTTATTGCCAGGAAAACTACTATCTTTAGATAAAAGCTTTAAGTAAAATCTTTGAGAACATAATTTCTTCCTCATTTATCATTTTAAATTTTTCTCACATAAATAAAATTAATTTAAAAATAAGTTTTAACTGAGAGGTTTTTTATGGTTTACTTTGACTATAGAAAGACGTATGCTCTATGCGCAGCTAAAAGTTGTGATATATTTCATTTGAGTAGAAAAGGTTGACTTTTTTTTTAAATCTTTTAGTCTTATAATAGCCATTTATCTACAATTGTTACTACTAAAATTGCCTGTGATTAAATCAGGTTTGGAGATCTTCTGCAGGACAAATCAAGTGAAAAAAAATATTCTGAAATATAGAAATTTGAAATTTTTAGTGAGTTTGAATTGTTTAAATTTGAAGCTGGATACATATTGTGGTGCAACAAATGGGCGAGTAAATTCATTCGATGTGTTGGAGTCCAAATATTAAATATTTACCTGAAATTTTAAATCTTCTCGTTACATTAAGTTTAGTCAAAAGAACATTTTCCGACTTAAAAGGAATATGGACCAGTAAATCTATTCGATGTGTTGGAGTCCAGTTATTAAATCTTTACCTAAAATTTTAAACCTTCTCGTTACATTAAGTTTAGTCAAAAGAACATTTCCCGGCTTAAAAAGAATATGGACCAGTAAATCTATTCGATGTGTTGCAGTCCAGTTATTAAATATTTACCTGAAATTTTAAACCTTCTCGTTACATTACGTTTAGTCAAAAGAAAATTTTCTAGCTTAAAAAGAATAAAGATTTATGAAAATAAACGTAATAGGAATTTAATTAATTGAAAATTGGTTGCAGTTGAAATGAAATTAGATGTTTTGGAGAATAATTCATATTTGCATAAAATAATCTGCCGATATATGCAACTTTTGTATTTCTCTGATTCATTATCTATTTTGCAATATAAAGTATATTAATTAATTTTGATTTTTTTTTTTCATTTAAATTTAATTAAATGTACTTTTCTTATCATCAAATCATTGTACAAATATTTCAACTTTTCATACTCTGTAATAAAGTTTTTATATTAATTAATATGGTGAATATAATTAATATGCACAAAATATCCCACAAGTGTTTACTAAAAAAATAAAATCAGATCAGAATGTACCTGACCGCTTTGTGAAATAAGTGATATATGAAATTTACATGTGCACAATTTATAAAAACTGCAAATTTAAAGTTTTCGTTTTAAATATGTGGCCTACGCTGTACTCTTCATTTATATTATTATTATTATTATTATTATTATTATTATTATTATTATTTTGTCAATAAACAGAAAAATATTACAGGACGACCGCGAAGAGGGAATTCCCGCAATGTAAAACAGGGCAACACACTATCAATAACTTTTTCCATGTGATTTGATGGAATTTCTGTGAAACTGTGTACTTTCTGTGTAATTAGAAGAATTCTGGAAAAAATTTAGCTTACAATAAAATATTTTCCGCGTTTAGAACAAAAATGGGCAAATGAGAAATTCCGTACAGAGCTTGGTTGGTTGATTGAATGGGATTTAATGGCGCCAAGAAAAAGTGAAAGAAGACCAGAAGATTATATTCAAAATATTATCCAAAACCTTGTTAAAAAAACTTAATAAATAAAACACACAGTCTAGTGAAAAAAGTGATGAGATGATATATGTAATTAAAATCATTTAATGACATCATAATGATGTTGAAAAAGCATAAAGATGGTTGGTTGGTTGAATAAGGTTTAATGGCAAAAGATCCCATTGGGGACAAGCTGCGCCAAAGTAAAGGTTAAGAAAAAATATATTGAAAAATCCACAACAAAAACCAAAAAGGAAACAAAACTTAATGAGAAAAACATCTGGATGTTGTCCGTACAGAGGATGGATAAACTGTTGGTTCTGGCAAAACGATTGGAGAAAATCCCGTGCAATTATAAAAAAAAAAATAGCTTACAAGTTTAGATTAGAGAATTTCCTGTGATTTGAGAGAAAATAGGCAATTCAAAACGGAAAATATTTGATACTAATAAATAGTAATATATACGTCAATTGACAGATTTAATTAGCGTGCACCTCTATATATGTTCTTACATTTTAGAAATTCTTATTCAATTTGAAAAGTCATTATAATATTTTTGACAAAACTATCTAATTTAAGAAATAAGAGTAACAAATGTTAAAGAATAAACAATAGTTTATGTAGTGCTTATATATATAAAATTTTTATGCGCCTTTTTCTTTATATTAGGCATTACGATAGATGGAGTCAGTTTCTACGTGTTTGATGAATCATGATTTCTGCATCGTAGAAAATATTTTAAGTACGAATGTTTTACGTCAAAAATTCTCCTTGTATAGAACCTCTCTTTTACTTACCCATCATACGTAGTATAATATCTTGTAATCGTTTTGAAAATCGAAAAAAAAATTTGACGGATTTACACGTTTCAGACACTGGAGATTCCGAAAAACATATTTTTAGGAAAAAAATTGCCGTCCGTCTGTTTGTGTGTCTGTATACGCTCTATCTCCCGAAAAAAATGAGATAGAGACTTGAAATTTGGTATGTACTTTTAGTATGTAATAATGGGAAGAAACTTGTTGAATTTCAGTAACCTCGATTATCCGGAACTATTTTTTTCGGACTCTCGAAATATTCGTTCTGATAAAAGGTATACAAAAATTTTCGAAATTGTTTATTTTAACGAGTGAATATAAAAGACAATAAAAAAACATACATTTTGCATAAAGAATGAAGTCGATCGGATAATGAGTTACTGAGATATTTGTAATTATATTTCCCACACACTTCGATTTTTTTATGACCCTGTATTTCATTCAAATTTCAATTCAAAGATATATTTTAATTGGAAATGAGACGCTTAATCCGACGCAATAAACTTTAGTTAATATGATTATCATTCTTGGAGTTATAAGGATGTTTCTTTAACGCAATTCGGTAATAGAGGATTTAAAGTTTATGACGTCCTCAAGCCAGGACTTTATTCGAATTGCAATGCATTTTATAAATAGTTTTTAAATGTTTTACTTCCATATTTTATATTATGCATATCATTGATCGGTAAGTATTACGGTGGCCCCCAACAACTAGTTTACTCTTGCTTCTACATATTTGGTGACTTAAAGCTGGTATTTCTTACAAGTAAATGTACTATAGCCTGTGGTGGCGAATTTCGATTTTTATAGCTCATTCGATTCGTCTCATCGAGCTTAGTAATTTAAACCTCGCATATCGGCTATTGAGTTTTTATAATGACAGGGGGCCGGGTCAAAGTTCAAAATTTCGCTCAGGGAAAAACAGATGCCTTCAAAGAAATAAGTGTGATTTAAGTTTACCAATTATTTTTTACAGTGACATACATTGCCAATAACTACTGTAAGGTTATATTATTGCTGTTATTATAAGAATTTGTAATTGCAGATACAATATTTGTATGCTACTTGACAGGCAGGTGTTTGCAAGTTATGATCAATCACCTCGTCTAGTTTTGTTCATCCTGTCCATACTTTTCCCCGAATTACGAGCAAAAATCTTTGTAACCACACATTGTCGGTATATTTTTGTTTTACGCACTTCTTCGGAATGAACAATGTGATAAAAATTGACTATCATCAATGCATGTCAGTGTAAGTACCATAAATAAATTTAAATCTTACTTATTTCTTTGACGGCAACTGGTTTTCAATGAACGAAATTTTAAACTTTGACCCGGCCTCCTTTCATTATCAAAACTCAATAGCCGATATGCGAGAAAGAAAATTACTTAGCTCGATGAGACGAATTGAATGAACTATAAAAATCGAAATTCGCCGCCACAGGCTATAGTACCTGTACTTGTTAAAGAAATTTTGAAGTATTAACGACTGCCTAAAAAAGTCATGCAAATCCGTGGTAAACGCCATCTAGCGAAAACCAAAATCTCTGTGAATCTGTACGCCTACAGCAAGAGGAATTGGACATATCAGAGAACGAGACCTTCAAGCTTGCATTACAGCCTGACCTATCGAAATTTGCTTCAGATCGTTGTGTTTACCACCGATTAGGATATCCAAAAATGTTAGTAAAACAGAGGTCTTGTTTTCTTCAACGGATGCAATATCTGATGCATTAGGGTAAAATTCCTTATTTTTGTACAATAAATTTATTTCAGTTCTAATCAGTTTTGCTGCAGACTCGATTAATCTCAATTTTTCTACATCGGGATCATCAAGTCTTTTTTGCTTGTGATAGTCCAAGATTATGTTTGATACAGTTTTTCAAAATGTTATCATGTTACATTTCCCATCTGTGCCTGATATTATAATGTTGTCTCCAAACCAGTCTTGCAATTTTTTCTTCAAATGTCTAGAAGTGTAAGGCTCATTTTCCTCTGATAAAAAACTACGTATTTTTTCTACTAAGTCACTGACAGATATTGGCTCTTCACAATTTTCTTGAAACCACTCACGTGTCTTTGCAAAAGAATCAGAACTGTCAGTGTCAGCCGGACGGTCTACTGATGTGGACAATCCACCACTACCACTACTAGCTTCAGGAGTATACTTCACAGGAATGTGTTTTCCCGTCCTAAAATTGACACTACATAATTGGTGATATTGAGCTTCTGCAGCAATAAAATCTATGACAGAAAGAATCCTCTCGTGTACATTTGCTGCCCATAGATCATTTCTAGTACAGCATACTTTAAAAATTGTTTCACGAAACTGAAAAATACGCACAGGAATGACTGCTATTTTTTTACGCTTCTGATAATCCGTAACAATCTGGCCACAAAACAAACAATTTTCTTTGAACTTGAACGATCCAATACTTCCTCGTAGCGTTCTCGAGCTGGTTGAAGGAATATCATTTTGCGATGTTTTCAGTTTTATATCACTTTTAATTTTAATAGGATTGACATATATACGTTGACATTCTGTGTGCACTTTAACAGCACCAATAAGCATAGGATTGAAAAGCTCATAAATTTTATCATCTCTTTGTTTGCTTGCGTTGATGATTCCCGACAAACCTTTTGCTGTTAATGTGACATGGGGAGTATCGTCACAAAGTACATTGGAACACAAAATGCAGGTTTCTTCTTCCATTTTTCTTATGAAACTCTCTTGACTCAAAACAAAATTTACCTACCTAAAACAGACAATAAAGAAAATCAAAATTAGTCTCACAGTATCAGAGGTATAGGTGCATTGTAACGTAGTATAATTTAAGCATTTAAGGTTTACCTACACGGTTATGTAGGTATAATTTTTCATAATTCCCCCCCTACTTCATCTTTATAAACATTTTACTTTTAAAAACCAATACCATACTCATATTTCAACATGCAATTTCGTGTAATTTGATACCCTACATGAATTTTTAAGATTTTTAAAAATGTTCATATTTTTTTCAAGATGGCCGCCAAAAAACGCATTCTTCATCTTTATAAACATTTTACTTTTAAAAACCAATACCATACTCTTTTACAGCACGCAATTTCCTGTAATTTGATACACTACATAATTTTTTTAACTTTTTAAAATTTTTCATATTTTTTTTAAGATGGCCCCAAAAACTACATTTTGCGCAACAGTATGAATGTATATTTTTAGTATGCTCGTTAGAAGTGTATTACCTACCATTTACAACAAAAATCTTTTTTGTTGCAATTAGTTCCACCTCTAACGCTATTTCTACTGTACTAATTAGCTAGTCGTTTCCCTCGCTTCCCTCTCATCATCCATTGTCACCATCCAGGTGTGCTGCAATCATCAGGCACGAGAGATAGGCCTACGAGTTGCTTTCAATCTTCAACCCTGACTCTTCCATGTAATGTCAGCTGGAAGCAACAACCAACCATGGATTCTGGGGGGGGGGAGAGGGGACTGCGACGGTCCGCATAGGTATCAGCCTATAAATGAAATGTTTTAATCATATTATTTCGATTCTAATTATATCCAGTGCCAAAATTATGTTTTTTTTCCTTTCTTTTTTTACATCCGGGTCAAACATAAATTCCTCCCCCCCCCCCACCAGTCATTTGCAAAAAAATTTAAAGAGAGATTTTCAGTCCATTCCCTTAATTTTTATTTTAAATATAGAATAAATGTTAGGATTGTTTTATACATTATTAGATTTTTTTCCCCACACAACAACAGTTATGACACAGTTACGAACTCATTTGTAAACGCAAAAGCACGACACTTCCAGGCTTGCTTTTGGAAGAGTTTTGAAATCGAATGTTGATTTCTCTTTTTCGACAAATGAATTACTTACGGAATTATAAGAGATTGTTGTCACGTGACGACATGTTTTTCTCCTTTAACACGCTGCCGCGTATACGGAAGCTCAGTTTAAAACGCCAACTGTGAAAGAATTTTCTAAAATGTCTTATGCCTTCAACAGAAAAGAGGGGGAGGCACCAGTTTCAGAATAAGAACACATGCCAATTTCGTGCGTTTCTAAACAAAAGTGAATTCGAAAATTTGTCAGAAATAACGACCGTATTTAGTACCAGAATTTAATGAAAGCATATTAATGATACAAAATAATTGTTTTCAAATAAATTTAGCAATCAGGATATCAATAATTAATAAAATATTTGTGAGAATTATCAGCCTCGACTAGCAAGTTTCTATGCCCAGGACACTTTGAATTTTTTATGACCACTTAGATTGATTTAATTAATGATACTATCATAAAATTCCGAAAATAACCTCCCCCCCCCCCCCCAATTTTCAACAAATTTCATTTTTCTAAAAAAATTCTGTTTATAAGTTCTCACCACCCTTTTTTCTCTATGCCCTTAAACAGTTTTCTCTGCTTTCTGATTTGTTTTATTGATAGCCAGATTTAAAAAATATGCAAAGCAGAGTTATAAAAAATATATAATTTGATTAAAATATTGAAAATTTTATTAACCACACGAAAAAAAAATGTTGGTGTTATTACATACTGGTAAGTGCAGTTTAAAAATTAAATTTGATTACTTGGATTTTCAGTTAAGTCAAAGGATTTTATGCATTATGAATATTATTGAAATTGCATTTTTAGCAGTTCTCCATAGGGTGTGTATAATGTAATTGCTTCCTCTTCGCTGTGTGATGTTGAGAACATAATTTCTTATACTGTGTCTACAGAAAGTTTGAAAATAAAATCCCAAAAACAAGGAAATCTACCGTCTTTACATTGGCGATTGGTCGCCAATATAGCACTCCTTCTCAACTTAATTTATGGCTTTTGGCTGGATGTCTTTGGCTGGACGCTCAATGAACGAAGCCTTAGGCCGCAAACCTATCGAGAGCCGACTCAAAGGAGGGGGAAAGTCATGTCGACGGCTATTACCCACCTCCAGCATCACCGGTTAATTAGCCACCTCTTTCTCCAACGGACACCGCATGGAGGTTGTGATTTGTCCGCTTACCTGCCCCCGTCGGGTCGAAGCACAGCTCGCAATTCTGGGCTACTGGTCATCTTCCCAACTTAAGGGGCCGAATCAGGACCACCCGGACGGGTGACCGGTTTATAGAAAGCAGTAATAGAGAGTGTCAAACAAAAGCAATTTTTGAGAAGAAATGAATTCAGAATTTTGAAAATACCAGGACATTGCCTGAGTTCTATAGAACTGTGGCTGTGAAAAATGTAGTTGCTAATTTTTGTAAAACGAGAAAATTTCTTGACTCATTTTTTTCTAAAAAGAAAAAAGCCTTGCTTTAACATTTTTTTTATTGTTAAACTAGTCTTAATTAATCAATTGTTCAATCAAATTAAAAAAAATCTTTAAGCCTCTACTTTACTTTCATATACCAGAACAATAATCAAATGACTATAAAGTTAAGTTAAACATACAAAAATATATATATATTTAAATAACTTCTGACATTTAGCAAGATATTAGGTATAAAAGTGAATAAGAAAAAGCTAAATTCTCCAAATCTGTTATATAAATCAAAATGCTTTTGTAAAATATCATTTTTATTTTAAATAATTTCTTATAAATTAGTAGACATTATTGTTTAAATAATTTGTTGGTTCTTATCCTAAATAATTCATAATAATGTTTATTTAATTAGATAGTTCACCTATTTATTATCCTATTTATTATATATATATATGATATCTGGTGGTAATTTAGTGTGGTGATTTATAAAGATTTTAGGATAATCGTTGTAAGTGATATATTATATATTTCTTAATGGTTTTTTATTTACATTTTACATATTTCCAATTTTAAATTTTTCCAATTGTTGTCTGGTAATAATTCAGTATACTTGGCTGATTCTACTGTTCTTAGCATCATGCCAGTAGAATTATGAAATACTGAATTATTTTTAAAACACATGTGGGTGCAGCCAAGCTGACGAGTACATCCACATATGTTTTTTCATATCCAATTCTTGATTGGTTCTCTTGTGGTCCAGTTTTTCCACTGAATAATGTTCATAATTAATTTATTAATCCATTTGTGTTTACTTAATAGCAACTCCAATTTATAATTTTTTTTCCCTTTCTCTCTCTTTCTTTTTAATTGTTCTTCAGGTATGAGTAAATTTGGCTAATTACCATTGAAGCACATGCTAAGGTAATTTTATGATTGCACAAGTTAATTATTAGCTATGTGGTATTCTGATTACACAATATCATTAATTATCTCTTTGAAGATTTTAGTAGAATGATATTAGAACTTGATATGTTTTTGAAATTCATAGATATTATAATTATATATATATATATATATATAGAGAGAGAGAGAGAGAGAGAGAGAGAGATATATTCGTATAAAAATGAAGGATGAACAATTCCATCAGTAGATTAAAAAAAAAAAGGAAAGAGAAGCATAGTCTTAATACATAAACAAGTTATGCATTTATTCCAAAAATAAAGTTAAATTTAAAAATTCAAAAGTATGATTTTCCTCTTTGAAAGTGCAAGTACAGTAATCATGAAAATCTTTCATATAGCTCAAAAAAGGAACAAATTATTATAAATATTTACTTACAGGCTTTTAATGACGTTATTAGTAACAGAACACAATTGTTATCACAATATATATTTTTTATTTGATTCATAACTACACACTTTGAATTTTTCTTTTTGTTTAATAACACATGCTGGCAGTTGGTAGTTGTGATTCCAGATATAACGTTAAGGCTTCGGGGTAAGTTCTTCGGTTGTAATTAATGGCCACTATTATAGAGTCTTTCATAATTGAAAATTTTTTTTTTTAATCCATATAAGATTTCTTACTGAAACACTGTTCTGCACCATCTGGAATTATAAGACCTGAACTTTTTGCAATTTCCATGCATGTATCTTGACCTCGTTAAATTTTCTCACTGCATGTGTTCTTCTAACTGACAGAGGTTTCTTAAACTGACAAGGGGTCCAGCTACTACAGACCCTAATAGCCCACGATTTGGATACATTTTATTTAAATAAAAACTACTTTAAAGAGAATTTTACATAAAAATTAAAAATAAACCTAACCTTATTGTGATATATGCGCTTGATAATGTTTTAGGTAAAAGCCAGAAATAATCTCCTAAGATATTTTATTTATGGGCATGTGCTCAAATTCAATGGAATACTGAAATTTGAGAAGTAACCAGTCGTGTTTGAAGGTAATGTTGATTTTTATATTGAAACAAAGGTTTTCTATTATGGACTAAGAACTGTCTGTTATAAAGGTTGTATTTGAATGCTATGATATTATTAATGATTATTTGATATTCAATGACATTCAATGACACTTATATATGATCATGAGGTTTTATCTTAAATGCAGGATAATGCATTTTCACGGAAGTTAAAATTTCACTGTAACAAAGTCTTACTGAAGTAATACTTTCATTGCAGATGAAGTTCAGCGTTAGATTCTTGCATGAAAATGTTTGATCAAGTTTCTGGTTAGTTCGATCTCGGAACACATTTTATTATTCTGAACTATAGTTATACAGCTTGGAAACAGAATCGCCTGAAATGCTTCCCTCTCATCATTTTGTCTTTGCACAAAACATTGTTAAGTAATTATTATCAGTCGCACTGTCCATCAAAAACTTATTAACGTATTAACTTCTAGATATGCCAGTATTTGTCTAAATATTGATTAAATTTTTAAGATATTTTTATAACTTTCTATTCACATTAATTATGCAACGTAAATTGGAGATTATATTAACAAAATTGTAAACAACATTTGAAATGACTTTTCAAAAATGCTAATAAACTGTATCAAGTAAATTCGTATATAGATTCTGCGCAATGTATATAGTGCACAGTTCTGTCTAATCTCAAAATTTTAAAGAAAAACCAAATGTCTGTACTCTTAAAATTCTAATGTGGTAGACTGGGAATTATTAAATGGTTACTATTTAAATTAGATAAAACCTTAAAAATTGTCTTCGAATGAATATTAATGGTATAGAATTGAGACTGAACAGTTAACGCCTCCGTTCAAGATTAATTTTCAGAGAGATTAAATACATGACGAAATTTGCTTACTCGCAAGTTGTTTCTTCCCAATGTTACTATTATAAAGATAAACAAAAATCACTGATTAAATGATTTCATAAAGAATTCTTCATACATGTTAAAACACATTGATAAAATAGGTGCTTCTAAATTGAAAAAAAATTCAAACAAATATAAAAGATGTTTTAGAAGCAGTGTTATAAAACATGTTGATAATTGATTCCCCGTCTCGACATTCTTATTGCGTAAAAATACTTTTATAGCGTCATCTCAGTAAAAGTATAAAACTGTAGTCATAGCACGGACTTCGTCATCACATGTGAAGCGTTTGGTGGCAAATATCATGGCAAACATTCTCTCGAAAATTCTAGAACAAGATTTTCTAATAAGTCAGTTACCCCGAAAGCTCCAAAATAAAACCTTGGATATCGTCAACAGACTTTCACGCCAAGACAGACTTTTACTTTATTCCCTTATTCCAAATTATTTTAGAAACCTTTACAAAACTAGAATTCTAAAAACTTCCATTCTTTTCTAAACTAAATCTTTCGCCCCAAATTATTATCGCTTCAAATGCAAAACCACCTAAAAAATAATAATTTCTGTTCAATTGTTTTTTTTCATTTTACAGCTACACGTCATTTAAAATAAATATACGACTCTAACTCACTCTCAACACTATCGCCTTTAAACAAAAAGAAAAGAAAAGTATTACGTTCTATTTTTATCTCTAGAATGTAACAGTCAGAATTAAAAATTTCATTAAAAATTCTATTATAACATTAATTTTTTTAGTCAATAAAACAGCCCAAAATCATGCTGTTAGTTAATAAAGGATATAAGAGATTGCGACCATATGTAAATTTCAACACATGACCATCAATTTATGAGAGAAATAGCTTCTAATCTAAGTTTTATCTATTTTATTTAATTACATATGTTAATATATATAGAAAAAATCATTACACAATATTTTGAAATTTATATGCATATATTTTTTATATGTGTTGGTTCATCTAGTTTAGTTTTCATTTTTTGCGTCATAACATACGAAGTAAATATTTTATGCGCTACTCTCTTGTTCTAACATAAAATGTTAATTTGCATAATTTATACAAGCATTGATTTAAACGCAATGCTAAATTAATCCCATCTTAATGCCATGATTGTAATTTTGGCCATTGTTTGTTACCACACTTTAGCTTTAGATTTGCACATTAAATCTCTGAGCTGCTATCACACGGACTACTATACGATATGAAGTATATGTTATTGCCTCTCGCTTTCTTGGAGTTATACTTTCACGCCGCTGCAACTAGGGTTATTTTCAATACTGAAAGTTATCTGCAAATGTAAAGAGAGGACGTAAATTTTGGCGAGTAATTGCAGCTAGGTGTTTTAATATTTAGTGTAGAGCTCGATTGATAAACAGTAAGCATTATCGCGTGCTAAAATTTTATATATTGCAATTTCTTTGGTTTCCGTTCTTATATTAATATATATATAATATATAAACTTAATATAAAATTTAACCATTGAAACATATGAAATTGGCCATACACAATGAAATCACAATACCATATAGCAGAGTCAAATTACAGATTAAATTATGTAGTAATAATAAATGAAATATTATTAATTCAAATGAAAAAAAAAAAAAAAAAGAGTATATAAACACAAATTAAAACTTATAATGTAATTCACTTTTTCAAGGGCAGGAAATTTACAACTATAAGCAAAGAACGATTGTTTTCTGTAGATAACATCAGCTTAATGTCAAAAATCATGTTACCTCGCTGCCCGAACAATCGTTGAAACAAGATTGAAAAACAATAAAACCTTTAAAAATGGAATATTATAAATCATACAAAAAATTTGAATAAAAGGGAAAAAGAAAAAAAAGTTTTATATTACTTACATTAAATATTTACCTATATTTTTTAGCATTAATCCTCTAGCACATGTTCAAAAAATGTATCTAACGAAAAAGGTTAATTTAACCGTTAAGAAGTATATCTTTCAAATCATAAATTGTAACCAATAGTTGCAGTTATTATAATTTAACTACAGAGATTACAACATTTTTTAAGATAAAAAGGTAAAAAATAAAATAAATAAATAAAATAAAAACTATTTATTTAATTACTATAATTTTAATTAAATTAAATTAATATATATATTATATTACTGGATAATTTAAAATTATATCATAAAGAATACCACTCGTTTTTTATAAATTCCATCTAGTATAATATTTAAAACTACGTATAAATTACTTATTGGCTGCTGCCATTTAGTGTAAATATTAAACTATATATTTTTAGTTCTAGATAAATTTTAAAAGTTAACATTAATGATCCACATAAAGAATAAGTGTTTCTGGTATAAGATATTTTTTATGATAATTTATTGTTTACATAAGACAATATCTATTTATAATAATTTTCTTAAAATTATAATTATTGTAAAGTATTGAATGCCATTTTAACAATCCCATTTATTGTTTAACTTAATTAATCTAAAACAATTATTTAGAATTCGAATGATATTTTCATTTTATAAAGCACTAGCAAGCTACGCCCGCTACGCTGGTCAATTTCTCTTAACGAACCTTTAATCAAACAAAATATTGACATTTCATAATTCACTTTTATATTTTAACAGAATAATAAGGATACTATAATTTGTGACTCGTGCTATAGTCAATATACACGTCAGGACACGTCGCCCTTATCATTATCTTTTTACGCGTGAAGGTTTCGCTATGGTACTCTATTGTGAAATTTGGTAATTTTAGAAATTCAATAGTTGAAAAATCGCAGAATCATTAGATCATTTTTCTTTGGAAATTGTTCTTAGAGCGCATTTAGATCTTATAAATAACAATCATGCCGAACTTGAAGTTTCTAGCTCCTTCAGCATCGCAAAAATCGCAATTTTAGAACGTTTTTCGCTTCTGCACCCCCCTCGGAGTAGTGGCACCGACATAAAATATAGCCTATGTTGGAGCAGGGATTGTCACCATCCATTTGCCACCATCACTTTTGAAATCGCTTTAGTAGTTCCAGACATTCCATACAAATTGTAATTTAGAATGTTTTTAGAAAATTTTTTGCTTATTTCAGCCTTTTAAATTTCGAATTTTTTTAGATTTTGTTCTTATAGAGCATTTAAATCTTGTAAGTAACGACCATACAAAATGTCAAGTTCCTAACTCCTTCATTATTGAAAATATCATAATTTTGGAACGTTTTTCGCTCCTGCACCCTCTGCGGGCAGTGGCACCGACAAAAAATTTAGCATATGTTGGAGCAGGGACTGTCACCATCCATTTGCCACCATCACTTTTGAAATCGGTTCTGTAGTTTCAGAGATTACCCCCTACAAACAAACAAACAAACAAACAATCTTTACTACTTTATATATTAGTATAGATAAGGGGGAATTAGCCCCTTGTTCCCCCCCTTTATACTTAACCAATCAATCTCGAAAACTAATCAGAGATGCGCCTTAACACAGTGAACCTATAAATAAAATTTGAAGGAAATGGGCTAATTCTGCATGAAAAACCCATTTACATAAATTAAGGGGGGTATTAGCCCCCCGTTCCCCCCCTTTATACTTAATCAATCAATCCCGAAAACTAATCAGGGAAGCGTCTTAACCCAATGAATCTATAAACAAATTTTGAAGCAAATAGAATAATTCTGCATGAAAAACCCATTTATATAAATTAAGGGGGGGATTATCCCCCCGTTCCCCCCCTTTATACTTAACCAATCAATCCCGAAAACTAATCAGGGAAGCGCCTTAACACAGTGAACCTATAAACAAAATTTTAAGGAAAACGGAATAATTCTGCATGAAAAACCCATTTATATAAATTAAGGGGGGATTAGCCCCCCGATCCCCCCCCCCTTTATACTTAACTAATCAATCCCGAAAACTAATCAGGGAAGCGCCTTAACTCAGTGAACCTATAAACAAAATTTGAAGGAAAACGGAATAATTCTGCATGAAAAACCCATTTATATAAATTAAGGGGGGGATTAGCCCATCGTTCCCCCCTTTATACTTAACCAATCAATCCCGAAAAGTAATCAGGGAAGCGTCTTAACCCAATGAACCTATAAACAAAATTTGAAGGAAAACGGAATAATTCTGCATGAAAAACCAATTTATATAAATTAAGGGGGGGGGCATTAGCCCCTCGATCCCCCCCCCCTTTATATTAACTAATCAATCTCGAAAACTAATCAGGGAAGCGCCTTAACACAGTGAACCTATAAACAAAATTTGAAGGAAAACGGAATAATTCTGCATGAAAAACCCATTTATATAAATTAAGGGGGGGGGAATTAGCCCCTTGTCCCCCCCCCCTTTATACTTAACCAATCAATCCCAAAAAGTAATCAGGGAAGCGTCTTAACCCAATGAACCTATAAACAAAATTTGAAGGAAAACGGAATAATTCTGCATGAAAAACCTATTTATATAAATTAAGGGGGGGGATTATCCCCCCCGATCCCCCCCCCCTTTATACTTAACTAATCAAACCCGTAAACTAATCAGGGAAGCGCCTTAACTCAGTGAACCTATAAACAAAATTTGAAGGGAAACGGAATAATTCTGCATGAAAAACCCATTTATATAAATTAAGGGGGGGGGAATTGGACCCTTGTTCCCCCCCTTTATACTTGACCAATCAATCCCGAAAACTAATCAGGGAAGCGCCTTAACTCAGTGAACCTATAAACAAAATTTGAAGGAAAACGGAATAATTCTGCATGAAAAACCCATTTATATAAATTAAGGGGGGGGGGGGAATTAGCCCCTTGTTCCCCCCCTTTTATACTTAACCAATCAATCCCGAAAACTAATCAGGGAAGCGCCTTAACACAGTGAACCTATAAACAAAATTTGAAGGAAAACGGATATTTCTATGAAGAGTTATCGCATTACGTACGTACATACATACATACAGAACCGGCTGCCAAGCTCTCAGGGCTTGACAGCCAGTGTGATAACTGAAAAATCGCAATTTTAGAACGTTTTTTGCTCCTGCACCCCCTGGGGTTAGTGGCACCGACATAAAATATAGCCTATGTTGGAGCAGGGGTTGTCACCATCAATTTGCCACCATCACTTTTGAAATCGGTTCGGTAGTTCCAGAGATTACCCCCTACAAACAAACAAACAAGATTTACTCCTTTATAATATTAGTATAGATTAGTAGCATACTTAAAAATAGCATATACATATATATATAATGTAAAATTGAAATTCGCAATAGAATTTACATATAAGTCCCCCGCTTTTGCAGTGTTTTCTTTCTTGATTTTGATGATTTAAATCATTTTTCGAAAGTTTAAAGCAGTTTGATATTTTTTGTTTCAAAAACACAATCCTTATTTTTATATATGTTGTGTACAGTCCTGGGGGAAAAGAACCCTCCTCTACTAACTCTGCCGAAAATCAATGTATATAAATGTCACATGTACCAATCCATTAGTAATAACATCTAATAATAATGCTGTACATAAATTTTGCTAGGTTGGGGGGGGGGAAGTTACGTATAGTAATTGTAACATATTCTAAAACTTTTAGTACTAACCCCTAATTTCGACATCATATTTAGATTTTTCGGTAAATTTTACCTTCGTGTATCAAACTGAAATTCACTCGGTAAAGAAGTTTAAAAATTATGAAGGTTTTATGTTTGCACCTCCTAATGTTAACTTAATGTTCGATCGTCGCAAAACAGATTACAAGACAAGTGCTTTTTTAAGCATAACTTAAAAACTATTTCGAGGAATAAACTTTAATTTTGGGTTCGCATATTTGAAAATTCTAGAAATCTATTTCTGTTAGGAAAGTTTTACCTTACAATTCATTTTAATTTTTAAATATATATAAATTTAAAATAATATGAGATGGATTGATTTCTAGAAGTTTAAAATGTGTCAAATGTATTACCTTTCCCTATTAATTTACAACATTAAAAGTAATACATAAGAAACTTCCCTTTTCTTTGAACAGTGATAAAAGTATTTGAATTTAATTTTAAAGCAAGAAAAGAAAAATATATAGAGGAAAGGTGTAAATATGGGCACCCTCTTTTGTTTTTGTCTGAAAGGATTTTCTTTTTGAAAAATTTTAGATTTTTGACCTTCATTCACAATTATAATAAGTTTACTAAATGAGAGGAGGCAAAACAATGATTAATATTAAATATTTCAATTCAAAAACGACGATTTACAAAAAGCTTTTAAAAAAGCACCAGAAAAAATGGGGTGCAAATATGGCCAAAATCACAAAAAATAGTTTAAAATGTTTTAAAACGGGATAAAACAATAAAAAATTCTAGAGAATTTATTTATTATAGATAAAAATTAGTTACAGAAATCGCAAACATAACTGGCTCTTTCAGCCCCGGCACAATCTAAGTGCGCCCACATTTGGCACATATCACATTTAACCCAAGCTTCTTCGCGAGTGTCTTCAGAGAACTTTCCATCACAAACGATGCAAGTTGCATCACTCGAGTCTGGTTTATCCCCATTGTTGATATCCAGGTTGATAACATCATCGCTGTCCACAGAGGGAGGATCACAGTAATCTGATGAGTCTGAGGATGAATCGTATCGTTTCGTATGTCGAATTTTCCTTTTTTTTAAGGCCTTTGGTCTTCCCACCCCTGTCCCCTGGCATTACGCCATTATGTTAGATTACGTGCATTACCAGATATATTATAAAAAAAAAACTAACTAATGCTTTGAGTATTTAAAGATAATAAAGTTATTATTATCTACATCTAAGGTAATTTTAAAGTTCTCTTATCTTAAAGCATTTGTTAGGTTTATTTTATAATATATTTGGTAATGTGTATAATGTAGGTAATTGCTGTTTCATGTAAAAAATTGAAACAATTTATTCTGTTTAAGAGAAAAGGTTATGTAATTATGAGCCGCCTTTAAATGGGGGCCCATATTTACACCAACTCCACCTAAGAAAGATGGCCACTTTCACATGAAATCTAAAAGTAGCTTAGGATCTCTGCTTCCCTAATATCACTGTGGAATTATTTTAAACTAACCATAATAACAGGAAAAGAAAATTATTTCAGATAGCTGTCAAAAGTTTGCAGTCCAGAACATAGACCAATTTTCAAAATAACTCACTCTGCATCCACAATACTTGAATGAATGGTTCCAACTGCTCTCTGCTATCTCATATCAACAAATGGCGTCATCGACAGTCCTGGCCGCCCGTCTTCAGCACCTCCTATAGCCACTTGGAGAGGGGTGCCCATATTTACACCTGCACCCATTTTTACACCTATATTTACTATATTAAAATGTTAAACCATAAAGATAAGATTTTCAGTCAAAATAGCTCAAAGCTTAAATACATAGAAGTAGACGAAGCTGTCAAAAAAATCTTCTTGTGTCCCCTTCATGTCCAAATATGGTTTTTTTTAAGGGAAGCAAAATATTTTAACTGGAGGGGGTGGGGGGAGTTATACGCGTAATTGCGTAATTTATTATAATACAAAGTAAAAAAAGGGCACAATTTGCTTAACAAATTGAAAAACATATAAACGTTTTAAATTTATACACCGCTAGGAGGGGGAAGACAAAATTTTAGGGTGATTGAAACTCAATAATTAAAAAGGAAAAATACACTGAAAAGCAGATTCTCACCCCTGGGTCTGAGAGCCCTTAACCCTCAACTGCTGTGACAAAAATTGTTGCATAACTACTGTGAATGGTCTATGCGATCGCTTTATTGAAAGATGAATACAAGTCTCGATTAACTCATAGGATAGTGTTATACAGGACTATTATAATTAAAATTTACCATTCAACCGATTCTAGCAGTAGTTTGAAAGCTCCAAACGAAACAAAATGTTACTAGTATCTATAGTTAAACTAGAATTTTTTAGTGAATAGTTGTTTTTCTGAAAGGTTAATAAATCATGTTTAACTTTTAACTGCTGTTAGCTGTCTCCCAGACCACTGCTATTTTCAGTTTTCGCAGTTTAACTTATAATTTTAAGTCTAATTACAGACACAGGGAATTTTTGTTTAATTTGGAGTCCATGCACTATCGCTATAAACTTCTGAAAAGGTTAATTTTGATTATAAAATTCTTGTACATAATGTTTAGTACAGAAACAGTATCTTTTGAGTTAATTTTGCCTTTTATTCATATTTCAATTAAACTGTTTCATAGACCGCTCGAAGTAGTTATGCAACAATTTATGCGACAGTAGTTAATATAATATTGAAATAGAAATAGTTGAACTTGTGTAAAAATCTTAATGAAGAAATTTTCGTAAGATGAGATCATTAGATGTATATTTCTTTCATACGGTTTTACAGCATCTTAATTTAAATATGCTGAGGAAGTTTAATTCTAGATTCAAGTGTGACACACAGGTTTAATTATGGCTTTAATTGTTGTGTGAGTAAAAAAAGTTTGAGAAATACTACCTTAAACAAAGAATCTTATTTTTTTTTTCTTTAGTATCATAAGCACGGGCCGCAATACACCGGATATTTGTTTTTCAAAATCTTATAATTACAAAAAGTATATGTATATTAAGTATATTTATTTTAAAATATATTACGGATTATAAAGATTGTTTCAAAAGAAACTTATTAAAAAGGGAAAATATTATAATTATTACTATAAATAGCTGCTAAATTAAATATTTATTTATTACATTTTATTTTTCTAAAAGTATAAGCATTTTCTGTCCCCCCCCCTCCACCCCCTCTCCTACAAAATTTTAGACTCAGAACACTGCATGCTAAAAGGAGGCTAGAATAATTTGTATTGCAATAAAATACCTTTGTTACATGTTTGCTACATTTTTATCTTTGGCGACATAACTTGGTAACAAGTGCTAAATAAAGCCAAATACAGTTGCAGAAAGTAGTTAAACAAATAAAGTTTAAAAAATAAATAAGCGACTACGACAGTGAAATTAAAGCATAACAAATAATGTAAGGAATTGAAAATAAAATAAACGCAATAAATAACTTTAAATTAGTAAATAAAGTTCTTATCGGTAGAGGAAAATAGCAAACTCCGAACGGACAATCGCCGCATACGCAATTCTTTAATTTCAAAATAACTGCACATTTTTAAAGTTCTTTTCGTGTTTAATTGGTCCCTGTGTTACCAAAGATATTACTTTTTTCTTAATTCTCCTGTATTTTCGGTTTCAATATCTGCGACCACGCTAAACATAACATGTTCACTCACTGACGGTAGCCATCTTGGAATTTTTAGAAAGCTCTGATTTCGAGCTGATATGTATCGTAGGGGATACAAACAGCGGTAAGTTAGCGCTTGACGAAGTTACGAGAGGCAATCGATCACACGGAACGTTTTCGAGAGTTTTCCTCTTGAAAAACGTGTTTCGGAGGAAATATTTGATATTGACTATTATATGAGAGTACGTGTGATAACAGCTTTAGAATCTCAATCAACCTTGAAAGTTGAAATTTGAAAGACTGATGTTTAAACAATATTTCTGCTATATTGTAAAATAATTATTTGAAGGCAGGAAATATTTTTACAAATATTACTAACTAGCATAACATTTTATTTTAGATATTTATTATGCAAAATATTAAATAAAATTTTAGAAAACAATTATATAATTTAGACATAACAGTTTGTAGTAATGTGTCATAACATTTATTCAACAATAATTACATCTATTTCACAAAATGCTTTTTTTTTCCTTTCTTTCTTTTTTGATCTGACCTGCTATACACAAAGACTGATTAAAATTAGCTCTGGAACTTGTTTTTTGGGTCTTATTTTATTATTTTATTTCAGTGCCTCCCTCTTTCATAAAGTTGAAAATAGTAATTAAATCAAGATGATGTATGTATTGTAAATGACATTTCTTGGAAGGCCCATCCGTACGATTTACTTTCTAGAAAATTTGAAACTTCAAATTTACTTGGGGATGTTACTTCTTCACCTTGGACATAACATATGACATTTAAAAGAAAACAAGCCTATTCATCTTAGTCATTCAATTTGGCGTAATATTTTAAAGTAAAAAAAAAAATCTCTCTCTTAAAATCTTTTATGTGAGTTTTTCGTAAATATGTCTTATTATATTTCCTTGTTGTAGAGAAGGACGTTTTACTACATTTGGCACCTGCCTACAACAAGGTCGTGACAAATTATGACTGTCAATGTTCAGCAAAAAAAATATGCTTGATGCCCCCTGTCATTTCTGAAAGCTTTTAGTGAAAAGAAGGAAATTTGGTAAATAGCGTACGATTCTTTGGAGAAATAAAAACATTTAACTTATACATCTCCAGTAATTAAGCTTTAAATAATACTATTAAGGGTAATTATGTTTGAAGTTAAGGAAAACGCAATTAATTTTTTTTTTTTAACTGATTGAAAATTTACAAGCTTAGTAGTTAATTAAAATTTTTATTGCCAGGAAAACTACTATCTTTAGATAAAAGCTTTAAGTAAAATCTTTGAGAACATAATTTCTTCCTCATTTATCATTTTAAATATTTCTCACATAAATAAAATTAATTTAAAAATAAGTTTTAACTGAGAGGTTTTTTATGGTTTACTTTGACTATAGAAAGACGTATGCTCTATGCGCAGCTAAAAGTTGTGATATATTTCATTTGAGTAGAAAAGGTTGACTTTTTTTTTAAATCTTTTAGTCTTATAATAGCCATTTATCTACAATTGTTACTACTAAAATTGCCTGTGATTAAATCAGGTTTGGAGATCTTCTGCAGGACAAATCAAGTGAAAAAAAATATTCTGAAATATAGAAATTTGAAATTTTTAGTGAGTTTGAATTGTTTAAATTTGAAGCTGGATACATATTGTGGTGCAACAAATGGGCGAGTAAATTCATTCGATGTGTTGGAGTCCAAATATTAAATATTTACCTGAAATTTTAAATCTTCTCGTTACATTAAGTTTAGTCAAAAGAACATTTTCCGACTTAAAAGGAATATGGACCAGTAAATCTATTCGATGTGTTGGAGTCCAGTTATTAAATCTTTACCTAAAATTTTAAACCTTCTCGTTACATTAAGTTTAGTCAAAAGAACATTTCCCGGCTTAAAAAGAATATGGACCAGTAAATCTATTCGATGTGTTGCAGTCCAGTTATTAAATATTTACCTGAAATTTTAAACCTTCTCGTTACATTACGTTTAGTCAAAAGAAAATTTTCTAGCTTAAAAAGAATAAAGATTTATGAAAATAAACGTAATAGGAATTTAATTAATTGAAAATTGGTTGCAGTTGAAATGAAATTAGATGTTTTGGAGAATAATTCATATTTGCATAAAATAATCTGCCGATATATGCAACTTTTGTATTTCTCTGATTCATTATCTATTTTGCAATATAAAGTATATTAATTAATTTTGATTTTTTTTTTCATTTAAATTTAATTAAATGTACTTTTCTTATCATCAAATCATTGTACAAATATTTCAACTTTTCATACTCTGTAATAAAGTTTTTATATTAATTAATATGGTGAATATAATTAATATGCACAAAATATCCCACAAGTGTTTACTAAAAAAATAAAATCAGATCAGAATGTACCTGACCGCTTTGTGAAATAAGTGATATATGAAATTTACATGTGCACAATTTATAAAAACTGCAAATTTAAAGTTTTCGTTTTAAATATGTGGCCTACGCTGTACTCTTCATTTATATTATTATTATTATTATTATTATTATTATTATTATTATTTTGTCAATAAACAGAAAAATATTACAGGACGACCGCGAAGAGGGAATTCCCGCAATGTAAAACAGGGCAACACACTATCAATAACTTTTTCCATGTGATTTGATGGAATTTCTGTGAAACTGTGTACTTTCTGTGTAATTAGAAGAATTCTGGAAAAAATTTAGCTTACAATAAAATATTTTCCGCGTTTAGAACAAAAATGGGCAAATGAGAAATTCCGTACAGAGCTTGGTTGGTTGATTGAATGGGATTTAATGGCGCCAAGAAAAAGTGAAAGAAGACCAGAAGATTATATTCAAAATATTATCCAAAACCTTGTTAAAAAAACTTAATAAATAAAACACACAGTCTAGTGAAAAAAGTGATGAGATGATATATGTAATTAAAATCATTTAATGACATCATAATGATGTTGAAAAAGCATAAAGATGGTTGGTTGGTTGAATAAGGTTTAATGGCAAAAGATCCCATTGGGGACAAGCTGCGCCAAAGTAAAGGTTAAGAAAAAATATATTGAAAAATCCACAACAAAAACCAAAAAGGAAACAAAACTTAATGAGAAAAACATCTGGATGTTGTCCGTACAGAGGATGGATAAACTGTTGGTTCTGGCAAAACGATTGGAGAAAATCCCGTGCAATTATAAAAAAAAAAATAGCTTACAAGTTTAGATTAGAGAATTTCCTGTGATTTGAGAGAAAATAGGCAATTCAAAACGGAAAATATTTGATACTAATAAATTGTAATATATACGTCAATTGACAGATTTAATTAGCGTGCACCTCTATATATGTTCTTACATTTTAGAAATTCTTATTCAATTTGAAAAGTCATTATAATATTTTTGACAAAACTATCTAATTTAAGAAATAAGAGTAACAAATGTTAAAGAATAAACAATAGTTTATGTAGTGCTTATATATATAAAATTTTTATGCGCCTTTTTCTTTATATTAGGCATTACGATAGATGGAGTCAGTTTCTACGTGTTTGATGAATCATGATTTCTGCATCGTAGAAAATATTTTAAGTACGAATGTTTTACGTCAAAAATTCTCCTTGTATAGAACCTCTCTTTTACTTACCCATCATACGTAGTATAATATCTTGTAATCGTTTTGAAAATCGAAAAAAAAATTTGACGGATTTACACGTTTCAGACACTGGAGATTCCGAAAAACATATTTTTAGGAAAAAAATTGCCGTCCGTCTGTTTGTGTGTCTGTATACGCTCTATCTCCCGAAAAAAATGAGATAGAGACTTGAAATTTGGTATGTACTTTTAGTATGTAATAATGGGAAGAAACTTGTTGAATTTCAGTAACCTCGATTATCCGGAACTATTTTTTTCGGACTCTCGAAATATTCGTTCTGATAAAAGGTATACAAAAATTTTCGAAATTGTTTATTTTAACGAGTGAATATAAAAGACAATAAAAAAACATACATTTTGCATAAAGAATGAAGTCGATCGGATAATGAGTTACTGAGATATTTGTAATTATATTTCCCACACACTTCGATTTTTTTATGACCCTGTATTTCATTCAAATTTCAATTCAAAGATATATTTTAATTGGAAATGAGACGCTTAATCCGACGCAATAAACTTTAGTTAATATGATTATCATTCTTGGAGTTATAAGGATGTTTCTTTAACGCAATTCGGTAATAGAGGATTTAAAGTTTATGACGTCCTCAAGCCAGGACTTTATTCGAATTGCAATGCATTTTATAAATAGTTTTTAAATGTTTTACTTCCATATTTTATATTATGCATATCATTGATCGGTAAGTATTACGGTGGCCCCCAACAACTAGTACTCTTGCTTCTACATATTTGGTGACTTAAAGCTGGTATTTCTTACAAGTAAATGTACTATAGCCTGTGGTGGCGAATTTCGATTTTTATAGCTCATTCGATTCGTCTCATTGAGCTTAGTAATTTAAACCTCGCATATCGGCTATTGAGTTTTTATAATGACAGGGGGCCGGGTCAAAGTTCAAAATTTCGCTCAGGGAAAAACAGATGCCTTCAAAGAAATAAGTGTGATTTAAGTTTACCAATTATTTTTTACAGTGACATACATTGCCAATAACTACTGTAAGGTTATATTATTGCTGTTATTATAAGAATTTGTAATTGCAGATACAATATTTGTATGCTACTTGACAGGCAGGTGTTTGCAAGTTATGATCAATCACCTCGTCTAGTTTTGTTCATCCTGTCCATACTTTTCCCCGAATTACGAGCAAAAATCTTTGTAACCACACATTGTCGGTATATTTTTGTTTTACGCACTTCTTCGGAATGAACAATGTGATAAAAATTGACTATCATCAATGCATGTCAGTGTAAGTACCATAAATAAATTTAAATCTTACTTATTTCTTTGACGGCAACTGGTTTTCAATGAACGAAATTTTAAACTTTGACCCGGCCTCCTTTCATTATCAAAACTCGATAGCCGATATGCGAGAAAGAAAATTACTTAGCTCGATGAGACGAATTGAATGAACTATAAAAATCGAAATTCGCCGCCACAGGCTATAGTACCTGTACTTGTTAAAGAAATTTTGAAGTATTAACGACTGCCTAAAAAAGTCATGCAAATCCGTGGTAAACGCCATCTAGCGGTAATCCTTTTTCTTCTGCTTTTTAGGGTTTCGTACTTAAAAAGAAAAACGGAACCATTATAAGATCACTCCTATATCTGTCTGTCCGTCTGCCACAGCCGTTTATCTCGAAAACTATAGAATATGGAAAATTAAAACTTTGCACAGTTATAAAGGTTATTAACACACATATTACTTACCCATCATACGTAGTATAGGGTAAGTCTTGTAATCGTTTTGAAAATCGAAAAAAAAATTTTGACGGATTTACACGTTTCAGACACTGGAGATTCCGAAAAACATATTTTTAGAAAAAAAAAATTGCCGTCCGTCTGTGTGTCTGTGTGTGTGTCTGTGTGTGTGTCTGTGTGTCTGTGTCTCTGTAAACGCTCTATCTCCCGAAAAAATTGAGATAGAGTCTTGCAATTTGGTATATACTTAGTATGTAATAATGGGAAGAAGCCTATTTCATTTCAATAACCTCGATTAACCGGAACTATTTTTTTCGGACTCTAAAAATAATCGTTCTGATAAAAGGTATATAAAAAATTTTAAAATTGGTTATTTTAAGGAATGAATATAAAAGACAATAAAAAAATATAAATTTTGCATAAAGCCTGAAGTCGATCGGATAATTAGTTGCCGAGATATTTGGAATCCTAATTGCCACACTCTTCGATTTTTCATGAGCCTGTATTTTATCCAAATTTCACTTCAAAGATATATTTTAATTGGAAATTTTACGCTTAATCAGATGCAATAAACCGCTAGTTAATAGGATTATTATTTTTGGAGTTATTAGGATGTTTCTTTCAAGCAATTCAGTAATCGAGCCTTTAAAATTTGTGACGTCATCAAGCCTCGATTTTATTTGAATTGCAATGCATTTTATAAGTAGTTTACACATTTTTTACTTTAATATTTTACATTATGCATATCCATGATGGGTAAGTATTACGGTGGCCCCCAACGACTAGTTTATATATTATTTGACTTTCACAAATACATTTAGAAAAAAAATAGGAAGCTAATTAAGCTAGTTGATTTTTTTTTTTTTTTTTTTTTTTTTTTTTTTTTTTTTTTAATATTGTGTTGGATATTGTTCAAAAGAACTCGTAACACCGAACTCAAAAATATATTTGTTTTAATTTTAGATATTATATTTTCATATCTATATTTAGATATTATCTTTTCAGATATATCCGAATTTATTGCAACTAAAATTATGAAATATTAGAGGTAGTCTGAGTTTATTTAAACTTTGCCGGAAAACTTTAGCGATTATTCCAGGTCACAAAGTGTTTGGGAAAACGGCATTGTTCCGTTACACACAAATTTTACTTTGCGGGCGCTCAGCCTGAGCGGCCAGTTGAGGGACGCGCTAGGTACCTATTGACGCGGAATCATCTAATGATTGTTAATAATGGTTTTAGAAAAAATTGTAGCCGATATATTAATTCGAAACCCATCTAGAAAAACGCGGCATTGACCAAGGCGACGTCGCAACTTAGCGACGTCCTTTCGAAGCGCGCTTGGCATAATGACAAGTTTAAACTTTGAACAAGGTCTTTACTTTTGGTAAGGCGGATCATACTGATAAATAGTCAACGTCTTTCATTCCAAATGAATTCAATTAATGAAGATAATTATTGAAAAATAATTTTTAGAATAATTCCAAGACGTTAAAAGTCAGTTGTTTTGAGACTGCAATCGCTTATTACTCAATATGCAATTCATGTAATTCATTTATAATGAAAAGACTTTTCCATTACATCTAACTTGAATAATCATGCCTGCAAATATCATATTTTATGTTTAAAAATGAGTCTAAAAGTTTCGCGTTGTTGAGCGTTTCCTTTTGAAAATTGTTTTAAAATTGTCTACTGTTACGTCAAATATGATTGACAGGTGACTTTTCGTGAGCAACTCTGTGACTTCTTTCTGAAGCGTGGGTCATCATAAACAGATCTGGATAAGATTTTTTAAAAAGTCATACAGAATAGCAATATTTTTTATTATTTAGGCTTCATATCTCTCTGAACATTCGTAGTAAATCCATCTAAGCTTTGCTAGTTATATATAGCTATACCCAACCCTACGTTGTATAGTTTTTTACATAGTCTTATTATTTTTTTAGCAACGATATTTTGTAAGTTTGCAGTTAATTAATAAATTTACTGTACGGAACCCTTTGTACGCGAATTATATACTCGATTTTGACCGATTATTTTGTCTTCATACCAACTTATAATTGACACAACGCAAACAAGATCGTCAATGAAAACTGATATTGAAAATATGAATATTGCACTAAACGTCTTTAATCGCCTCTCAAGTTGTCAACAAGATATCATATTATAAATATGTTTTGCTTAATTTGCTGACCTTTCAACTGCTACTCAATAATTTCAATTAAATTTGAAAGCCTTCTATAGTACAAAGAAACGTTTCAATTGATGAGAAACAAAATGAACAGTTGCTAGTTCATGTGACGCTTCATATTTTTCAAAACTTTCCTCATAATAGGGAATAATTCAGTCAGATCTTTCGAAATCGAATTAAAAATAATTAAAAGGAAATAATAAAATCTAATTATTGACAAAAGTGTATAATCACGAGGAAATATGTTTCATAAAAATACGGCTTACGAATTATGCAAAAACAGTTTCAAGTACTTATCCCGTACTTTTGTACAACTAATTTGATTAAATTAAAATGTTTTTCATATGTTATTACTAAATGTAAAAAGAAATTTAACCTTTATGACATAAATTATTCCTTAATAAATTCATTTGATGTTATGATTTCAAGGGTAAATGTTAAAGAAATATCGTTTGAATGGCTTATATTTCTGAAATAGACATTACCCGTGAGCAGAACTCACGTGAACTAAACGTGCATTCTGTTCATCGAATCACATGCTATCGTTTAGTTCACGTGAGATTCGAAGAAGAACCAATTCTGTTCATTAACCAAATTAAATTCCTCCCGATAAATAAAAAAAAAAAAAAAAATTGTACCTTGATTGTTGAAATGTGTAAAAAAAAATCTGAAATTTCTTCAAAATAAAAGTTTAAAAATATATAAATAGATTGTGGGTGAAATACCCTTTTTCTGGGTCCTTCTCTTCCCCCTCCCCCACTTTATCTTGAAGAGATCCATCCCGTCAAATGTAAGACATTACACAGTCAGACTGACAGACATTTTTTTCTTTTTTATTATAAAAGTTTTCTCATCTTATTTTATTTAAAAGAATAGAAGAGAATACTGGAAAAAGAGATTTATTCATCAGACAATAGTGTGTTTATATTAAACTTGTTTTCATATTTAATCAAAAAATTTAAATCCAAGATTTTAAAAAATGTCTCAAAAAATGTTAATGACAAAGTAATATTTTTGTGGAAATTTACCCGATTTTAATATTATAAAGTATGTATTAATTTTATAACGCATGTATTTTAAAGTTTATTTTGTTACACTTTTAAACCTATCTTCGATGTTTAACTCAAAATACATCAAAGAACAATATCAGCTTGTTTTCAAACATCGAAATTAACGAAAATTCCTTAAAAATATCACATGTCACTATATTTTACTCATTAGAAATATGTTCAGAGAGTTGCCAAACCTTCGGGTTGTTTTTAATGCCTCTATTTTCAAATACGTTTTTTGGCTTTATATAATACAGAAATTCTGTGATTAAATAAAACGAAAGTTGTCATTCGAAAATATAGTTGTGTACAAAAAGTTGCGGAGTTGACAAATTCGTGTTTAGTTAGAAGTTATATTCTGAAATTCTACGTGTGAAATAATTTTAGCATTATCTTATTATTATTATTATTAATCTGAATTAAATATTTTTGTTATTACAGTCATGTATTATTGTTAAATTTTTAAATTTCTAAAATTCCTTTTTATCATCATTTATTACAAGTCTACTATAAAAGATTCATTCATTTTCAAAAGGCTATATATTCAAAAGTATTACACGCATAACTATGAGTGATATATGAAAATAACCGCAAACTCACGAAGTTTACTGCACACTCTACAACTGTTCTATGTGCTCCCCCTGGATCACACAACGCACGTCCAGGTGGTAGTTGAACTCATTCCACATATTTTGATGCGACATTCTGTCAATGGCCATCACTGCAGAATTGATCAGTTCCTTGAGCCCTTCTACTGTTGTGGGAGTACATAAAAAATACCCTTAATGTGTTTAATACGTTAATGTGCCAAAGGAAAAAGTCACAAAGCGTTAAATAAGGTAACCTGGGAAGGGGGGCAAGAGAACAAAGCGAGACTCCAAAACTTGTTCTGCCACCTGTTGCACACAATACAAACTTAATGAGTTTACGGTTATTTTCATACATCACTCATATTTGTACGTGTAATATTGAATACAGGGCGTTTCGAAAATGAATGAATCTTTTATAGTATCCCTGTATTTGGAAACTTTCGACTGTCAATCAATACATATTACCTCATGATTAAGAACATTAAATATTATCCGTGCTGTAGTTTTATGTATTATGCTAACATTTGACCATGTATTTGTATTTCACAGCAAACTCTCGAAGAAAAGATAGAATTACATATTAAAAAAAAAAAAAAACAGTTACACGTAAGCATCCAACGGTGTTATAATAACTTTTGAAATTTAAATTAATTTTCGATTTTTTGTTTGTTTGTAATTTTTAATAAAAATTATGTAATGATAGCAACTAAATTGCTCCTTTGTTGTAAAGAAAAGGGAAACGAAAATGGAAATAATGAAGTATAGTCTGTTATCCGGACTGGTCAACAAATATCTTTGATTTTGTTTTGTCTATTTAAAATCGATTTAATTCATTTTAGCATACATCATCTTAGAAAAATATAATGTAAAGAATATTCATATTACTTCCTCATTAACTATAATTTTACAAAATGCAGATAGATTTTAACATCATTGGTCAATATTGAATACCACTTTTCGAATTTGTTTAAAATATGAATAACTGAGCTCTGATAAAACATGGAGGTCTTACCTTGAGAGTCTGAAAATGCGCTCAAATTGTATGTTTTTTGTCCAAACTATAGAAACCTACTTTACAACTTGGTGTTACTCACTTTCTTTGAGGAGTTAGACCAGTAAACAAACATTAGCTTGGCGCTAATGACAAGTCCACACTATTAGGTAGCTTTCACTACAAAAAGCTACCTATTGCATCCTTATATATTTTCACAGATCATGACCCAGAGACCCCAAAACCACCATCCGTTTATATGTTGATTTACATATATATATATATATATATCTGACATTTGTCATGCTGTAACTCTCTTATTTATGAACCGATCTGGATGTGACTGAATATGTGTGTAGGAGATACCAAGGTCTCGTCCGAGTTCGTTGGCCAGTCTCATGCACCATCTTGTTTCAAAATGGCGGCCAGTTAAAAAAAATAAAATTTTCAAAAATTCAAAAAAATATATAATAAAATTATAAATTGAAAAAGTTGTTTACGTTAATTGTTAGATCATGACAAGGATTTCGGAGCATTTTTTGTTTTGGTTTCAACTTCAACAAGAACGAAAAATCATGCGTCAAGCATAAATTATGTAACACTTTCCAACGCTTCCAAAATAATTTTACAAATCATTACCGTTTAATAAGCTGAAATATAACATCTAAGTAAACAATTTGGAAAACGCATAACATATTTAAAAACGTAATTTCAGGAATTCCCAACATATACAATATTTGGAAAAATATCCGAATACTTTCATTCAGCCCTGTATATGATCTATAGATTTGTATATATACTACATAGGATGCTAAATTTTAGTTTAGTTAGGAAACGCGTAGCACACTTTAAAATTCTCCTTCTGGAGTTTCTGTCAATAAACGGAAATGTGTTTACGAACTTTTGTGCTGCCTTGTATATGATCTACAGAATTTATACACACCAAGTAATAGATAAAAAGTGAGTTAAATTTAAAATCGCGTTCAGCAACTTAAAACGCAACTTCCAGAAATTATTGTTAACAAACAGTACAGAATTTTTTTGTGTGTCCCTGTAAATGAACGATGACTGCTATACACACACTATTCTGTAGTAAGCCTCTTGTAATGCACCTTAGTGATATATATAAATTTCAATGCGTTTAGAATAGTGAAACATTATTTAATTAAACCGCAAACGATTTTTCTCCATAGACGTAATGTAACTGAATTCTTTTGACTGTCCCTGTAAAGTAACTGTATGGAATATAAGTGCTATGCACACCATATTCCATATTAAGCTTCTTGTAATTCACCTTAGTGATATATATATCAGTTACAATGTGTTTGGAATTGTGTAACATCATTAAAATAAACCGCAAATTATTTTTCCCCATAGACCGTAATGTAACGGAATTCTTTTGAGTATCCCCGTAAAAAAACTATAAGTGCTACACACTTCAGTTGAAATAGGGAACATGCTATAGATAACGACAATGACATATAAAAAAATTGCAGGGAAATCCGAGCATATTTACGGGAGTTAGAGCACGGACAGACGGCCAGACAAACCGAAGTCATAAACACTTTTCAACTAGGTTGGAAAGTGTTAAAAATGACTGATTTAAAATTTTAGCTGTTTGAAATTCTAGGTTGGATGATATTTTGAAACAATCTGTTTTTTGTTATGCTGTAACTCTCATGCTGAAAGTCGCATTCAAGTTCAGTATTAACGAAAACTGGGATTGAATCTTCTACAATCGTGTTCGAAACATTTTAGCTTCAGGAGTTTGAGTAAAAGAAGTTGAATTGTTAAAAAATGGAATATGGAAGCTACCTTTTCCTCCCGGTACAGGCCGGAATGACTTTTGTCTTATAAAGACATTCTGCTATAAATGGTTGAAAATCACGTAATTTGCAAAATAAAATATTTCAATATTTTTATAATATTTTTAATAATTCAATATTTTTTGTAATTTTAGTTAACTTACATTGTAAATATCATTCCTTGTTTATAATCAAAAACACAATAAAATTAATGCTTGAAATATATATATATATATATATATATATTAATCTAGAAATTTTTTTTTTATCTTAAATTTATTTTTTTCCTCAAAAATCGAAAGATCTCATACAATGCAAAATGCAGCTCATTGTGTTTCTACGCCACACAGTGGAGTATTTGAGGCAAAATCCGGGACAAAATTACTTTTCAAGTGTTTTATAGTTAAAACCATTTCTGTTGACTTAGTATTAATAAATACACTTAATTAATGTTATACTTACATAAATGTATGCATTTATTTAAAAAATAAATATATAATAAAACGTTTACTTAATTGTTTACTGTTTATCAGAGGAAAGTAATTGTTGATAGGTTTGATTTATTTAAAAGTAATGTTTAATTAAATGTAGTTGATTTTATTACACATAAATGTTTAATTATTTATATATACCAATGTATATAATATATATAATACTTGCATTTAGTATTTAGCAAAGTGGAGTCTCTATATTACAGAGAGGCTGGTTTTTGAGTGTTTTTAAAGATTTGCAGTCCTACCATAAAACACTGATATCTAAAAATGTCAACAATATGTGGAATTTTTTTTTTCCAAAAAAATTGCCTTCAAAACTTTAACCAATACGATTATAATTCAAAAAGGATCCGACAAACCCTGACACAGCTTTAAAAAGCTTTGAATATATTAGATAATTTATTTCAATAAATATATTTCAATAAATTAGTTCTTAAAGTATTTAAAAATAACCCATTTTCAATTTTAATTACTTTTTATTATATGAAGAGTAAAACTATTTAAATGCACATGTGAACGTATACATTGAAACACAATAACAAAAAAATACGTCTTCTCACAAGGAAACTTTCACTTCAACTGAGGCTAGGTGCCGCCAGATATGACTCATACTCCTGAAATAGGCATAGATCGACGCACTAGTTAGTCATCTGTTATAAAATAGGCTTTTTACAATTGTTGAGAAAAATTTTAATTTCTGCTTCTTTGGTCAGGATTTTATATCAAATACTAAACTGTGCGCCACCTAGTTGTAATTAAATGCTGATATGCAGATGAAACGTATTTTTACTTTTTTGGTTGCATAGTTTGAATTCTAAAGGGAAACATTTTATAAAGACACGTGGTAAGGTAAGCACTTCGCTGAATCGTATTGTATTAGGTGTTAACATAAGTTAGTGCATTAAGTAAGATTAGTTTATACATATTAAAAGCGTGTATTTAAGTAATGGTAATTTTACAATGCTGCATGTATTGAAGTTGTTTCGAATTTATTATAACAACATTTTACTTTTCTGAGTAAATTCCCTCGCAAACTATTTTAAATTATTTTCGTCACAAGAATTTAAGATGCATGCTTAAAAGGCTTTCAAACTTATTTGTATACCTAATAGTTAGTTAAATAATACCACCAATAGTCAATATAAAGTCGTTTATCGAACACTTGACGAGGGATTACGGTACCAGATTTAAATCTGCAATCTCAATTCTTTCTATAAGTAAATAATTCCCATTGAAATTGTTCACATTACCAGTTACAATTTTGTAAAAGTGGCAAGATATTATTTGATTTAATTATTGCCTATCAGCTAAAATTGGTTAAAACTAATTTTCATGATACTGCATTTTTTTCAACGTCAAAGAAATTTTAGTATGTTCTTAACATATCAGTATCGTCTTTCTATTTGCCTTTTCACAAACAAACGTTTTAAAAATTGTCTGTTGTCTGAATTTTAAGATGTAATTAAAATGGAGTATTTGTGTATTCTCTGACAAAATCCTCTGTAGGCAAAAATCCTGTGAGTGGACATCTAAACAGAATATTCCTGTGATAAAGTTTTTTCTTAGGCTGGAATATTTTACCGAAGTGATTATGCTTTAACGATAAATTCGAATAATATTTATGAGCCGTAACTTCGTTCATTATACGCTTTGAAAATGCGAATACCACAGGGTTCGAAATCCAGAAGAAAGGAAGACATAACTATTGAATTAACACGAAGTCATCTTAGCTGAAATTCTTTATTGTGATATATAGCCGACGTAAGATGATGAGAATGGGGGTGGCCTCTTTTATCGGAGCAATCAAACAGGTGTTGGCAGCCTGAGAGCTCGGAGTGATCTCATCTTTTTTGTAATAGATTGTCTCGCCAACATTCGATGGACATTGAGCCAACAGACCCCAGACACATAGAAGAATTTCTTTGTACGTTACGGGTAATTAATGTAAATATTTGAGTGGGAGGATTGAAACGGTTACCACATTTGGCGAAACGATAAAACAGAATATTCCGTAGGTAACCAAACTCCATTAAACAATGCATACGTAGATACACTTTATTATTTTTAACTCCTTCACACTGATTGCTAAAGATAACGTAAATATTGACAAAGATCAATCTTTATCAATCCGTAAGATTGAGAAAATAATAATAAAATGTTTCTACGTATCCATCATTTAAAGGAGTTTCATTACCTACGGTATATTCTGTCGAGCTGTAGACATGGCAGACCATATGATATAAATTATCATCAACGAGTACGTTGGCTAACTTTAAAACTGTATCAATTACTTCTCAGTTGTGTCCAAAGAGATAAAAAAAATTGTTTGCTCCCACTACCCAAATTTCGGAATGCCACCCCTGTATCGTTGTTGTTGGCGAGTCAGAGAAAGTGCCAAAGCACTTCTCTGGAAGAAGGGGTGCTAGAGCCTCAAGAGAGGTTGGACTTCTAGAGTTGGTCTCCTAATTTTGAACCAATTTCAGATGAGAGACCTGCACCTGGATTGGCACTCCCAGAGGTAACGCTTATATTAAACTTGGAGGACATTGGAGCCATGAACAGATTTTACGTGCACCAGCTCCCATTAACGTACACGGTCCCACAGCAGCGGCAGTCGAGAGAGGTTGTCATCCTCCCAAGCACTGACCTTGGTCGATGCTGCTTAGCTTTCGGTGATCTTACGGGAACCGAGCTTATCCGTCCGTGCCACTGCGGAACCCCCGTATCGTTAACTGACTTGTGTGGTTGTAGAGTAATAAAAGATAAGTATCATATCTCAAAGTCAAGATATTTTAATGAAAATCCGATTTTATATATATTTTTCCCCTATTCGACTGAATATCACTGGACAACAATGGTTCTACCATAGAGCTAAAATTAGTAGATCCTAGATCAATTTCTTTTGCTGATTCCGAATATACTTTCCGTTTTTGAGAAATTTGCATACTTAAGTTTATGTAAATTTCAGCTTTTTTGTGCCATTTTGTTAAAATATTAGGTACAACAAATGTCAGATTGATTTACTTTTTCTAGATCATGACTACTGGATCATTTGCTTCAGATAAATGTCGCAATCTGCATATTCTTAACAATTGCCTCTCAGTTATTAAGCCTAATTTGCATATATTTCAATAGTGTAATGTTTACATTACATTCAACTTTAAGAGGGTCCGGAAAACAAAAATCTTCAAATTTTAGAAAAATATTTTATTGTATTAAAAAATTATCTGTTTTTATCCGCTTAAAATGACGTTTAAATCATGTTTCTATCTTAAATAGAAGAAGAAATATTATTTTTTTGTTTTAAAAATCTAGCTTTCAAGTAGTGGTTGTCATGGAAACGTTTTTGTGTTTTTCTAAATGATGGGTTCTTTCACGCATTCTCGTCTTTAAATCGTTATAAGTCAAAAACAGTTAAAAAGAAATGGTTCAAACTTAAAACATCTCTTTTTCAGTTATTTTACTTTAATTTGGATTCAGAAAATTTGAAAAAATAATATTTACTTTTGAAAATATGATTTTTTTTTTTAAAGTTACATAATTTTTTTTAAAGTTTTTACTTTAAATATATATTTATTTTTTATTAATATTTTTAATTTTTTTAATTAATATTTTTTTAAATGCTGAATCAAAATTAGAATTTATATATTTCTGTTTATTTAAATGAAAAAAAAATTGAAATTCTACAAATAATCTTGTTGGCTAACTTTAAAACTGTATCAATTACTTCTCAGTTGTGTCCAAAGAGATAAAAAAAATTGTTTGCTCCCACTACCCAAATTTCGGAATGCCACCCCTGTATCGTTGTTGTTGGCGAGTCAGAGAAAGTGCCAAGGCACTTCTCTGGAAGAAGGGGTGCCAGAGCCTCAAGATAGGTTGGACTTCTAGAGTTGGTCTCCTAATTTTGAACCAATTTCAGATGAGAGACCTGCACCTGGATTGGCACTCCCAGAGGTAACGCTTATATTAAACTTGGAGGACATTGGAGCCATGAACAGATTTTACGTGCACCAGCTCCCATTAACGTACACGGTCCCACAGCAGCGGCAGTCGAGAGAGGTTGTCATCCTCCCAAGCACTGACCTTGGTCGATGCTGCTTAGCTTTCGGTGATCTTACGGGAACCGAGCTTATCCGTCCGTGCCACTGCGGAACCCCCGTATCGTTAACTGACTTGTGTGGTTGTAGAGTAATAAAAGATAAGTATCATATCTCAAAGTCAAGATATTTTAATGAAAATCCGATTTTATATATATTTTTCCCCTATTCGACTGAATATCACTGGACAACAATGGTTCTACCATAGAGCTAAAATTAGTAGATCCTAGATCAATTTCTTTTGCTGATTCCGAATATACTTTCCGTTTTTGAGAAATTTGCATACTTAAGTTTATGTAAATTTCAGCTTTTTTGTGCCAGTTTGTTAAAATTTTAGGTACAACAAATGTCAGATTGAATTACTTTTTCTAGATCATGACTACTGGATCATTTGCTTCAGATAAATGTCGCAATCTGCATATTCTTAACAATTGCCTCTCAGTTATTAAGCCTAATTTGCATATATTTCAATAGTGTAATGTTTACATTACATTCAACTTTAAGAGGGTCCGGAAAACAAAAATCTTCAAATTTTAGAAAAATATTTTATTGTATTAAAAAATTATCTGTTTTTATCCGCTTAAAATGACGTTTAAATCATGTTTCTATCTTAAATAGAACAAGAAATATTATTTTTTTGTTTTAAAAATCTAGCTTTCAAGTAGTGGTTGTCATGGAAACGTTTTTGTGTTTTTCTGAATGATGGGTTCTTTCACGTATTCTCGTCTTTAAATCGTTATAAGTCAAAAACAGTTAAAAAGAAATGGTTCAAACTTAAAACATGTCTTTTTCAGTTATTTTACTTTAATTTGGATTCAGAAAATTTGAAAAAATAATATTTACTTTTGAAAATATGATTTTTTTTTTTAAAGTTACACAATTTTTTTTAAAGTTTTTACTTTAAATATATATTTATTTTTTATTAATATTTTTAATTTTTTTAATTAATATTTTTTTAAATGCTGAATCAAAATTAGAATTTATATATTTCTGTTTATTTAAATGAAAAAAAAATTGAAATTCTACAAATAATATTTCGAGTTACAACGATTTTAAATTACTCCACTTTTTTAATAAATTTTAAATTAAATTTTTTTTTTAAGTTATGATAAGTTTTATCATGTGATTTTGTTTACAAATAATATGGATAACCAACACAAAAAAATTCAAAATTTTAACTCAATAAATATTTTTTTTTTAATGTGTCCCGGACCCCCTTAAACTAGTGGCCACAGAATTTACGTAATGTTTTTCTGGACTAGAATTGTATGCTGAATTCGAATCTGCAATCCGCTTCCTTCAGCCATGTCTAGTTCATGAGTAAAAGGAATTTCTACCTTGTATGGTATTGGCACACGTTTGATATAAAATGTTTTTTAGGGGGTGTGTACCTCGTTGTCAAAAGGGTGAATGAACAGTGTCAGATTCTTATCAGAGACATGTTCACCAATGGGTATAATCGAAAAACAATTGAAATAAGAAAGTAGAATCTATCCTAACTAGCTGAAGTACATCACAAAGCAGCATAAAAAGACTGACTTTTTAAACTTTTTTTTCTGACTTTTTTAACCAAAAAATGAAATTTCACTTTTTTAGCTCACAGGCTATCAAAGCATGAGAGCTAATGTGCCCACCGGTTCTGTATGTATGTATGTACGTATGTACGTAACGCGATAACTCTTGATAGAAATATCCGTTTTGCTTCAAATTTTGTTTATAGGTTCATTGTGATAATGCGCTCCCCTGATTAGGGTTGGAGGTTCATTGGTTAAGTATCAAGGAGGGAACGGGGACTAATCCCCCCTTAATTTACATAAATGGGTTTTTCATGCAGAATTTTCTGATTTGATTGAAATTTTGTTTATATCCTCATTACGATAAGGCGTTTCCCTGATTAGTTTTAGGGGTTCATTGCTTAATTTTAAAGGGAGAAACGGGGGCCTAATCCCCCCCCCTTAATTTAGATAAATGGGTGTTTCATGCAGAATTATCGGATTTGCTTCAAATTTTGTATATAGGTTCATTGTGATAAGGCGCTTCCTTGATTAGTTTGGGGGATTCATTGGCTAACTATAAAGGGAAACGGGGGGGGGGGGGTTAATTCCCCCTTAATTTATTGTCGATTTTTTTATTTTTCGAGAAGCATTATTCTTTGAAATAAGAGTATAATACACAATTAGTGTGAATAGCCTGTGAGCTCAATGCCATCAGTTTAACTGGGCACTTTTTTTTAATTTAAAAACTAGACAACGTGATAGAAGCACAACAGATACAAGGTTTCAAAATAGCGTAACAAGCTTGTTAAGGCATTATTAGCGTACCCATTTGGCAGAAATATTTAGACATTAAGAAACGCTATTAGAAAACATGAAAAATATGCAAACTAGGCACAATATTTTACGGTCACATCTCAGTATAATTCCGAACACATCATTTTTCTAAAGTAAACTGACCAGTAATCATAACTTAAAACAAAGAAACCAGCCTAACGATGCTTTATGCCTTAAATTTGCATATAATTGTACAAAAATTCCAAAATTTGCATAAGTCGAAATATACAAATATCTAAAAAACTGGACTTGTTGGAGAAAATCTAAGACTTGTTTCGGAATCAGCTTAGAAAACTGAATAATAAACAACGAATTTCAATTTTATAGCAGAGCAAAAGTTCAAATTTGTTGTCTAGTGATTTAAAAACGTTTCAGCATAGAACATCCCAGCGTATTCGTCAGAAAAACGTATTCGTTCATTCCAGTCGAATACTCTGTTTTCGCCTTCACTCGTAAATTCAGTTTTGTAATAATAAACTTCAAATGTTAAGTGTTTATTTTTCTCCATTATTATTTATAATACAAGCACATTTATATTGAGCTACAGAAAAATTGATTTGTTAATTCAGAGATTTAAGTTACTCATTTTTTTTTAACCTTAGTGGCGACCAAATTATAATTATTTTCATTAACGGTAGTTTCTTTGAAGAAAACGGGAAAAATTTAGCTATCGTAAATCTTAATATGTTTTATGTTGCCGCGGATTTTGCCGGAAAAACTAGCAATTAACTTAGAAAAAAACAATATTTAAATCAAACTGAAGGTTGAGATGTCACTGACATATAAAAAAAATATTTTCAAAAGCTTTCAAAATAACGTGTTTAAATTTGTTATTTTCCCTGAATGAAGCATGTGTGCGATCCTGGTATGATACTATTCAGGAAATGTAAACCTATTGTTTATGACATGCGACGCGTTAAAGTACAGCATTATGAAAAACTCTTATGTAATCACTGATAGAGATTCATAGAAGCATATTCAGTGAACCATAACACAGACATTTTTTATTAACATCAAACAAGTTATAATCTTTGAATGAAAGGTAAAAATTAAAGGAAAAAAAATATATATACATATAATTTTTTACTGTTAAAGTATACATATTAGAGATACATAGGCATAGACGGAAGAAAAATATTTTAACTTTGATGTTTTTTTTTGTTTTTTTTTTTGTTACCGAGCATGCGAAAAGTGTATATTTTTTTTAATGCTGTGTAATTTCTTCCACTAAGAAACGAATTTTATAACAGCAATAAAAATAATTTTAATGTTATTCATGTTTGAAAGTTTTATTTTTCCTCTTAATTCAGTGGTTATTGTATTTTCCTCCTCATGAAAATGTAAATTACATTTTATAATAATAAAAATTTAAAAGTTAATTTTTTACTTTTACTCATTATTATTCATTATACGTACATTTTCATATTGAGCTATATAAAAACTTATTTTTTTATTCATATGAAAACTTTTCAAATTACTCTTTTAGGTATCTTTTTCTTAGTGACAATTAAATAATTATTTTCGCTTAAGATAGTTCTATGAAGAAAACAGGGAAAAATAAACTGTCATAAATTTTGATATTATACATAATGCCATTGTTGTTGTTTTTCAGGAAGAATTAGCAACTAACTCATTTAAATCAAACTTAAGGTTAAAATGTCACTGACACATCAGTGATCTTTCCCAATAGCTTTGTATATAGCGTATTCAAACACGCCATCTTCCTTGAATTGTTTATTTGTGCGACCCTGGTATGATAGTATTTGATAAAATGTAAGTCTATTGT
Source organism: Maratus michaelseni (assembly GCA_963931845.1). Lineage (NCBI taxonomy): Eukaryota > Metazoa > Arthropoda > Arachnida > Araneae > Salticidae > Maratus > Maratus michaelseni. The sequence goes on along the minus strand of OZ007587.1, from coordinate 312,231,643 downwards.
TTACAACAACTGACGTAATAGAATACAAGATTATGGAAATCTGTTATAGCAGTCTCTGACAAAGATTCAACGAAGTATATTCAGTGAACCATAGCATAAGCATTTTTTTAATGACATCACACAAATTCTACTCCTTTACTGAAAGGCAAAAAAGAGGAAAACATAATTATTTTTGTTTTCAGTTTGAAGCTAAATTATAAGTATTGTAAATACCTAAGCATGGAGGTTTAAGATGTCTTATAGCAATGAAAAGTGTTACAAGGATCAATCTGATACATTTAACCATGAAACTTTAGTTTAGACCAGGCATGTCAAACACTTGGCCCGCGGGCCACAACTGGCCTGCCGACAAATTATCTGTAGCCCGCGAAGAGTTTGGCATTTTAATTATTTTTAATTTAGTTCTTAGAATACGCATGCTGAAAGCACACTTTGCTAGAGCATACTTGCACCAACCGCAAACATAGAGATGGCAATCATCAGAAAGATATAAATAGAAGTGCTACCAGCTGTGCGCTTTTTTAAAATTTAGAATGCTACCACCATTTTTGAATAGTAATATTTATCCTATTTATTCTGCCATTAAATAAGGAGAATGTTTCTCTTTAGAATCTGATAGCAGTCTGATTAAAAAAATTCTAACAGTGATGTATATAGACAGATATTACGCAATTTTGCATTTTAGCCCAAAAACACAAAAATAACCAATCGGAACGTAACAAAGAACAGGAACTTGTGTCTAAAAATTTAAAGACTCGTAAAATGTTTAAAGTATTTTAATTAGAATTTTTACTTGTTTTATGTCGATACTAATACTTTATTTTACTATTCTCTTCGACTTTACATTACTTTAATAAATAATATGCTATATTTATTAAATACTAAGAAATGTATTGTAAATTTTAATAAAATTCGGTGCTAAATAAGAACAGTTAAAAAAAAATCAAAATATAAAATTAAATTGGTTTAAATAAATCGCTTTAAAAGTGGCACAAATTATCATTTTTGTACTTAACACGAAAACTCCGAATATGCCATCCAAGTTCTTTACTTAGCCTTTAGTTGAACATATGGATTTTGGATTTAAGCTCTTAAATTATTTTGATTACTTTTTTTAGTAATTGTGTGTGATATTTCTGGAATCCTGTGTGATCTTTCATTTTGTATTGATATACACATATTTTATTGACAATCTCTCATACATCCCAGTGCTTATTTTAAAAAATTCTTAAAGCTCTTTACCGCTATGAATAAATATGATAAACTGAAGATGAACATCCCATATTTTTTTTTAAGTGATTTACAACTCAATTATATTCAACGGAAAACTGAAGTTTTATGTGTGATATATAGACACTGTTGGAGTTAGGAAAGAATATCACATTAAGAGGAACTACAAAACAAAGTACAAAGGAAAAACTCAAAAATCTGGCTAAACATCGGAAAGATAAACTGTCAGAATTGAAATGAAACTGATACTTCTTAAAAGAGAATCAAAGTACTCTCATCAATTCTATTGAATAAAATACGTTTGCTTTAAAAAACTAATTATTGTCTTTATTATATTAAATGTCCCGCAAGTCGAAATCATTCACTACGATATTGAAGAAATGCCTTGAGCAGTTAAAGAAATGTGAAAATACTATAAGCATAAGTATCTTTTCTAGAAAGATTTATGTATAACGGATAGATTTATAAATTCCGGATATGTGCTTATAAACTTATAGTGCTTATAAACTTATATTATATTCGTACGCACATGCTTAATTATCGTCAATCTAGAAATATCTTGGAAATATGGATATTGAAGAAAAATAAATCTACCTTCTTATACAGATATTTGACGGCTTTCAAACATAAAGTTTTAACTGTTAATTTTTAACTGTTAAAAAAGCTGGCAATTTTCATTTTAAATCGACAAATTATGAATGTGGATTATTAAAAGACCACCAATAGACAAAGTACTTGGAGTTTTCATTTGAAATTACATATGCACCTTAGTAAACTTCAATTTCAAGGCAAATTTCATAATGTTATATTGTTATTTGATATTATTAACGTTTACAAATAGAATTTATTACTTTGATAAGACAATTTTTAAAAATAAAATGTATTTCTTAAAATGTTGCCAGGCGTTATTTAAATAAAAAAAGAAAACTGCCCAGTTAAACTAAGGGCATTTAGCTCACAAGCTATTCACACTAATTGTATATTATACTCTTATTTCAAAGAATTTGAAATATGCCCCTCGAAAAATAAAAAAATCAACAATATATTAAGGGGGGGGGTGTCATCCCCCCGTTACCCCCCTCATAGTTAACTAATGAACCCCTTAAACTAATCAGGGAAGTCTCTAATTACAATGAATATATATACAAAATTTGAAGAAAATCGGATAATTCTGCATGAAAAACCCATTTATCTAAATTATGGGGGATTAGCCCCCCTTTTCCCCTTTATACTTAACCAATTAACCCCCAAAACTATTCAGAGAAGCGCATTATCACAATGAACCTATATACAAAATTTGAAGAAAATCGGATAATTCTGCATGAAAAACCCATTTATCTAAATTAGGGGGGTTATCCCCCCCTTTCCCCCTTTATACTTAACCAATGAACCCCCAAGACTATTGACAGCAGCGCATTATCAAAATGAACCTATATACAAAATTTGAAGAAAATGGGATAATTCTGCATGAAAAACCCATTTATCTAAATTAAGGGGGGATTAGCCCCCCCCTTTTCCCCTTTATACTTAACCAATGAACCCCCAAAACTATTCAGAGAAGCGCATTATGACAATGAACCTATATACAAAATTTGAAGAAAATCGGATAATTCTGCATGAAAAACTCATTTATCTAAATTAGGGAAGGGGGTTATCCCCTCTTTCCCCCTTTATACTTAACCAATGAAACCCCAAAACTATTGACAGAAGCACATTATCAAAATGAACCTATATACAAAATTTGAAGAAAATTGGATAATTCTGCATGAATGAAAAACTCATTTATCTAAATTTGGGGGTGGGGGTTATACCCACCTTTCCCCCTTTATACTTAACCAATGAACCCCCAAAACTATTGACTGAAGCACATTATCAAAATGAACCTATATACAAAATTTGAAGAAAATGGGATAATTCTGCATGAAAAACCCATTTATCTAAATTATGGGGGGTTAGCCCCCCGTTTCCCCCCTTTGTGCTTAACCAATGAACCTCCAAAACTAATCAGGGAAGCGCCTTATCACAAGGAACCTATAAACAAAATTTAAAGAAAACGGTTAATTCTATCAAGAGTTATCGCGTTACGTACATACATACATACATACGTACGTACGTACATACAGAACCGGCGAACACATAAGCTCTCAGGCTTTGATAGCCTGTGAGCTAAAAATCATTGAATTGGAAATTTTCAGAATATACTACAAATATATTAAAATATATATATTAAAAAATGAATTCAAAAGACGAGTTTTGAATTTCGAGAAATATGAAAATCAGTTTAAGAAATTTACATCAACTGCTTGATGTTGAAATTATTCTTCAGAATTTATTACTGCAATTAATGAAAATTTATTAGTGCGAAAATATATGGATATGGAGTTTCCAAATTTCTGTAATTATTCCTCAATCGACAGATTTTTTAAAGTATAGAGTGTAGCGGTTATGCATATTTTAGCTTTGTTCGGTAGCGAACTTTTATATGACATCTTTGCGTAACTGCCAATTTTTTGTTATTTTTTAAGTCTAGTAAGCATAATTTGAACCAGAAAATGTATTTAATAAATGAAATCAAATAAGTAGTGCATAGATACCAGACAAATTTTATTATTATTATTATTATTATTATTATTATTATTATTATTAAATATGTTTTTTTATATTTTAATTAAAAAAAATCCGGAAGATTGACGGCTATGCCTTTGCTAGATAAAGATTAACAGGCCAGAGTGTACAACTAATATTTAAAATAAATACAATTTAGAAAATTTAATTAAATTTTGAAAATTTGGTTGATGAAAAGTAATTTTGAATATTTTTTCGAAAAATTAGATGAAATAAATTATGTGTAATAAATAATAACTGTGGAACTTTGCGTGAATTTTTCTTTAACATGGCTGTGCTTTGTACGAACAAATTTTAATCTGTGCAATGGTAATTAATATTACCTACTTTTTCATATGTGGCCCGCGGCTTTGTAAATGATGCTTAATTTGGCCCGCGCTGGTAATCGAGTTTGACATGCCTGGTTTAGACGTATGAGGTAAAATCTCATGAGTGTAATTTCTGAGCCCCCAGGATACTTCTCGACATTTCTTTGCAATATAAATTCTCATTTAATGCCAAAACGTTTCTCTGTAATTGTTCTACAATATTATGTTACTTCTATTGTCAAAATCTGTTTTTTAAATCCTTAAAATTAAATTTGAACATCTCAAAAGTCTCCCCTGTCCTCAGCCCATAACTTGGTAATTAAAACCATTAAAAAGCAATAATTATTAAAAAATTTTAAAAAACCAATGGATTTATTATAAATAGGAATCTCATGGAGCATAATAGTATAATTTTTATAGGAGTAAAATGCGTAATATTTGTTTTTGTTGGGTTTAAAGTTGTGTCCCTCACTTTTTTTATCACTACTGTCTCGGTGTATGAATTTCCTCATATTTCCACCAGATGACAGTGTGCAATCATTTTAGTATTGTTTTCAGTAGGGGAGCACATGTTGTTCTTAAAAAGTTGCCATTAATTACTGTTTGTTCATAAAGAAGGTTTTCTGGATTGAAAAGAATGGAGAAAAGGTTAGCGTACATTTATTAACCGTAAATACTCTCCAAATTGTTAATTTAAATATTGATATTTATAGATTAAAAAATATCTAGCCATTAATTATTCGTAACTTGATATGTGTTGCAAAATAGCGCTTACAACATTCCAAAAAAAGAATTTTTTTTTAAAGCAAAGTGAAAAAATTGCAGAAAATGTCACTACTGTCCCCTTTCAATTTGTGTTTTGTCTAATAAAAATTGCCATATCATGTTTAATTTTTAAATAAAGTTTGTGACCATCTGCTAATTATTATTCTGCAGTATATCAGTGGTTATTAAAAATTCAAATTGAGCATAATATGAGACAATTAAAAATCAGATATCAGCAGAAAATGAGCAGCCGAAAATCACACATATGAGACTTTCGCTCACATATGCATTTTAATTAATGGCTAGGACCGCAATATCCCGGTAGATAGAGAAGCTGACTCCTGATCGCAGAAAACGCTATAGCATTTTCTTGCACACAACAACGACAATTACAATTACAATTAGCGACTGATATGTACAAAAATTATAGTTTTTGTTTGTTTCATACGAATAACTTTACCATAGCATCAATTTGAACAACATACCAATAAAGCACAGTTTCTCAACGACACAATAATTTTAGTGTTGTTTGTATTTGGTAATTTTAAAAATTAAATGAAAATATTTTTGATATCAGTCTTTACTGATGATGACCGAGTAAGTTCGGTTGAAAACGTTTCGATTTTAAAAGGACTTTAATGTGCTTTTAAATGTTTTTATGTATGTTTTTACGCACCTTCAAGCAATATATTTACATTTATTTGTATCTTTATGAATTTTGATTATTAAACAAAGTGAATTTGCACTGAAATTTTAACTTTTTATTAAAAGAAAAGCTTTAAATATTGAGTTTCAGATGACAAGTTACAGATGGATTAAAATATTTTGTATTTGACGAAAAAAATAAATTAATGAACTTATATACTTTTTTTATTAGCATAAGATATGTGTAAGAACATAAACGTATAAACAATTGATATTCTTGATATTTTTAATTTTTTCCTCGACAAGAGACAGTTGTTTATAAATGCTCTACAGTTTTATTCTTTCAACAAAATTACCCCCACTAGAATGTTAAACTACAGTAAAAAAATTTCATTATCATTGACATGCATATAGTTTAAATTCCGTCTTAATCTAACAGAATTTCCGCTTTCTGTCAAGTTTATTTTCGTGTACTATGATTGATCGTTTAATTCTTTAGCTACTTCTTTTTTGTGTGTGTATTAAACTTTAAGACAATCGTAAGGGTTCTTTAATTACACTGTAAAAATTTTGAAAATAATTTTCTTGATGTAGCAGAAATTTCGCAGTTACCCACAATTCGTGAAACCATTTCCGTATCTCTATAAACTATTTGGAGAAGCATCAATCACAAAACATTAAAAAAATTAGGTTCACTATGTTTGAAGTCTTTGAAATAATTATTTCAGAAATTATGCTTCTGCTAGTTTCGAAAAAGCTGTTTTTTTTAGGCTTCACATTTATTTCTCTACACCAAAGATTTCTGAACATAAGTGAAAGATTTCCAGAATTGTATATATCTACAAAGTCACACTGAGTTTCACAAACATTTCTTTAACATCAGGAAACACTTATGAAATTCAATACAGTAAATGAAATTTTTATAGTATAACAAATATAAGTGTTAATTTAATAAAAAGTTTACTTTAAATTAATTTTTGATTTGATCTCTTCATTTTTTGATATTTAGAGAACAGTAATAGTTATGCTAAGTGGATAAGTCCTAAGCAAGAATCGTAAGCCTATGGTTGATTTAAGAAAAAATCGTTATTTTATAAATATGTTTGTTTTATCTTATGTTTATGTGCATGACTTTTTAATTTTTACGATTCATTATGTTTTTGTTGACTTTTATGACTTTTTTATGCCCTTTTTTTTATGTATTTTTTACTATTTACCTTTTTTCGCTAATTCGGCCACATCGATTATCGATTGTAGAAGGCTTACCGAAAATTTCTCACTGAAATATCCAAAAATTAAAATATTAGCTCTTTCAAATAAATTCTTTCCGAAACTCACTAATTTGACTTTCGTTTTTTATGCATATTTAAAATTCTGCATCCGGTTTGGAAATTAAAATACGAAAAAAAATCATACGCACTTAACAAGCATTCATTTAGCTTTACAACGAAGTCTTTGGTTTAAAAAAATATATATTAATATTAACTTTTGCAAACAAATTCTTGACTGGAACTCATTTCACGACTTCTCGATAGGCACATTTTGATTTTTTAAAAAAATAAACTTAATTTTATACAATATCTATACTCTGAAATTTTAATAAACTATATTAACCTTTTAGCTAATTATCGACTATAAATTTGGCTAAAAAATTATGATATTTAGGAACGAAATAATCAGCTTGAAAATAAAAATTTCCTATAATGTTAATATTACGCACTCTTTGATTGAAAATTTTAACTTATTTTTGCACTAATGCTATAAAAATGTAATACATGAAGCTAATCTTTTAGCTGTTGTTCGAGGAAAATCTTGGTTTAGAAATAATGAGATTTAGGGGTAAAATAATCAGTTTGAAAATAAAATATATTCCCATAGGATTAATATTAAAACAGTTGTGTCGTTATGTTCTTTCCGTTTTGGCCGGCTTTTTACCACTAAATATCAGAATTATAACAGGAATGTTTTACGCGGTCATCGGATACGTATTTATAGTAATAAAATAGTATAATTTGCTTGTCTGTTTTTTGGCGCGCGCAGAGATATGAAATTTTGGATGAGGATAGTTCAAAGCCTAATGCACTCAAGGCCTAATGACTCAAGGAATCCTACTCAAGGATTTTTTTCTGTTTTGATAATTAGCCAAGATATTAATTAAAAACCACAATGAACACTCCTCAGAAAGACATTATTTTTCTAATAATGGCACACAGTTTCCGTTCTGAAAAACCGCTAGCAAAGAAATTCCGAAGGTCGGAAACGCTCTTTTTTTCAGGGGGGAGGGGAGGCGTATTTTGAACTAGCCATCGACCAAACGAAGGTTTGGCCGATTTAGCTTCCGAAAAACGAAAAAAAACTAAAATCACTCAAACCAGAGGTTTGGTTGGAAAGATTTTCCTTTAAAAAAATATATAATCATACAAAATTGAGGTTTGTTTGCAGATCGGAGCGTCCGGTGTGAAGGCAACGGAGAAAACCGGTACAAGGGTCGTTTGGAAAGATTTTCGTTTAAAAATATAAATTCATTCAAAATAAGGTTAAAAATACACAATCATACAAATTTGAGGTTTATTTAAGGTTATTTTACAGGCTCGGCCAACGTCGTGCAGGTCAGCTAGTAACATAAGAAAACTATCTCCGTCTTATTTGTGAAAATGTATCAAGTTCATATGAGTTTCTTTTATGCGTAGTTATTTAATTAGAAGTGTTTCGAACTCGTTATGACGAGCTCATTTTACGACATTTTAATGCTTAATAACTGTAATTCCTTATAGTATTTTTCACCTTATTTAATCCAAGAATTCTATGACTAGACAAGGCAAATATTACGAATAAAATATTCTAGTACTAAAAAATAAAAACCTTCGCACTCTATATGAAACGTTTACGCGAGACTCGTCTTTAATTGGTATCTTAGCAATTCACTGCATGAATTTCTTTCTCGTCTGGTTACCTTCAAAATTCTAAAGAAACCGTGTTAAAACTTCTAAAGTTACAGTCAAATAACTTTAACCTTTAAAACTCATTGTGCAAATTTACGATCACTTAATAATATAAAATATTTTGTAATTCGGAAGAAAGAAAAAAACAGACAAAGTTTTAAAGAGCAGGACTTTTAATGTGGGCTTTGGACTTCAATGTATTTGAAATTAGCTGCAGTTGGTTAATTGCCCAATATTTCTGAGAGCCAACTAAGTTGTGTATTTCGAAATTATTTTAAAATACAATTTATCGTACGTTGATGCTATTTCAAAAAGTAACGTAAATTTCAGAAAGTTTAACGTCAAATTAAAACATAAAAATATTACCAAATGTTTAACGTCTTCTGTTCTCAGGTGTCCATATATATCAGCTTCTATTATTTTACTCATAAAAACTAAACTGTTTTAATTTTTGAAATTTTGATTTCATTTTCATGCGGAAGAATGTTTGTGTCTTTAACCCGGGTGAAGTCGCGCATACCCAAGGTATAAGTTGTTTCTACTTTGTCTCCAATAAATACAAATAATAATTGTCATCTTATTTAGTCGGTGACAATTGTTACAATCGCTGCGATAAAAAAGTTGAAGATTACTTTTCGAAAAATAGTGGTGACAACTGTAAAAACCGTACGCAGCCTGGGTATGTCATACCCGGCGCGACTGCTTGCGGGTTAAACGACACCAATAAACGGCAGCACCATTTCTGATTTTTTAAAAATAAATATTGGTTTTACCTGACTTTGAAAAATGTCTGCAATACGGCTTGGCCAAAAAAAGAAATTATTTTTTTCTAATTATTTAACTTAGACACTATAAAGTAAAAAAGAAGAAGTATTGTAGATCATTAAGTTATTTAAAGTCATTAAATTTCTTGTTGTCTAAATTTAGATTGTTCACAATTAATTAATATATTAGGGACTATACTATAAATTTAGGTGCACGTACGTGAACTATATTTAATAGTTTCACGAACGTCAATTTAAGACTTACGGTGTCATTATACCTATGTATGAACAATGATTAAGTACTTATCGTATTATTCTAAATCCGTTTCTGAGAAGGTTAATAAAATTGCGAACGTAATGCGAATAAAAATCTATAAATCTTCATAAGTTATATGAACTTTTTAGCGATCTCAAGTGACGGAATATCGAAATTTTTAGAGTAGTAAACAATGTAAAAATTTAGAGATATATTTTATGAATAAGATATCGAAAAATATATATGAATTAAATAAAAGTGCAGTTGACTTTTAAAAAATAACTTCAAATTATCAAATTAACAACTTAACGATATTAGGTTTGTTGTATATTCTAAAACCTAGCTAAAATATAGAATTGTAATACATGATGTCATTCGCAATAAATTAAAATAAAAATTCATTGTTTTACATTGTTATTAAAACATTCGAGCTGAAATTTATATAAGAAATTAAAGAGCAAATAATTAAAAATCTCAAAATGACCTTTCTAAAATTTTATATTAAAGAATTAAAGTAATAAATGATATAATCTTTCATATATTAAAACAATTAACATGTAGAGTACATCTACATAAGTATTTACAAAAAAAAAAAAAGATCATGAGACACAATTTAGAAATTCCTCACATTACATTTAGGCACTTGATGCAATATATTTATTTTACAAGGTTTTAGCTTATTAAGCAATTATTCATATGTCGTAACAATCTTGGATAAATTATTTGATTTTTATCTAATAGAAAATTGCCATCTTGCTTTTACACGTGTTGAATGAAAGTTACAATGATAAAACATTTATAAGAGTCTCCTATGTTTTACCCACCTTAAGTTCACTGAAGCCGTTTGCGAGATGATTTATATTTAGTATTCCGACTGTGTCTCATTAAGAATCAGATTATTGAGGTCAGGTTAGTAATTTTGGTTGGACATAGGAGGCGGCCGTGACTCGTAAAGACCTATTTGCTTGATGGTCATGTCCTTTTGAAAACGCTATTGAGATGTATTATGTTCATTTTCGTATAATCTAAAAATCATTGAAATCGTATTATGAAGGTTTATCAAAAGAGTTAAGTGTTTATTGTTGCGTTTATTTGACAAATATCTCTGACTTGTCTTTCACAAGTTTTAACACTTTCCAACATAACAGTATAATAAGTTATAACACCTTGTAATAATATATTTATTTTAAATTCTAAAAGGTGTAAATTAACAACATAGGAAATACACAATAGAATAACTTTTATTAGGTTGTTTGACATGCTTCGGATCACTCCAAGCCATTTTCAAAAACAAATGAGAATATTCATGATATATATATTCATTCATATATATGAGAATAATAATATTGAATGAAAATTAAATGATAGTATTTTAAATAATAACTTCAGAGACCGTGCAATTATAGGATATTCTCATTTGTTTTTAAAAATGGCTTGGAGTGAGCCGAAGCATGTCAAACAACCTAATAAAAGTTTTTCTACTGTGTATTTATTATGTTGTTAAAAGTTATTCTACTGTGTATTGATTACGTTGTTAATTTACACTGTTTAGCATTTAAATGAAATATACTTTCCAACATAGTTTAAAAGTGTTTAAGAATGCAGTCTCTCTGTGTCTGCAGTCTGCCTGTCTGTCTGTGCTCCAACTCGCGTAATTATACTCGGATTGCTATGTGATTGTTATAAGCAGGCGTCAGAATTAGCGCGCTACAAGTAGCGAAACTACTGTAGCTGCTACTTTTTACAGTAGTTTGTAGTGTAGCGCGCTACATTTTGAATAATGTAGCGCGGTACAAAAAATCTGTAGTTTGTAGCGAAAACCAACACTACTTTTAACGCTACTTCAGGGATGTGAAATGTACCATTCTGCAAATCACGTTGCCGAAATTTGCTTCTTTAGAGCAAAATTTGTTCTGCTCAACAATTTGCGAATCTCAGATGTAGCGTATAACAACGTATCACATGAAGTGATAGATTTTCCCCATTGACACTTGCTGCTAAAATCAAGTACTAATCCACCAAATAAATTAATTTTCTTTCTGGCAACACTTGTCTATTTACTCATTATTAAAAGTCTTCATTTTTTAACGCCGGTTTCTTAATATTCGGAATTTTTTGATTTACAGATTTATTTATTATTTGCATCTAGAGTTGTTTTTATGTAATTTTCTAGACATAATTTTGCTACGAAATTTAATGTGTGTATAAATTAACATTTTGGAGAAAAACACAAAACATTTTCTTGTATGTTATCTTTTTTTAATGCCCTCAATTATGTTGCATTTATTTGATTATATCCCGGCAGACGCGATATAACGAGATGTTGCTTTATTATTTGATTCGTGTCTTCATTTCTAGTGTAAATGGAACCCTTTGAAAAAATCTGAAAGTAGTGAAGTAGTGACTACTTTTGAAAAGTAGTTTGTAGTCGCTACTTTTTAAAACAAGTAGTTGTAGTTATAGTTAACTACATTTTCGACAAAGTAGTTGTAGTTCGCTACAATAAAAAAGTAGTTTTTCCGACCCCTGGTTATAAGTTACTGAGGTTTACTATGACATGTTCGGTATTGAAACTGGAGTGTGTAGTGTTTATATTACGTTTACTATACACTCTTATTACACTCAAAAGAATTCGTTAAATTTCAGTCTATGTGAAAAATTCATTTGCGGTGTATTTTAATGAATATCGCGCTATATCAAATACATTGTAATTGATATATATCACTAAGGCGCATTACAGGAGGCTTACAATAGAATATAGTATACATACTGCACACAAAAATAAATCGGTTACAGTACTGCCCATTTACAATAAATGCTAGAAGTGCGTTTTGAGTTGTGGTACGCGTTTTTTAATTCAACTAATTTTTTGCATGTTACTTGGTGTGTATAAATTCTATAATAATACAGGACAGCTTAAAAGATCTCGAGTACATTTCTGTTTATTGGCATAGATTTCTGACGGCAAATTTTCAACTGCGCTGTGCGTTATCTAACTGAACTAAATTTTAGCATACTATGTAGTACATATACATATCTATAGATCATATACACCACTCCACAAAAGAATTTGGATATTTTTTGACTATTATAGGTAATACCTGAAATTGAGATTTCAAATGTGTTATGCGTTTTCCCAATTCTTCAGTCAGACGTCATCTTAAAATTATTAAACGGTGAAGTTTTGTTAAAGTATTCTGGAAGTGTTGGAAAGTGTTTCATAATCTATGCTTGACGTCATATTTTTCGTCCTTGTTTCAAATTGTTAAATTATGAAAAAAAAATCTAATGAATCAAGATTCAATATTCAATGTTCCCTAATGAATAAATAATATCAATTCCGTAAAAGTAGAAGATTAGCATGCAATTTTCAATAAATTTAATTTCTTCATGCATGATGCATGATATCTGAAATATACCAAAATGCGACGTATTTATCCATGTGTCATAGATTTACACAAAACGGGGCTTAAACGTATATAATGACACCAATTATGTCTACTGGATGTCATTGCTTTATCAATCGATTCATTTTGTTTAACAATGGAATAATTAATGGAAATCAAATGTTCAAGGCATGTTTTTTTTTTTCGATTTTTACATAACAGTAATTAAAAGTATAAACTTAAAATTGCTTTTAAAAAAGGGTACCTAGTTCATATATGTTTATTAATTTTAGTAGGATTTATGTCCCATACGTAAAACTACTTGTTCAGATAAACTGTATTTTGTGCTCCCTATCTCACGAAAAATAAAATTAATAATTTTCACCTAAAATTGAAAACATATTTATTGAAATATTTTTCTTTTATTACGCCACTCAAAAGTGTCCAAATTTTTCTTTTAATAAAAAATAGAAAATATCATGCCTTTAAGGTTAGCCTGTAAAATTCACAATGCTAAATTCAAAATTACATGTAAAATCTGAGTTAACCGAAAATCACAAGGGAGGTGTGTGGGGGGGTGCCCCCTACGAGCTACGCTTGCAGACACCTCACTTGGCCACCACTTGCAGACACCACTTGGCTGTTAAAACACGCCAATTTGATTTGTTTTAAAAAGATTACCGATCATTTTATTATTATCTTAAAGTTTTATTTCTGTTTTCAATAGTCACGTATAAATACATTTTTTAATTGAAAGGGAATATTATTCTTTGTGCTATTTTACAAGTTGGCAACTTTTAAATAATGACCTATTCAATTTATGAAATAAATCTCAGTTAAAATGTTGAAATTTTGAATAAAAAATTTAAAAGAAACCCTCAAATATTAGTCAATTTAAAAACAATTACACACTGTACACTGCACACTGCACACCGCAAGCTTATCAAGTATATCCCTGGAAGATATTATTAAATTTTTATGCATAGTTTTAGTTCCTATAAAAGTTTTTTAATGGAACTTTTTTGACCGACTTCAATATTAAATATCCCTTAAAATAATTATTCGATTTAAAAACTGTCTGTTTCAGAATGTTTATCAAACATTTCTCTATAAAACTACCAATTTTTATATATTTATATGGAATAGTTTTCTTAATATTACCTGAGAAAGACCTCCAGACACGTAAAACATTCACTTACAGCGCTAACAGCAGTGGCTACTTTTTTTAGAATAGAAAGAAACCAATGCATTTTTCGTTATTACATAATAATAAATGTGCATAAGAAAATGTTAGTATTCGTATTTTATTTTTAAATGAATATTTTTGATACGATAAAGATAGCAACAACGACATCTGGATCTTTGTGGAACATGGTTCAGTTGTAAACCTCTTGAAATGGTAAGGGTGTATATCTGAAATAGTTCTCAGCACTTGGGGAAATCGTCAAACATGTGAAATTTCCATTATAAATGAACTCGGGCATTTGGTAAGTATTCTTGTTTTATTTTATATTTGCAAGAATAAAATTGTACATTAGATATATGAGTAACAAAATTATAAAATATGAAGTAAAAATTCATGTAATAAATGTATAAATAATAATATCGGGGCAAATTATATATATTGTTTAACTAGATATATTTACTTTTTTTCATACATAAAATGTATAATGTCACTTTTATTTCATAATGTATAATATCACTTTTCATTATAACACGCTTTTATTTACTTATTCATTATTACTTTTTTAATGTAAGATATTTTTTATGTCTGATATTTATAATTTTTATGTCAGAAGTATGCTTTTGTTTTTTATAATTATGTGGTCATGCAATTATCAGACTAGAAATTCTGTGGAATATTTGATTGATTTTAATAAAGGGATTTATTTATTACACACTTTCCTTATTATTATTTTAATAATCGAATTTAAACAAAAATACAATTTTTAATGCGTAATTAGTTGGCTGTGATAATTTACATTGAAATTAACACTGTAACATTTACAAAAAAATGTTCTGTCCTTCTTTCAATTTTGTTCTGCTATTTTGAAAAACACATTTACACATGTTACATAATATCTAGTTCTTCTTTTTCAGAATAACACATTCTAATTTTAATATTATCATTACGTTTTATTTAATATGAAAATAAAATTAAATTCATTAAATAATTATATAAAAGTTCCTATCCATTACAATTAAAAATTTTTTAATTTCTAAGCAGAATTTATTTAAAACAATTTTCTTTCAACAAATTTCTGAAATAAAATTGATGAAAAATTAAAAATTAAATCTGAAATAAAATTGAAATAAAGTTCATGACCTGAAAAACTCTTAAAACTGCAATTTTTCACATTTCAGTTTTAAATACAAAAACCAAAACATATTCAAACTGTATAAAATCTTCAAGGTTTTTTGAAAGGAACTTAAAAACAAAATTATAAAAAATTACAAAAAGAAGCTCTGAAATTATTACCCTCTTCTCCGGAAATAATTATTCAAATAGTTTATCTATGAAAATCAGTACAAGTTCAAAATAATACATTTCATTTATTTTTGGCGAATTTTAAAAAGAAAATCTGATCTACAATAGTTCTATTAAAGTGTTTAAAATTTTTGTTCATAACAAAAAGTGTTTTTCTTTGTTAATCTCGATCAACAAAGAGAAAAATATTTCCTTTATTTCATACCAACTACATAAAATAAATGCTTCCGTGATTTCTGGGCGGTAATTTTGTGTAGTGTCCATTTTTAATCTTGAAATCATTTCCTTTAAAAAATGTTTTCTCATTGTAAATGAATGGATTTCATTTCCTTATAAAACATTGCAATACATGCTGAGATAAGCATGCATTCTACTCCAACAATATATCACAACTCAGAGTTTAATTAAAATATATGTATACTAAATTATATTTTGCTGACGAAAACGGCTTATCATTGCTGAGAAAGTTTTCACCAACTTTAATTTAAAAGCCAAAAATAATTCCGCATAGAAATTTGAATGCATTTAATACCTTTCTTCAAAAAAAAAAAAAAAAAAAAAAAAAGCCATTTTATATTTGTAAATAATTATTTTTTCGGCATGTAATGTTTATTTCAATTATTGACGGAAAATTCTGTTTTACACAAAGAAATTCCAAATTTTAATTAAATATAAAACAAAATTGTAATTTATTTCAGCAAGATATATTTGAATAATATTTCAACACCATTAACTTTTTATTAATTTCTTTACGAAACAAAAAAACATAGCAATTCTTCAAAAACATTGCGATATTGATTTATATAGTTTATAGTGCGGTTTATTATACGCTGTAAGAAAAAAGAAAGATGTTTCTTAATCTAGAAGAATATAACATAAGCACAAAATAAAATATATAATAACCTCTTCCGAGTTACTAATGATACCTAAAATACCTTCTTCATCTTCAGAAACCATAGAAACCAATATATTTTCGAAATTTAAAGAAACTTTTATAAAAACAAAGTTTATTTGGATGACACTGATTTTCGAAAATGTTTCCGAATAGTTTTAGAATGTACTAATAAGTTTTCTCAATCCGGCATATAGGTTTTCCGGATGCTATCAATTCTCAGGTAAATATTTTCATGTTCAACAAACATTCTCAATTAACAGCATAAATATTAACATTAAAATTAATATTATTTTGTTAATTTTACATGTATAAATGCAATTACGCAGCTGAAAATGTTTAATTGAGAATTGATAGCCTCTAAATAAACGATATTTCGGTTTGAGAAAACTGATAAATACACTATAAAAACTACCCGGAAACATTTCAGAAAATCAGTGGAAGCTAAAGAAACTTCGTTTTTATAAATGCTTCTTTAACTGTCGAAAATATATTGGTTTCTGAGGTTTCTAAAAAACACTTTTCGGAATCATGCATGACTCGGAACATGTTATTGTACATTTTCGTTCGTGGTTATATTACATTTTCGTAGATTAAGAAACGTTTGTCTTTTTTTTACAGTGTACTCACTGCAAATCTCTATACACTTTTTAGAACACCTTTTCCCCTTTTTTCAAACACTTTGAAGCGCACTTTTTGGAACAGTTTTTAGAATACTTCTGAGAACACTTCTTTTGTTAAACACACTTTCTAGCGCACGTTTTTGAAAGCGATAATTTCACAAATGTGCCCAAATATGCTCCCAATCCGTTCTCAAAAGTGTTCCCAGGTTTAGATTTAACAGATATCTTGAGCAGAACACTTTCGATACACTTTCAGAACATTTCATTTATAGCGGAGCATATTCGGAACACATTAAGGGAACAGAACCAGTACACATTAGGCTAACTGGAACACTTTTTTTGAATCAAAGTGTTCCCAACGTATGCTAGGAATTTGCAGTGCTGTAGATAAGGTTGGATATCTTTAATATATAACATGTTTGAGACAAGGTGACTTGGTACTAAAAGAAAAGTACTATGCGTAATAAATTGTAGACAGTGCAAATGCATGTTTCTTCCAGGCCCGGTTTTGATCATAATATTATAGATTGCTCAATTATTTGCTCTTTACACCAGTTTTATCAGCTGTTCTACGTACAACTTACCTGATATACATGGAAAGGTACTTTTTTTAAAGTTTATGCAAGATGTTGTTTGCTACTTTCGATTGACAAAATCAATTAAGTTTATTAACAGAAGTTGATCAATCGTATTTTGTAATTTTGAAAAGTCAGAGAAAAGTATATTTCGAGCAAGCCGGTTCAATTTTCAACGTTTCAAGAAATTCCAAAGTAATATTTTTAATAATTGTTATTATTATCAATCTCCATTCTTTACAAAATTCGAAAACATTAAGGAAGAAAATGAAGACATCATCAGCGGATTCCCTTGTAATGCGAAACAGACATCGAGCTGAGAAGCTTTGTTATTGGATATATGCAAAGATGAGAATCATGATAGCAATGATTGCAAAAAAAAAATGTATTTAAGTATAATTTCAACATACCCTTTAAAATAATCTTCGGTAAATTTCATTTGATATTTGTGAAAATAGAAAAAAAAAACTGTTTATCTTCTTTCTTATTCGAGAAAGCATAATTATGATTCTAACTGATTAATTTTTCTGATAAAGTTGAAGCTATATCTTTAAATGAAAGTTAAACAGATCAAAAATATCGTTTTAGACTGAAATAATATCACGAATCTACAAACGAATTCGCTTTTGAACGAAATGATGAGTTAATTTCCTAGCCCTACAGTCTTGTGCCTTTTCACAGAATAACAAAACGAATAAGGAGGAACAGGAACTCCAAGTAAAACCCTCAACTTGCAACAAGTAACGATGTCTATGATGTTTTAAGCTGTTAAAGAAAACGTTTTTTACATGCATTTTCAATCGCGATTCTTTTTTAAATTTTCATACATATGTTACTTTAGAGTTCATGTGAGTGCAAAATAGCACATGATTTCAAAATTGGATTATGAGAAACATCCCTTTTTAACCATTATACAAATTAAATACTTTCCGTGTGGAATTATAGCAAAAAAATTATTAATCTTTTTTCTTTGAAAATATTATTCTGAGAATTCATAATTTTGTCCCGTACATTAACTTTGTATATCCAGCATCATAATAGTCAATAAATCATAAACCGCTTTTAAATAGTTTAACTGACTTTTTCTGAAGAAACCGTCTAAAAACCGCATATCGTTGATAGCTCAAAAAATAGGCTTTTAAATCGCTAACTGATTAAGGTAGTAAAAATTACAATATTTGTAGCATTTCAGTATTAGTAGCAACAGGAAGCAGGAAGCTACTGCCTGTTAATATACGGATATCCATTATTATACAATAAATAACAGACAAATTAACGATGCCGCTTTTCAAGTTACTACTTAGTAAATCGTCTAATCGACCTTGTGAAATTATTGTATTTTTCTTATAACCACAACACTATGACACAAAAGATTAAAAGGGAAGACGTATCAGTTTCAGTTTCAACGTTACCTGCCGGCTTAAACACGAGGAAACACACGTGAAAAAAATAGAGCCACTATGCACACACGCACAACTATGACTACGTGATTAGATGTCCTTAAAACATTCCATCTTATGGTATTAATTTACATAGGAGAAGTGGACCAACAGGGTAAGAAAAGAAGAAGGTAGTTCGTAGTTCGTAAAATTGTTTATTAGGCCTTGTTATTGCTACATCTCCGGCATTTCCGTCTCTTGAAAGACCAGACGACAAATTTTTACTATTTATATAATTTAAACGAAACTAAGAGAAAAGAAAATTATTCATATGCCTACTTCTGAAAAAGGGAATTTAAGAATATAATAAAATGACTATTTTGCAATGTTCAATTAGTTAACTTTCTAGCAAATAAAAGCTTATTGAAGAAAATTATTTTTTAGTTGCAGTGATAATTACACTGGACAACAAATTTGAACTTTTGCTCTGCCACAAAACCAAAATTAGTTGTTTATTATTCAGTTTTTAGCGCTGATTCCGATTCTAGTTTTAGGTTTTCTCCAGCTCGTCCAGCTTTTGAGATATTTGCATATTTTGATTTATGCAATTTTTGGAATTTTTGTACAATTATGTTCAAATTTAAGGCATAAAGCATTATCAGACAGGATTTTTTTGTTTTATTTTAGGATTACTGGCAAGTTTACTTTACAAAAATGTTGTGTCGAGAACATACTAACATGGGACCGTGAAATATTGTACCTAATTTACATTTTTTTCATTTTTTTCTAATAACGTTTCTTTATGTCCAAATATATCTGCCACATGAGTACGTTAATATGTTTCTAAACCAGTTTTTTATGTTGATTGCAAATCTGGTGTCCGTTTTCGTCTATCATGTCTAGTCTTTAATAAAGTGAAATTTTATTTTTTGGTAAAAAAAAAAGGTCAGAAAATGCGTTTTATGCTACTTTGTGATGTACTTCAGCTAATTAGGATAGATTCTACTACTTTTTTCAACTTTTTTTTAAATTATACCGATTGGTGATTATGTCCTTGATAGTAATCTGACACTGTTCACTCTTTTTTGACAACGAGGTACACATCCCTAAAAAGCATTTTATATCAAACGTGTGCCAATACAATACAAAAGTAGAAATTCATTTTACTCAAAATCTAGACGTGGTATAAGCAAACGAAATGCAGATTCGAAATCAACATAAAAATCTAGTCTAGAAAACATTACGCCAATTCTGTGGTAACTACTTTAAAGTTGTAAGTAATGTAAAGATTACACTATTGAAAAATATGCAAATTATCCTTAATACCTGACAGGTAAATGTTAAGAATATGCAGACTACAACATTTATCTGAAAAAAAAATGGCCCAGTAATCATAATCTAAAAAAGGCAATTCAATCTGATATTAATTGTTTCCATGAAATGGAACAAAAAAGCTTAAATCTGCAAAAACTTAAATATTCAAATTTCTCAAAAACGGGATGACCTAGAGAAAAACGAAAGTATATTCGGAATCAGCGCAAGAATCTGATCTAAGATCAACTAATTATAGCTCTGAGACAGAATCATTGTTATCCAGTGTTATTTACTTGTACCAGTATCCTCACGCATCAATTTGTTTGTTTATAGGAGTTTTTAATCAGGGTCTGATTACCGCGGGGGCAAACTTCCACCACTAAAAACGAATAGAAATTGTTTCCTTATTTATGACAGAAATTCTGCCCGAATAAAGCATTTAAATAAGGCGAACATTTCTATTCAAATGTACTGGTGGAAGTTTTCCTCGACGGTAATCTGGCCCTGTTTTCAATAATAAGTGAAGAACTTCTGTTTAGTATAAACGTTGCATTTTGTTTCTATTTTACCGTGTTAACTAATCATTTAGTTTCACTATAAACTTTTCAGTAGATAAAGAAAATGCTAAATAAGATCAAAATAAAAACGAAAATAGGTTCAACTTTAGTGTATATTTACATGTTCGTCTACCACGAAGAATACACTTGAGAGAAAAAATGATACTGTGTACGCCCACACGTACAGGTACACACATGCACATATGACCAGACGTACTTAAAAATCCAATATCAGGATATTAATTCACATAACTGAAACATACAAACAGAGTTGTGGAAGAAGAAGATGTTTTTAGTTCGTAAAATATTTTATTATGCCTTTTCTTTCATGCATCTATGGGATTTTGACGACAATATGATAAATATTTATTATTCATAATTTAACTGAAAAAAAAAGAGTAAAGAAAATGACTAATACGTTTTCTCTTAACAGATGATTTTTAAGAATGTGTATCTCTTTCGAAGAATATAAAGGTAGTATATTACAATATTTAAATATGCTGTAAAAAAAGACAAATATTTCTTAATCTAAGAAAATATAATACAACGAAAATATACAATTACTGTTTCCGAGTTACCCAAGAATCCGAAATCCGTTTTTTATCTTTAGATATCTCATAAAGCCATATATTTTCAAGATTTAAAGAAGCATTTATAAAAACAAAGTTTCTTTTGCTGCCACTGATTTTTGAAAACCTTTCCGAGTAGCTTATATAGTGTATTAATCAGTTTTCTCAAACCGAAATATAATTTTTCGGTTGCTAATCATTCTCAAGTAAACATTTCCATGCTCTGCAAACAGGTACGTAAAAATGATAAATTAATAGCACTGATATTAATATTATTAATATTAAAATTTATATCATTTTGTTACTTTTACATGTTGTTTTCAATAACATTGAAAAAGTTAAACAAGATCAAAATGAAAAAGAAAAAGAAAGAAGCTACTACAACCGTGGTATACCGTTACCTGTTCCTCTGCATGTGTGTGGAAATAGTGTTTACGTACACACATACTCACTGAAAAGCCCTGTTCAGATATATTTAAAACGCTCTATTTCATGTTATTAACATGTGTTTCAACAGGGTTAAAGCAAAGCAGATGGTAATTTTTACTTCGTAAAATGCTTTATTAAACCTTTACGTTGCAGCATCACTGGAAAGAATAGATGTAACATATTTATTATCGATAAAACTGAGCTGCGCCACCAAGCACCTGAGGGCGTCCATCAGGCACGTCAACCGCCCTACCCAAGTTCTGGGGAACTTTTAACGAGCACGACCACGAGAATTCCTGTGTGCTCTACGGCCGGTGGGAGCGCCGCCACCTGCTGATCACACTCATTGAACCCAACTGAAGGACGGCATAGGCCGCTGCGACTTGCGATGGCTCCCACATTCTTGAAAGACCACCACATTACATTTGGGTTTGAGTCGGAATCCCCCAACAGCTTCGGGGCTGGACACACAAAAGGATTCTGAAAGGGTCTTAGGCCTTAAGTCAGGTTTTCCCTACCCTCACTTGTTCTACCAGAACTCGACGGACGTGAAAACCTACAGAGGTAGTCACAGTTCCCTCTTGTAATGGATAATTTATTATCAATAATTATTAAATATTAAAACTATCAAATAGAAAAGAAAATTTTCAATTTGCTTTCTCTCAACCTTAAAATTCACAGGCGGTTTGTAGTAACATAAAAACACGGGTGGCATATCGTATACGCCAAGCCACTTTAACGCCTAAATAACAACTTTTAATATTTTTGTTTAATGCGATGTCCAGAAGTCGCATAAAAATAATAAACATCAAATTATTAAAAAAAGACTAATTTAATTAGAATTAACGTAACAGAGACGGTTTGTAGTAGCATAAAGACACGGGCGATGTATTCCATGCACCAACGACTTTCAAAGCCTAAATATCAACTTTTGAGTCTAAAGAATAACGTCTAATGTCTATTGATAGTACAAAAATAATAAACAACACATTTATAAAAAAATAATATAAATAACACAAATACATGTGCAGCATGTTGCATTCACCAGTGGTGACTTACCAATAAAAATAATGAGAGAGATTTAAAAAAAAATTGCGAACTTCAACTTTAAACATTTGTTAAGATAATATGTTTTTGGTAAGAGTGTAAATGAAACGCAGATGTTCATCACGTAATTGTTTGGTAATTCGCAACTGTTTTTTCACTGAATGGCGTAATCAGTACTACGTCAATGTATTTAAAGTTCAACAAAAGGTTTTAAAAATAAGTATAAATTTCATATGGGGGGTGGGGGGAAGTGACTGTTATGCAGTGATTTTTCGGTTAATTTCACAGCTAAAGAACATTTCTGAAGAAAATTCAATTCCTGTAATTAATTAGTTGTAGCAATATCATCACATATCAATTTGATTTTTAGTCTCTTTTTTTATTTTTATTTTTTTGTTTATTTATAGAAATTTTCTAATGATAAATCAAAAGCCTCTGTGAAACATTAACAAAAACGCTGCTCCGTGTTTATATTTTTTCGTGTTAAAACAAAAAGGAGTCGTGCAAAAATAATAAACATAAAATTATTTAAAAAAGACTAATTTAATTATAATTAATGTAACAGAGGTGGTTTGTAGTTACATAAAGACACGGGAGGTGAACTTCATGCACCAACGAAAATGTCTATAAATGTGATAATGCCACCAACAAAAATATCTAAAATATCTAAAAATATTTTAGATATTTTTAATAAATATAGAAAACATTAAGCATTGCAAAATTTAACTTTTTTCTGTGAAAGTTATATTCTAAAGCCACTCTTATTAAGAGAATGCACAATAACAATTTTTAATACAATTCCATTTTTTCTTAAATGGAATAGTATATAAGCATTTTTATATTTCTTCACATAATTATTTATACACACATCCATTTTAACCCTATGTTTTCTCTTTAACCTCTACAGTAAATGTCGAATATTTTTTGAAAAATGAAAATGAAAAAGTAAACAGGTACAACACATGTGTAACATTACACGTTCTTCTAACACGGGGAAATGCACGTTTAAGAAAATTCTAACTATCCACACATTGACAAAGACACTTAAAATAACGTGATTAAACATACTTAAGACATTCCATTTCACGATATTAATTTGTACAAGGAAAGTGTACCAAGAACATAAATAATTTTGTAACACATTTTATGTAAAAATTTCATTGCGAAATCTTCGGGATTTCCTGATCTTGAAAGACTAGAAGACAAATATTTATCACCCATAATTTAAATGAGAAGAAGAGTAAAGAAAATTGCAAAAAGTGCTTTCTTTTAACAAATCGGACTTGTGGTTTTTCGGTTAATTTTGCAACTAAAGAACACTTCTGAGGAAAATTCATTTCCTATAATTAATTAGCTGTAGCAATATCATCACATATCAATTTTATTTTTACTGTCTCTTTGTTTATTTAATTTTGAAATTTCTAATAATAAATCAAGACCTTCTGTGAAACATTAGCAAACATGCTGCCCTGTGTTTTAATTTTATCGTGTTAAAAAACCCTATATTTTCTATTTAAGCTCTTCAGTGAATTTTGGCGGAATTCTTAAAAATGAAAATGAAAAAGGAAACAGGTACAACACATGTGTAAAATTACACGTTCTTCTAACACGAGGAAATGCACGTTTGAGAAAATTGTACTATCCACACATAGACACTTAAAATACCGTGAATAGACATACTTAAGATATTCCATTTCATGATATTAATTTAAACAAGGAAAGTGTACCAAGATGATAAATAATTTTGTAACGCATTTTATGTAACATTTTTATTGCGAAATTATCAGGATTTCCTGTTCTTGAAAGTCTAGAGGACAAATATTTTTCACCCATGATTTAAATAAAAAAAAGAGTAAAGAAAATTACAAAAATGCTTTCTTTTAATGTATAACTTTGACAGAAAAAAACATTACTCTTTCTCAATGGTTAATTAGGCTAATTTTCGAGGAAAATAGAGCTTATTGATGAAACAAGATTCTGTAATTCCATTAATAATTAGTTACTTGAAACAGTATTATCACATATCAATTTTTCTTTGACTGTCTCTTCGTCTATCCATCGAAATTTCCAATGATATATCAATAAAATCTGTAAAGCTTTTATAATAAAGCCTGTGCTATACATGTTCGTCATATTAAACAAACGCACAAATGCGTTTAGATATTTTTAATAAATATAGAAAACATTAAATAAAAAATATTCAACTGAAATATAAAATCAACAATGTAGGTATAAAATTACGCACTCATCTAACACGACGAAATTCACTTATGAGAATATAATAGCTATAAACACACACGTGCTTAAAACAACGTGATTACACATATTTAAACATTTCATCTCACGATACTAATTTACAATGGAAAGATGTACCAATAGAAAGAGAAAAAAAATTGATGTGTAGACTGAAAAACATCTCAGGGATTTCCTGTTCTTGAAAAGGTAGACGACAAATATTTATTGTTCCTTTTTAAAAAAAAATGCAAGAGTATTAAAAATTGTTATTGTGCATTCTCTTAATAGGAGAGTGTTAAGAATATAATTTTCTCACGGAAAAAAGTTAAATTTTGCAAAGGCTAACTCTTGAGAAAAAAAAATATACCTTTGGTCGGGGAGAGAGATTTTTATTTCTAGTAATAATTACTCTAATTTCCGGTGTATAAACTGCCAACCAAATAAACATATTGAGGCTGAAAAATTGTAATTAATGCAATATAACTTATTTCTACTTGGTACAGATTAGTCAATATCTTAAATTATTGGTAAAATTTCTGGTTCGAAATAGATTTACTCGTATTTGATATTCGTATTATCATACTTCCAGTTCGTTTCGTATCAATTTATGGTTGATTGTCGTTTTCTTTTGTTTATAAAAGTTTTTAATAATAATTAAAGAAATTCAGTGAAACTTTCATCATAAATACTGCTCTATGTTTATAATTTATTGTATTTGTCAGCCGTGCCGAATATTTGACCATAGAAGTTTTTCATAAATTTAGAAATAGTCTCTGTAAAATAAGATAAAATGAACTAGTAAATTGTAGCCATCACAAAACTATCTTCTATATAAATCAAATCAATTAAATTACTTAAATAGTAAAAAAAATGATTGATTTAGCAAATAGTTTTTTTACACAATGTATTCCCATGTTTAGGATGCTAAGCGTGTATTCTCGTTGAATTTTGTGCATTTAAACTAGTGATATAAGCTTCGCATATTTCTAACAAATCGTCGAATTTCGGCTCCTCCTCTTCCATGACAGTAATCAAAATTGAATTATAATCTATTCCTATCATGAAGATTCTAAATTTGTTGTTTCGTTGAATTGAGCACACATAAACTGGATATATAGGGTGATCAAAAAGTATTTCCTTAATTACAATAATTTATTGCAGAAAAACTAATATAATTAGGCATATGTTTGCTTCAATATATTGTAAATACATTTATGAAGCTTTTAATATAAGTACTTACGTTAGTAAATTTCGATTTGAGCACCCTTGGTAGCTCGAAGAAAGTCAAGGCGGTATTCCATTTCTCTCCACGTATTGCCCAACATTTGGGCTGGCGCACTAGACACAGCATATGTGATTCTAACCTTGAGTGTTTCAATATTTTTACTGGTGTTGCAAACACTCTGTCCTTTATGTACCCCCAAAAGAAAAAATCTAGAGGAGTAATATCAGGAGAGCGGGAAGGCCATGGTGCTACCAAGGGCACACGTTGACATTTCATGAAGTATATGGTCTTATTAAAAACTTTATAATACTAATTACAATGTATTCAAACAACCTTATGTCTAATTATACTAGTTTGTGCACAATAAATATTTATAATCAGGGAAAGACTTTATGACCACCCTGTAAAAGCATAACATAATCCGATGAAGCAAATCGCCGATTCTTGGCAGCCTCCTCGTGAGTTATTTTGCCCAAAATCTAATCAGCAACAGTTCACATAAGGATAGAACTTCATATGAAATTTTATCCCATTCTACGTAGTACTTCGTCAGTTACAGCGCCTACAAAATTTGAGTCACATACAGACACATAGACTCATTTTCTAAAAACATTCAAATCATATTCAGGACCTTCTAAAACATAAAAATCCGTCTAAAACCAAAGTCGAAATTTTTACCGAATCTGAAATTTTACCGAAATTTTACCTTCTTCTTGTATAGATAGAAGAAAGTAAAAACAAGCAGGTACAGCTCAAGTATAACTTTACATGATCGTCTAACGCAAGAGAACCCCACCAGTTGTTACAGAGCCCGATTAATTTTGTCAGAGGCCTAAGGCTTAGCAGCTTTTCAAGCCCCCCCCCTCCCTCCCCCCACGAAACGAAAATATGTTTTAGAGAAAACTAGAAATGTTTTTCGGAAAGTATTCGGAAATTTTCTCTCATTTTATAAAAATGCTCATAAAACTCAGGTTAACGCACACTTTCTTTTGCTGTTTGATACCATAATACTTTAATGCAAATATTTCTTCCCAGAAATATTACCAGAAAAAAATATTTTGTCTGCAGCGTTCCTAATTTAAGCTGATTTTAGAGAACAGAAAAGTTCAGGCAAGACGTTCATAGAAGTATGTTTCTTAGATACGATGATTGAAATAAAAAAAATTTTAGAAGAATTTTTTCTACATCAGTTTACTCATTTTGCGGTCCTCGTCTCCTATGGGCCCAAGGCCGTGGCATAGTTGGCCTGTGCGGTAATCAGACCTTGAGTGGCTGAGAGGTTCTGCTCTCAAAGCTGGTAGACGGAAGGTGCTGGGTTCAAACCCCTGTCGCACTCGTCCACCTAACCGTTCGCAGTTTTCCGTGGTTTTCTTCTAATCTTGCCGTAAATATGGGTCCCTTAGAAAGACCCCCCACGGAGGGCACCCCCCCCCCTTAGAGCCTATATCCCAAGAGTAGATAATCGACCGTCATAAATCAAGCAAGCAACCAACTAAAGTGAGACAACGAGTGTGTGACAAAGTAGTAACTGACTACTGTTCAACCGCGCTTCTAAGAACTCCGGTTGGCAGAATGCCAAGCCGATTCTATTCACACTGTAGGGAGAATAGCCCCTACAAAAGAAGCTGAAATCACCACTCTTTATCTTAGGCAGCGTACTTACGGCTTACGGACTTCCCCATTTTCGACATGGACTAGCCATTTTCGCCCATGCGCAGTTCGCTTCAGGTTTCTATCAAGCGTGGTGCAGCAGTAGGCACATTACGCACATGTGAACAGCGTGATTTAGAACAGCGTGAACTTAGAACAACGTGATTAGACTTAACATTCTATCTCAACATATTAATTTCTATGAAGATGAAATAAATTTGAACAGAAAAGAAAACATTGTAGCTAATGTACAGTTTGTAAACTATATTACATAGCGTTTTTGTTACCGAATCTACGGAATTTCCAGTCCCAAAAAGTAGGACAATGAATATTTATTGTCTCTATTTAAATAATATGTAGAGTAAAGTAAAATTATTTATATGCTTTCTGTTCATGAGAGAATTTACAAAATAAATATAACTTTCACTGAAAAAAAAATGCCTACTTTGCATTGCTTAACTACTAGATTAACTTTCCAGGAATAGTTAGACTTTATGGGGAAAATATTTTCATTTCATGATGTAAATAATTACTTGGAGCACTATCATCGCATTCAAATGTATCTTTAAACTGTGTTTCTTTTGCTTCATTGTGAAAGTTTCTGATAATAATTCAAGTGAATCTGTGAAGCATTTCGTATAAACACTTTTTAACATGTATGATTTATTTTGATAACTTTACGAACGCTTACGTTTACAGATTTTTAATAAATAATTAGAAGTTAATAGTTAATTGCTGGAATTAAAAAAAAATTAAGTTATTTTAGATTAGATTGAAACAAAAAAGAAAAATCGTGCTTCAGCATATATTATTAAATACTTTCCAACATATTCAGAAAAACGCATAACACATTTAAAAATCCAATTTCAACAATGACTGTGTATAGTCGGTAAAGTATTCGAATTCTTTTGTGAAGCCCTGCATATGATCTATAGAATTGTCTATACAGGTTGTACCAAAACCATTGACCTCGGATTTTATTCCATAACTATTGATCATAGACATATATTATAAATTACAAAGTTACGTAAAAAAAAAGGTACAGAATTTTATGAAATCGATTAAAACTTTCAGGGGATTAAATTTGAAGAAATACAAATTTTTAATTTTTATACGGCCCCCATACAAAAATTTTCCCAATGAATAAAATGTAACCATACATTAATAAGGTCATGTACAAAATTTCAGTATTTTATCATAAAAAGTCGCAGAAATATGTTTAAATAAAGTTGGTGAGGGGTTAATCGTAAATTAAAATGTAAATGTTTACAGATAGAGTGCAGATGACACGACGGAGAAATGTATCATAAGCAAATGAAATATGGCTTTTATCTTTAGTTTTATTTACAAATTTACAAATCACTGAACTTCCTGAAAAATACCTTAAAATTTTACATGATGAATTACAGAATAAAACTGGGAAATGGCACAGTCCATAAACATTAAAACAGTTTAGAAATGTTTGCATATGCAAATATCTGTCTCCGATCGGTGCGTCACATAATCGCAACAGACGCCTCATTACAAAGTTGTTTGTTCTCTGCCATTGTTTAGTAGCATCGCTTATGTAAGCCTAACGCGCGTAGCCGGACAGTGAAAGCAAATCTTAAGTATTTCACATTTCATTCATTGTTTTCTTTAGCAATTTTTGTACGACCCCTGAAACGCGATCATCCAACAGGATTTTTCCCCGTTGCGAACTTTTATCCAGGCATCGAAAAGTGGTTTAAATCTGCATTTATGTATTTTCATAACTCTGCGGCTTTGCAATGATAAAATTCTGAAATTTTGTACATAACCTTATTAGTGTATGAAGCACATTAGGGAATTTATTGTACGGGGGCCGTATAAAAATTAAAATTTTGTATTTCTTCAAATTTAATCCCCTGAAAATTTTAATAGATTTCATATAATTCTGTACTTTTTTTACGTTACTTTCTAATTTGTAATATATGTCTATGATCAGTATTTAAGGAATAAAAGCCGAGGCCAGTAAAATGAAATGTACTCTTTTGTAGAGCCCTGTATATGATCCGATATATAGAATTTATATACACAAAATAATATTAAAAAAGTAGTGTTTAAAAACGCAAACCACAACTGGACACGCACTTCCAGCAATTATCACTCTTACCGTAATCGAATTCTTTTGTGCGTCTAAATGAATGGCAAATGCCTTGTACACCATATTCAATAGTAAGCATCTTGTAGTGCATCTCAGTTCTGTATATCAATTTCAATGTGATTGAAATAGTGTAACATCATTAAAACACACTGAAAACAAAATTTCCCCCCATAGCCCATAACGTATCGAAAATCTTTTGAATGTCCCTGTAGAAGAAGTATAAATGAGGGTAAGACAATCAAAAGGTAAATTTTAGTTCGTAAAAGAATTTATTAATCATTTTTGTAGCTGACTCGCTGGTATTTCTGGCTACTCAAAGAGTTGACGACAAACATTATGGTCCGAATTTTAAATGAAATAAATCATAAAGGATGTTTCTTAATGCATTGCCCATAACTCGGGGATGCTAAAAAAATGCTTAGAAATAGGAAAAAATCCTTGTTTTTCAAATACGTTAAATTTAAAACAAAAGAAAGAAAACATTATTGGAGTATATTCCAGTAATAAACTGTTAGCTTTAACTTTAATGGTGCATAAAAATGTATGTTAAACTGTCATTTTTTGTTTATGTGTTTATAGACGTTTCATATAATAAATCAGTTAAATTTTGTAGAATTTTCAGCGTGAACTGCGCTGTCGTCTATCGATGGTTTATCACGTAAACTGGGCAGACATTTGGGTTTAAACTTTTCTATAAATTTTAAATAAATCATTTGAGCTAAATAAGGTGTAAATAAAAAAGGGTGCAACTGTGGTGCAGATGCAACCATAATTGTTGGTCTAACACAAAGAAACGCACCCGAGGGAAAAGAAAACGCATTCGCACTTACACTTATAACTATGTGATTTGACAAGCATTTTATCTTATAATATTAGCTTACACAAGTGAAATGAACCAACAGCTCGTGAAAATAAGAAGCTAGTTTTTCTTTCGTATAATATTTCATCAAGCTATTTCATCTTAGAATGTTAGACGACAAATATTTTACTGACTATGATTTACATAAAATGAAAAGTAAAGAAAGTATACTGATATGCTTTCTATAAACAAGAGAGTGTTCAGAATAAATAGAATTACAGAAACTTTCATAGTAAATACGTTTTTTAATGCGTATTAAGTCAACTCGTCAGCAAAAAATGAATTTATTGGGGATCAGTGATTTTTATTTCCAAAATTAATTAACTCTCAATGATGGTATCGTAACAGGCAAATTTATCTATGACTGTATTAATGTTTTATAGAGACTACTAAAATATTTTATGTTTGTGGTGACTGAAATTCATGTTGCAAATTTAAAAAAAAATGTTTATTAAAGTCTTATTTTTAGTGATACAAGAAAAGTACTTAACAACAGCAACAACAACAACAACATTAATAATAATAATAATAATAATAATAATAACAATAATAATAATAATAATAATAATAATAATAATAATAATAATAATAATAATAATAATAATAATAATGATAACAACAACAATAATAATAATAATAATAATAATAATAATAATAATAATAATATAAAAATATAAGTTTATCTTGATTTGTTAAATACCTTTAGAATTGCAGGGTATTCAGGAAAGAACAAATATACTCATGAAAAATGGTTTTCAATCTTATAATCATAAATCATATCTTTTGTTTTATATTTAAAGTAAAATTATATATTCTAGAATTATATTTGAAAAACAACTTATTCAAATTATCAATTTTTATACATTACAGAACTTATTTTAATATAATGTTATATTTTATTGGTGCAATGAAGAAGCTGAGGCTTTTGTTCCACATATTGGAATCCGGAAAACTGACAGAATAGTTCTTATGCATCAGCAAAGTACGTCGTTGTTAAAAATCTTTTAAATCATTCTAAACTTTCTAGATACAATAAACGTGTTTCATTTCTTTAAGTATGCATTTGTCTGTAATCTGTATCGTAGATTTACAGAGAAAAAAAGTTCATCGAAGAATATTTTCTAATAATATTCAAAAGAAACTGGAACTATATCTTGATTTATTAAAAACACTTAAAATAGTGTATTCTGAAAAAATATTCACATGTATAAAATAATTTCCTATTTTTTTTTAATTATAAATAACATCTTTTCTAACATATTAGTAATAAAAAATAATATATTACTATAAAATATTAGAAAAACAACTGAATTATTTCTGATACATACTGCAAATTATTTTATCATATGTTGGCGCACAAAAGAGTGAAACTATGATCTTCGTTTATAGATTGTAATCAAGGAAAATGAAGGAACAATAATATGTATTATCAAAACAGGTCATTGTTAAAAATCTTCTAAAACTTTCTCAGAACAACAAGTTTTTTTATATAATTAAAGAGATAAGGGTAGATTTCGTAGATATTTAGAAAAAAAATAAGCATTATCTAAAAATTATTTTCAACGACAGAAAAAAGGAAAAATTGAATAATATATTTATTTGTTAGAAATATTAAAATTGTGTGGTATCATAAAGGGGGAAAAATACATATATAAGATACGATAATTTTTACTTTTCTAATCATAAATCATATCTTCTGTAACACATTTCAAGTAAAACTAGTATATTTTAGTAGAGAATTAAGGAAACAATTAATTTATAGATTATTAATATTGATGCATTAAATAAATTATTTTAATTTTTGGTTCTTTTATGTTAACCGTGCACATGTGATAAACCAACAAGTATTGTTCCCATCTACATCATTCGTAATGCATTCATTTAATTAAAAATATATAACTTAACTCATTTTCGTAGAAATACATAACTTTAATTTAAAACGCACGCATTCAAAATACATACATTACATACATTTAAAATACATGCTTTTCACTTATTTTATATGAAATAATAATAATAATAATAATAAATAATATCATAAACCAAGCCTTTTTATTTCAACGTTAAAGCATTGTTTTTAATTTACACATGTGAAAAATAAAGTTGCTACTGGCGAGAAAAAAAATGGTATTGGCGAGATTTGCACCTTGCTAACATAAAAATACCTAATATTTTTAATATGTTGGTGTATGAAAGAAAGAAACTGTAAAGTTTGCTGATTTATTGGAAACAAGGACAGGAACTGAAAATAGTAGTATAGTAGGTATTAGTCAGTATAATATATTAACATATGTTGTTATTAAAAACCTTTTACATCTTTCTAAATATTTCAAAGATCAACAATAAAAGTTTTCACGCGTAAAAGGTTACTGAATTCTTTATCTTATTTGTAGAGATTCAGAAAAAAATAAAGCTTATCGAAGAATTTTTTCAAATGAAATAAGACAAGAACGAAAATTTATGCGTCAAGCATATATTATGAAACACTTTCCAACACATTCAGAATACTGTAACAAAACTTCACCGTTCAATAAAGTGAGAGATGTTGTCTAAGTAAACAATTTGGAAAACGCATAACACGGAAACGCATAGGACTGTTGAAAATTCCCTTTCAGCAATTATAGTCAATAAATACAAATGTGCTCGAGTTTTTTGTGCAGCACTGTATATGATCTATAGAATTTATACAGAATTTATACCAAGTAGTATGCAAAAAAAAAAAAATTAAGTTTAAAAACGCGTCCTGCAACTGAAAACGAACTTCCAGCAATTTTTGTTCATAGACTGTACTGTAACAGATTTCTTTTGTGTGTTCCTGTAAATGAACGATGAATGCTACGCACACGTTTTATAGTAAGTATCTTGGAGTACACCTCAATATATATATAAATTTTAATATGTTTGAAGCCGTGAAACATCATTAAAATACATTAAAAACAAGTTTTTCGTATAGACCATAATGTAACGGAAATTTTTTGAGTGCCCTTTTAAACGGACTATAAACGCTACGCACTTCATTCTCAATACCGAATATGCCATAGTAAACCTCAATAACATATATCAATTGCATGGTAATCGTAATATATTTACGCTAGTTAGAGCATATAGAGACAAACAGACACACAGACAAACCAAACTCATAAACACTTTTCAGCTATGTTGGAAAGTGTTAAAAAGAAGCTTGAACTATGTCTTTATTTTTGAAAAACATTTGCATTTGTTGGGGATTCTGAACAGAAACAAATATATACATAGAAGAAAATCATCAGCTATTCATAAATCCCCTCTTTTGCATTACATTTCAAGTAAAAATTATATATTTTTGTGATTCATTGGAAAAATAATATATTTCTAGATTATCAAGATTATGCATTAAGCAAATTGCTTTAATTTTAATTTTTATCAGATGTTGGAGTTAAAAAGGAGTCAAACTATGATCTTTGTTGACAGGTGGGAATCAAGGAGAATGACAGCACAATACTGCGTCCGTGATTAAGTAGGTTGTCTTCCTAGTTTTCATTATCATTGCCATCTTTTTTAACAGGAAGATATTAAGTTACATTTACCTTTGGGATAAATTACCACATGCGTAAATAGTTTTTAATGTACATTTAATATATTATATTAAGTTTGTTTTAAATAAATGATAAGGATATGAAAATGTTGGAAGATTTCCTTTTATGGGTATCAAAAATATTTCATCCCGTTACTTTCATTATTACTAAGGTTTTGTATTTTTATTTCATTTTATTTTATTTTCATTTTTATTTTTATTTTAATCTGCAGTACTATTTAATTCTTTCAATCGTTAGAAAATCGTCGTGTCACTCGTGATAAAAAAAAAAAAAAAAAAAAAAAAGATTATGGAATATTGCACACTTCTTGTATTGATGAAAATAACCTATTACAGATTTAATTTTTGTATGCTCTTCATGAAAAATAAAAATTAAATGCCACCAACTTTTGCACGAACCAAATGTATTTATCAAGTTTTAAGTTTTATTATGGGGGATTCCTTATGAATTTCTCTTGTTTTCAATTATAAAAATTAAATGTCATGAACTTTTGCATCAACCATATTTATTTATCAAGTTTTATTATGGGAGATTGCTCTTGAAATCCTTTTGTTTTCATTTATAAAAGTTAAATGCCACTAATTTTTGTATCAACCTGATCGATTTATCAAGTTATATTATGGGGGATTATAAAAATTAAATGCCACTAATTTTTGTATCAACCTGATCGATTTATCAAGTTTTATTATAGGAGATTCCTTACAAATTTCCATAGTCTTTAGTTGTTGAAAAATATTTTATTATATACATTACATGTAATGAAAGTTGATGTATGTGAATATGTAAGAACATAAGATGAATCTAATTATGTAAGATGAATGCATGTATGATGTATTCATGTACGCATGCATCATACATCATCAGGAAGGTAAGGAAAGGAAATGTGTAAATATGGAAATAATATACTGCATTTTAAAAAATAGACCCTTTTTAAATTTTAAAACCCGTAATATGATCAACAATATGGATAGTATTATTATGAAAAAGAAAATTACCTTAAAGTTTCTCATACATAATATTTCACACGCTATATTCTATCACATAATTCTAAAGTCAATACAGGCAATTATGTTAGAGAGGAAATAGATTAAAAATACACAGCATTAAGTATTTTAAGATAATATGTCCAATCCCGTAAGAATAACCTTAAACAAACCTCAAGTTTGTGTGCATTTATAACCCGATTTTGTATGAATTTATATTCTTAAAAGAAAAATTCGCGAAAAAGTATTGATATTTAGTGGTAAAAGCTCTCGTAAGATGACATGTTGTTTATACAGGTAGGATCGTTTCATAGTTTAAAAAAGACATAGTTCTTGTTACCTGAACTCTTTGAAAATTTTATCAGTTATAAATATAGCGGTTTTACAGCATGTGTAAAAATTTCGTAAAAAAGTATGGTCATCTAGTTGTAAATTAAATATATTTTCTTTTCTCTTTTTTTGTTTTGTTTTGTTTTCACGTCGGGTTATTTAACACAACAACAACAACAACAAAAATTAGTTCTCACCTTTCGTAAGACAGAAGTGCTAAAATTATGAAAATAACAGGGAAAAATTCATTCGAATTACACTGAATTTTTTCTTAAATATTTCTTTTCAGAGATAAAAAATCAAGGAAATTATAAGTGAATTCCTAACAATAAATGAAGATGATATCAAATGGTCATTTCTAACTAAAATATACAGAGATTCTTGGATGTTCATTTAAACCAGGAAAAACATTTTTAACAGGAGTAAGTAAGGAAAAACGGGGATAGTACAAGGTCGCTTTTAATTTGTGAAATAACTAACAGGTCCAGCTCGTGTGAGTTTAGAGTCTAAGAAGGCCGAACTGGCAGTTGACCTTCACAGGTTGTGTTGATCCAAGTGGCTTAATCGTAAAGATCTCTTTTTCAAAACTGAGCATCCATCTGAGAGGAAAGATCAAGTGGAACATTTTCTCCCAGAATGAGAAGGGATTAATGACTGTGAAGTTTCGAATTTCTTTTTGCCGGTGAAAATGCATTTTGTGAGGGTTGTGTTGTCAGTGATAATTCTCGCTACTGTTTCAAGTAGCAGAATGAATAAGTCGAGAATGGCTTTGTTTCCAGATTATCCACCTTCTGTTCGGGTCGAAGAACCCGAAGATAGTGGGGAATTAAAGACTTTTCAAGCGGTTGAAACTAAGATGAAAAACTTAATTGACGATGTGATAAAAAAAGTGTTACCGTATGTTATAAGGTCCAGTGCTGATATTAGGTTATCTGGAAGATGTATGGCCAGTATTTTCAAGTTAGTGCTGGGAATGCAGAAACTGCAAGAATGGGCTATAAAAAGTAAGTCATTTTAAATATATATTTTTTACTTAAAATAATTAAACGAAAATGCAAAAGAAATCATATATATATATATATATATATATATATATTACATAAATAGTCATTTTATTCAATTTTAATAAAAAATTTATTTTTACAACAATACCTTTTTCATTTAACATAAATATTTATAAACAATTTAACCCTTAATTGCATAGTGATGTAAATTTCCATCACTGTTTATTTAACTTTTAATAAATAAATCAACTTCTTCGCCACCACTATATTTATATAGAAATATTAATCCAGTAAATTTCCCGTGAACTATGTTGCTGAACAAACTTAAAAATCTATCTTAAAATTTCTGGTGTCTAATATTTAATATATGTATAAGAAAATACAATTGTAAAAGAAAAACTCATGCAAAGAAGGGTAAACATCATGATGTTGAATACTTCATCATTCTATTAAATTTTATACTGTTTTTATGGTACTTTTTTTCTCATTTCTAATAATTACTTCAAATTTCCAAACCACTGCCATAACCAATCACTTCATTTAATCATTAAAATGTATTTTCTTTTAAAAATACTTTTATTTTAAGATTTATAGCTTTTTATTTGCAACAGTTCGAAAAATGCAGTAATGCCGAAATACGTTGTTTTCATCTGTTTTTCTAAAAGATTCATTTGCATATTAGGTAGGTGTTGTTACATTTGATCTTGTGGTAATATAAGTTAATCAGTAATAAAAATATTTTTTATGCGAATAAAATTAATTATGTATTGAGACACACAAATTTATGAGTATTTAATCCCAAATATATATGCATGAAGTATTAAATACGAGTATGGTATTTTAAAGTATTTATGATTTCAATGATTAATTCCTCTACCCACTCATTGGTAAAATTATATATAAAACGAAAATAGCTTATTGTAATAATTTAAATTTTATTTTTATAAAGATAATCCTTTTTTTTTAATAAAACAATCTTAAGTACATTGTTAATGTTAGCATTGTTTTATGTATATTAAAAAATGTTATTTTATGCTATTTAAAAAAGTGTAAATGACATTAATTTGTTTAATTAATTGTGTATGTGTTAGAGAAATTCTAAAGTTTACGATGGGGGATTTTATTTGTTTTTATGTAGTGCAGAAGCTGTATTCTTAAATATATTACAAAAATGTATTACTTTTTACTTGATAATTTTCTGCATGATGTAATAGAAAGTATGTATTCTGAAATATATATGCGCTAGGATTCAAATACGAATATATTCCTGAATAAATATTTATTACATATGACGCTAGTATGAAAAAAATATTTGTATATATATAGATATAAATATGTCAAAGAAACGTACCAGATTACCTTCATAATATTTCATTTAAAACATCCTTTTATAAAAATAACAAATAAAATTATTATAAATTCTAAAATAAAATTTAATTCATTTATTGTAATTATTATTGTTATTGTTATAAAATGATTTTTAAAATAACAAATACGAATGTAACTATATATATGTTACGGTCAATAGGATTAATCCGGTCATTATTAAGAATAACCAGTTATTATTACTAATCAATTTAAATGACCGGACATAATGGCCGGTTATTATTAATAATAATCGCGGTCATAAATCATAGCGGTCATCCATTAATCATATTGACCGTAACATATATATATATATATATATATTTCAAAAGCTGCAACTAACATTATATATAATACAAAAATAAAATTTTCATGCGTAACTAATTCTGCACAAACAATGGCAGGTTGATGTATTTTAATGTTGTGCAAAGCGCTCCATTCTTGATATATTTTTAAAAATACATCTATTTTTCTTGTTCTCTTTTATGTAATATAACACAATATTTTTCTTTATTATTCGACGTGAAATAAGAAAAGAAAAAATATTTTTTCTCGTAAGAATTCATTTTTGAAGCATTGAAATATTTTAACATGTGTTAATTGTAAATGGAATAACGGGCATATAAAATTCACAAATAAATATTTCGGTAATTTTCATTCACATTTTAATGTCATCCATTTATAGAAACTTTCAGATTGCTGAAAAGTATTAGTTTTTATTAATGCTTTCTACGTGTTTAAACATTGACCTCTTTATAATGAAGTAGCGTAGCTGAAATGAGGTGGAGGTTAACATGGGTTCTTGTGAGTTCACGGACAGTATGATTTTGTAAATAGAAAAAATCATAAATCATCCGAGATTTGAACCCGTGACATTCGACGAAATATTGCTAACAAAGTATTCAACTAACTTTTTTTTTATATATATATAAAACAAATAAAATTAATTTAAACAGCATGAAGATATAAAAATTATATCGGATCTATTTTATTTCCTAATCAATTTTAGTACAATTATTTAAGAAATCTGATGTTTTAAGGCCTACCAGATAGAATATATATAAATTAATATGTTATTTGCCTCGTTATTTAGGTAAGTTCCAAGCATGAGCGTTGCAGAACTACGACGATTTCTCTATCAGTATCATAATTCAAAACAATGCCATGATATGCGAGATTTATAGCTTACTTGAAATTTAAATAAGGTTGCCTTAAGATATTAATCTTAAAAATCTTACTCTTAATAGTAAACTTTAAGAGTATTACTATTAACCCCTAACCCCTTAATAAGTTCTTTTTTTGTTTTTTTTGTTTTTTGACTCAATAAACTAAAAACATAGGT
Source organism: Maratus michaelseni (assembly GCA_963931845.1). Lineage (NCBI taxonomy): Eukaryota > Metazoa > Arthropoda > Arachnida > Araneae > Salticidae > Maratus > Maratus michaelseni. The sequence continues at coordinate 312,192,156 of OZ007587.1, read as the reverse complement.
AAAATACCACTTTTCCGAAACGCCTTGTATATATATTCGCCTTGTTTAATCGAAAATTTTCTGTCTTTACATAAAGCGAATATTGCGTTTAAACATTAGTGGTGGCCAAATGATTTGGATAACGGAACAAGCAAACTCTTCTTGCACGTACGGTGTACCGGGCAAACCAATTAAGGAGTTAAGTAAGCTTTAATAGTAATACTCCTTGCCATTAAAACTTAATTAAATAATAATAAGCGGAATATTTAATTTTCTGTTAAGCTTAATTAATTTTTGTCACATAAAATATGAATTTTAAATAATTCTGAATACCTTGTTTCAACAATTATATATTAATGTATGTTACCGATATCATAGAAAATTACATAAAAGAAACAAGAACGAAAAATCATGCGTCAAGCATAGATTATGTAACACTTTCCAACGCTTCCAAAATAATTTTACAAATCATTACCGTTTAATAAGCTGAAAGATAACATCTAAGTAAACAATTTGGAAAACTCATAACATAGTTAAAAACGTAATTTCAGGAATTTCCAACATATATTTGCAACATATACAATATCCGGAAAAATAACCGAATACTTTTATTCAGCCCTGTATATGATCTATAGATTTCTATATATACTACATAGGATACTAAATTTTAGTTTAGTTAAGAAACGCGTAGCACAGTTTAAAATTCTCCTTCTGGAGTTTCTGTCAATAACCGGAAATGTGTTCGCGAACTTTTGTCCTGCCCTGTATATGAAATATAGAATTTATACACACCAAGTAATACTCAAAAAAGGGAGTTAAATTTTAAATCGCGTTCCGCAACTTAAAACGCACTTTCAGGAATTATTGTTAATAGACAGTAGATAATTCTTTTGTGTGTTCCTGTAAATGAACGATGACTGCTATACATACAGTATTCTGTAGTAAGCCTCTTGTAATGCACCTTAGTGATATATATATATAAATTTCAATGCGCTTAAAATAATGAAACATTATTTAATTAAACAGCAAACGATTTTTCTCCATAGATGTAATGGAATGGAAATATTTTGACTGTCCCTGTAAAGTAACTATAAGTGCTATGCACACCCTGTTCCATATTAAGCTTCTTGTAATGCACCTTAGTATCTGATATATATCAATTAGAATGTGTTTGAAATTGTGTAACATCATTAAAATAAACCGCAAATGATTTTTCCCCATAGACCGTAATGTAACGGAATTCTTTTGAGTGTCCCTGTAAAAAAACTATAAGTGCTACACATTTCCGTTGAAATAGGGAACATACTATAGATGACGACAATAACATATAAAAATTGCAGGGCAATCCGATCATATTTACGGGCGTTAGAGCACGGACAGACGGCAGACGGCCATACGGCAGACAAACCGAAGTCATAAACACTTTTCAACTAGGTTGGAAAGTGTTAAAAAAAAATGGATATTGGTAAAACAAATAGTACGGTGCTTTATGGTGAAAAACGTGAAACGTATATGATCGCATATGACCTGAGGCTGTGTGGCAATCTGATCAACAATTAGAAATTAATTTAATAAAATTCTTTGTACCACTCATAAATTTTTATAAAATAGCATTTACGTCTGAATGAAAGATTTGCCCGTTTTATCAGAAAGCGGTGTTAATTTTATATTGGAATATATCTAGAAAATTAAGTATGTAGCTTTATATTTTGATGATATATTTTGAAGATAAAATATTTAGGATTTTTAACGTCGATATGTATTTGAAATGTTTGCTTCGACGTATATGTCTTTTCACAAATAACGATACATATTATTTTCCATTTAAGCTTAAAAACAATTACATTTGTACCTCGATTTATTTTCATCATATCTTAAGTAAGAAATTCAAGAAACCTTTAAAACGCTTACAAAAGAAAAAGTATAGCAGTTGGTTAAAGCCAAATATTAAATAATTATATATATTTTTTACTCTCTAAATCACTTATTTTGGTACACATTTGTTTCAGAATATCTTGCTTTTTTTTTACTCGCTATTTTTTTTATTTTTGGATAATTCTTAAGATGCATATCACAAAATTAAGAATATCACAAAATTTATCTATTTTCAGTAATATAAATAGCTTATTTTTAAAAAATAAAAAAACTAAGTATAGTCATTTTTACTGTGTTTTTATACGTGTCATGACATTTTACTTATTGTTTCTCAAACTAATAAACTTTTTGAAAATTAATCCCTGCCTTATAAAGCGTTTATAAGAAAATTATGCAAGAAAAAGAAAAACGTTTCAAAAAGTTTAAAATTGTATGAGAAGTAAGATTTTAAAATTTTCTTAAAATTTTCAACTTTTACCACAGTTGCATCTTTTCTTGATTAAATAATTTTCCTTCATAAAACATTTATTAATATATCAAAAATGTATTACAAAATATTTAAATAAAAATATTCTTTAAAAGGTGCAAGACCACTTAAAGCTACAAAATTAGAAACATATATTATTGGAAAAAGTTTTTGAATTAAATTATTGGAAATGATTCCAGTACAAATGATTGCAGTACATTATCATAGAACGACTTCATATATCATGTCATATCATATCGTATCATATACTGCACGATATCATACTTTTTACTTTTTCTTCACAGTTACAAATTTAAAAATTTTTAACTTTCACATTAAAAATATGCATATAAAATAAAGCTTTACTTTTAACTTTGTCGTGATATATTTGTTTTAAGCTTTTTTTTAATTAAAATAATGGTAATCTTTTAGCCTAATATACGATAATGTTTCGGCAACAACACGATAGTGGTTTTATAAAAACTATAAGTATACTAGAGCAACAAAAACTTACTCAATAAAGTAATTCTAACACCCACAGAATCACATAAACAAGTAATTATGAATAGAATATCATTAAAGAATTTACGGTTTTACCTGGAATATTATCCTGTTGTCTAAAGCAACAATAAAAATAAATCGTTTGAAATTAGAAGATCGTGATTTTCATATTACACAAGGAAAGAAAATGGGATATTATTCAAGAAGTTCATTGTACATTTAAATCTTGAAATTTTACTACTACAAATTGTTTAGCGATAACATTTCCGCATTTCGTTCACTCCAATTGTATACAATTCAAATACGCTAAAGAAAGTTCGACGTTTTTTTGTTTATTCATGGTTAAAAAAATAAAAGTAATTTGTTGTAGCTTTATTTTTATTTCGTTTACAGTTGCACAGTGTCCCCCCTTTTTTTTCATACAATGGGATTAAACATGGAGGTTCTACCAATTATCTCTTTAATCAAGGAAATATACACCGTTAAAAAGATAAATGTTTCTTACGAAAATGTATTATAACCACTTCCATGTTAGCCACGATTTTGAAAAGAGTATTATTATCTTCAGAAATCTAAGAAACCAACAGATTTTTGATATTTAAAGGAGTATTTCTGAAAAAAATCTTCTCTTGCTGTCTGTTTTAAAACAAAAAATGAAATAAACAAAAGAAAATATCACCGAGTATTTTTTACATTGTATTAATAATTTTTCTCAACACGAAATATCGTTTTTTATGATGTTATCGATTCTCATGCAAACTGTAATATCATGACAGCCGAATGACGCACCGATTCTTTTTAAAATTTAAATACACAGTTTATTAAATATGAGAGCTGGTATTTACAATATTATTTACACTATGTATATTTTCACTAATATTCATAAAAATTCCACCTAAACCACATTACTTCTTAAAATAACCAAAATATACTCGGATGCATTCCACATCCTACCCCTCTGAACAAACCACCATTCCTTCTCTCTTCTCTTCACTTCCGGTTACTTTTTAAAAAAGGGTTGGAAGGATGTTAGTTGCATGACACAAACATTTTCACGTTCTGAAAACATATATTTAACAGACAAACATTCTAAATTAGCAGCTCTATCATTAATATTAATAAACATTATTTTGTTACTCTTGCACAGGTGTGGGGTATTTTCAGAAAATTTTATCAGCCAAAGATTTATATTACCGGCCAGCAAGATGCAATGGAAAATTGAAAAATGTTATGAGAAAATATACGCGACTACAAAAATAGTCAATTACTACTACTGCAATGCATTTTCATATTTTTTTCTTTAAAATTAAGAAATATATACAACAGAGGAAAATTTAGTATAGGATTGAACTTAGTACCATGTTTACGCATCGTGGTAAATTGGAAAGTCGCAAAATATAGAGAATTAGAAAAGCAAAAAGTTTTTGGCTATCTTCTGTAGCCTGATACTTTTTAAAGACCGCCTAAAGATTTATTCTCCCTGTCAGAAAATCCACTCGCCAGTGGCGAGTAAAAACATGTTTTCCCCCACCCCTGCGTCATGTATAAATTCCGTTAAGCAGCTAAAAATGTTTACTTGAGAAGTGATAGCATCCGAAAAACCGATATTTCGTGTTGAGATTAATACAGTGTAAAAACTAATGTTGCGTTTCGTTTAGGTATTCGGAGAGAGAACATTTCTCAATTTGATCTCAAATATTTCAATGAACGTTTCAAAGTTACTATAAATATTTCAATGTTAACAAATGTATATTACTATTTGAATAAGAGACGTTCAGTGAACCTTAACACCTTAAAAAAAGACAGGTGTTTCTTAGTCTAGGAAAATATAATATAACCACAAACGAAAATATGCAACTCCTTGCGAGTTATAAACGATTCCGAAAACCTTTCTCAATTTTTAGAAACCCCAGAAGCAAATTTATTTTAGAGATTTAAAGAAGAATTTATAAAAACGAAGTTTCTTTTGCTGCCACTGATTTTCGGAAACGTTTACGAGTTGTTTTGATAGTGTATTAATTTTTCTCAAACCAGAATACAGTTTTTTCGGATGCTATCAATTCTCAAGTAAACATTTTCCTGTTCAACATACATGTTTTATACACAAACATGATAAATTAACAGCCTTAACATCTGTATATTTAAAACGAAAAGCGCATTCTGTCAAATTTTTCACACGAATATCGTTTCTTTGAGCATGCGCCAACGCTTTTTGAAGGCTTCACCCCCCAGAAAGGGGAAACCTGGTGGATTAGCCCTCACCTGTTTATCCTCGGGGGATTGAAAACGAATGGAGTTACCATTGCATTGAAAGCATAGACCTTCTAATATATTTTAGCTCTGAGATTGAAAGCTAAAGCTTTTATTTAAGAACTCATGTTTCCACTACTAAACATACATATTTTTTCGCAAAATTTTAAAGCGATCTGGGATACAGTTTTATATTTATAACGGATTGAAATGTCAGAGAGTTCGGAAGATGAGAACATTTTTTTTTTTTATTGCTATGTTAAAGGAGCCGACGTGAAAACAAATAAACAAACAAAAAAGCGAGAAGAAAACTTCGTTTACAACTAGATAACAATATTTTTTCACGAAATTCTTACACGGACTGTAAAACCGATTTATTGATCACCAATAAAGATTTCAAAAAGTTCGGACAAAAAGAATTTTTTATTTTAAAACTATGAAACGACCGTACGTAAAAAAACAAGAAAATGAGCGCTTTTATCACTAAATATCAATATTTTTTCACGAAATTTTTCTTTTAAAAATATAATTTCATACAAATCCTGTTAAAGATATAAAATAATAAAAACGTGATGTTTCTTTTTAAATTTATTAGCGGGGGTCAGCTAGTTAACATTAAAATTCATATTATTGTGTTATTCTTGCATATATAAATTCAAATACGCAGTTGAAAATGTTTAATTCCGAATTAATAGCATCTTAAAAACCGCTATTTCGGTTTGAGAAAACTGATTAATACACTATAGAAACATTCTGAAAAATCAATGGTAGTAAAAATGTATTTTTAATTTATTTAATTATTATTTTTTATACAAGTTCTTCATATATCTATAACTAAAATAATACCGATACATGAATTTATAACGTTGAACTCAACGAAATTTTACCCCAAAAAATTAAAGACATTGATGCTTTTTCATTAAATTAATATTATTTAAATATATTAATCATTGCAAATAATCATTTGATCATACATATACATAATGTTTTTTGGGTAAAAGAGTAACACAGCCCTGTAATTTAACTATTTTCATTATTTGAAAATTTATCATTTTCCATAATTTCATTATGTTATTAAAATTTATAAACGAAATACATATTTATTGACGTAACATTTATTGTACTTAGTACAAAGCAGCACTTTTAAAATAAATTAAATTATAAAAAAATATTACTGATCAGAAATTGTTATGGAAATTTAAATATATTATCTTTACTTCGTAGTATATAGTTAAAGATACTCTAAATTATGCTACATCACGCGATGAAAAAATAAAATACATTCAACTATAAATCGGATTTTTTAGAAGTTCTATCAAAATTTTGTATAATAGCTTTTTTTAATCATTTTTAAAGACGATCTAAATATTTTTTTATAATAGTATAGAAATGAAGGTAAGCAATACATTTTTATTAAAAATTGAAATTAATTAAAAATTAAATCGGCATTGTTTTCATAAATGAAATGAAAGGTTTTCCTAAAATTAGTGTTGCCATAAAAATAAAATACCGCTACAATGATTATTTTTAAAAAATCAATAGAGATAAAGTGGGGACAAAGTTGCTACACGAGTTATTTTTATATTTGTGATTAGAAAGCTAAATTTAAATTCAAATGTTGAATTTATTTTTCTTTACCCCGTGTTTTTTCCGAAGCAGATGATATCACCTTCTAATACAGTTAATATACGATTGATATTATATATATATTGCGTTTGCTATCTTCGGTCAGTTTTTACTGTAACTTTAATGGTATAAAGGATATGATATTCTGGCTTGAATAATGTTGTTTGCAGATATTTTTGTCCTTAATTTTTTTTTTAGAAGTTTAAACCTGCATCTAAATAACATAGCTATTGCTAAAAAATATTAGACTGCAATGCGAAATCTTCACACGGGTCCACTGGCATCAATATAATCTTGCTTTACTCCGTTTTACGTATTATAGATTTCCAGAGAAATTGTTTAATAAATATGCATAGATATTTCGGATATACTTCGTCTGAATAGTTTGAAAAACAAAAGTTGTACTTTTCATATTTAACGATCTATATCGATAGTGGATATAACAAATAACGTATTTCACGCTATGTGTCTCATTTTATTTTCATTTCTTTCAGTGCAGTGATTTATCTGGTCTGATTTGATCTTATCATTCGTAAAAACGAAACGATTTGATAAGTATATATTAGAAAAAAAAATGTGTATGCATGCTTTTGAAAATCTGAATTTAAGTACTTGTATCTATTATAAGCCGAGAAAACATTCAACATGCTGGAAATTGTATGTCAAACGTGACAATGAGGTGCGTTCGTACTATAACTAGTTTCATAAATATTTATATCGTCAGTCACTATGATATGATTAATTTTCGTAATAAAATAAGTACATTTTAAGTTGTCAACATTTTATTTTTTGTTGACATTTACTGAAAATTTCAATGGGAAACTTAAGCCTAGCTTTGAAAATTTGAGAACTTGAAATACATATTTAGACTCTTTTAGGTAGCTTTCAATACAAAAAAATATAAAGCTATATATCTGACCTATGTCATACGATAACGCTCGTATTTATGAATCGATTTTGATGAAACTAATTGTGTGTATAAATGTCACCAATGTCTCGACCGAGTTCGTTGGCCAGCTTGGTCCGCCATTTTGTTTCAAGATGGCGGCCATTTAAAAATTTTAAACTAAAATAAATATACAAAAAAATTAAAAATTCAAATTTATTTTTTAATTACGTGTTATGCCTTGATACGAGGATTCCAGAGCATTTTTTGGTTTACCTCTATCTTAAAAAATGCCTGAGATAGAGCAGTTTGAAATTCTAGGGTGGCTGACATTTAGCTAGCTTTCAATACAAAAAAGTATAAAGCTACCTATTGCAGCCGTTCGGAGGAAAGCAATTCCAGAAAATTTTGATATATTTTCACCGATCATGACCCCCAGACCCCAAAACCACCCTCCGTTCAAACGTTGATTTATATATATATATATATATATATATATATATATATATATATATATATATATATATATATATATATGACCTATGTCATACGATAACGCTCGTATTTATAAATCGATTTTGATGAAACTAATTGTGTGTATTAAGGTCACTAATGTCTCGACCGAGTTCGTTGGCCAGCTTGGTCCGCCATTTTGTTTCAAGATGGCGGCCATTTAAAAATTTAAAACTAAAATAAATATACAAAAAAGTTAAAAATTCAAATTTATTTTTTAATTACCTGTTAGGCCTTGATACAAGGATTCCAGAGCATTTTTTGGTTTACCTCTATCTTAAAAAATGGCTGAGATAGAGCAGTTTGAAATTCCAGGGTGGCTGACATTTTGAAACAAAACAGCACATTAACGCGATTACTCGCAAATTATTTTCTTTCATTGTTGTAATAATTTTCCCAATCATACGCATAAAACTATATATTCATATCCGTTAGCGCCAAATTCTCGCCAAAATTGGCGACATTTGGCGAAATATCGCCAAATTTGGCGACCAAAATAAGTCTTCATAAATGAAGCCAATTTGGCTATTGTTCAATAATTTGGCGAAATTCTTATTCAAATTCAGTATTAACGAATCTTTTGTAAACGTTTCTTTGCATTTTAACTTGCTGTTTTCGTGTAACATTAGCTAAAATTTTAAAACGAAGGTATAGGAAAGCTACCTTTTCCTCCCGGTACAGGCCGGAAGGACTTTTTTCATTTAATATCTATTTCTCTGGAAACATCTATCCAAAACACTGTCGGTAGATTATAGGATTGCTATAATTAAACAATTTTAGTATACAAATTCGGTTTTTAAATTCAGTAATACGGAAATAATAGGACTCAATCTTAAATAGGACTTAATCACCCTGCCAGCCTAGAATCATTACTTGTCATGGGATATCATCGAATTAATTACGTATGATAGGATTTGATAGAATGAAAAAAAAAAACTTTTATTAATATCTTTTTAAGTTTTGATTTGATTTTCATGAAATTTGAAATGACTCGACATAATTTTGCAACGATTATATATATTAAATTTGAAACCATTCGGTTGGGTAGTTCTTGCGCTGTTATATACGAACAGACGGATAGACCAGACGACGACAATAGGTGCTACGTATTCATATAATTACGAACGCACCTAAAAATGAGTACATTTTGCTTATTTTTAGTTACTTTGTTTTCAATAGTGCAAGCTAAAAAAGTTGCAAATATATATTTTTAATTTATATATAAAATATGTACTCGTTGTATGGGAAATAAATAAAAATTATAGACAACTGAATGCTATCAGATCGTCCAGTGACAAAATAATAAAAAGAAATTAAAAAAATTATCATTCTTCGAACTGCTGCAGTTCACTTGAGGAGAAAGGCGAAAACCCGTTTCCAGTAAACATTTTCGCTTTAACCCTCTACATTCTATCATTTATTACAGTCTTATTTATTTTACTTTTTACAATTTTTTCAACTTAAGCTTTGTTGACCGATAAAGCACAATTTCATAATAGATAAACTTATGATGGACGCAACTATAGCTGTCAGTGACTGATATCGTAGTTGTTTTAGAAAAATAAAATAATAAATGATTGCCTTCAAAAAAATTTCTATTTTATTGATCTGTTTTTGTTTAATTAAAGATGATACAATAAATATTTTTTAAACACATTGTACGTTGACTGAAAAATTTCAATTTTCTTATTATATATTCAAATGATTAACGTATCACATTTTTTAACAGGCTGCAGTCATAATAATAATTTCGCAATATTGGCGCTTGATTGTGATTGTATCTTTTAACCAATAACCTCATTGGATGCTAATTTAATTAAAAATACAATAATTATTTTTTAAACACAATGTACGTTTACTGAAAAATTCTAATTTTCATATTATATATTCAAATAATTAACGTATCACGTTTTTTAACCTACTTTTTAAGCATTTCTGTTTTCTGAAAAATAAAATAATTTTCATGCTATATTTTCAAATGATTAACGTATCACATTTTTTAACAGGCTGTAGCCATAATACTAATTTTGCAATATTGGCGCTTGATTGTTTTTGTATTTTTTAACCAATAACATCATTGGAAGCTAATTTATTCACGTGAGCGTTGGTTTTTAAGGTAGTCTGCGAATAGTCCTGGTTTGCGAGTATGTATGTCGCTCTTGCCTAAGTTTAATAGACGAACGTTTTAAAGAATAAAATTTCGCAGTGAATGTTTCAGCAACAATTTTATACGAAAGAGATTCATAACGATAATTATGTCGTTATCAAATTATTTAAATGTATATAGATTATTTTATGTCAAATAGCAACATAACTAACCATACAAAATTAAAATAGTTTTTAAAAAAATCAAATTTTCTATTTATAAAAGACAGACATGCAGCTTTCAAAAGTGCATTGAATTATTAAACAAAAAAAAAAATCCATTAGTAATTAATCAGAATATTTCATTGTTTCACAAAAGTATTTTGCGTTAATTATCTTTGCGTATCTATTGCGTAGCTTGTTTATTATCTAATCAACAAGCAGATATAGTAACAGAAATATTTAAATCATATTAACGGTTAATTTTTAGCCGCGTCATTTTCCATTAAATGAAACGATATGAATCTTTCTCAGTATTTATAATTGTTTCGTTAAGTTCTAAAATCTAATTCATTATCAAATAATTTCTTCAAATATTTTTCATACCTTTATGTGCACATGCATACAGAACATTTTTTCGATAGATATGTATGTAGGACTGTTTGTGTAAATGTGTGCGTGCGCGCGTTTGTTTGTATGTTTGTACTGTCGGCCAAGGAAAAAAAGAAAGAGAACACCACATACATTTGAATCACTAAATTATCCCAGGGAAAAAAACGAGAATAACCATTCGACTGGTCTTCTTTCTATTTATGTTTTAAAAAATAAGCTTAGAGGAAGGGGGTCCTCTTCATACTGAAATTTAACCAAACTCGGAAAACCTAATTTAGGCATTATAATTGGATTTTTTTAAACGTTTTACCTTAGGTTACCAAACAGAAAGACATTCGGTCCAGTAGTAAAGAAAATTTGACAGTTTAAAGTTCGGACACACCTAATGTTAAATTAATTTGTAATCATTGCAAAACATATTCCAATACAAATAATTTTGAAACTGACAAACTACTTGCCGGAATGCCCTGTAATTTTGGATTCGCATATTTGTTTTTGAAAAAAATAATAGTTTAAAATTATTTTTTTTTCATAAATTTATTTAAAATATATATAGTTTTTTTTAATTTAGTTTAAAAAATATTAACTGTAACTTATTAATTTTTTAAAACAAAATTCGTCTTTTGGAAGCTTTAAAAATGCGAATCCAAACTTACAGCTGATTCTGCAAAGTATCTTTTGAGTTATGCTTGATAAACTATTCGCATTCCATTCCGTTTTTCAACGATTACGAACGAATTTAACATTAGGCGTTCTGAATTTGAAACTTTCATATTTCCTAAACTACTGGACGGAATTATTTCTCGTTTGTTAGCCTAAGGTAAAACTTAACGACAAATTCAAATATGATGTCAAAAATATGTGTTCGTATGGGAAATAATAGAGTTTAGTGCAATTTTAGTATGAAATTGACCCCCCACCCCCCCCATAGGCTTATTTTTTTTTTAAAATGATATCTCAAAGATGGACAAGACTAGTTGTTACATTTTTTTCCTGTAGCATATATTGATATTGAATGTTTACAATGAATATGAGAAATGTAAGAATATGAAGAACAGACCTATGACCCTATGAGGAACAAACTTCTGATGAATAGAAAAAAAAATGTCTGAATTGACTTCATCAGTGTCAAATTTAAATAAAATATTTTAACGTAGACTTGCCGCGCCTAGCAGCTGGTGTTGCTCTGCCATCATTTTTAAAATTCTACCCATTTGCTACTCTTTTCTTTATTGTATTATAGTTGGAGGGGTTTTACTTCAATAAAATTTATCGAAATTAAACATTGTGGCGTTCTTTCTTCAAAAGGAAGTATTCTGTAGTGATCCTTTAATATTTGCCATCTTTGTAATCCAATCACAAAAACTTAGAAACCCGACCTCTACTCCAAGATGTCACAATCATCTACCCCCCCCCCCCCTCCCTCCCTCCCCGCCTCTTTTCTATATCTCTTCCTTAATTTCCATGTAGATTTTAATTTCCTTTTTTATAAATTCATGATGAACTATTTCTAATTTTTTACTCTTAAAAAGTTTCATTTATACACTAAAACTTATATACTATTTTTACAACTTCAGATTATATAACTTATTCAACAGTCAAAATCCTTATAGACTGAAATGATCTTTTCTCCTGTTAATCATTTTGAAATTTTAAAATTTCTTCTCTGAATGATCATAAATTTTTGAAATTTGTATCGACATAGTCAAACATATATTCTTGAACTCTAACATACTAACACATTCAACGCAACATTCTGTTCGTATAGTGATGGGCAAACATTTAACATAATATATGAGAAATATGTTAATTTGTTTTATATATATATTTAGTCCTTGGTACTCAATATACAAGTTCAATTCACTTTGGTGTTTCTGCATATGATAATAAATTTGAAAAACACTACGTAACTTGTGATTATTACGAATACATTGTTCCGTTTAACTCTTTTAAATGTTTTCTGTCAATACAAATTTTAAAATCCCTCTTTTAAACTAATACGTAATATGTGATTGTGTGAATTTTTTTTCCTTTTATAAGATTTCTCATATTTGAAATTTAAAATTTATACATGCCTTCTTCTTATATTTTGTAATACTACTTTTTTTGGCTGATCTCAATTATAATGGTATCATAATTGTCAATGAATAAATGTATCATAATTTCATAATTGTCAATGAATGAATATATCATAATTTCATAATTGTCAATGAATGAATGTGTCATAATTTTATAATTGTCAATGAATTGTCACTATTGTCAATGAATAGTCACTATTGTCAATGCTTGATTTTTTTTTCTTTAAAATCAAGGACATGCGTTCCTTCTTTATTCTCTTACTATGTTTGGTATCAAAATATTATGAAAAGGAGAAGTAATGAAAAATAACAGCATGACCGATTGCGAAACTTAAAGTTCATCAAATATAATATTATTTTTGAATTAAATACATGGTAAGGAGAAAAAGGCCTTTGTGACTCACAAAATTGGAAAAAAAAAATTCTAATAAAATTTTAGAAGCAATTATTTTGCAACTTCTTTTATCATTTTCAGCGGAGCGTTCAATGACCTACGGTGAAAGCAGATGAGCAAGTGTTTATTTTTAAACTTTAATATATATCTATATCTCAACCTTGAACCTCGGTATAAACATTATTGTATATAATCGACTCTTTGGAAAGATAACTTTTGAGTTTTGTTTTATTATTGTTACCCTCTTTAAAAAAAAAACTCCTTTCTGAATCTTTTGAATCTTCTAGTAATGTAATATTGCATATATCATTAAGTAATATTTTGTAAACATCAGGAACATATATTTTAGATGTAAATAGCCAACATGACCAATTATTTTTTGTACAATAATTATGAAATTTTACCTTAGCAATTACAATGCTTCCAATTAAATGCTAATATTAACGAAATGTTTGGATTAAGCTACTTATTATATTTTACCAAAGTTTAGCATATATTGAAAATGCATTGTAAATATTTTCAACATAAAATCAGTAAATAAATTATTGGGCTCATTTTCTAAAAAATTGTGACAATATTGGGTTATTCACATTTTCGAAATATACAGTAAATATTACCTAATAATATGTTTCAATAGTAAGGTAATGATAAAAAAAATTTGAATTTTTTGAAAGAAATAGTAATAATGGTCAAATGTTCGGATTAAATTAAAATGTGTTCAATAGAAATTGAAATATTTCCTGTGTATTGGTATCCCATTTAAAACTTTTCTTATATGATATCAGTTTTTTGCAATAGTACATTGTAAATATTCTATAATATGAAATCATTTTTTCTAAATATTAGTATCACACTATACATATTTCGAACAGTATGCCTATAAATATAGTATCAATACAATGTTGATCCAATATTGGCTCGGAATTGACGTAAATTGACGGATAAGAGTTGAAAATGACTACTGTAAAACCAGTTAATATGAATGTAGCTTAGACTATTTTCTCTGCTGTAACATTTTACTTTAATATTGTAAACTATTAAGGTGGCAAAATTTCACTTTTCTTTATTTATAAATATTTTTTACTCATTTTTAATTTGAAATATATATATATATATATATAACACCAATAAACTCAAAAGAGGTCTTTTACTATATCTGACCAAATGTTTAATTTAAAGATGGCATACATATATATATATATATTCATTCGAATTCCTCAAATTATTTTTTAATTAAAAATTCTATCCATATTAATAATTTGATATATATTCTGAAAAAAAAATACATATATTCTTTTTGCATACTTTTTATAATTTTTGAGTACAGGAAAGAATAAATGTTAATTAGTCTTCGATATTTGCAACATTATATATTTTAAACAATTTGATGTTTTTGTTGTTGCTGTTTTTTAAAATTAATTACAATATTTTTTTATTAATAGCTTTTACTATCAGAACGATATTTTCAAAATTTTATTTCAAACAAAATATCTCGCAGGCAGTTAAAAGAACACGTAATTTAAACAACAGGTAAAGTTTCATAACTTTATCTTTCATATAAATTTGGACAGATCAATTTAAATATGATAAATCTTGAAAAAATGCTTTCAGAGATGAATGTATTTAAATTCTAGAAGAAGGTCTGGAAACCGCCGAGCGTACAGCATTAAAAAATTATCGATTAATTTATCGATTAATTTATCGATTAATTTATTAATTATTAATAAAATCGATTAAATTATCATATTTACATGCAATTTGCGTCATTTATTCTAAAAATTCTACAGAATTATTTTAATCTGAAAATGTAATGGTCAACTTAAAAAGAGACAAATGAATCAAGATAGTGTATTCTGATTTTTGCCAGACTCTAGAAATTTTGCTATTATTTAAGACTTATTTGTATTATTCGTTTCATCCTAGTTATAATTAAATGTTACTTAAAACCATCCTGAGCTACCCAAATTACAGAACATTAGGTAAAAACATTGTTTTTAATAAAAAACTCTAATAGTTTTTTTACATTTAATATATTATTTTATATTGCTTACCAACAGTACCAAAAAGCATATGAAAAATATCAATAATCTATTCAAACAAAATTTTGAAATTTATTAAAAGCGATACTTCCATATTAGCCACATGCAATAGGTTAATTGCCGAAGAATTCGCCAAAGATTTTGCTAATTACAACAGCCTTATGATTCTGATAATTTCGGTAGTTTAAACGTGTAGTTGTTAAAATTGTGTTTTATTTTATTATTTTATTTTATTGCTGACCTTTCATTTTCGCTCGTTATGAAATATTAGCCAAAAGCAAATTCTGGACTATTTATGTTGTTTTAGGTGCAAGCGGGTTAATCTTTAGTAATCGGACTGAACGCGATAGAAATTAAAAAAAAAAAAAACTTACTTGAAAACTATTTTAAAAACCATAAAAAATCAGTAAATTGTAATACCACTTTTAAATAAATAGCATTTGAAAGAAATTTTTTTTCCTACTCGACAGTGTAAAAATTAAAATTATGTAATGTTTAGAAGTTTTAAAAAAATTCAATAAAAACAAAATTTCTTGGTCAGATGTTGACGTCAATATGATGCCAGCATTACACTGTAAAAATTTTGCAGCAAACTGTCCAGTCATTTGACCGTTTTTATAGAAAACGTCACATAACCATAATTTAACTATATTCTGACCGTATTATTGCTCATTTTATGGTCAGAATATAGTTAAATTACAGTTAGGTAACCGTTTTCTAAAAAGACGGTCAAATGACTGCACAGTTTGCTGCAAATTTTTAACAATGTACTCACGGAGATGTTTTTTCTATGTAAAATAGATTTAATATATTTGTGGGCAAACATGAACACTTTCTTACTTGAATCTCATTAACCTGCTTTCCGAATTCGTCCTTACACTCGGATGGCATTGAAAGTTATGTTTATGGGCAACAAGTTACAAACATCGTATAAAAAATTATATAAATTATTGAGACATTACTTTGTGACATTTATACACTGAAAAAAAAAAAAAAAGTGTTGATTTTGCGCTGCAGCGTATTACTGCTTATTTGACTGTTTATTACTGTTAATTTTACGGCATAATACTGGCAGCTGGGATGCTAGTATTATACTGTAAAATCAACACTTTTTTTTTTTGCAGTGTAGATTAATAATTCACAACTAATGTAATAAAGAAGTTTCTATGTCAAAATTCCGGTTTTATTTTATAAATAAAACATACAGTATCCCATCCCCTTCACCTCCTGCACCCCTTCCCCCCCAAAAAAACCTTAAGAATACAATGGAAAAGAAAATAAAGCTATACTAAAAAAATAATAATACATAATACTAAAATAACAAAATAATTGATAAGAAAAATACCGTTTTAAACCTTAAAAAGTTTATTATAATTGTATGTGGTATATTTCGTCATAAGGGGTCGTCTACGTATTAAAACTGAACCTAAATTTTAAAAGTTCAGTGGAAACACCATATCAGCATGTTGAAATATAAATGTTCACCAACATTGAGTGATTATTTAGTGAGATATATATTAATTTAAAAAGGAACCAAATAATTTTAAAGAGAAACATCCGTTATTTACATGTAACTCGAAAAATAGCTTATGTATTGCGTTACTTTTTGTTTTATAATATACTTAGTAAAAAAACCAAGCAAGCATATTTTGAATTAAATAGTTTTTAAAATCATATATATCAAATGAGCAAGCACTTTTCCCGATTACGGATGACATCGTAAACGGCTGGATCGTCTTTCACGAAACTTACATTCTATACTAAATCGAGCACAAGAAAATGATTTTAGCTAGGTGTCGAATTCGAGAAAATTCATCTTGACAGATTAAAACGAACTCACGCTGAAAATGCTGCTTGCTATAAATCGAGAAATGCTCAAACGATTTTCACGAAACTTGCTTCCTATACTAAAACGAGCACGAGAAAATGATCTAGCTAGGCCTCGAATTAAAGAAAGTTCGTTTTGATAGGTTAAACTCAACTACTCACTGAAAATGCTGCTATAATTCGAAAGCGGCGACCTTCGAACGATCTTCACAAAACTTGACTCCTATACTAATTCGGGCATGAAAAAACTATCTAGCTTGGACTCTAATTTGGGAAAATTCGTTTTATATTGTTAAACAAACTCATTATTCAAAATGATGGTATTAATCGGAAAAAAATTCCGATAATGTTTATGAAATAAGCTTATTCAAATACGTGGAATCCATCCAACTAAGTCCCGACTTCGAAAAAACTGTTTTGATATGTTTAAGAAATTTTTATTAAATTTAATCTTTTGTAGTCGAATCTCTCGCCAATACAATTGGTCATTGATCATGACCCGAAAAAGGATAATCTCCTAGGTGGCACTAATGGTTTGCCTTCTATTCTAAATCGAGAGAGAAATAATGGCGTGTCTTTATCCGGAATACGGGGAAATTCGTTTTAACTGGGTAAAGCAAATATGGCTATATCAAACTGATTTTACCAAATGCTGATTTGGTCAGTTATATTTGAATATTTGATACTTTTATGTTAGCTAGGCGCAAGTGATGAATCGCCAAACATTGTAATTTCTATCGCCATCATTGGTATTGCATTCATTTCATTTAAAAAGGAAAACTTTCACTTATTTCAATAGTACAACCATTTACAATACATATATTGCATACATTTAAAATACTTAATTCTTTTTAAATACCAAAAAATACCAAAATGTATAAGAAGAAATAATGCCACAAATTAAAAACATTTTATTTCAAACTCAACGCATTATTGCATTATTCCTAATTAAAAAACGTGGAAAATAAATGCTACTTTTGGCGAAACAAAAACTCATATTGGCGAGATTTGCACCTCGCTAATACAGTCAAAGCACCTTATAACGAAATCGAAAGAGCACCAAAGAATTGCTCGTTATAACGTGCTTTCGTTAAAACGTTATAACGAATTATTTCGTTAAAACGTTATAGCGAACTATTTCGTTAAAACGTTATGGAGACAGTCATAAAAAGGGAGTTTTATTACATAAAGTTATTTCTTAAAATTGCTTTTTTAATAATAAAAAAAAAGCTAGGCCTTATGAATTCATATTATATTAAGCTTTCAGAGGAATGATTACCTTTTACCACAAACAGTAAAAAGAGGGAAAGCGTTGTCTTAAAAAGGAATTTCAAGGAAATTATACTTTTACGAATAAATATGTATACAATTCATAAAACAAAATTTTTATTTTGCTATCATGGATTTGGATAATTGGATTTCAGGTAATTAGAGTTTTGTTGTATTATTTTGACGGCATATATATATATGTATATAATACAGGGTGGTCATAAAAAACTTCCCCGATATATCAAGCCCTAGCGGCCTAACTGCTCAACCAATCGAAAGAAAAATTCGGATATTGTTATTTGAAGGTATGCGCTCGAGATCGTAATGATTTAAATCAATAGAGTTCTCACGGTTTCGGTTAGAGTGAAAAAATTCGAAATTTTCGAATGGTAACACCCACTTTTTCCTGCGCAGATTTATCACCTCATTGAAAAACCATACCTGGCGTTGGAACGATACACGTATGATGAAAATTGCCGGCTTAAAGCATTTGCAAAGAAGAACATTGTAAAGGACCAATGACAACGCAGAGAAGAAATGCATTGACGCACTTGAAATAATTCCCAGAGACATACAGTAGAAACACCAATTACTGAACACCATGTGCAAAGCATTGTGTGGGGAAAACTTTTAATAAGCAGTGTGGGAAGATTTTTTCTTCAATCAGATGTTCGAAGGTGCCAACAAGATAATAATTACGGGGAAACAACGAGGTGAATTGATAAAGCTGTTTTATCTGAACGGGAAAATGCTACCGAAGCAGTGTGAGTTTATCGCGAAAGCATAAGCTACGACGAAGCCCATGTTCCGTAAAAGCTTTACGTGATATGGTAAACAAAACAATTTAACTGGATGCACATGTGATAGACCGCGATCCAGACGACCGTCTGTTCCTGTTGAAGTTGTTTCGAAAGTGCATAATACGATTACTGCAGGTCTATTTGCATACTGCAACAAGTGTTGCTCGCAATCTGAATGTAACGAAAAGCGCAATCCTCAAGATTCTGTGCTCTGTTCTGTGGATTTTTCCTTATCGATTCCAGCGCATTTAGATGTTGCAACCTGGAGACGAACGACAACGTTTCGATTTTGCGAATTATTTCCTCATCAGGTATGATGAAGATAGCAGGTGGCCACTGCGGATATTATGGACGGAGGAGGTGCATTTATCTTCAACTGGGAACGTAAACTCCAAGAACTGCGTTTACTGGGCCGACGAAAATCCTCACGATGTGGTACCGACGACGCCTTTACATGAAGCTAAAGTGACTGTTTGATGCGGCATCGCAAGCACATTCGTTCTCAGTCTACACTTCTTCGGTCACTTCCTCAAGGATGAAAACGGGCTCCATCACAAGTGCTCGGTATTGTCTTGGCTCTTGTGTTGTCAATGCTCTTTGCAAATATTTTACGCCGACCATTTTCGTCATACGCGTATCGTTCGATCGCCATTTATGGTTTTTCAATGCGCTGATGAATTTGCGCAGGGAAAAAGTGTGTGTTGCCACTCGAAAATTTTTCAATGTAACCGAAACGGCGAGAGCTGTATTGTTTAAAATCATCACGATCTCGAGCACGTGCCCTCAATTAACAATATCTGAAATTCCATTTCGATTTGTTGAATGGTTAGGTCGCTAGGGGTTCATATATCGGGGAATTTTTTTTATGACCACCAATGTATATATATATTGAAAATATTCGATTTGCCGTAGAGAAAAAGACTGAATGTTACGTAATGGGAAAATATCTGGTATTTAAGAAATAAAATTGTATATCTCGCTTCGTTTTTTAAGTAAAAAAGTTAAAAAAATTCGTTATATCGTTTTTTTGCCCTTTTTCATTCTTGAATTTCTTTCGTTATATCGTGCTTTTCGTTATAAATATTTCGTTATATCGTTTCGAATTCAGTATTATTTAACACACAGACCAACTAATCGGTCATGAGTATTTCGTTATATAGTGCTTTTCGTTATATCGTAATTCGTTATAAAGTGCTTCTACTGTATAAAAGTAGCAAGTATTTTCACAAACATTCTGTAAATATGCTAACATTTCTTGATAGATAACTGCACTTACACTTTTGCAAAGTATAAACCCATATTGTTACAAACATCGCTATAGTTTGATGCGATTGCGATACAACCTGGCGCAAAATTAGCAGCAATATTAAAAGCAAGAAAATTTTTTCTGCCAAACTTACCACATTGTTGCCGAAATAGCTCATGTTTGCCGCCAAAATTAACTTGGTCAACGACTGAAAAATCATTTATTTTTTTATAAAACATAGAAAATACAACTTAAAGTATGTCCGGCATAATCTCATTCAAAAAAAAAAAAAAAAAAAAAAAAAAAAAATCTTATAAATGACAGTCCAAATTCCCTGCTATATACAAAGTTTGTTTTTTTTAACACTTTCCAACCTAGTTGAAAAAGTGTTTATGACTTCGGTTTGTCTGGCCGTATGGCCGTATGGCCGTCTGCCGTCTGCCGTCTGCCGTCTGCCGTCTGCCGTCTGTCCGTGCTCTAACTCCCGTAAATATGCTCGGATTGCCTTGCAATTTTTATATGTTATTTTCGTTATCTATAGCACGTTCCCTATTTCAACTGAAGTGTGTAGCACTTATAGTTTTTTTACAAGGACACTCAAAAGAATTCCGTTACATTACGGTCTATGGGAAAAAACCATTTGCGGTTTATTTTAATGATGTTACACAGTTACAAACACATTGTAATTGATATATATCACTAAGGTGTATTACAAGAAGCTTATTATGGAATAGGGTGTGGATAGCACTTATAGTTAATTTACAGGGACAGTCAAAAGAATTCCGTTACATTACGTCTATGGAGAAAAATCATCTGCGGTATATTTAAATAATGTTTCACTATTTTAAACGCATTGAAATTTATATATATCACTAAGGTGCATTACATGAGGCTTACTACAGAATATTGTGTGTATACCAGTCATCGTTCCTTTACAGGGACACACAAAAGAATTCTCTACTGTCTGTTAACAATAATTCCTGGAAGTGCGTTTTAAGTTACTGAGCGCGATTTTGAATTTAACTCACTTTTTGTTTATTACGTGGTGTGTATAAATTCTATAGATCATATACAGGGAAGCACAAAAGTTCGCGAACACATTTCCGTTTATTGACAGAAACTCCAGAAGGAGAATTTTAAACTGTGCTACGCGTTTCTTAACTGAACTAAAATTTAGCATCCTATGTAGTATATATACAAATCTATAGATCACATACAGCGCTGAATAAAAGTATTCCGATATTTTTCCGAATATTGTATACTTTGGAAATTCCTGAAATTATGTTTTTAAATATGTTATGCGTTTTTCAAATTGTTTACTTAGATGTTATCTTTCAGCTTATTAAACGGTATGGTTTGTAAACTTATTTTGGAAGCGTTGGAAAGTGTTACATAATCTATGCTTGACGCATGATTTTTAGTTCTTGTTTTACTTAAAAATTTCTTCTTTACGTACTTGAGTGCACGTTTCGGAATTCAAAGTTCTACATCCCTTTTAGGAACTAGAAATGTTATTTTTATCTAGAAATTAATAATAAATATTTGTCTCTTCTCAATTACAGTATGAATTATGTTGAAATAAGTAACAAAATGCTTATTTTAATCAAACACAATGTTTAAATAAGTATAAAAGTAAGAATAATTTAAAAAAAAACACTCTTTTATAATGCAGTTCATGTTTGTTTCGTAAAATGTCCGATACAATACATTAACTTGGCTTGGGCATTATTTCTAAATTGATTTCTCAACGTATAGTCGTAAATGAATAAATATTAAACCATTAATTGATAAAAACGTATTTTTTAAATATCACATTTTTAAATTTCTATTTATAATTTGCACTGTAAAAAAATTACCAGTGTTTCTTATTTTAAGAAAATATTCTATAACCACGAACGAAAATATAATATAATCTTTTGAGCTATCCAAATTTCCGAATAGCGTGTTCCATTGTCTTTTGAATCCCCAGAAACCAATACATTTCCAAAATTTAAAGAATTATTTATAAAAACAAAGTATTTTCCGCTGCCTCATTTTTCAGAAACGTTTCCGAAGGGTTTTTATAGTGTATTAATTAGTGTCCTCAGCCTGGAATACCTGTTTTTCGAATGCTATCAATTCTCAAGTAAACATTTTCATGCTCATAAAATATGTTTAACAGACAAACATACAAAATTAACAGCGTTAACAATAACATTAAAATTAAGATTATTTCTTTACTCTTTCATGTATAAATTAACTTATGCGGCAGAAAACGTTTACTTAAGAATTGATGACATTCGAAAAACAGGTATTCCAGGCTGAGGACACTAATTAATACACTATAAAAACCCTTCGGAAACGTTTCGGAAAAATACGGGCAGCGAAAAATACTCTGTTTTTATAAATAATTCTTTAAAATTTGGAAATGTATTGGTTTCTGGGGATTCAAAAGACAATGGAACACGCTATTCGGAATTTCGGATAACTCAGAAGATTATATCATATTTTCATTCGTGGTTATAGTATATTTTCATGAAATAAGAAACATTGGTCATTTTTTACAGTATATATTCTATTTTTAGCCGATAAAATATTTCATTGTTGCGGTTTATTGCAGCCTTTTGGCTTATTTTGTCGATCGTTTGTTGGCGCATAATTAAATTATTATTTTTAACTCCCATACGATTGCACGCGTTATAGAGAATATTCGGCGATTTATCATTTCAGGCGGGCTACCTGCAAAATGCCTTAAAATTAATGTATTGATTTATAATAACTTCTAAAAATATTAAAATGTTGTAGTATCATCGGGAACACACGTTTGCAGATATTTTTTTTTTATCCTAGCCTATCAGGATTGGGTTAAAAATCGATTGCAAAATTCCATTTATAACATACAAAAACCAGGTTGAGTTAAATACAGAATCTCGTTCGCACTTTATGGAAATGATTTTCAAAGTTAATTTCTACGCATAAATGACATATCCTTTGCA
Organism: Maratus michaelseni; assembly: GCA_963931845.1. Lineage (NCBI taxonomy): Eukaryota > Metazoa > Arthropoda > Arachnida > Araneae > Salticidae > Maratus > Maratus michaelseni. The sequence continues at coordinate 312,168,735 of OZ007587.1, read as the reverse complement.
ACAAGACTCTGACTCTTGATTATATCTCTAGATCGAAATTTCCATCATACTCCTACAATCATATCACCTTTTCTACCACACCTCTGGGGAAACTTTTCAAAGTCTTCCAATGTGTTTTGGATAGCGCTTTCTAATGCTCGTTTTAATAAACACATAGGTGGTGGTAAATAAAAATTTATCGTAACACTGGGTGAAACATGGCTTAATTCAGGGAATATCAAAAGAAGAGTCATTTTTATCAATTAATAGAAGAAATAAAACGAAATAGGTGTGTGAATGTAAAGAAAAATTTCCAAAAGAATTCATGATTGCTGCTGGGTTTTGTTATGAAATTAAATTAAAGGTAAAAAATGCAGTAAATCTAAGGTGATTTCACTTAATTATCAGAAAAATATTTTAGAACTCATTTTTGAAGAAGAAATTCCAGCTTTATATTAAACAGACATTAACTGAGCTTCATATGAACAAAGTCTCCCAGCCGTTCTTGCGTAACTCAACTGACGCATGTTTAGCAAAGAAAGAATCCCAAACGGAAATAAATTATGTATCAATTGAAGAAATGCATATAAAATCACCTGACGCACCCCTCCCCCTCATTAATGGCCTTCTTCTGCATTTGGTTTGTTTAAATGAATTCCCGAACATGAAAAAGACTTTTGAAAGTTTTTACAATAGGTATCGGGGAAAACTGATATAACTGTAATAAGAAAATTCTATTATCATAGAAATTTAAAGCCAGAGATATAGCCAAAAGTCAAGACTACCCAACAAAGTCAAATTGTTGCAAAGAATATGTCATTTATGCGTAAAAACTTTGAAATTCTTCCATAAAGTGCGAACGACCTTCTGTAAAAAAGTTTAAAAAGATGTGAGGGAGGAATAGAAGTACCATATGTACTACTTAGCTGCTATTGCTCGGAACTTTTACTTAAATAAAGTTAAATAAATATCTTATATTCATATTTATAGGGAAAGAACACATTATATTTACAATAATGTACAACATTTAAATGATTAGGCGCAAGAGAGGATATGCTGAACATATCAGCTTTCAATTATCTCCTACGAGAGCGCACATCGGACCGTCTGCCCAATTTGAGTTCTAGCTACACTCTGCCTCAGAATTGAAAAATCAGTTTTCACACCTAGCTCATAAAAATTACATCTCATCATTTCTATTCTGGGTTACGTCATGCGCTTAACATGAGAAAGTGCTGTGTCGCCTGTTGTTAAGGTGTGTTAGCTGAGAATTCTATAACCACATGCACACAAAAGTATAATATATATACAAAAAATCAAAAAATTGAATTGACAGCAATTGTTAATACAATTTTTAGAAACGAGAAATTATATTTTTATGTAGAAATGAATAATAAAATTTTGTCTTTTATTAAATACAGTATGAATTATGTAGAAATAAATAATAAAATGTTGTCTTTACTCAAACACAGTATGAATTTTAAAGAAACTACCGAGAGATGCTCGGTCTTCCAGGTACTATAAATTAATTAATAAGACGATCAGCTTACTAAAATAAAAATGCTGGAGTATTATTTATATTGCTGGTGTATAATATCTAGAATGGTATGTTACATCTTAGTGTTGTAAAAAAAAAAAAAAAAAAAAAAAAAAAAAAAAAAAAAAAAAATCAATTTGAAATTTACTTTCTGTATTTTCCTTTCAAATTACTTATTACAATTCAGCTAAATTGAGAAGTAGTTAATATTATAGTAAAGTAATCCCCCCCTCTCCCTATGAAAATACTAATATTTTACTAAATATACTTTTGGTTAAATATTTATTTATGTTACCAAAATGTATCCGATAATCGGAAATGTTTTATATTTCTAAAAATGCAATTCGGAATAATTCTTTACATTCTTAGAAAACCAATTAAATTAATTATTATTACATTCATAACAATATGTTTTCGTCTTCTAAGCAGGAAACTCTACCAAGATCGCTTAATTTAAAAAAAAATCCCCATTCGTGTACACATTACATATGATTGTATATAATAATGGCGCTGTGTCTAATTGAAGTATTTATAGGTATAGTATACCAATTGTATAAATTTGAATATTGTGAATATTTTAAAGAAATAATGTAGCTTGAAAATTGCAAAAGTTCTGCCCGTGAGTAGAGTTACGCATATCAAAAGACGCGAATTCGCGTCAGCCGTCACAAATGTGTTAAAAGTAAACTTCTCTATTCTGAATAATCTTCACCATCTGAGAGAAATAAAATTATTTTTCTTCATGTATAATTAATTTTTGTCTTCTTTACTTTATATATCTTTTCTTTGTGTTGATATCTTGAAAAAAAAATTTTAATTGCAGATTTTTATTAAAGACGTCAATTGTGAACTTTCGTCAGTGCATGTTTTTTATTGTTGTTGATAAATTACATCACGTTTTTCGTAGCATATGCTGTTAAATGTTTTTCCTTATTCTTCTTTCGTAACAATACGAGCATAAATAGCCATGTAATCGACTTGAAATTATGGCTTTATTTCTGAAGTTTTGGGTGGATTATTTTTCTTTTGATAATTTTGTATCGTCGTCGTCCAAAAAACTCTCTTAAACTGCTATTTATAACACTCCGGGTTTAAATCAGGATAAAAATGATTAGCCTTTGGTGAGAATCTTAGAAATTGCTAGTTTTGAAGGTAAATTATTGTACTAAAGCATACAATTAGAATATTTTTCTGGAGCTACCTTACTTTCTGTTCAAATGTTTAAAATTATATAAATATATACATTACACATTGCGGTTTTAAAATGGGTTTTTTTAGGCTCAAGAGCAATTTTTCTATTGACACTGCTTATCGAAATTAAATTTTAATGAATAACACTAGCTAATTAACCTCTGTAATTTAGTCTTATAATCTTAAATATGAATGGCAAAGCATAATTTCACAGTCATCATACTAACTTTCTTCATGAAAAAATAAGAATTTTTATAAAGTGGTCGCTCTATTTAAACAGTACTCTTTTAACAATATCTAATTACGTAAAAATAGATGAAGCACATTTAAACAGAAGACAATAAATGAATATATAAATTTATCTGAAAATATAACCAATATTTAATACATCCTAATACATTGGGAAATTAAGAAGAAAAAGGTTTTTTTTTTCTTTTTACAAAATATCCTTTTATTAACGACATCTTACTATTGTTTTAGACTGCATGATAATTTCAAATTCATTAAAATTGCAATTTTTATTGATAAAAATCCAAACAATTGTAATTAATTATTATCATCATCATTGTTCAAATTTTATCTTTCAAGAAGTTTTGCAAAGAATGGAATAGGTGATAATTTGATGTGAAAAATATCTCAATGCTATAGTGGTAACACATAATAGCTTTAGTAGATTTTGGCGGGTAACAAAAAATGTGTTTGATTTTGCATCGTCATAGTAAAAAACAAACTTCTCGATTTGAGTACTCTGACTGATTTTCTTGAATAGCTTCGTTGTGTGAAAAAAAAATTCTTTATTTCGTTCAGTGTAAAATTACGTTGTATTCTTACCAAATCTACTGATGCTAATTATTACTTGATAATGAATCTTCGATTAACACTCCTGCAAGTGACTTAATTTCCTTAGCCAATTACTAATTGTTTCACAATGGGTCGTGGGCCGCGATAGTCTGGTTGACAGACTATGGGATCCATATTCTGCGGGTACGAGAATAGACGCACCCAAAGTGTCACCGCGTAAGCTAATGGCAGCTGTTGCACGTTAAATCTGTCATGGAAACAACGTCCTCGAGACGTGAATTGCTAGTCACCGGAGTACTAAATCAGGCGAGGATCCTATAGCGTCGTTTGGTCCAGGATCCAAATTACAGGCTCGTTGAAATCCAACTTCCTTCAAAGCTCTGGTATCCCTTATTCTACGGGTTTAAGACAACATCCCTGTCCACGACAACAATAACAAAAATGGCTCTTTTATAAGAAAATCGCAGATGTCAATGAATATTTTAAGTGAAATATTTGAGGAACCAATAACTCGAATCTTTATTTTAACCCTTTCGAGTCTGATTTTGTTAATTTTGGAGGAAATTACGTCTAGGTTTCGTTAAAACTAAGTATCCAAATGTCAAAAATTAATGTTTAATTAAATTTAATGAATATGGTATTGACTGAAATTTAAAGAAAATTTTTTGAAGACGTTTGAAAATGTCGTATTAAAACAAAATTAAGTACACATAACACTTTTCCAGTATTTTTTCGTCTTTTGTCATAAATTAATGGTTCTGACATGTAACCCTTATTTTTAAATATAAAAAATGAAATACGTGTTTAAAATAAAAGTATCAGCAATAATGTATGGAGTTTTAAGCGAACTTTATTTTTGTTTTATTACTAAACGCTGAAATACAAATAAAATGCTAATATAAATGTAAAAACACATTGTACTATCGTTATTACATGAAGATAATAACAAAAGTAATTGTAAAAACAAAATAACAGTTAACGTATGGACATGTGCTATTATTAGGACAACAGATCCGAAAGGGTTAACTAAGAACTATTTTCAATTCCTGAATGTGATACACCGAGTTTCTCAACAATCGCATGTGTTGTATTTTGACGATTCTGATAGAGCATTGCTTTGATTTGGTAATTATAGGCAACTGGACATCTCTTTTTTAAAAAAGAAATCACCTTAACAGGCGTGAAATTCAGTCCAGTATCTATTATTTAAATGCTTTGTCACGATACAGAGTACAAAACCTTTTGTAAACTTGAAATACATTTTTCTTGTTGAGAAAATAAAAGTTATGAGGAAAATAGTCCAGTGGCTTTTCCATTTTTCAACAGCTGGTGAACGAATACCACAAAACTGAACTTTACTTTTTCTTCAGTCAATTGAAGAATTACACATTGTATAAGTGTTTGATATTTCTAAAAAATAAATATCTCAAAATATTCGACTAAAGGCAACTCATTTCATTGTATGAAAAAATGAAATTACTTTAAAATATTCTGTTAATGATCCATATTGTGTTTCTAAATCTATGCCTGATGCATAATTTTTTGCTCTTGTTAATTTAGTATATTTATTTATTTTATTTACATTAAAAATCTTAAATTATAAGTATTAAATATAAGTACTATATTGAAGTTTTATGTATACATATGAATTGAAGTTTAAAAATTTCCTAAACGTTGAATGATAAAATTTCATTTTATGTTGAAAACGGCAAATGCTAAGCTTCTTTATCACATAGATATTCGTTTTTTAATTCCAAAAATTCCTAAGCTTACTACTAACAAACTGATCACCCAGTGCAACCCGGGCACGTCAAAAAAAAAAAAAAAAAACCGAAATTGCGAAGAAACTCTAAAAATCACAATAAAAAAGCGCGCAAAATTTAAAAATCGCTGCACGAAATCTGAATAAACTTTATTAAAAAAGAAACAATTTACTATATTGGGCTAGAAAATTGAAACCGGATTCCTTTTACTAATGTGGTACAAATCGCAGCAAATTCCGAAAAAATGCTAAAATTTCACAAATTCCACTGGGCAAAATTTACTATATTGAGCTAAAAGATTAAAACAGAATTTCTTTTATGAACGTCAAAAAATCTCTGCAAACGTGAAAAAACTCTAAAAATTGCATAAACAAATTCGCAAAAAATTAAATAATTGCTATGTGAATTCCGAATAAACTTTATTGCAAATAGGACGGGATTTACTATACTGTGCTAAAAGGTTAAAACCGGATTCCTTTTACTAATGTGGAAAAATGATGGCAAATTGAAAAGAAAACACCGAAAAAAATCTCATAAAAAATTGCTAAAAATTCAAAAATCACAGAAAGCAAAATCTACTAACGTGGGCTAAAACATTGGCACCGGAATTCGTTCACGAATGTCAAAAAATCTGCGCAAAATGACGCTAAAAATCGTATTGAAAATTGCAGGAGAAAAAATGTACTAAATTAGGATAAATGCGTGAAACGAATTCTTTTATGTTCAAAAATCGCCGCGAAAAGCTAACAAATGGTACAAATAGCATTGAAAATATCAAAATCGTAGAAAATCGTAGAAAACAATATCTACTATGTTAGGTTAAAAGTTTGAGCCGTATTCTTTTTTCGAATGTCAAAAAATCACATTGAAAATTGCAAGGGAAGTCTCATTGAAAATCGCTAAAAATCAAAAATCACCAAGGATAAAATTTCCTATATTAGGCTAAAAATTTGAAATCCAATTACTTTTACAAATGTGAAATTATTGGTGCGGAACGCGAAAAAACGCTAAAAATTGATTTAAAAATCTCTAAAAACTCAAAAAACGCAGAAGACAAAATTTACTATTTAAGGCTAAAAGTTTAAAACCAAATTATTTTTACAAATGTCAAAAAATCATAGTGTATCGCGAAAAATTGCTGAAAATTCAAAAAGCGCGGAGTACAAAATTTACTATATTTGGCTGAAAGTTTGAAAGAAAATTACTTTAACGAATGGAAAAAAAATGCGACGAAACGAAAAAAAAAACAAAAAAGGCAAGTCGCATAGAAAATAGCATTGAAAATCGCATTGAAAATAGCATTAAAAATCACTAGAAATTTTTAAAACGCTAAGGACAAAAGTTACTAAATAAAGCTTAATGTCTGGAACCAAATTATCTTTCCAAATATCAAAAAATCACCGCGAAACGCGAAAAAACTCTTAAAGATCGCATTGAAAACCGCATTAAAAAATACTATAATTAAAAAATTGAGGAGGACAAAATTTTCTATATTAGCTTGGAAGTTTGAAACAGAAAAGGGAATGTAAAAAATCGAATATAAAAAAATCGCCGCAGAACACGAAAAACTAAAAAACGCATTGAAAATTGCATTAAAATTCAAAATTTGCAGAGGACAAAATTTACTATATTGGGCTAAAACATTGTAACTGGAATTTTTTCATGAAAGTCAAAAAATCGCCGCTAATCGTCAAAATCTATTCTATCGGATTATCTGAATAGAAGAGTAGCAGTCAGTGGCATTTACCTTAAAGCGAGTGAATTTCGGAATGATAAATCAAACACCAAAAGCTCAATAAGGTCAATACAAACGATCAGAAAGCATATGCAGGATATTGGGAGACAAATCGTGCATCTTCCATCTGTTTCTCAATTTCCCTTCTGACACAGCTGAAGAAAACATAAAGTGTGGTATTGTATTAGAAAGGATCTGTGTCCTTTTCAGCGATAAGGATTGGGGAATAAACATTTTTGGATTCCCCAATCACCCGAAATATTCATTGGTGTGGAATTTTTTTTATACTGTCATCCATTTCATATTTCAAAATTTCATTTTTATCTTTCATACTGAATAACATATTTTGAAGCTTAAAATATCATATGCATTTTGGAATGCTTAAAAGTGTAATCCACCGAAATTCTTGAATCCAGAATGAAATTTATCCTCCCCCCACCTTCCTCAAGATAAAACAAAAAAAAATCATTTAAATCACAAAGAGAAATTTTTAAATTATTTTAAAATTCAGTTTAATACTTCATTTAAGAGCCATTTTTTTATTGTACTCAGTAAAACAATGTTAAATAATATATACCTACAATTGAATTTTAGTAAAACATGTTCAACCTTAGGTTTCCTATAGGATTTTTAAAGACAATGAATATCACAAAAGCCATACCCTTCTAAATATTAATTATTTTTTAGAGTAACTAAAAGACAAATTTCATTTTTCTTATCCTTTTTCAAATGTTTGTAAAATGTTTGTAAAAATTCTGTATGGTTTTTGGAGAAAAATATTTATGCTATCTAAATTCTGCTTATTTTGCAGAAAATCTGAAGACAAATTTTTTTATCTCTTGCGTTGGCAAATGTCTTCGAAATGTCTTCAAAAATTCTACAGATTTTTTGCAAAAGAGAAAAAAAAGAAAAAAGAAGAAAGGAAAAAAGATAAGTCTGCAAAATATCTTTAGATTTTCGTAAAAATTCTGAAGAAAATTTTGATCTCTACCTGGATCTCGAGAATTTGGCTTGTGACATTCAAATTCATTCGCGTAGAAAAGGGGTCGTCAATCAACACTCTTTTGGATGTCCGATCCCCATGTACAGACATTTACGGCGAGCCTAATACTTTCTGCCGTCAACATTGAGCGTAGTTCTCGCAGTTAGACGAGTACATAATATCAAAAAGCACTGATGTTTCGATTAAAAGCATATCTGATTTTCTATGAGATATGTCAACATCTTTGTATTAAAAGATTCTATCATCAGTGGCGTAGCCAGGTTAGGGGTTCAGATACTCTGGATACCACTAATTTTGTAAATATATTTTTGCCTCGTTTAATCGCTGAAAATTCTGCGATTAAAAAAGGCGAAGAATATGTCTTTAAAGAACCTCTGAACATCCATATCCATAGTGGATACGCCCCCTCTGAACATCCATATCCGCACTGGATACACAACTGTCTTTAACTCTACGTTTGAGACATTTGATTATGCGTTATACATCGATGAACGCAAGATATTTCATAATCAAACAAATCAATTGAAACCGATTTCTAAAATGTTATCTAGAAAAATGAATTTGTTTTCAATAAATCTTTTATACTACATAAGCTCCTCCGACATTTCGCTGATAAAACCTTCAGAATTTGCTTATTTGATTAGGTATACCTAACACTATTCACAATTTCATAACTTTACAACTATTCCTTTTGGGTATTGCAATTTCATTGTTGCAAAGTTAAAATTTGAGTTAGACGATATTTAATGTAATATGGGTAATATTACATTAAATCCTATTTTTACCAGAATGTGCTACTCAAGCCACCATATTAATTTTATAAGTCAGGAGTATTGCAAAAACAGGAGCTAATTGCACTTTTGTCACTACAAACAGAATTTGGGAGTAATAACGCATAACTGTCAAGAAAAAAGTTATATAAACCCGTAACACCTTGATTATAATAGAGGGGCAACTTACTTGTTATCTATACCGATATCGATACCACAATGTGGGAAATAGCTAAATGTTATGTTATGACATAAGCAGGTAGTATGGAGAGAAAGAAGGTTGGAAACTGGCCTGTCACTTGCTTAAAATAGCTATTTGATGACAATAAGTAGAAAGTGAAAATTTACTTCCTATAAACAAATTATTAAATTTCATAGCAATTGATCATTTTTATAGAACAATTTTTACCTAGGTTTACTGCCATGATACATCTTTACTACCGTGTTAAAAATTTAGATAAGGTAATTTACCGTATTGCAAATGTACATATTTTATATTAATCCAATTTAAACTATATTGTCACTTTTATAAATATTTTAAAATTATATAATTTTGTTTATTTATAATAAAATTATGCAAAAAATTATTTTTTTATTACAATTAGTAAATTAGGACCAATTTAAATACACATTTAAAAAAAAAAAAAAGCTTAGCGTAGTTCTAAAAACTCTCCTTAATTGCCGCTCTTTGTAGAAACGCTCTTCCACGAAATATTGTGTGATGAAAATAGTATTATTCAAGCAAAACCACAAATTGCAGACGTTATGCATATTAATAACCGAGACATCGTTATCATCATGTTTACAGTAAGTAATAATGGCTATCTATACCTGACCTGAGATCACTTTTTTCTTCTTGACCTACCGGGCTCATGCGTAAAATAGGCCACTGGAGAAAAGTCAAGGTGAAGGAAATGCAAATTAGACCTACCTCTTTAACCTTGACCTAATTTTGGCAATTTGCTTTCACTTTTATGTTTTTTCCCCCTATACAAAAGATAGCTTTTATGTGAATCATTTGAAAAGATCATCATAGATGCTTCCGTTTTTGCTCATCAATCAAGTTAGTTGTATTTTAAATGTAAAAGCTACAAAATCAGGTCTGTGGAAGTGGAATTGAGTGTTTGATTTAAGATTTAGATACTGGATGCAGTATTCATCAGAATAAAAATAACTGTCATTTCGGATAAATAGGTCGAATCATTTCCCAACTGTTTGCCTCATTCCCCCAGGAATATATATTTTCAGGGCTAAATTTCTGAAAAAGAAATTCGCAAATAAAAACTACAAAAATATTTTTTATATTGTTTTAACTTATTTAACACCATGGCAGTATTTACCCATATTGAGAAAAGGATTCTTTTAAAATTGCATTATATTTCATTACTCAGATGGTATGTTCCTAACATGGTGTTCTATCAATATGATATCCACAGAGATTATGCTTGCTTTTTTTTTTTTTTCAAAAATGTAACACAAAATATTAAGCTGCTTTAAATGATGATGCTGAATTATGTTTTGTGCAAATTAATATTACATGTTGTTCAGCGGTCGGAAGTAGGGCGTGCTATAAGTAGGGAAACTAAGTTAGTCGCTACGTTTTCCGGTAGTTTGTAGTGTAGTGAACTGCATTTTGAAAAATGCAATGTAGCGAATAACGCAATACAAAAAATCAGTAGTTTGTAGCGAACAGTAACGCTACTTTTATGCTACTTCAAGGAGGAAAACCATTATGTACCATTCTTCAAGTCACGTGATAGTAATTTACTTCTTTTCTGCAAACTGTGTTCTGCGCAACAATTTGTGAAAGGGAGCAACTCAGCTGCAGCTTTTAGCTATGCATCGTAGGACAACCATTGATTTTTTGATTGACATATGCTGAATTCAAGTACCAAGTCCAAAACAAATAAATTATTTTCTTGCTGGAAATACACTGCTCAAAACAATTAAAGGATATTTGAAGTTTTACATAAAATAAAGATATAAACGAAATTTTTTTTGCCGAAAATAGAAGAAGAGAATCACAAATGCAAATTTTTCTGGTTTTCAAACTGTGGAGTATGCAAATTTTGAGTTCGACGTCAAAAACGTCGCTTCAGCGGCAGCGAATGAAATTTGACTTTCAACTGGATAAAAGAGAATGAAGACAAGGATGATCGGCATTCAGTGATTGCTTTGTTTCGATGGGTACGATGTCTCAGCGAAGTCATTTGACAGATTCAGAAGCTTGGAGAATTGTTGATAGGTTAGAAGGGGGCCAAACTCAAGCCGAAGTAGCGCAAGCCATTGGAGTGTCACAAAGTGTCATTTCCAGGATCTGGAACCGTTTTTTGGAGAGTGGATGTGCAGGCCGAAGACCAGGGCAAGGTCGTAGACGGGCAACAAAGCCCAATGAAGATCGGTATTTAGCGTTAACAGCTCGGAGACACCGAAACATGAACGCTACTCTTCTCCAATAACACCTTCGCTCGGCTACAGGCACCACGATTTCAACTCAGACTGTCCGAAACCGGCTCCATGCTGTAGGTCTGTATGCTCGCCGACCGATGGTATGTGGTAGATTAACATCAAGGCATCGTCGCGACCGCAGGGAGTGGGCAACCGAGCATGTCAACTGGAGGAGAAATGAATGGAGCAATATTCTGTTTTCTGACGAGTCCCGTTTTTCTCTGCATCCGGATAATAGGCGTATTTTCATCTGGAGGGACCGTGGCAGTAGGAATAATACTGCGTTCGTGCACGAAAGTGTCAGATTTGGCGGTGGAGGAGTGTTGGTGTATGGTGGCATCTCCATTGACGAGCGCACTGGCCTCTACATCATTCGAGATGGAGCTCTGACTGGTCGCCAATATAGGGCTGAGATCCTCAGACCTATTGTAGTCCCTTACGCTGCAGCAGTCGGATATAACTTCATTTTAATGGGCGATAATTGCAGGCCACATCGTGCAAACCTGGTGGAGGATTTCCTTTTCGAGGAAGGAATCGTTCGAATGGAATGGCCAGCGTGTTCTCCAGACATGAATCCAATCTAGCACGTTTGAGACGCTCTAGGATGACGAGTTTCTGGCCGCCAACAACCCCCACAAACTCTCCAAGAACTGGAAAGAGATCTTCTGGAAGAGTGGGGCAGAATACCCCAACTCGTCATTAATAGCCTCATTGAGTCCATGCCTCAAAGGTGTTCAACGTTGCTGGCCGCCCGTGGAAACCATACCCCCTACTGAAAATGATTTTCTTTGAAGAAAACACCTTTTCTTATTCTTTTTTCTCATATGCACAAATTGTGTTTTTTTCCTTTTGTACACAAATGCGCAATAAAATGCATTTTTTCTGCCAAACATGTGTAATTTATTCTCATATAACCTACTATGTCTGTCGACCATGTATCAATCAGCTAAAAAGTTTCCCAGATACAAAATCCACCTAAAACTGCAATATCCTTTAATTGTTTTGAGCAGTGTACTTGTCTACTTACTCATTATGAGATCTTCGTGTTTTATTGCGGCGTTCATTCTTTTCGAATTACTTTATTTACAGATTTATTATTGTTTGACATTATAACTGAAAAAAATAATATTGAATTTCTCTGGTCGACATATAACGAGTAATATGCACTTAAAGTAACATTTTAGTTAATAACACAAAACATTGTTTTGTATGTTACGTTTCTTGATTTCTCATTGCTATCGGTTTTATCGCATTTATTTGATTGTATCTTGACAAACGAGACATATTGAGGAACCATTGTATTATACATGATCCGTATCCTTAATTTCAAGTGTAGATTGAATTCTTTGACAAATTCTGAAAGTTTGTATTTGCTACTTTTTAAAACAAGTAGTTGTAGTTGTAGTTAACTACATTTTCGATGAAGTATTTGTAGTTGTAGTTCACTACAAAAATAAGTAGTTATTACGACCTCTAATGTTATTTTTTAACTTTACTATTTTGTAATTTTTATCTGTCTTTAGCTTGACCATGGAGCTGGTGGTGTAATATTTACGTTTAGGATTTCTTCACAGTTTTTCAAGATTTTTTTCTTTTTTTTTTTTTTCCACACGGATGAAGCATACGTAGATTTAGGCAATTTTTTGCTTGATTGAAAATGGCTAACAGGTTTTTTTACACATTGAAATATTCAACTGTTGCCTTCTGATGAGCTTTTATACAGGTATTAATTTTCTGTACACGGACATGAGACACTTTTATTGACATTATATTTTCATGAAATAAAATTATATAAATACCCAATATTACTGTTTGAAATTTAATTTTATATTAGTTTTCAAAAGCACTGATTTAAAATATTCCTTTTTATCATGGAAAAGAATTTTTAATCAACTTTATAGAGTTAATAAATTGTACAAGCTGTGACTAGTGTGGCCAGGTCCACTGTCACAAAAAAGCGAGACAGGGAGTCATAAAAAGCAGACAGTTACGTCCTATATCGGAATATAAAAGTACAATAAGTTCTATGTAAACGGCACCTGTCTATAACGGAAACCTCTTTTAAAGTCTATGGTCCCGATGGACAGGGTACCGCAAAAAACAGAATCTGCTAAGACGAAAACCTGTCTGAAACGGAATTATTTTCTAGTCACTTGAGATTCCGTGTTAGTACGTTTTACTGTATTAAATAAACACAATAATCTTAGAGAGTAAAACCTGTGAAATCGTAATCGCTAGTGACCTAAGCAAAATTCCTTATTGGAGATTTTTACAATTGAGCAGTTATAATTATATGTTATTCTTTCCGTAGGGACCATGAATGTTTGCCTATACTAAGACGGGATATATTATACGCAGGCTCCGTTTTTACAGGATTTACAGAACTAAGAACAATAAAACTTAAGGCTCTTATAAGCAAGCTCTGGTAAAACCTATAAAAAACAAAATCCCCAGGAACCGGGAAAATATTCCGTTTTAGACAGTTATCCATCTGAGCAAGTAGATACTTTTCAACGAAACCGTAAAACCTTTTTGTTATAGACAGTTTCTGTTTTAAAGGTTTACTACATAAAGTTCCACTCGCTGCAGACTAACAAATAGCACGATGATACTAAAAAAAATTAAAAGAATTTGTACATCATGAAAGTTTGGGACTTTTGTTGCTGGACGGGTCTTAAATGTCTTAAAAATTGGGACATCCCACGTAAATCGAGTCACCTAACAATACTAGCTGTGGCAGTCGACCGACATAATTTGTCATACTATATGTGAATACATTGCGTTCACGAAAATTTTAAATATTTCCTTCTTTAATTAATTGCATGTGTTTGGTCATCGGGTCCACACATTAAATCAATAGTTAAATTCATTTCATACTGTACGTACAACGCCTGTCGTCGCAGAATTAACGGCTGTTGTAATACGTGTCTTCAGCTCATCCAATGTGGTTGGTTGGTTGGTTATGGTCGCTCTGGGCATCGTTTGCACACAAGGGTTAAACTGACCTGGAATTCAGTTTAAAGTGGTATCTGACCCACTATAAACATCCATATGAGTTGTAATTTTCCAACTGGACGAAAAATGTCCGGGCCAGGATTTGAACCTGAGATCTCTTGGCTGAAGCCGCCATGATCTGCCAACTGAGCTATCCCGGTCGAATCTGGAGGACCTAATTCATCCAGTTAACCTTATTGATTAACGTCCAGTCGGAAAATTACAATTCATATGATTTCTTTACCAATTTGAACAATTGTGTCAAAATTAATCTAGTATAAACATCCATGCCTGAATGGGATTCGAAAGCAACACCTCTTGTCCAGTAGTCAGCTCTGTAACCACTAGACAAACAGGTGGTATGCTCATCCAGTGTGTTTGGAAGAAGTAGCACGTACGCCGAATCTTTCATAACCTATGCTAGTAATGCGAAGACAATCGCAAGATAATGTTAACCCTTTGTCTGTCAAAGTCGAGATAACACTTCACTAGACTGCAGGTATGACTTCAATACATGCATTATTTAAATTTATATAAGTCTACAGATATAACACAGTTTTAAAACATTGAATAATGTTTAATGATTTTAAGGTTTATCTCCATATCCAAAATTTAGTTTTCTATATCATATTGGGAAAATCATCTTTATTTTAGCATTTTTAAAATATTACTGAGAAAACTAGATGACAATTTTACACTTTTGCTGAGCATCCAGAGGGTTAATCCAATGAAAGCGTTCTTTACGAATTTCTCGTTTAGATTTTCATATTTCTAAATGATATTTTTCCATATAATATCTGAGGTCTATGTCTAACGGACTTACGTACTTTTTAAATTTTGGTGCCAGTTTTTTTTTTTTTTTTTTATGGGAGGGGGAGGGGCACATTTTTACTTTCTGAACCAGTATCGGCGGAATATACAGAAAAAGAAAATAAGAATATCATCTTTCTGATGACAAATTTGAAAATTTCTAATGTATTCCATGGCCATAGGTTTAATATTAGGATGGGAAATTTAAGGTTAGATTCATAATGAGTCTTTAGAGTACATACACGCTTAAAAACAATTTCGTCAAAAAACGTTAAAAGTAAAGGCAGCAAGTTGCAGGAACATACATATGATTGTAAGAGATTTTTATCTTACTTGAAGAAATTTCCTTCTTTCGATTAGAGAAATTTTTGCGAATATTTCGTATTTTGAGGAAGAAAGTACATACGTGAAAATTTCGTTTTTGATACGAAAAAGTAACAGACAGCTCGCGGAACACCCCTATGATTTGACAAAAATGCAGCTTTAGACTGGAAGATTTCAGGTATTGTATAAGTTGATTTTCTGCATTTTGAAGGAAAATGGGCAAATCAAAGTGGAAATTTTGTGTTTTAACGAAGAAAAAAGCAACGGAAACACCCTTCAATTCGCAATTTTTTTCAAGAATGTATTTTTTTTTATTCCGGTGCTATACCTGAAAATTTCGTGTTTGATACGAAAAAGTTACAAGCTGCACAGTTGCCGGAACACCACTATGATTTTACAAAATGCAGGTTTAAACTGGAAAATTTGAGATAATCTGTAAGTTAATTTTCTGTATTTTGAAGGAAAATGGACAAATCAACACGGAAATGTTGTCTTTTAACAAAGAAAAAAGCAACGGAAAAAAACCCTTCACGCATTTTATCGAGGGTGTAATTTGTTATAATTATTCCGGTGTTAAATGATATATTAAAATGTATTTATAATAGTAAATGTAAAGACAGTTATCGCTAGATTAACTAATAATGTCAATAAATGCGCAAATATATATTACTATGCATATTATCATGTCTTTAATTAATAGCAATGACAAGTATCATTGGTTGCAAGAAATGAAAAGGATAAATGCGCATTTAAAACATATTACAATTTCATATTAATTTTTATTGTATTTATATTAATAGAATTTTTGACGTGAAAAAGGATAACAAAATGAAGATAATTATATTTTATTATGCAGAATCGGTTTATGTGCCAGAGTGATTAAGATTAATTAGTAAATTTTAATTTTTAAATTATCTTCATAGTGAATACTCATGCTTTATATGTTATCTTCATATTTACATATACACTTTTCTTACTTAAGTACTTACACACTTATATCCGTATTATGCATGCTTAAAGACATGTTATAAAATGCAATACTTGCAAACACCATTCATACATCCATACTAAATGCATGTTACATTCATACTTTTAACACACATACATACAAACGATAAGATATAACAGCCCTTTTCTCAACAAATGAAAGTGGTAGTGACTAAAGAGGAATCTTACATGGTTCTGATCTACAACGCAACAGTTCCTATAACAATGCTTTTTCCACGATTGGGATGCTTTTATTATAAATGACAGAATGGTAATTGAAAGCAGTAATCAAATCTGTCACTTAAAAATATGACATAATTATATATTATCCGTAAACATGAAATATTGACACTCTTACGGTCAGTTTTCTAGAATGATGGTATAAGTGCGTTCAACTTCGTGGGTTCTCTCAAAAGTGAAAATACCAGTTTATTTTTGCGACAAATGAAATGTTGTTTGTCTTTACCTTGTTGTTCGTTCCTTTTTTTTTCCTGTCATTTTTTTTTTCAACATCAAGGTTTAGCTTTTTGGAACCTAGCTGCATTTTTGTGAACCGGTTTCATGAAAAAGCAGCATAGTCCAAAAGCAACGATAAGTGAACAAATCCCAATGACAAACAAAATAAAAATTGCTAATGTGGTAATTAATTAGGTAACTTCAAGAAATATATATAAATTAAAACCTTCAAAAACGATCATGCGTACATAATATATTTCTAAGTTTTTATTTAATTGATTATTATTCATTTACTATATGCAAATGGCGTTTACCAGCGCTGTAATTTTGCAACTGTACAATAGATTACATAAAATTTTTTTTTTTTTTTTTAAATGAACTGGATTTTGCTGGTGGAATTACGTTTAATTATATTAAATACAGTACATAAAACAAATGCGATCGATGACTATAATTTCAGTTTAAATTAATATAAGAACAGTAACATTTAAATCATATAAAGTTCCTAATAATTCATTAAAATTTCATTATTTATTGTGCCATAAATAATCGTATCGATATTAAAAATTGAGCAAACCGTGTTCTTTCAAATAGTAACACTCGATTTTGACATGTTATGTTAATTTCTTGGATCAAAGCAGCCCTTAAAACTATATATATATTATGCATTTTTTTCTTAAAACTGCGTAGAGTTATGAAACAAAATGTTAGATATTTAATAATTTAGAAAAATGAAATAAAGATCTTACCTGGAACAGTATCAAAATCATTAATTTAGTAACAAGAAAAATTGTATGAAAAATCTAAATATGAAATAAACTAATTTTATATAAAAGAAAATTTTATATACACTTTCTTATTGCTGTCTATGTTTTTCTATTCAGTGGATGCCAATAACAAAAGAATACTGCCCCTTAGACTTTTGAAAAGTAAAACATCTCTCTATCTCGAAGATTAATGACCGGAAAGATCTGTACATTTACATACACGTGTTTTTAATGATTCTTATTAATTTTATTCAAAAATTAATGTGTCCTAATTCTTAATTTTTTAATATAAATTTATTAATAATGTCCATTGACGATTTAAAAAAAAATGCATAAATCACACACGTTTCTAATCTGTTTTATTACGATGAACTCAGATAAATTGTCCAACATGGGTGTTATAATTTAAAATTTGAAAGTTAGTACACTATTTAATATGTAGACGACCCCTTGTGACAAAATAAACCACATATACGAACTAAACTTATACTATTATTTTATTCATGTATTACCCAAAACTGAATTTACAGCCATCGTTCGGATTATTTTTGATGTACTACACATTTAAGATATAATACAAAAGTAAGGGAAGAGACCCAGATAGACTTCAACAATTCCATAACTATTCTTTTTTTTTTTTTTTTTTTTTTTTTTAGAAATTTTTCCCTCAGTAAAAATAAATTTATTTCTACTTGTTGGGGAACAACAAAACTCTATATCTCAATTAAAGCATTGGTAGACAAACATTATAAAAATAAAAGAAGAAGAGAAATTTAGTTTCACTATAACTTTCAAAATTTATACATTTACTAAAAATATATATAAAAAAATAATACATGTAGTAGAGTCGTAGCAATGTAAAATACAACTGACTGCTAAACTAATTCAAACAAAACGTTTATTGACCTTTTTCTATATTAAGGCATATGGAAAAACACATTCTGTAAAATTTATTTATTCTAAAAAAATATTTATACATGATTTATGACAAAATTGCTAAAATATTGTTTTAATAGGTAACTCTGTTACTTTTTCCTTAAATTTTTATATTTTATAAAAGCTTTATTTGTGTTGCATTCTATTTTCGTGACTTTCCATCATTGTAATAAACAGATGTTTATTGTTACGTCCCGTGTTGATAGTTTAAATATACGTACCTGAAAATGATTTAAAAAATCAGCAAAAATCGATAATTAATGTGACTGTTTCCAAACAAATTTTGTTTGAGTGACCATTTATGATCTATTCTATGGTATGAATAATGACATTATGTGATATTTAGAAGGGAAGGTGTGTGCAATAAAAGCGATAGATCAGAACGGGACATATAGGGCTACTTTTGAGCTTAGCAATAATGAAGGATGCTTTTGTGTTTTATAATAAAGATATTATTGTTTTGTTACTACACTCGCATTCTATGCGTTTCTTGTATACGTACGTATATTTTATTTTGGTAATTAAAACTTAATGAATGTCTCACCGATTAAAAAGAAAAAGAAAGAATAAAACACAAGAACGAATTTTTTAAAAAATCACTTTTTTCTACTCTACTTCACACATATATTTAAACACATATAGTTCGTCAGTTTCACTGTGTATATCCACTGTCTAAGTGTGTGCGATTTTCCCCTATTTTATAATTTATATAGACATTAAGATGTAAATGAATCTTTTAGGGAAATTGTTAGGGTTTGCCTTGACATTGACTGAAGCGCGCTCCCCTTGACACATTCTAATGTAATTCTGGTTTTATCGGTTGGCAACAGTTAGTGTTTTCAGTTAAATTTTTATCGACAATCTGAGCGGACCTATGATGAGTTCGCTAAATCCACCCCCAGTAGCAGAAAGTTCGAGACAGGAGACGTACGTCCCAGATTTTTTTTCCATAGAATTTTCTTCGGATCACATATTTTTTTCCCTCTTTCTGCAGAATTTTTTACTTCGTCGGCGGGCATGGTGCCGCAGCCACATTGTCGCTTAGCATCCGGAGGAGCGCGATGATCTACTGCGCACCCTTAGTTCGCATCTCATCATTCATTGCAAACCAAATATCATTTTTTTCTCTCCGACATCCCTGCTTTCTGGACCAACAGAGTTTGCTCATATACTGTGCGTGCATCTTGCCAGCAAGGTCAAAAGAGAAAATCTGTGAAAAGCGGGCGCTGTCTGTTTTTTTTTTATAGCTGCAAATGTGATTTTTTCATAGCTGCATATACGCCATGTCTGTTTCGGGTTCGAAAAAAAATTGCCTGTCGGACCCACCAGTACTTTGCAAGGACACATCACTGGCAACGACTGTGTAAACATTTTGAGAGATCGGATTGATCCCTTGGTGCAAACTTTGTTTCCAAATGGTAATGCTGTTTATCAAGATGATAACACCACAGTTCACACAGCTCACATTGCCCAGGAATGGTTTTCTAAGCACCAAGATAACGTTTAACATCTACCATGGCCTCTACAGTCACCTGATCACACATTGAGACCTTGTAATCTGTGTTGGAGAGACATGTTCTGTTACGCTATCCATCTCCATCATCATTAAAGGAACTTGCCACTGTTTTACTGGAAAAATGGTTCAAAATTCCCCAGAAAACTGCATAGGTCCTCTATTTATAAATTCCAAGGATATTGCTAGCAGTTGTGAATACCAAAGTTTGTCTTACGCCATATTAATCAAGGTTATATGGTTTTTGTAAGGTGTTTCCATATTTTTGACCACCCCTGGGGCAGGTAATTATCATAATATAACTTCATCTTCATAATTGTTTGTCTTTTTAAAATTTACTTTTGAATTTCTCGAAAAAACGCAATATTTCATTAATTTAGCATGATTAAATCACATTTCAATCATACTAGAATATGAAAAACAAAATATTTCACTAAACGTTACAAAAAAATTACATAAGAAGCAGCGTCGTAATGATAGGGTAACTGGTGCCTCGACTCGAGAGGTACCCGACTTTTGAACAATCAATTATAAAAGAAGAATGATAAAATTTTATTTTAAAAAAATGGATCAGAAATTATAATGGACGTTATTACAAAATAATTAAAATAAAGTTTTAAATAAAACTTATCTATATGCAGTCCATGTAAACTTAATGTTTTTAAAATCTGCAGAGAAAAGTTTGGGTGTTTCTTTCGCAGCATCTTTAATATGAATTAATGTCATTATGCTTAATCGCTTAATTTTAATCTGCTGCTTTAAGATGGCAAATAATTCCTGATTGTCTTTTAAGAAAATAATGTTCATTCATATGAAGTTGCTGTTTATATCAAATGTAAACGTGTTTATGCAATACATTGTAAAACTTGGTTGCAATGAAGACTGGTAAAATGTTATCTTAGTTTTATTATCAGAACATTGTAAATTTATATGTACAACCCATTCTTTATATGGTTCTAAAATTACGCCACTGCACGGTGGAAGATTTGAAGATTCTAGCTGGCCAAAAGTCGATTTTTCAAAGTTTTTCCAACTGGAATTTTTTTTTACCACATGTACCTTATATGTGCAGGTTGTGGACACTGCAGATGTTTTTGATATAAATGCAACCGTACTGCCAGTAGATGAGTATGAAGTTGCCGTTTATTAGAGGAGAATAAATCGATGATTTCTAGTATATTGTTTTAATATGTGAATGTTGAAGAAATTGAAAGAAATTGTACATTATGAGTGCTTTAGAACAAGGCATGTACTTTATTTTTTTTAATTTATATGCATAATTTTTTCTTTTGTCAATAGTTATTTCACAATTAATGTTTTTAATGACTTTATGTATCCTAATAATATTATAAATCCGATTATGTGCAAATGTTAGGCTGAAGCCAGCGTCAAAATGGAGAAATTAATGGCCCTGTATCTTTGGATATAGGTGGATTATAACCCGGAAATGAACATAGACTGGGTTTTGTTTATTTTATTCAAATACTTTTCTTAATAATTCAAAATTTGATTATTTTCATAGAGAATCAATGGACATTTTTAGATAAAATTTAACCATTTTACTTTATCGTTTATAGGGCTTTGATCGTTGCCAATAAATAAAAATGCGAAAAAATAATTTTTCCTCAACAATTAAGTTTCAATTAAGCGATTTTCACGTGAAAAATGAAAATAATTCAAAAGAAGATGAATTTCTGTGATATTTGAAACAACAATATGGAGTATTTGTTATTATAAATGAACTATGAATATCTGTTACATTAAAAAGATCTTTTTCTGTCAAAAACTGCGTTATAATTAGAAAGAAGAATTAACAATAATTATATTATTAAGAAAAAGATTTCGCTTGAACCATGGAACTATGAAAAGGAACCTTCTTGGCTTGAACAAATATGACGTCATAAATAAAACATGTATTTTCAAAAATTCGTAACATTACAAAGAGCATGACTATCAGTGTATAATAAAAGTATATACATAATGGACGTCATATTTAAGATGAATAACTGAAATACTTTTTTTAATACTGATTAATAATAAGCTTGAATAAGTTACAAACAGATGTTGAGTTTTCTGCTAAAATTTACGTCATTATTGCCAGGAAAAGAAAAAACTAGAATTATATCATTCAAAAGAGATTTCTCTGCGATCAAAGTGACGTCATAACAAAACGGGATTTTTTAAATATGTTTCAAATGGAGCGTGTATCAATTTCATACATTAATAATCACTGAGTACAGTGAAAGAATAGAGAGGTAATGAACCGTAAAATCGGCTTGCAATATGAAGCCGATTATCACTCAAATCATTAGGCCCAAGGGCTGACTTCATTGGATGGAGAGAGGCTGCACGTGGAACAATGACTGGATTCATTGGACGGGGAGAGGTTTTCAAAGCAAGCCGCCAGTTGTTTGGACCGACTGTAGGGTTGCTTTTTCAGGATCACGCCAAACATGAACATTTCATCTCTATTTATTCTCTGAACTCTGTGATTAATAATACAAGCATCAGTAAGATTATTAGGAAAATAAAATTATTAAGTTAAAATCTGACTGTAAGTATTTCGTAACTATTCCTCATAATGCAACGCGATTTACTTAACACCGGTTATCATTGATTCGAGGATGTCATATAAACTCTGAGAATTTTAAATTTTGAATTAGATTCCGAGATAATATTTTTTTTTGTAAATTTTAACGAAATTTCTCTAAAAACGGTACTTAAATTACTCCATTTTTGTGGATAAAAAAAGGAGAAATAAAACGGATTAATATATTTTTATGCCATTTTCTTATTAAAACTGAAAAAAATTATTTTATTTTCAATTTGAATAGTTGGTGAAAAAAAAAATCTTGATTACAGTAAAATTTCCGAAAAATAAAAACATATTTCCACATATTGAAACTTTATGAATCAATTTATTCTGCAGAGCAAAAAATCGACTGTCAGCATATTGTCAAGAAATCAAGATTTGTTTCAGATATAGATAAAACCAAGGACACAAATTTGCTGTTACATGCAAACGTAACACTTGCAATTGCAAAGCTTTTTGCAACCCCAAGTTACATGCAAACGTAACATTTACATGTAATTTGCACCCAAATGAATTTTAATTTGAACCGTAATAAATGTTAATTTGTAATGAAAATTACATGCAAAAGTAATGTTTACATATAATTTTGGGTTGCAAAAAGCTTTGCAATTGCAAGTGTTACGTTTGCATGTAATTTTGGGCTGCAAAAAGCTTTGCAATTGAAGCTCCTTAATTTAGGTGTAGAATTATTCCTCCTTATTCACAAGAATTGAATTTAAAGAAAAAGCATATACTATTTCCAATGAATTATTTTTAAATGATGGCTGTTAAGACGTTTCTCAAAGTCGTTAGAAGTAAAATGGTTTATCAGGTAAAATTGACATTTCTTTTTACTCAATTCGTCGATTTACACGATTTTATTTGGCCGTCTTTTTTCCATTGGTTGCAGTTTCCTTTTCGCGGTTATTTGGCACAAAATTTTACTTTTTTTAAACTGATTTAAGTCAAGGCCCCTTTAACAAAGAAATATCGTATTTTCTTCTATGAAATATGATAAAGAGTTAGTTAATTATTTACGTTTTTAATTATCGGGGGTGAAATATTTTGCTTGATTAGTACATTTATTTTTATTTTAATGTTACGTGAACGAAGTCACGGGTAACAGCTAGTTTTTAATAAATTTCATTTTGAAAATTCAAAAAGTTATACGATAAAGCTAGATAAATCTCAACTTTTAATTTTAGTAAATAGTTTAGAGTCTTAGAAATTGGACAAACGTTTACTTGTCTGCATCTATCTGCTTCCGTAGATTTTACAGTTGTTTTTATCATACGAAGTCTAAATTATTATATTTTTTATTCCAAGAACACTTTTCTTTTTACCAGGGTCATCAGAATGTAAACCAATCACACGAATAATTTTTTATAATATTATACAGCAGCAACAAGCTTCCACATTTAACGAAAAAATCGAATTGGCTGAAAATGTTTTGTTGACAAATGAAAATTATAACGAAGTACAAATGAAAGTTTTCAAGCAGGAAATGATTATACAGAAGACCCAGTTTAGACAACAGTGGACTGCTGTACATAGAGCACATGAGAAATTTCTGAAAAAGTATGAAACTTGGCTGCAAAGCAGTTTTGAAATACCAAGTTCAATGAGTACTCGTAACTTACTGAGGAAAGCCAGAATGAAGACTATTAGATGGTCAATTGTCAGAAAATTTCTACACAATTTTCTTATTCCTTTGTATATATAAGTATTACTCTTTAATATTTATTTTGTATCCCAATTTCTAATAGATTATTATAAAAAATTACTTTTATAATTTGGTATCATATAATAAATATAATTATATCGCTTAAATCTTAATAATATTATAAAAGTTCATAAATATTGTCCTTTTTAGTTATCAAGTAAAAGATTAACTCCTTCATTACAGGTTTTAAAGCTTTGGATAATTTAAATATTTAACTGAATGGTACATCATAGTAATATAATAAAAAAAATCACATCAGGGTGGCTAGTGGTCAGGGTAAAATACAGTCAAAAAAAGTGATAAACACCAGTATATTCTCATAGAAAAATTCATCTTGTTTATTCGATCAAATAATTAACATGAATTTTTCTATAAAAATATACTGGTGTTTTTAACTATTTTGACCGTATTTTTCCCTGACCACTAGCCACCCTGCATATCTAATGTACTACATTAATAATTTTTAATTAAATATAATGATTTCTTATTAAACTACCGTTTAAAATTTTATATATTTTCTTTAAATCAGCCTAATATATCGTTTATATAAACGAAAAATAGATTTCATCAAATAGAAGTTGAAAAATAATTTTGACCAGCTAGAATGGACAAATCTCCTACCGTGCACTATATTTAGAATTGCTTTCATGGTCCTTCTAAAAGTAACAGCCCGGCACAAAAATTAAGGGTTTCCCAAACACGAAATTAAATCTTAATAACTGATTGTTACATTTTCAATTTATATATATTTTAACCCTTTCAAGGGCGGTGTTTGCAAGGCGCGAACGCTTAATTTTAATTCCAAACTGCTAAGTGGCACCCAGAAATTTTTAATAAAATTTTGCTTTTATAATATTTGCAATGAAAACCTTTTAATCATTTTCAAATAGATTTGTTCGTAAAATCTGGTGTTAATCAAATATTTCAACATTTTAGTAAAAGAAGTACTTTGCGTTTGAAAGGGTTAAATGCATCGTTTTAAATGCCTTTTTGTAATGCCTTCTTTATAAATTATTTGTCTCACATATATCTGCTATATTATACGTCACTTTAGTGTTTTCCTGATTCATTTCTATTCAGTTGAATGCAAACATGATTCGTTTATATGACGCACAATTTCCCTTTAATTCCGACAGTTACGTTTTCCATGTTTTAATTTTTCTACGCCGAATATGCACACTTCCTTTATTTCTTGCTTGCTTCTTCTTTCTTTCTTTCTTTTTCTTTTTATGAAATTTAAGATGTCTTTTTTCAAAGATAAGAAAGACAAAAAGTCAGATGTTAAAATCTAGCGTGGAGGGGATGAGATCAGAATGGGGTTATTTGCACGGTTAACCTACCAGACCAATTTGTTACCTAACATGTGCTGCTCTTAAAAGTACAGCACACAATCTTGTCTTTTTATTCTTGGCTTTACTTCTGCTCTAGCCTTATCTTGAAAATATGTCTCAAAATAACAAGGCTCCCTCGTTAAAGAAAAATACTGCAATTTTGAAGAAATTTTATAGAAGTAAATTTCTTGAATTGGAAACCATTTTGCTTCAATTTTTCACTAAGTGTCATGCGACAAATATTTCCGTAAATGTTGTCGGAGAAAGCAACAAAAATAGCATTAAAGATGACTGTGAATGATTATGGTTTCTCATATGGATAATTACATTAATTCAAAAGCGCCATAGAATCACATGTCAAGTGGTAAGTACTTAATCAATAGATGTTCCAGCTGAGTCTGCAAATTAGCATGGAAGTTTACTAAGTAAGAATAATCTGTGAATACCAGCTGAAAAACGTTTTCAATGCAGACGTTACCTACATCTTCTATCATTTAATGCCAACATGACTTCAGTGTTTAAAGGGGAAAAATCTAAAGAAGTGAAGAACAGTGGTTAGCCTTACTATGTTGCATTGTGTAAACTCTGATGGAACTTAAAATATGACTCCTTTGGTGATAGGAAAATCAAATATATAAAGATGTCTGAAAAACAACCAAACACTACCACTGGAACAGGATGCCAACAAGAATGCGTGTATTTCAGCTGATATTTTTTACCAAATAGCTGAAAAATCTTCCCAAACTTATAAACTGAAAAAACGAAATTTTTTTCTTCCTGTGGACCGATAAACAGCACACTCTCAGGATACTCCTTTTTTGATAAATGTGTTTTTTTTTCTGCAAACTGTGCAAGTCAACCTTATCCATGTAATTTGGGCGTAATCAAGAATTTAAAAGTGCATTATAGGAAACAGATGATCCAACTCGCTCTTCAAAACACTGAAGAGCTTAATCCTAAGAAAATAAATGTTATCCAAGCGATGAATATTATTTCGGTGGATTGGTCTCAAATAAGACTAACGGTGATGACGAAACTGGATAAAAATGATGGAATCTTGTAAAAGCAGAGATAGCTTTTGAAGAATACGTAAATTGGAGGAACAATATCCGTATAATTATGTATTGTTGAGTGTTGATCACTTTACTGGGAACGCCCAGGCACAATAATATGACCAAAGCAGTGAAGATGAAGAAAAGGGGGGAGAAATCGTACCTCCGCCTTGTTAAGAAACAGTAAGTTGCGTTGAAAAATTAAGAACTTTTTGTATTTGTCATAAAACCAATAAAAAACTCTTCACAAACTTAATTCATTACACAAATCTTTAATTATCATACAACGACAACCTGCACATCAAACGACAATTAATCATTTTCTGTGTTAAATTTAAAAATGATTAGTTAAAAAAAAAAAGAATGATGTAGATATGCAAAAGAAAAGTAAATTTAAATTTCTTTTAATGTTTTATGTATATTTTTTAATCTGTTTAAAATATGTATAGTTATTTTGTATAGATATGTATAGTTATTTTTAACCAACGTAAATCACGGAACGTACATGCGAGCAATTTACCCGAGACTCGATTTTCTGAAAACATAGATTAGAGGAGAAATTTTGATTATACTCATGCGCCTTTTGGGTTCAGTCCCTTCAAAACTTTATAAAAAGTGCTTTATTGTAGATTGCATAACCCATCGAATAAAGCAGAGGTTTGTTCTTCTTAACAAAACGAATATGACCCGTAATGACCCGCATTGAAAACTACTATCGCAAAAAACTTTAATTAGACATTCATTTAGATCATTTCATTATATAAGCAGTGATGAGAAGTGGTGGTATTCTTGGAGTTATTTCACCCTCTTCATCCCATTTTCGAGCTTTCATATGTCCCCACAAATTAAAAAGTAGTCGTTGGGGGCCACCGTAATACTTACCCATCACGGATATGCATAATGTAAAATATTAAAATAAAAATGTGTAAACTACTTATAAAATGCATTGCAATTCAAATAAAATCGTGGCTTGATGACGTCACAAACTTTAAATGCTCGATTACTGAATTGCTTGAAAGAAACATCCTTATAACTCCAAAAATAATAATCTTATTAACTAGTGGTTTATTGCATCTGATTAAGCGTCAAATGTCCAATTAAAATATATCTTTGAAGTGAAATTTGGATGAAATACAGGGTCATGAAAAATCGAAGAGTGTGGAAATAGGATTCCAAATATCTCGGCAACTAATTATCCGATCGACTTCATGCTGTATGCAAAATTTATGTTTTTTTAGTGTCTTTTATATTCATTTCTTAAAATAACCAATTTCGAAAATTTTTATATACCTTTTATCAGAACGAATATTTCGAGAGTCCGAAAAAAATAGTTCCGGTTAATCGAGGTTATTGAAATTAAATAGGCTTCTTCCCATTATTACATACTAAGTACATAGCAAATTGCAAGTCTCTATCTCAATTTTTTCGGGAGATAGAGCATTTACAGACACACAGACGGACGGCAATTTTGTTTTCTAAAAATATGTTTTTCGGAATCTCCAGTGTCTGAAACAGGTAAATCCGTCAAAAAAAAAAAAAAATCGATTTTCAAAACGATTACAAGACTTACCTTATACTACGTATGATGGGTAAGTAATAACAAGATCCTTCTATTTTATTTATAAAACTACGAGTATTTGATAGACAGTAGACAGACATTCACTACTTTTGATAGTAGCTTTCGGCGTAGAATAAGATAGCGTATTTATGTTTTCTGCTAATTTCAGCATTTCGCAAGATGTATACGAAAATGTATGTACCGGTGCCATATAAAGGCAATACGAAACATTTTATAACACAAAAAGAAGGTAAAAAAGTATAATATACTTATAAATTATAAAACTACAATAATCTTATAAATTTAGAGGGCACAGTAGCACTTAACGATGGGCCACCATTAGTTGTTGCAATTATTTTCGCTTTACAATTATTCTTCTGAAAATCTTTCTGAGTAAAATTAAAATATATCTTTTTTTTTTCATAAAAATACAAGTTTTTTCCTACCTTTTGTACGGAGTATAGTCTTTCAGTGGACTATAATGTTTCTTACGTTGTCTTTACATCATTTTCTTAATGTGTTATGTACAACTGCTACTTACGTTCAATCACATTACTACCGACGTCATTTATATCTATGGTCAAACATTAACCTTGAGACTTTGATTAAACCCAAAATCTAATGCGATATATATATATATATATATATATATGAATTTTAAATTAAACTGTGAATTTTTGTACTATCATTATATGTTTCATATACTCCGGCGTATAACGCTCACTTTTGAAGCAACAATATCGATTAAAACTTACAGGTGCGTGTTATACGCCGAGTATAAAAATAAAATATTAACAGGCTAAAAAGATAAGCATAAGAATTTGTAATTCGAAGCTAATGAAAATTAAAAGAAGACAGGATCAATTTAATTTTCTCATGAACGATCTCAAATAATTTGTGGGGATTCAGGTGGATAAGTAGACATTATCTTGTGTTTTCAGCTCGAATATGTATTTTCTTTATACACTAGCTAACCCGCCCGGCGTTGCCCGGGCCCGAGATAATTACAATCTCAGAGAAAGGCGTTAACCCCCTCCCTCCCCATACTCGCAAATATAATGAATAATTTGTTCAAGAAAACCACCGTCACCTACATTAACGCGATCATTAAAAAAAGAATTACATTTTTCTGATAATTAGAACATAACGAAGACGCTACGCTAAAATAGCCGGCAGATGACACCCCTTCTTGACCTCAATTTCAAATCTATATCTTAATTAGTTACCTAAATTTTTGTTCATTAGTAAAAATTGGCAATTATTTCCTTTCATTTTCGCAAACTAAATGGAGGGTTCGGCCCGAGAAACAGATCTCTTTGTAGTTCAGTTTTTAATGAAAGCAGATCCCTGTCTGAAACTTTCTCGGATCGTTTTCACTGGCGCCGGTAGATTTTTGGCAGTTTTTTGCATAAATAAAAAAAATTACCAACCGAATTTTTCAAAAATCACATATTCAGATACAGAATTTTTTTTTTTACCTATGCTCAGAAATTTTCAAATTGATATCTCAATTAGTTTTCTTAAAATTCGCTAATTAGTAAAATAATTTCGAATTTGTTCATTTCCGCTTGCAAATCCAACGCGCCAGTTCGTTTCTTTCGCCATTTTGACTTAAAAGATGACATTTTAGAAGCGATGGTTAATGAGAATCTAATTAATATCCAGTGACGGATCTAAGGGGGGGTTAGCCGGGGCAGCTGCCCCGGGTGCAAGACTTGGAAGGGCGCAAAATTGAGGAATCATAAAAGATTAAGAATAAAAGAAAATCAAAAATTCACATGAAAAGATATTCAATTTTATTTTGTTCAACGGCGGTTTACTTTCGTTGCATATAAGGATCAGAAATAAAAAATAAGTTAATTTATATTACATTATATAAAATATCACATTACCACCAGTATTTTTAAGAAAATTTTTATTTATTAAAAATTCAAGGATTTTGCGTCATCTTTTTTCAGTCATCGTTCTATGTTGTTTTACAGCGTGCGCAGTATTTTATTTGGTTATGTCTAAAACACATTCGGGTGATTATTACAGAAAGAAGACTAAAAAAAGAGAAAAGGAGGCTTCACAGCTATAATTTAGTATGTCCTCATGGCTTAAGCCGAACGATATTCATGAAGGTAAGCTAGAGGTCTTCGCGGTCTCTGGCCGATTTTTATTTAGGAAGTACTGGTAAGGTTCGCGTGAAAAAAAATATTAGCAATAATATGGTTTAATGAAAACATAGATATCATGAAAGGCTTTAAAGATATTAGATGAGAATAATGATAACCCGGGTCGGGTCGGGCCGGGCCTAGTCTTCACTCTTTCCGGGCAGGGCTCGGGCTTTATTTTATTTTGAAAACTCGGGCTTCCGGGTCAGGGCTGGTCTTTACTTCTTCCGGGCCGGACCGGACTTGTCCCTTTCTTAATTCTGCATATTTGGACCCGGTCGAGCCTAGTGTTTACTCTTTCCGGTCTTTACTTTTTTCTGCAGACTCGGTTTGGTTGGGCTAGACTTCGTTTTTCTGGGCCGAACCTAGCCTAAACTTCATTCTTCTTAGAGGTGCAAAGGCCGAAATTTCCACTTACGATCTAACATTATTGGCCGGATTTGATCCATGCAAAAATCAGTAAAATGTGTCCCGAGTCCTGACGCAACAATCAAGGGCGTATTCAGCCCTCCATTAAACGGGAAGACGTGGCTCCTTTTTTTTTTTTTTTTTTTTTTTTTTTTTTGAGTGGGGGGTGTCACATATCTTAATAAGTAACTTTATATTAAAGGCTGTTGCCATATCCAAAATGGCTACTTTTCCGAAACTTTTAGAAAGTCATTTCTATTCGTAAATACAAAAATATTGTATTAATATTTGTAAAAATATAAAATTTACACATTTTATTCAGATACCAAGAAATTGAAGAATTTCCCATTTTCTTATAAAGGCAAAGAATCATCCAGAAAATGAGCATTTTAAGCCAATTTTTAAGACTTGGCAGTTACAGAAATGCGGTCATGAGGAAGCAATCGGCTGCTATGGCCTGAAATTCAGATTAAAACACCTATTTTACGGAGATTTCTCCGAAGGTTTCTTTGCCTTTATCGAAAAATGGAAAATGCTATTCAATCATATTTGTTCTGAATAAGTGCACTTGCAATTGTCTTGCATCTGAGATTAAAATTGACTTCATGGATCTTTCAGAAATTACCTAATTTGGATTTGAGTAGAGCTTCAGACAGTGAAAAAGATTCTCTTTGTTGATCAAGAGGAAAATTTAAAAGAATTTAATATAGATTTTTAAAACATTCTTTAGAAATTTTCTTCGTTCAGGGGAGTCATTATGAACCACATGACCTCTTCTTTGGATCAGCCGTTGGCAACAATCTTTGTAAAAAGTACACATAATTTTATTCGTAGAATAATGATCATTTTAAACTATTTTCAACCCTTTATGTCCCAAAATATGAATTAATGAAAATTTCATCTTCTAAAGTATGTTTCGTGAATTTTTGAAACACGTTAGAGGATTTACATAATCATTTAATAAATTTTAGAAGGATTTTTCCAATTAAAATTAATAAAACATACTTTTAACTTTTATATCGGGCCGGGCTCGGGCCGAATTTTCAGATTTTATACCGGGCCGGGCTCGGGCCGAACTTTTAACTTTTATACCGGGCCGCGCCAATCACTTTTTTGCATGGGCCGGGCCAATTTTTTTGTAAGGATCGGGCCGGGCTCGGCCCTGGAAATTCCGGTCCGTGCGGATCTCTGAGGTAAGCAACCAAGTTACTTGTTTGTTTTATACGTGCTGCACCATATTATAATTTATATGTATTATTTCTGTTCTAAACATCTCCTTTTCTATGTAATAACTGAATTGATATGTAATAAAAGAATTATAAATCGATTTTTTATTAATTTCTTCTAAATTTAGATATTTTTGTAATTAACAGACATTTACGAAAACGAAATTACAAAACGAACATTAGACAAAACAGACATTAGAAAACGAAACTTATACTCTGTTGAGAATTCAACGTGTTCTGGCCCTTTAAAGGCATTTTATTTATGTAGTTAAAAAGGTTTTCTATCCATGGGAGTCAGTTTTATGTCTTTATTTATGTTTATCAGTTGTTAATAAGCCTTTTAAATTTGGATTTCCAAAATATCGCACCTATACTTTTTTTAAATTAATTAAATCTTCCATTAGAAATGTTTATCTAATAAAATATGTTAACTTAAGTTGTGCTTCACAGTCACCCCACTTGTATTAATTTTGAAGCAAAAAAGTACATTAATTAAATTTAAACGGCGTAGGGTAATATAGCAATAAATTTAAATGTTACTTTTAATCGAGATCGTCATGATTGTTTACATTTCTTGCTATGCTTATATTTTCGCTTCAAATCTCCTGTTTCTTTTTACGTACTATAACGAATAAAGTTTATAACAGTTCCACTATAATCAGTGTTGAATTCAGGGGGTGGCCCGGGGGGGGGGGAAATGTTCCCCCCGGAAGGTTTGAGATTTTATGCTTTTAATGGTTAAAAAGTGCAATTCCCCCCCCCCCCCGGAGCCGCAGAAATCCCTCCCGGAGAAAAGTGTCTGAATTCAACACTGACTATAATTTTTAAGAAGTTAGTTATTTGAAAAAATGTTTCCTGCTTAAAAAAATTGCTTGCTTCTTTATTTCTAATGTAGTTCAATAACAAATATTTTGAAACTTATTAATGGAGCATTTACTCAGCAACCAAGTATAGCTGACGATTAACTGAATTACCCTTTTTAGAGGTAATCTTTTGCAGTTAGACTCATGGTCATCACACTAATTTTAATTCGTTATATAACCGTGAAAGTTGTAACAGAATATTTGGGGCATGTTTTCAGATTTTTGTATATTAAATATTTATTTTTAAACTTTTGTAGTATTAGTCAAATTTTAGAATTGTTTATACCGTAATAAATGAGAAAGACCAAAGTATTCATTTTAGCATTTAAAGATTATTATTTGAACCGCGGGAAATTTTACTAAAGTTTTATAAAAAATATTTTATATCAGAATTTTTATTTAAAACCATTTAACTTGCATATTGAATTTATTTTTGTAAAGCATACATGGTTGGGGCTTATTAAACTTTAGCTCTTATTAAAGGGTAGGCCTTCTCATCTAGCTGAACCTGGGAAACATACATTTAACTTATACTTATTTTATATAGAGTTTCCTGATACGAATCGACGTGTATTTATTTGGTAATGATTTTCATCAATGACCCATTACTGCAATTCTGTTTTAAGACTAAAACAAGCCTGCACTGCACATGTTGACTTGGAGACCTTTTATCAGCGCCCAAGGGTGGGGCGATCGCCACATCACTGCTCCTTTGAATCCACCATTGTTATACATAGATAAAGTTACTGTTTCTAACTGATGTATTTATATTTATAGTACATTGTTTGTATAAATAAGAATATAGTGTATATTTTTGAGAAATTTGAAAAAAGAAATTCCCGTACACAGAGTTTGACAAATCCAAGTGACTTGAATTCAAAAGGCTCACTTTCATTAAAGGAATTAAAGAAAAATGAAGGGGGGGGGGGAGTATTTTTAATTAAAAGCGTTGAATGAGTTGAAATGTTTAAAAGCCTTGGGAGTAGGGGGGGGCGCAAATCTACAAACTTGCCCCGGCTAAATTTTAGTCTAGATCCGTCTCTGTTAATATCTAGGCTAATTATCAAAATATTAAAATTCTGAGGCTCAGGTGCACATGGCCAGACCTTGGACAATCCACACCTAAATTTCCAGACTTCTAGGTGGGCTAGATTTTGCTAGCCATCGCCAACAGACACACACACAGACACACACACACGGACACACACATAGAGCGAAACTTTCTTTTATTAATATAGATATAAAATATTAATATTAATAAATTTGCAATAGAAAGTTTCAAGAATTCTCGCTAAACTATCCGCAGCTCAAGCAAGAACTTAAGAATTGCCAATTTGTAGTGACAAAATTGCCTGTTAGAAGTGTTCTAATTTTTTATTTAATGTTTTAAAAAAAAATCTTACTATCCAAATTTTTATGAGTATTAAAAAAAAATGTTTCCTAAGCATGGGTATAATTTTTGCGTGAAAATATTAATATTTAGCTGGAAAAAAAAAAACATTAATTCATGAAACACTCGACTTTCATCCAAAGATTTCTAACGAAAAACGTCCCTCTAAAATGTTTCAAATAGATGGTGATGGCGCTCGAGTAGGACAGTTGCATCAGTTCTTCTGCGTTAATGACACTTTCAGTTTCGCGTCGGCAGATGGCGCTACGTGTGCACGGTTGTATGTTTGCAACGGCAGAGCGGTGCGACCACTATTTCCTTAGAAATCCTTATTTTTGCATCGCTACTCTGGTTTATTTAATTACTTCTGTGAAGAATCGATGCAACCAGCCAGTGAACCAACCAACCCAAGAGAATAAAAGCGTATTTTTAATGAGAGTGCTTTGTGCATTTTAATTAATATTTCAGAAAGTAATTAAAATATTAAAATTCTGAAGTAATGTTGCACCAGGAGAGGTTTGTACTACCTAAATCTAAATTTCCAGCCTTCTAGGTGGGCTAAATTTTCCTAGCCATCGCCAACAGACACACACACACACAGACACACACACAGAGCGAAACTTACTTTTATTAGTATAGATAGAGAGTGTATTTCCTTTATGTTCATGCTAGTTATTATACTATTCTAAAATTTTTATTAGATTTTCATGTTAAATGACTCTAGGTGTTTCTTTGTAAAGAATGGAGTGCGTTTTTAACTATACTTTCTACTTCTGTAATAATATTATTTGAATAATATAGAAATAAGAAGAAGGAATAGAAAGTGTCATTCAAACTACAATGGACGGTCATAAAGAAGGAAAAATTTAATGTTTCAGGAAGTGAAAGAAATTTTTTAACAAACCAATAAAACCTTGAATTATTTTTAACACAATTTTTCAAATTGGTAAAGTAATCATACGAGTTGTAAATTTCCAACAGGACGAAAAATGTCCGGGCCAGGATTCGAACCTGGGATCGCTTGGCTGAAGCCGCCACGCTCTACCACTGAGCTATCCCGGTCGAATCTGGAGGGCATAATTCATCCAGTTAACCTTATTGATCAAAGCATCTGGTCTGATATTTTAATCAGCTCAACAGAAAAGATCGCAGGTAATGGAACTCCAGTAAACGCTGGATACGTGAATACACTGAATTATTTTTAACACAATTTTTCAAATTGGTAAAGTAATCATACGAGTTGTAAATTTCCAACTGGACGAAAAATGTCCGGGCCAGGATTCGAACCTGGGATCACTTGGCTGAAGCCGCCACGCTCTACCACTGAGCTATCCCGGTTCGCATTACCTGCGATCTTTTCTGTTGAGCTGATTAAAATATCAGACCAGATGCTTTGATCAATAAGGTTAACTGGATGAATTATGCCCTCCAGATTCGCCCGGGATAGCTCAGTGGTAGAGCGTGGCGGCTTCAGCCAAGCGATCCCAGGTTCGAATCCTGGCCCGGACATTTTTCGTCCAGTTGGAAATTTACAACTCGTATGATTACTTTACCAATTTGAAAAATTGTGTTAAAAATAATTCAGTGTATTCACGTATCCAGCGTTTACTGGAGTTCCATTACCTGCGATCTTTTCTGTTGAGCTGATTAAAATATCAGACCAGATGCTTTGATCAATAAGGTTAACTGGATGAATTATGCCCTCCAGATTCGACCGGGATAGCTCAGTGGTAGAGCGTGGCGGCTTCAGCCAAGCGATCCCAGGTTCGAATCCTGGCCCGGACATTTTTCGTCCAGTTGGAAATTTACAACTCGTACAATAAAACCTTATTTAGAGAACTAAAAATTATAATTTGAATTATACTGTTTTTGCAGTTTAAATTATAGTTTCTATTTCTGTAATAAATAAATTTAAAGAATATTATTACAGAAATAGAAAGTATAATTCAAAATACAACGGATAACTATACAGAAGATATAAGGAATCTGATGTTTCATGAAGTCAAAAAAAAAACCTTTTAACAAACCAATAAAACCTGCTTTTAAAGAACATAAGATTATAAAAAGTTTAAAACAACACCCAGATATAAATATTCAAACTGACAAGTCCAATAAATTAGCAGTTCGCAGTAAAGAGGATTATATAAATAAAATGGCAAATTGCATTAAAAATATGGATTGTGGATAAGTTATATGATATTCAATTAGTATCATTAACTGTAAAATCAATGATATGATTAAAAATAAAAGTTTCTGCGCAATTTTCCGGGGCCGAATTTGCAATTCTTGAAAGCAGATCCATCAGGAAAATTCATCAGGTATTTTGTTTCGACTATAAATCTCAGAACTCTCAAGTCGGAATTGAAATATAATCTGTGTGTGATTTAAATACGGACAAATGCATAAGTGTAAAATCACATCCAATAGATACGGCTAATAAGCAGGCTTTTTTTCTAGAATGATCATAAATTAATATTCACAGTTGTCAAAAGATACATTTTCATTCTATAGGCATGTTTTCAAATCAGTTTCTTAAAGTATTTAACTTCAAAATACCTGAAATTATTAAAAAATATGTTTACACTTGCAGCGTTAAGTTTTTTTTTTTTTTTTTTTTTTTTTTTTTTTTTTTTTTTTTTTTTTTAAATCTCATCCCAGTTCTCTGACATTTCTTATTATTGCTGCAACAATATTTCTCTTCTACAAAATTTAAATGTTATGATATGAACACGGCATTTAAAATAAATCAATTTATCTTTTAAGCCAAAGGAAAAAGCTAAGCTTTGTCGAGTGTAAGTGAGCTGATATATTCCTAAAAATTTCTATATAATAAGTCTAAAATTTGTAAATTTGTTCTTTAACACTGTTATCTATTTTATACCTTTTCGGTAGTTCAAATATTTCTACTGCATTTCTAAATCTTAACATTTCAAACAAATATTTTTTTTTTCTCGGAAAGAAGCATTTGTAGATAGGTCAGCATTTTCAGGATTTTCGTACATACTTTTATTAAGAATAGTCACATAAATAATCCCGAAAAATGAAACTTTATCCCACTAAATCTTATTACAAAGTTACTCCACTCAGTAATAAACACAATTTTTTTTATCTAAGAAAATATACTATAACCACGAACGAAAATATACAATAACCATTTCCGAGTTACCCACGATTTCGAAAAGTGTTCTTTATCTTTTGAAAACTCAGAAGCCAGTATGTTTTCACGATTTAGAGAATCAAATTTAAAAACAGTTTCTTTTGCTGCTTTCCAATGATTTTCGGAAACGTTTCAGAGTAGTTTTTATAGTGTATTGTATAGTGTTTTCTCCAACCGCAATATCGGGTTTTAGGATGCTATTAATATTCAATTAAACATTTTCAGATGCATAATTGAATTTATACATGCAAGAGTAACAAAATAATATTAATTGTAATGTTGATGTTAATGCTGTTAATGTATAATTTGTGTCTGTAAAACATGTTAGTTGGATATGGAAATGTTTACTTGAAAATCGATAGCATCCGAAAAAAACTTTATTCCGGTTTGAGAAAACTGATTAATGCGCTATAAAAACTACTCGGAAACGTTTCCGAAAATCAGTTGGCAGCAAACTAAACTTCGTTTCTATAAATGATTCTTTAAATCTCCAAAATATATTTGTTTCAGAGGTTTGTAAAAATAAAGAACGCTTTTCGAAATCGTCAGTAACTCGCAAGAGGTTATTGTGTAATTTCGTTCGTGGTTATATTATATTTTCCTAGATCGAAAAACATCTGTCTTTTCTTTTTTTTTTCAGTTCATATCTTAAATATGTTTCTTAAATATATATATTACACACACACATCTATCTATATACACATCTATATCTATCTGTATACATATCTATACACACACACACACACACACACACACACACACACACATATATATATATATATATATATATATATATATATATATATAATCCCCGATATATATGTAGTTTAAATAATTTCAAAAATGACCTTTTTTATTTTTACTTTTATCTGACTAAAACACCTTCCTTGCTCTCGAAATCTATAATTGAATCACGTTTTCATCGCGACCACAATTAGACAAGACATGAATATCAATGACTGAATCAATTTGCATCAGTTATAGACTTTACATTTATTACACATAGTTATCATCAAATATTTTTAGACGTAAATGAGTTACAAAGAAAATGTTTCAAATGGCACGTGTGAATGCATGCATTTTCTATTAGCTCGAAAAATAATTTAGAAACGGGTTGGAAAATTGTGAAATATACACATATGTTTTATGTTCTAGAATGTTATATCGATTGTGATATTTCTCAATTTTAAAACTTACTCGCCATATATAAGTAATGCAGAAATAGAAAAATATTTTATGCTACTGAAAGGGGAAATATATATTGTGAGTATATTTCCCCTAAAAGAGGAAAAGTACTTCGAAACATAGCTAATTACATATTAGCTATATATATTTATAGGTTGTTATTATAGGTTGTTATATTTCAAATTTTAAAGTTATTCATTACAGCTACGTAATACAGAAATAGAAATGTATTTAATGTTTCTGGATATTATGATGATTGTTATATTTGATTAATTTTTAAAACTATTTACCGCAGTTAAATAATACAGAAAATAAATATATTTTATGTTGGAGTATGTTATATATTTTAAATTTTAAAAAAATGTTTAGCACATATTCGTAATACATAAACACACTGAAGAAAAAATATCTATACTAAAAAAAGGGAAAAATAAAGGGAAAAAAAGAACGCTCTGTCTCTGTGTGTCTGCTCTGAATAACATGCAGGCGATATTATATATGTTTATTCCGATATGCACAGTTATGACCCCTCATGCAAGAAAATATAATAATAACATCTTAATAATTCAGTTCAAAAATGAAGTGCTTGAATTTCATCTTAACATGTTTTTATTATTTAAGCTTAAACTACGTTATTAGTTACACTTCAGTTCAGAGAAATTGCAAAATTTACTCGTTTAAAAAGAAGTGTCGAAATAATTACATTCACAAGCGTTTCGCAAATTTTGGCTTGTAAATCGCGCCAACATAATATTCGCCAAATTGCATGGAGGCGATAAAACTCAATGTTTTTTTATTTTTTTGGAAATCCTTCTATATTCCGCCTCTAAATTTGATGGATCTTTTATTGTATACATATACATACATAGATTCTTCAATGTATATACATAGATGTATTATTTATTTATTTATTTATTTTGAAAAATGCTTTTTAAGGAGACCTTCCTCATTGGCGACGTGATCTGATTTTATAATACTGTTACTTTCTCGAACTTTCTACTGACAAGAATGTGTTATGTGAATGGACATAAAAATTATATTGTGCTCCAAAGGGACAAGGACAGGTTTTTTTCTTCTTTTGCTTATGCTCATGGAGGAAAAAAATGAAAGAAGAATCAGCTGCAACACGATCTAAGAATTGATTATGAAAGAATTTATTGTCGCACTTAAGATAGAATTTTTCTTCTAAATTAATCTCAAGCATTTTGAGAAAATTAAAAATAACATTTCTACATGCTTTTAATATAGTTGATTTATGCATGAATGGCAAGTTTTTAAAACGGCATAATTTTTTTGTTTTTTGCTTACCTGTATCTATATTTATAAAACAAAAACATGTTCGTCAGAAACGCTGACGTCATATCGACTTTATTATACTTACTTGCTTTTATCGGATTAACTTCTAAACAACACATAATTTATTTTTTTACACCGTCAAAGAGAAGGGGGGGGAGGCTCTTTCAAATGAAGTTTGTTGGAAACTGTACGTCAATTTACTGATTATTTTATGTTTTTTTTTTAAATATTTTTTAAAAATCTATCTCCATCGCGTGCAGTTCGATGATGGAAGATTAACCCGTTTGGACTTAAAATAATATAAATAGTTTAGCCTTCGTTTCCAGCATAACGAAATTAACACTTCAACAATAAATAAATAAATAATATAATATAATATAATATAATATAATATAATATAATATAATATAAAACAAAAATTTAACAAATATGTAATCGTATTAGGTGCTTTAACTCTGAAATAATCAGAATAAAAAAGTCTGCTGTAAGTAGCTTTACTACTAGTATGTAGCTACTGCTAGTAAGTATAACCTTACTGCTAGTAAGTAGCCTTACTAATCATCGTTGGCGATTTCTTCGTTATTAACCTGGCATACGGCTAATACGAAAGTATTGCTTTTAACAAATTTCAAAACTTTATTTTAATACATAATGGATATTTTTAGTTTAAAAATATTTTTTCGTCTTGTTAGTAGGAAATCTGAAAAAAAAATCTATTACATGTAAAAAATCTATTAAAGTTTTCAATAATAATAATAATAATAATAATAATAATAATAATGTAAGGTTATTCACCTATCTTCTGTACACCGAGCAGTATGTTCTATAAGAAAGCCCAGGTTGGATTCTCTGGTTCATTTAATGCATTATTCTAATGCTCCTCTACCAGCGGATAAGAGGGTTTGCTCTCAAAGCTGGTAGACGGGAGGTGATGGGTTCAAACCCTTGTCGCGCTCGTTGACCTAACCGTTCGGAGTTCTCCGTGGTTTTCTTCGAACCTTGCGTAAATACCGGTTAGGATCTCTTACAAAGACCCCCCCATGGAGGGCACTCCCCCCCCTTCCCCCGCCGTCCTATATCCCTAGCTTAGATAATCGGTCGTAACAAAATAACCAACCAACCAACCTAATAAGGAACCTTCCAAATTTTAGTTTTAACGAAAATTTAATAAACCTGTTAGGCTGATGAAAAAGTTGAAAGTGTTTAACTTTTTCTGAAATAAAAAAGCACATAGAAATGAATCAGTAATATATGCGTCCCCAGTATGTTAATTTCTTACAAGATCAGGGTGATTTCATCATAAATATTAAGATATGTTTCGGCGATTTAAAGCAATAGCGATATCAGTTAAAAATAAATTGACTTGAATTAGAATATTTTATTGCATTAATAATCACAGCGGATATATATAAATGTGCTAAAAGCAGATTAAATAACCATTTACATACATTAAAAAATTAAGATTAACTTTGAATTTCTATTTAATACAGACTGAATGATTATTAGTATATCTATTCATCAAATAACTTTATTTTAATTCATTTATAGAGTATTAAAAATTATCAGATGCTTTTAAACTAATTTTTTATTATTCTTAATTGAATTGAAATTTGAAAATAAATTTAAATTCTATAAAATATATTCACCTAATTTAATAAAGAATGGACTTTATGTTCATATTTGAATTTTAGTCTGTACTATTAATTTTGCAGATTTTTTTTTTAATTTTATACAATCCCATGTGCTTGTTCTTTAGTAATATTTTACCTATAGCATCCAATGTTTAACAAATCAATTCGAAAAAAAATTGATTCGCAAAAATTCAAACATTATACTTTTCACTATTCAAATTTTTTTCAATATTTCAAAATGTATTATTCCTTTAAATAATCATATTCTTTATAAGATTCTTAAAAAAAATAATTAGATCGGGATTTATTTATTTAAATGACGTTTCTTAAAATAACTTTAAAAATAATGAAAATCCTTCAATACTGTTTCTAATAAATATTTTATTCGTAGGTATTTTATTTTATAGAAATCCACGGACATTTTTCCATTATCGTTGTTCCCGATTTTATTTTTATTTATTTGTGTGTGTGTGTGTGCGTGCATTTAATTTTTAATTTAAATTTTATATTAATTTGTTTGTGTATTTTAAATTAATTTAAGTGTTATTGAGAATATATTGCGTGAAAAAATCAATTAC
Source organism: Maratus michaelseni (assembly GCA_963931845.1). NCBI lineage: Eukaryota > Metazoa > Arthropoda > Arachnida > Araneae > Salticidae > Maratus > Maratus michaelseni. The sequence goes on along the minus strand of OZ007587.1, from coordinate 312,126,595 downwards.
ATACACTCAAAAAAACGACATTTTCAAAACTGAGCAAAAAACACTCAAATCTGACTATTTCGCATAGTCAAAATGGCTCCGAATCAAAATTACTTATTTCTGGAAACATGCACACACTCAAGAAATAACACATCATGTGCTCATATTTGAGTACGTCTATGTTTCAAAAATCAGTATGAACTGACTTCTATGTGCTCATTTTTGAGCATTTCCATGTTTAAAAAGTGAGTTTGAACTGATTCTAATTGTTTTTGAGTATGTCCATGTTTCAAAAATGAGTATGAACTGACCACTACATGCTCAGTTCAATATTCTGAGTATTTCTGGTATTTTAGAATTGAAAGCATTCGGGCGTCATATTTGAAACAAAAAGTTTCATAACAAAATGAAAACATCGATTTACTCAGATTTGAAAGCGTAATTATTCTCAGTGTATAATGAAAGTTTTAAAAGAGGACCATGGCTGAATGAAATTTAAATGTAATTTTATGTTTCGTATTTAATTATTATTTCTTAAAAATCCATTTTATTGAATCTCGATCTGCACATTGTAGTCTTCCTACAAAAGAAGAAAGCCAGAGAAAAAAGAGTTGGAGTTAATAAAAAGTCGATTTACTGTCTGTAACTGTAATTAAAAAATAGTAATTAGTTTTAAAATAACAATAAAAATCTTATGAGAAACAGTAAATACAAAGAGCAAAAACAAAAAAAAAACAAAAAAAAAACATAATAAAAAATATTGAATATGTTTGTTCTATCCAATACCTTAAACTTAAAATGTTTTAACCTAAAATGTAGCCACCGCAATGAACTACTATGATTAAAAATGTACTTTAACTTTTACTTCTAGAACAATTGTGTCCGGTATTTTTGGAACGCTTCGAACTCGCATCATGAAATCACAATGCACTTAAAATATTCTGAGCTTTCTTAACATAAAACAACCAAGTCCGACCATTATTAAAAATAATAATAATGCGTATAATTTCAACAAGCTTTATTAGAGTTTAATTTATATTTAATACAAAATGTGAATGGGGACTACGTTCTGAAATTGAGTTCGAGAACTTAATAAGATTTTCTTCACTAGTCTATGGAATAATTATGGATGTTGTGAGTTAATAAACAATGAAGAACATTGGTATATCTATTCATCAAATAATCATTTATAGAGTATTAAAAATTACCAGATGCATTTAAACTAATTTTCCATTATTCTTAATTGAATTTAAATTTGTAGTTTAAATTCTATAAACAAATTGTTCACCTAACTTAATAAAGAATGTGCTTTATGTTCATGTTGGAATTTTAGTCTGTACTAATAAGTTTGCTGTCTTTTTTTCCATTTTATGCAATCCCATGTGCTTCGTCAGTAGTAATATATTACCTATATCATCCAATGTTTAACAAATCAATTCGAAAAAAAAAATATTTGCAAAAATTCAAACTTTATACTTTTCAATATTTTTCAAGCTTTTTTCAGAAATTAAACAACAACCTTAAACGTTTCAATGTCTGTTTAATAGTGAAACCTGCTCCGAAATTAAAATTTATAATTTGCAGTAAAATTGATCCAATTCATTTTGAAAATTATTCAGGAGTTTTAAATACCATTTATTAAAGCGCATGGATCAAAGAATGATTATATTAGCATGGAGTGCATAGCTGATATAAAGTATTGTTTGCATCTTATCAAACACTATGATGGGTTCGATATATTTTAATATTCAATCCTTTTAATTATCGCAAAATTTATTTACACACTTATAAAATATAGATATGGGACATTGACGAGATGTTGATATAGACAATTATTTATATATGTACAAATTCTAAATTAATTTTACCTTGGTTCTTGGTTCTGATCATCGTACTATATCCAATAAAAGATGATCCTAAATTATTTTCTTCTAGTTACACTTTATGCCATACCCGTCATTCTTTTTTCTGGAAATTAGACGGTATTCTTTTAATTCACATTCGTAGCTACTTAACAAAACATTCTTTTTTAACTACACAACAAAAAACATATGCCAATTTCTTTTTCCTAAATTTTTAACCTCTTTTCGAGATAATAAAATGTAAAGAGAAGGCAAAAGAAAAAACAACTACGTTGCTATAGCAACTAGCCGCATTTAACAAATAAAATAAAATATAAAAGAAACAATTTTATCGGCGTTAACTAAAATCGTCTGCATAAATAAAAATATTAATTCACCTATTCCTAACAAGTATAATATCTTATAATATCATATATCTTATATAATATCTTATATAATAGAAAAACCACAGAACTTCCAAGATTATATCAAGAAAAAAACATCCAAATAAATTTCAGTGAAAGTAAGATAATTTCCCTCTCCAATCTATACTATCCATCCATAATAAGAGAAACTTTAGAGACTGTAACACGTAAAAAATTCAATATGTAACAATGCAGCAGCATTTAACTTATCAAAATTATGGGTTGCATTACTCCATGGTTACGAATAAGGATATAAACATTCAAGTCAAAATAACAGTAAAATATAATAATGTGCGTAATCCGAGAGAGTACGTGAAAAATTGAATGGTGGCACTTTAAATCATTACATCATAGATCACGCAATTATAGATTATTCTTATTTGTTTTGAAAACGACTTCCGTGGATCCGAAACATGTAAACAGTTCATTAAAACCCTTTTTACTGTTTTTATAGTTTTTATTTATTACTTTTTAGCAATTAATAAAGATTATTCTTTCATTGAATTTTTTAATAAATCTAATACATAAGAAATGGTTATGAAATCTTTCTTTTATTCTTACTGAAATCTTCCTAATAATGAAACAATCTAGATATTTATTTTTTGTAGATTTTTTATCATTCTAAGTGTAAAATTTCCAAAATTAAAACTTTGTCTAATATATTTTCCAAATACAGCCAAATATTGCTTAATAATCTCTAAAATACTCGAAATGTAATAGAAAAATACAAATACAGATAATTATTAGTTTAAATAATAATGACATCAACTTCTTTTAAGATATACTTTCACTGGTTCTTAACAGTTTTATATTTTTAGGGCTTTTTCCTGTAATTTTTCCGTTTTATTAAAAAAGTGTTATGTTTGTCATTAATTTTTTGTGCTGTCTGCATTTTGGCCTTTCTGCATTGACATTCTCAATTATTAGCTTAAATGTAAGTTAAAAGTGTACATCCAAATTCCTTTAACCTATACTTCCATTAAATTAATTTTAAATCAAATAAATTGTATTAAAATTACAAATTAGATATACTTAAGGCGGTAATCAAAAAAAATATTTTTCCACTCTCAACAACTCAAAATTTTGAGACACATTCCCAGACTCATTTTTAAAAGTAACAACAGGAAACTTGGTGGCGTGATTTATAAAGACATTTATAAGGGCCCCATGTTTTTATTTTTCGTTTAATTAATTAGAAATTGATTTACAGACAATTATTTTCACAGTACGATCATTTTTTTTGTTTCCAGCGCTATCGCTTCTCGAAATTCGGTTCAAAATGTCCACTTTGACAGCATTTTTTGAAATATATTCATCCTTTATCAAAAAATCGAGACAATACGGACATTATAAAGTTTCTGAATAAGAGAACCTGCCAATTGGATGCATTTTAGAGCAAAAATGAATTTACAAATGTGTCTCAAAATAAGCAGTTTGGATTTGAATACACCCTTAAATCAGATCTACATTAAGTATGTTTATTTAAATTTTCATTTAACAGAAATGTTTAAACATACTAAAAATGAAAATAAAAACAACAGGTGTTCTAATTTAAAGTATTTATTATGATAAGGAATATGTTAGAGTTAATAACAATAACGAACTTGTAATAAAAAATCAGGTACGATTATGATAAAAGGAGTATATTTTTACATCCCTCTTTATGAGAAAAAGAAATACAGCATTGTTTTGGGAATTTGCTGAGTATTGATAATTCATGGTTATGAAAAAGAAGTAAGTTAGTACTAATATTCGACACCCACCACAAGCATGCCTTTAATAAATAGTTACTTCCTTTGCTAATTGAAAAGTTAAACATTTAGGCATCAAATAGAGAATGCATGACTTTTTAGACCAAGTACTTTTCGTAAACGACAAATTGCTATAGATTCTTTCAAAAAAGAGGGGGGGGGCACAAACAACCTTAGCAGATTTCAAAGACAGAGTGTCGTAGTATTCTTACGCCTTTAGAATGCTAATATTATGTAGAGGAATTATGTTCTAGAAGACGTGTTGTATTTTTTATGAATTCATTTTTTGTTGCAAATTTCTTTTTTCTGCGTACTATTTGATACAAAGAAAAATACTGCTGCATGTGCTTAACTGTGTGATAATGGTATCAGAAAACCTGAAGAACGAAAAAAAAAAAGGAATAGATAAGAAATACAAATTTTTCTCGTGAAAAAATACAATCCTTAATTTGTTTTACCAATCTCTAAAAAAACATTGGTAACTGTAAACTTATATAATAATCTAAGTTTAATTTCACATGCTCCTCAGCATTACTCAATTTTTAGGTTGCTTTTATAATATGTTTCCCCATTCATAAACTCATAACAATTACAATAAAGTTAAGACATACATTCACATAATTTTGCGCAAATAGTGGAATGTTTTTCCCGTTCTTGAATATCAACGAATCTGTCGGTTTTCCTCCAATATTTATGGTTTCCTGGATTATATATGAAAGCGTCGTTATTTATTGGCTTCTAATTGGGGTTACAAAAAATTTTAATCTCTGATAATATCCAGTTCGTTTCAAGGTCCTCTTTGTTCATTGTTAAAAACAAAAAGAAAACACTAAAACATTTTTATTAATTGCTTTTTCCTTTATATCCATGTGCGTTGTACGTCTTCGTTTCGATGAAAAAAAAAAAAAAAGCGTTGCATATGTTTAATTTCATTATGATGTGAACCTTTTTGACATTTTTAACACTTCCTAAAATACACTGGCGTGAAAAATTAAAGGAACAGCTATAAAAACTCATTATATCAAACTATAGAAACTCATCTAACTTGAATAATTTTGCAGATAAGAACATGAAACTTTCACACGATCTTTATTTTGTCACGCCTAAGATATATTCAAAGTGCAGAACTGCCTACTTCTTCAAAAAATAGATTTACATAAAAACATAGGAATGTGTTATATAAGAGGGGATAAAGAAATTGTACTGTTACAACACTTTAGAGACACACAAGAAAAATCAATAAGGTATGTGGTCACCCCTGACCGAAATGCAAGTTTTACAGTGATTTTCCATATTGTGGATTAGATTAACCAGAAGTGCATGTGGTAAACAAAGTGTATCCAACATGAATAGCGCTTCGAAGCTTCTAGAGAGCACTAGTTGGGGGTTGCCCAGATGGAAGTCGGCGTCCTAGTGCATCCCACACATGTTCTATCGGATTTAAATCCGTAGAATATGCAGACCACTCCAGTCGCTGGATTCCTTCGCCCTCAAGATAATCAGTCACTGGTGCAGCACGATGAGGACGTCCATTATCATCCATTATGAGGAAGTTATTACCGATTGCACCTCTGAGAAACTTGACATGAGGATCATGAACCTCATCTCTGTATATTTCAGCATTCACAGTTGCAATGGTAAAATATGTAGGTCAGTGCGGCCATTCAAATGATGCCCGCCCATACCATGATTCCAGGACTTTTGTATCGATGCCTTTGACCGATGTCTGCAGCCTTATTGCGTGTGATTTTCTCCCTCCATATGGTAATACGTCTGGAATAACTCTACAAACAATATCGGGAATCATCGGTAAAGAGAACACGGCTCCAGTCCGTGGTACTCCAATGACGATGATCTCTGCACCAATTTAACAGGGCGCATTTCGCCGCCGGAGTTAGTGGAACACAAATCATGGGTTTCCTTACATATAGCTTTCTTTTATCGTACCTGTCACTTACAGTAAATCTGGAAAGTCAAATTCCTGTTGCTGCAACGAACTCCCTTACAATATGAACTGACGTCAGTTGCCTGATTCTTTCAATCGTTGCCAAGTATATGTCCTGGGAGTCTGTTCTGGCACGTTTTGGACCTTGACCTGGTTGTCTTTCCACATTACCAGTTTCTTTAAACCGTTTCGAGATTCTTGACATGGCGCTTTTTGGTTATTTTTAAGTCTTTACAGACCCCTGTCAGTGTCTGTCCTGCTTCCATTCCTCTAATCTCACGCTATTTCTCACCATCGGTCAAATGTTTTCAAGACGACATATTCCGCATACTACAAGCGAAACTTTTATGTAACTACACGTACAATCCTTAAAATTAGACTTCTAATCACCCACGTGCACTCCTTTTCAAACGTGCCGAGAGAACGGGCTCAAAAATTTGCATTTTTTGCTGTAGCAAAGGTTAATCCCATTGGACTACCTGATAACGTTGACATTGAGTTACAAACCAATCACCTTTCATTGTAGTTCCCGTAATAAAATTAACATAAAGCACTTTTTTATGGTTGTTCCTTTAAATTTTCTCGCCTTTGTCGATGAAAAATACTTATGGCATTGGTGGGTCTGTATGTCTAAACGTTTGACTGTCTACATCCTAATTTTCTGTAATATAATTGGATTGCCACGAAATTTAAATGTATCATTAGGCATTTGTTCTATTGAAAAGAGTGTACGTAGCAAATAGATCTTTGAGAAAGAACACACAAAGACGTTTAGAAGCAGTATGGTTTAGGAGAAATAAATGTTTGAAACGAATTTTTATGATTTTTAACTAATTCAGATGTTAGATTATACGTATTACTGGTGTTCGTTACAGCATACACTATATAGATAATGATGCGTATCGTATTTTAATTTAGTTACGGGTTCACACAAAAGAATTTGTATGCGTTGTACTCCAACAGTGGCAATTGTTTGGAGTAGATTTTAATGTCGTTGAACATCTTAACTTAGCGGTATTTACTTAAGTCATTGCCTTATGTTGCTGAATATCCCCTATTAAAGTGAGCTGCATTCTCCTTACGGTCTGATATAAATATTCGAATATATTATCGTAGTTACACAGTGTTATATGGAGTAATTATTTTTTTGACTGCGTCTTCAATTATTTTATGTCTAGGTTTGGTATGTTGTATGGTGCGTGTATTATCAATAGTTCCTAAGTAAAAGATTAGAATGCACTGCTTGATTGTTGCTTAAAATGCTTTTTTATGATGTTATGCACAAATAAACTACAAAATATTTTTATTATTATTAGAAAATGTCAAAAATAGATTATCTGTATACGTAGTATTATTAGTATAATAATAGATTTACAGGCATTAGAATAATAAGTTTAATGAACTGCCAGCATGCAAATCAAAACTGTTGAAGAAAGTATAATTTGGAAAATTCCATATATCAGGCCTGTACAACTCATAGGAGTCAAAATAGAGAGAATGTTACAGATTACTTGAGCTTACATCAATATACCCGTCATTAAAGCATAGACACATATAAAATACTCACCAGACATTAAATACTAAATTTGATTAATAATTTGAAATGAAATTAAAGCGTACTAATTTTTAACTATTAAAAATTGGTACTTTGAAATGATGGAATTCGGCATTCAAAATTTGCATATAACTATTATTTAGTCCTTAAACTATTAGTTTTTATTTCTTCTTATATCTTCTTCACATTATTATTTTATTCATGAAATCTGAAAAATCATCCATCATAGACATAGCAGCTCTATAACTCCCATAAAAATCTTTCCAACAATATCGCTATTATCAAATCGACATCTCTTGCATATACTGAATTAGAATGATAAAATGTTTCTCATTTAATCTCTATGTTCAGTTATTAGTCAAGGTGATTTTCCTTTGAGATTTGATTTTTATTCATTCATTGAAGTCATTCATCATCGCATCTTGTTTATGCAACTTTATTCTATGAATTTATTACTTGAGACATATTCAAGATTCAGGGTTACGGTTGATAAAAATTAATTTTATAATAGGAAGTGTTTTTCTTTGTAATCTTACATCTCTCCAAATGTTAATTTAGAAATCTTTATTCGATGAACATGAAGATTAATGAGACTACTGCTGCCAACTTTTTTCCTTTAAATACTAAAATATCTTTTTTGAGCTTTTCATACGGCTGGAAGTACCACGTGATTTGAATGTGACTATTATATTCAGCTGATTCTCCTAATGAAGCAACGTGGGCTGAAACGTGCTTTTGCACCAAGAAAAAAGAAATGAGTCAATAGGTCATTGATAGTCTGAAACTAGTAGAGCAGCTTAATATTAAATATGACTTATTTGATTATGAGATACGTACATGCTTTGTTACGTTTTATAAAAATGTGAAGACAGCTAACATAAGAACACAGTGTCTTATGTGTCTATAATATTTTGAATAAATTGTCATGTAACTGAAAAGAAAATTGGGGACATAATATGTACCAACTCCCTTTTCTCACCTGAATAACAGATGAAACTCCTAACATAAGTGATAAAAAGTAGTGATTTAAAATTGGTTTTCGGCTTAATTTTATGTAGGGTGATAACTCTTAAACATCAGAGCCCTCTTCTTAGCCCTCATATATTGCTTTAATCATATTTTACATAGTCAATAATAGCATTTTAACTATGCTAATTCAAAGAATGATTCATGAAAAAAATAAGAGAGCGATAGGGTTAAAAGGTCATGGGTGATTGTCGATAATTCAACAATCGAGAACAATTGCTATCGTAGAAAATAATAATCAAGAGACTAATCGATTAAATCCCAAATTCTATAATCAAGATATTCCACACATGTTTATGGGAAAATATGACATAAAACAATTGTGCCTGACTTTAACGGCTTCATAAATTGTCTGCATTCGTCCATCGTAGACAATTCTTGATAAGATAGGATAGGATACGAATAGCAAAGGGTAGACAGGAGTCATCCAGAAATAATTGACACAATCGAAAACTATCGAAATGTTCATACAATCGGGAGAATCGATAAGAACATCTCGTCATCGCTTAACACTATTGAAAAACTCTAATGCTGATATTATAGTTTTAAGTTTTAATAAGGCATAAGAAAAATTCTTTTTATATCAGTTTTTCTACATGTAAAAGTATTGGCAATATCATAGTACAGATTTACAGCAGATATCAATCTTATTATTATCACATTTAAGAAGTATGTTTAATATCCATTTGACTACGTTATGGTTTCTGAAAAGAGAATATTATAGCTTTACAATTGTCTATAATTCCTTCAATAGGAATTACCTATATCTCACGAAAATAACTGCCATTTTTTTTCTCGTAAATTCTTTTAACATCAGGCTGACTGGATAGCAGTTGCTATTTTAATACAAGATTAATTAAACAACAGTTTTCTAAAATTTCTTCAGTACAATGGTTACTTCTTATTAGTAAAATAGGCATTATGTTATTTTATTTAATATTTTGTTCATACTGTTAATGTAGTAGTTTAATGTAGTTTCTAAATTAAGGCAAAATTTTTCCAGTTTGTATAATTCATGTAAAAAAAAAGATGCTTCGATCTTTGATCTGTAAAGATGATATTACTTGTTTTTAATATTATATATATGTATCTTCCTTTAAAATCAGGCTGACTAACTACACAGTAGTTTGTGAGTACATTTAAATTTTTTCAGTTTTTAGCTCTTTGCTATATTACTTTCAAAATGAAAATGATTTTTCTACAGTAAATTAGAATATTATTTTTTTAGACTTTTCTTCATGGCTCTATGCCAACTTATTAAATAGTTTTTTAAAAAAACTATATTTGTTAAAGAACCTTCGGTAGCATAATAAATTTTCTATCTTTATAAATTGTTATATCAGTCTTCATATTTTAATTTACATTTTCATCTTTTGATAATGGTAAAAAAGATTAGTTCAGCTTACCTGAGAATTGCTTTTTGCGCTGAGAATTATCCACAGAGTTATCCTGATATTTATTCTTTTGAAACATTGACGTGTCGCTGTATTGGAATGAGAAATAATATTAGTAGAAGTAACACAATTGGCGTGAAGTAAGTAGATATACATTTTTTCCTTTGAATATAATATTATTATTGAAATTCTTGACTTTATATATACATTTATATCGCGTTTGGAGACTGCATAAAAATGCTCCAATTTTACATTAAATTTGATATATTTACATCATATTTACATGGGCGTCTTTACGGTACGGTTACATTTTAGATACTGAGAAAGTTTGTTATCGAGTTCATGCGCGCGGTATCAGATTGAAGGTTGAAGAGGCAATATGGAGTATTTCTCAGTTAATTGGTTTCGACATAAGGTCCATCTCGATTTATTCGGCTTGGTTTCCAGCTGCGTTCATCACTTGAGGTACTACAGTTAATTGGGGTCTGGTTTTTAACATGTTCTAAGTGTTTTTTCCATCGTTCACAACACGTGGAGATTATTAACGGCATAAAAAGGTTTCTCCATCACTCCCCCATAATCTCCTGTGTGGGGAATGGTTGAAGATTCAGTTGCTTACGGTGTTTTTCGTACACAGGCTTGGGATTGGGTTTGGTGAGGGTGTCGGCTATCATTTCTTCAGTGGGGCAGTATTGTAAATCAATTTTTCTTTCTTCTTTCATCAGTTTGATGTCGTGGAAACGTATGTCAATGTGTTTGGATCGCTTAGTATCTTTATCATTTTCAGTCATTTTTATACAGGACATATTATCCTCAAATATCGTGATGGGTAGTTTTTGTGGAATGTTGAAGTCGCTAAGCAAGTTTGTTATCCAACTTAATACTTGTGCTGCGTTGCTAGCTGAAACGTATTCAGCTTCAGCTGACGAAAGTGCGATGCAATTCTGCCTTTTTGCGAATTAGTAAATCGGCGATTTTCCTAGCATGAATAGATTTCCTGCCGTTGATTTACGTGTTTTCAAGTCACCAGCCTAGTCTGAATCGGCGTATGCCGTTAAGATGGGCTTGCTGTTTGCGTTAAGAGTTAAATTCAAATTTTCTGTAGTTTTAAGGTATGAAATGATTCTTTTCACTGCTGACCAGTCCTTTTGGCGTGGTGTTTCGTTTCTACGACATAATATGTTGATTGCGGCAGATATGTCAGGACGCGTGATTGTTGATATGTACAATAATGTGCCTGTGGCTTGTCGATATTTCGTGTTATTAGGTAAAAGATTATCGTCGTCCTCAAGTCTGTTGAATCCAGCTATCATAGGTGTGTAATGAGGTTTCATGTCGTTCAGATTCAGTTTTTTCACTAGTTCGTGTATTTTATTGTTTTGATTTAAGTAATAAGTATCGTTGATTTTATTAATGTTTATGCCTAGGTAATTATTCACTTCTCCTAAGTTTTTCAGTTCATATTCTTTCTCAAGTTGGTTTATTGTTTCTTCGATATCACTGTCCTTTCCTGCTATCAGGATATCATCTACATAAATGATGATATATATCGTATTTTCTTGATTTGATTTAAAGTACAGACATGGTTCATTTTTGCTCTGTATGAAATTATTGTTTGTGAGTGTTTCCGATATTTTGGTGTACCAGGCCTTTGCGGCTTGCTTAAGACCGTAGATGGCCTTTTGAAGTTTACAAACTTTTCTCTCATCGCCGGGTTTAATATACCCGTCTGGTTGACTCATATAAACAGTTTCGGTTAATTCACCATGCAACAATGCTGTAGTGATGTCAACATGTTTCACGTTCAAATTTTTGTGCAATGCGGAGAGGAGTATGCACGTATTGTAGCGTCCGAAACTACATGTGCGAAAGTTTGATCATAGTCAATCCCGAATCTTTGACTATATCCTTGTGCTGCTAAACGCGCTTTATAGCTTTGAATATTTCCTAAATTGTCCTTTTTTAGTTTAAAAGTCCATTTGGAACCGATAATTTTTGTTCCGGGTGGTGGATCTGTTAAAGTCCAAGTGTTATTTTTTATTAGGCATTGGATTTCATTTTGTGTTGCTTTTATCCAGTTTTGTTTATCATTAGTATTTTCCATTTTTCGATATCTTCCCAATTTTCGGGAATATTTTCAGATGAACTATTTATGAGACAGACATATCTGTCAGGAGGAACGGCTCTATTTGTCCTATTAGACCTTCTTGGTTCAATTGGTTGCTGTTTGGGCTCGGATGGTGTCTCCTCACTGTCAAGTTTTATATCTAAGTGATTTTCATGTCTAACCGGTAATTGTGTATTGTCATCGGATGTTTTTTGTGGTGTTTTGTATCTCCTCAATGTTATCTGTGTGTACATTCTCATTTTCAAGAAATTTCACCGTTCTCGCTATTATAATTTGTTTTCCTTGTGTGTGAATTCTATAGCCAGTCGATCGTGTGTCATAACCTACGAACGTTCCTGTTTGAGCCCTGTTATCAAGTTTTCCTCTATTTACTTTATTGACGTAAAATAGCGCTTTACAACCGAATGTTCTTAAGTGTTTTAAATTCGGTTTAACTCCTTTCCATAATTCGTAAGGTGTTCTGTTGTTATTTGCTTTAGTTGGGAGTCGGTTTTGTAAGTATGTTGCGGTGTTTATGGCTTCACCCCAAAAATGTTTGCTTAATTTTGCTTGTGATAGCATACTTCTAGTCATATCTAATAAACTTTTATTTTTTCTCTCCGCAACTCCATTCTGGCTCGGATTATGCGGGACAGTCAATTGGTGTAAAATTCTGTTCTGTTTTAAGTATTCATCTATCTCTTGATTTACATATTCACGACCGTTATCCGATGTAATTTCCTTAGGTTTTTTACCGAACATTGTATATCATCATTATATACTCTTTTATCTTTTCAGCAACTTCGCTCTTTTTAGATAATAAATATATCGTAGTATATCGGGAATAATCATCAATAAGAGTCATAAAATAAATTTTTCCGCCTAAAGTCGGTGTATCTAGAGGGCCACATACGTCACTGTGGATCAAATCCACAATATTAGTAGCTCGGTTTGTTGCTGATTTAGGATACGGCATGTTAGTTAATTTAGTTTCGACACAAGTTACGCATGTTTTATTTTGATGTTTACAATTTCCTATCTTTATTCCGTCAGCAAGTTGATTTGTTATTATTGATTTAATCGCGTCATAATCTCTGTGACCTAGTCTGCGATGCCAGAGATCTATGCATTGTTTGCTGTCACAGTTATACGTTATATTTACATAATTTTGTGGTTCTTCCACATCGTCCATTTTCTCAATAATGTATAAATTTTTCTCATTTTCCGCCCTAATATATATTTCTTTATCAAAGATTAAATCGCAGTCATTATCGTCGAAGATTAGTTTACACCCGTTTTAGCGGCTTTACTAACCGAAATTAGGTTCGACTCTAAGTCTGGGACATAAAGCACTTCGCGTAATTTCGTTAGTTTTTCTTTTCCTTCGGGGGTTAATGTTTTTTTAAAAACTTCTCCTGAACTTAACGCTGTCAGTTTATTACCATTCGCGATCGTTACTGAAGTTTTATTATAATCAATAAATTTACTAAATAGGCTTTTATCGTTACAAATGTGCGAAGTAGATCCTGAATCGAGGATCCAGTTATTTTTTCCTACTGTTTCAGTATTAATGCTTTATCTTACGTCTGATCATTTGCGTATTTTCTTTCGTTTGGATTTTTATTTTCCCTATGAGTTTCGATCTTTTCATAACATAATGAAGATGAGAAGTTATTTTTACTTTTGAATTGATTGTTACGAGGATTTCCGGATTGTACCGTGTTTTTGCTCTTGTAGTGCCAGCATTCGTAAGTGGAATGATTTTTCATTTTACAGTTGTTGCAATATTTTTGTTCTCTTCTATTTTCAGTGTTTGTATATCTCCTACTTGTTTTAAATGCTCTCTCATTGTTGTTATATCCGATATGTGACTGTTCTGACATTTCATGTCTACGATTATATTCGCCCGTTAATTTGTTTTTGATAAAATCAGGGGTGAGCTCATTTTCCGGTCTCGCCTTCAACGCAGTTATCAAAGTATTGTAACTGGGGGGAAGAGAACACAAAAATAGCGCGGAAATATGTGAATCGCTAATATTTTCTCCAATGGCATTAAGTTTATCTATAATTTGCAAGATATTAGTGATATGCGTGATCATGTTTCCACCCTCCGCTAATTTAGTACTGTATACTTTCCGTAATAGGTAAAGCTTAATAGATAGGTTTCTTCTCTCATGTTTATTTTTTAGAGCTTCCCGAGTTAATTTGGCGGTATCTAAGTTTTTTACATTTACAATTTGAGAATCATTGATGCTTAAGTTTCTTAGAGCCCTAGTCTTTCGATCTTTTTTGAGCAATGCGGAGTCGGGTGGATCCGGTGGATCTTGTGCTATAATATCATCGAGTTCCTCTTTAATCAGGAACATCTGCATCTTGAATTTCCATGTACTATAATTTGTAGAATTGAGTTTTTCAATAAATTGAGTATTTTCTTTCATCGCATTCATTATTTCTTTTTTAATGTTCTTTTATTTATTATTATATTTTTAGAAATTGGTTAAATTATCGTTTTTAATACTGGGATATTCTTTATTCAATCTTTCATAATCTTTGTTAAAGAACCTTCGGTAGCATAATAAATTTTCTATCTTTATAAATTGTTATATCAGTCTTCATATTTTAATTTACATTTTCATCTTTTGATAATGGTAAAAAAGATTAGTTCAGCTTACCTGAGAATTGCTTTTTGCGCTGAGAATTATCCACAGAGTTATCCTGATATTTATTCTTTTGAAACATTGACGTGTCGCTGTATTGGAATGAGAAATAATATTAGTAGAAGTAACACAATTGGCGTGAAGTAAGTAGATATCCATTTTTCCTTTGAATATAATATTATTATTGAAATTCTTGACTTTATATATACATTTATATCGCGTTTGTAGACTGCATAAAAATGCTCCAATTTTACATTAAATTTGAGATATTTACATCATATTTACATGGGTGTCTTTACGGTACGGTTACATTTTAGATACTGAGAAAGTTTGTTATTGAGTTCATGCGCGTGGTATCAGATTGAAGGTTGAAGAGGCAATATGGAGTATTTCTTAGTTGATTAGTTTCGACATAAGGTCCATCTGGTTTTATTCGGCTTGGTTTCCAGCTGCGTTCATCACTTGAGGTACTACAGTTAATTGGGGTCTGGTTTTTAACATGTTCTAAGTGTTTTTTCCATCGTTCACAACACGTGGAGATTATTAACGGCATAAAAAGGTTTCTCCGTCAATATTACTTTCTAGCAGTAACTACTAGTAGGAATTATTTACCAATCAGTTGATTGTGTTAAAATTAATTAAATAATTCACATGATATATTTAAATTTTTCTTCAAAATGTTTTATATAATAATTATTATTTTTATAATTTTGGTATTTTACTGTATTTTTATGACGTCTTAATTTAGTTGTGAAAACTCTAAATTATGTTGAATTGTTGTTCAAATATCTCATTTTTCTAATTTAATGTTTGATTTTGCCTATAATATAACAATCATCTTCATTACTGAGATATTTTTTGTTTTTCATTTGCTTTTACCTAAAATTATGCCGTACGATCATTAATCAATAATTAACATTGAAAATTGAGAGACTGATTGTTTAATATTGCCGGATTATATTAAGTAAGGGAAAGTAGGATAAAATCGCATAGTCGGGTGGAACCGGATATCTCAGTTTTGAATCAATTTGAGCAATCTTCTAGCGTGTGATGTTTAAAATACTTAGCTCTAGACAAGAAGTAGAAGAGTCCGTTATGGTATCTCCATGATGGCATTTATATAGTTTCAATGTTCGAAAATTTATTTTATCATTTTTTAATGTTAGTTTTCAAAATTTATAAATATGAACGCATTTATAGTTGCTCAAACATTTTTTTATTGTGTGTAGCATAATTAATAAAGATTTATTTCCCACAATGAAAGTGTTGCTAGCATTTATTGGAGCAGGTTTGCTTTCCGATCCACATTCGCATGGGGTAAGACCGGATATCCTACATGGATAAAAACCGGATATTAGAAATCAATGCTTGCCGATCCGGTAAACAATGCTTGGAGATTAGGCAATTAAAGCAGCATGGAAAAAGGTGTTTATTGTTTTTCTAATGCTGATAATGAGGTAAACTTCTTTTCTGCAATTTCTCAAATTTTAATGAAGGTAATTATTTATTTAATCATTTCTCTTTAAATATGAAATATTTAGACTTAGAGCTGATATCTCGTTACATTAAGCTCTTTAGTTAAAGTTGTAAAATAAAATATTTTGTTACGCTTCAAAAGAAAGTCTAAACTCTTTTTTTTTCCCACAAAATTAGGGTGTGCGGTACGTCCGGATAATTTTACTTTTTCGAGAAATGAATTTATTAATAAAAAAGTAATAAACAAAAAATATATTTATAATGTTATGATTGTGCAAGGATAGATGCAGAGTATTTGCACAAAGTTTCATTAACTTCTGTTGAACATTGTGGCTTCAGGAAACAATTAATAATAAGGTACCCGATTTTACTTCACTTTCCACTAATACTTACTACTATAAATTGGAAGAAGTGATGTCCTAATATTATTTCTACCAACTTTATATAACTTAATTCATCCCAATATGACATACAGCAAAATTGCAAATAACACTTTCTCTTAAAATACTTTAACAACGCAAAAATAGCACAAATAAAAAAATATATAATGGCAAACAGCTGTTTCGGAGTCTCTAACGCTCCATCAACAGTGCCAAATTTAAAAGATTGAAACTGATTCAAAAGTTTAAGCCATATATGTAAATATGCTTGCGTCTCCGAACGCGACCAAGATAGAATAGTTTGCCATTTTATATATTTTTATTTGTGCTATTTTTGCGTTGTTCATTTATTTTAATATAACGACACAAAGTTCAATCCACCTATTTTAAATTGGCCATTCTATCTTGGTCGTGTGCGGAGACGCAAGAATATTTACATGGATTAAACTTCTGAATCAGTTTTAATCTTTTAAATTTGGCACTGATGATGGAGCTTTAGAGGCTCCGAAACAGCTGTTTGCCATTTTATAAATTTTTATTTGTGCTATTTTTGCGTTGTTCATTTAATGTAATATAACGACACAAAGTTAAATCCACCTATTTTAAACACTTTCTCTGCTTTTCAAATGCATAAGTATTTTATTATATTATTTGATGTAATTTTTTATGGTGCGAAAAAAAAATTATATTTTTTAAGTGTTATAACTTATTCTCTAAAACAACGTTTCTTAAACTTTGTGATCTCGCGGACCCCCTTTTGATGTAATATGCATTTCGGGGACCCCCAACAATATTTTTCTTAATATAAGATAAGAAATTATTTTAACGTATAAACCATATTTATTTTTCTTTATACATATTCTGTATTTAGTTAACGGTGTTAGAAAATCAGTTACATTAATACAAGAGAAATAATAACAAGAAAAATAATTATAATTTACATTTTAAGACAGTTAAAATATAAACAGTACTATTTGCTACGAGAAGTATGCTGCTTACCTTTTGCTACTGGATGTGCAGCATCTCGCTCAATGTTTAAGTAAGACTGGTTCAATATGCCGTAAGGTCTGTCTCAAAAGTTTAAGCACATGCATAAAATGTCGATTTTCAAAGAATTATAAAAAGTTAGAATGAATAATTTTTTATTATTTGCAGATTTTGCAACATTATTTAAATAAATGATATAAAAAAAATAAAAAAAATTACATAATTGTAAAAATGTAATTAAAAAAATTAAAAAAAAACTGTCTCAAAATTTTATGCACAATGTCAAAAACAACCAGATTTATAATTTTAACAGAACTTTTACTTACAAATTATTTTTCCGTGATTTCGGATTAGTTCAAATAAACGTGCGTCCATCGAAATTATTAGTTTCCGTAGTGTTTCTGGTGGCAAAGAGTACCATGCTTTCTCAATAGCCTCTTCTAGTTCTTCAATAGAGTCATACTGCTTTTCATTGTCGTAAACCTGGCAGGTTAAATTCCCCAGACATTCTCAATCGGGTTTAAGTCTGGACTTACAGCTGGCCAGTCAAGAACTTTAACATTTTTCTGAGAAAGCCAAAGTTTTGTAGAATGTGATACGTGGATTGAGGCATTGTTTTATTGAAAAGTCCATTCAGGACCCCCCAAAATGTCACCGAATGGAAACAAATGTTGGTTTAGCGTCTCTTGATACTTTTTTGAATCTTGCCTTCCTTTTAGAAAAGCCAGAGAGGTCTGGCCATTGAATCCAAATGCCCCCCAAACCATAACAGATTTACCGCCTTGCTGCCTGCTGAAAAATGCCCTTGGTTCCTTTCGTAAATCATGCCAATACGTGTTCCAACCATCAGGTCCATCTAAGTTCCACTTTTTCTCATCGCGAAATAAAACAGTAAGCCATTTGTCCCCGTAGGACATGTGTTTTTTAGCCTAGTTTATTCTTAACTGTTTGTGATGTAATTTGAGAGACGGTTTGCGAGCCATTTTCTTTAGTATGATGTAATCACACTCTTTAATACGTCCATGTACAGTGTCTTTGGACACCTTTACACTGAGATTATTTTAAATTTGCCGTATGGACATATTTTGTCTAGATACCAATCTCCGTATTCTCCGATCAGTCTGAACAGTCGTCATACGTGGTCGTCCTCATCTTGGTTTCCGCTTAAAATTATCATTTCTAGAGAGTACTTGATATATACCTTGCTTTGGTTGATTTAAAACTTTTGCAATTTCAAAAACAGTTTTATTTTGCGATTTCAATTTTAAAACCTTCAAAATCTCATATTTTGTGAATTCTTTACCCTTCGGCATTTTTAAAACGAGAGGAAATAATTTCTCCACCTTTTATAATTTTATAAAAGTGCAATATGATGTCATACAACGTCATTACACACGGTCAACCCCGTGTTTCTAAAAAAATTTGCATAAATTGCTTAAACTTTTGAGACAGCGTTTCTTCAAGAAAAAAAGAAAAATTAAATAAAAATAAATGTATTATTTATTTTAACTACCCAAAATGGCTTATTTTATTTTATTTTGATTAAATGTCGAACATTTATTGTAAATTAGTATAAAATATTTTCTTCTTCAATTATTTTAAACCAGATTTGCAGAGTGCTTAAACTTTTGAGACAGACTATAGAGTTCTAAAGTTGTTCTCCATAATTTTCTTGTATGAAACTGTTTAAACTTGTGAATAGCTCTGCACTTGTTGTGAAAGTTGGAAGGGATTTGCAAAACAAAAAATCGTCATATATCTTACCCCCTAAATTCATAATTAAAAAAAACTCACAAATTTACAGTATTAGAAATGTCTAAACGCTCATCTAGTTGCAATGCGTACTAAGGGCAAATTATTTACATGTAGAATCAATCGGTTCTTAATATTTTCACACATATTCCACCTTCCGAGCATTGAAAAATCTCCCCTAAGGCATTCGGAGCAGACACTTCGGAGCAGCACTTGCAAAATTCTAGTCTTGCGAATCCCACCTCCTCTGGTGCTACAGAAATTTCTCCCGAAGAAAGAAAAATCTAAATTCATTATTGGGCTTGAGGACCCCAGGCTGTAAGCTCACGGACCCCCCGGGGTCCGCGGACCACAGTTGAAGAAACGCTGCTCTAAAACATTGCGTGGCTATAGTTAAAATTCGTGAATATAAATATAGTGACAAAAAAGAAAAAGAAAATTCTTTTTTTATGTGTGTGTGCTTTTAAGATTTATTTAAAAAAAATCTGGTTATTGCTTCAACCTTCTAAGCATTACATATAGTTGAAAGTTCTTCTCATTGTTTTATTTTACAAGGTCATTCAAAGAAAATGAATCTTCTTGCTATTTGGAAAGAGCATGTACAATTAGCTAGTTACGTGTCAGTTGATTGCATAGTCGCATAATTTATTAAGTCACAGCTTGTCCATAATTTTAACTACAATAAACCTTTTTAAGATTGTTTTCATCACAAATCTCTTTGTTTTGTTTTGCTTTATTGACGTTCAGCAGACAGTTTGAAAAATAAATTTGTAAATATTATCTCTGTAATGGAAAAAAATTAAATACTAAATTTGTCACTTACGTGTCATTACGCAACATTTTTCTATCTAGCAATCTTTTTTTTTTACATTAATTAAAAACCACTGTCTAGTATACATATAATTTTCCAAAATTATTTTTTCAATTTTATTTCTTTAATTTTTTATTCAAACGATAATAATTTCCTGAAACGACTTAAATTATGATTGTTCTTTTGTTTGCGATTGTTTAGCCTCTATGATGTAATTTAATTCAAATATAATTTAATATAAACTTATGTGTTATTTTCTAAAGAAAGACATTTTATTAGAAAAAACGCTGTATAAAATTTCAGAAATTTGTTTCCTTAGCGTGACATTTATCTATCATGCAATATGCTTATTATTGACGTAATTTATGTTCAACACAGCACAACTCTCCATTTACATTTTTTAAATCAAGCGTTATATTCACGATAATTTGACATTCTATGATTCTTTTTTTTTTGTTGTTATTATTAATGAGAGTGTAAGTCATATTTAGAAATTTTAGATTTAATGTAAGAACATGGATATATAATTGAATTAATATTTACGTTTGGATTTTAAAATCACTAAAAATTAAATAAGTTCTTAAAATAATTTTGGAAAAATCATTTAGTTTAAGTTTTTAGATGCACATATTTTACGAGAATCATAATTTTGCAAATTTAATATGCTGAAATTGATCGAATATTTTGTGGTATCGGTGATATCACTTATCACAACAATTGTCCAAATAATAAGATATATTTATTTTTTTTAATGCACTGCAAAAATAAATTCTTGATTTTACGGTGTAATACTGGCATCCCAGCTGCTAGTATTATACCTTAAAATTAACAGTAATAAACAGTAAAATAAGCTGTAATACACTGCTGCGCATGCACGGTAGCGTATTACTGCATATTTTACTATTGATTACTGTGATGTGAAATCACATATGGTTTTAAATTAGCTATTTTTTTACTTTAATAAATTTCCCTTTCTATAATTTATTTATTAAACTTTGATAAATTTTATTTAAGCTCTTTGCGTTCTTATTCAGAACAAATAAAAGAAATAGATCAGCTTTTCTGCTCCCACGCAAATTCTCATCTTTAGTCCTGACGCGCGATCAAACGCTTAAATTAGATAAAATCAAAAACTAAAATAAATATTTCGGCCTCTAAGTTAACTCTGCTCCTTTAATGTACGTTATATCTTTTTTAATATGCAGCTGTTTCTTTCTGAATCATAAAGGCTATGCAACAGGCACCACGCAAGTATTGTGTCTATCCTTGATCTTCTCACGGGATCTGAAATTCTTCTGTAACATAATTATTGGCGGTGTTTAATCTTGCTAAAAATTGCTAGTTTGGCTATAAATTCAAACAGTTATCCATATGTTCCTATTAACGGATATTTTCTGATGCATGTACTCTCGCCAAATTTATGATGCCAAAAAAATGTAAACGAGAAATTTGCAGCGTATGTGTATCAGGATTCCTTCTCTGATTGCCGGCCTGAAAACATGTAGATTGTGAGTCTAGTGTACGAACATTAAGGCACCACCCACTCGCCTATTTTATGCTGCTGTTCAAGTGCTTTTTATTAAAAGTTCTTCAAAATCTTCATGGATGCATTCCACTTAATCTTTCTTCCAGAAAGGGATTATTTTTATTTTTATTCTAAAAGAACCTGCATTAATTATTTCCCACTATTTATTTTCAAAATCACTTTTCACGGCTAACTAAAGTCTACATATTACACAAATTGGTGCTCATGATCAAGCCCTATCTGGATATGTCTACTTTCTCTTGGGTGGTGCCTGAATATTTTAAATACGAATATTTGGACAATTATAATAGACTTTTTCGTGACTTTTCGACTTGGCGGTTATTGTGTTCTCATTGGATAACAAAACGTTATGGATTTTTAAACGCGTCTACCCCCTTCATCGTTTCTATGCTGTAAAAATATGGAGGTATACGGTGTCAAGAATATGGAGATATACGTGAACGAAGTTTTCTCCTACAGTCGGCGACGTCAGAAAACTTTTCAAAATCGGGGCCTCCAATGTGTTGTTTCTTTGCTCGTTTCATCCGAAGATCGAAATCATATTTTATGCCGTAAATGAGTGCTGGATTGACCACGTGAATCTATGAACTCCATAACTGTGCGCCTCTGCGATAAATTGGCCGGATGTGTCATTCAAAGAATGTTCGCTGCTTCAGAAAAGATGGAAAATGTGCCGATATTGTCCGTATTTTTTTACTTCCGTTGTTTCGTCGCTTATGTGATCCGAAATGCCAAAAAAAATGTAAACGAGAAATTTACAGCGTATGTGTATCAGGATTCCTTGTCTGATTGCCGGCTGAAAACATGTAGATTGTGAGTCTAGTGTACGAACATCAAGGTATCACCCACTCGCCTATTTTATGCTGCTGTTCTTGTGCTTTTTATTAAAAGTTCTTCAAAATCTTCATGGATGCATTCGACTCAATCTTTCTTCCAGAAAGGGATTATTTTTATTTTTCTTCTAAAAGAACCTGCATTAATTATTTCCCACTATTTATTTTCAAAATCACTTTTCACGGCTAACTAAAGTCTACATATTACAATTAATGTTCATTTTACGGTATAATCCCAGCTGCCAGTAGTATACCGTAAAATGAACATCTTTTTCATTTTTTTTTTCAGTGTGCAATTATTTTGTGATATACGAGTAAAACAACAATGATAACTCAATTCTGAAACCCTTGATGAACTTGAAAACACCAAATGTAGTTTAAAAAGTATATTTAAGTAACGTTGTGTCTTGCGATTTTTTCCATGTATATATTCAGGGTCCATTTTTTTCATACAAATATTTCAGAAGAAATTTTTCGTGCTAGGTTTTTACAAAAATTACAACAGAAATTACCTCTTTCGATTTTTACAAAATATGTATCAAAATCTAAAAAGAATATTTTATTTCTGAAAAGAAAAATTTTATTTATATGTTTTTTAACTATTTTTGCTATGAACATTTTAAAAGAAAACTGAAAAAATAATAATTACGGGATTTTTTATTTGGGTATTTTATAATTTTATGCTACAAAAAAGATACATATACATCTTGTGAATTAATTTATCAACCAAGGTATTCTTCTAAATAATTACAAATAGTGATTTTTCTTTTCCTTGAAGTCTTGTTTTCTCAATTTACAAAAGAAAAATAAATAAGATTACAAATTAATTAACAAGTAATTCGGAAAATATTTAAGCAAAGTACAGAACAAATTTTTTTGCAAAATATTGTTCAACATCAGGAATTTGGTTACATGGTTAAAAATAGTTGTCATTATTATTTATTTATTTATTTATTTATTTTTTAAGGTTGGGCTAAATTCAGATAAGCATTTGAAAATCTTCCATTATGCATTATTTTACTATTTTTGTCAATGAAATCACAATTTTGGCTCGTTTTAAGTACACTCTCAAAAAAGTACGTAAATCGAGAGAAATTTTCCGTTGATTATATTTCATTAAAACACGAAATTTTTACTTTGTTTCGACTATTTTCCCTCAAAATGCAAAAATTTCACCAATCTAACGTAAAAATTACCTGAAATCTTCCAATATAAAGCTGCATTTTTGTCGATTCACATGGATGTTCCGGCAACTGTGCTGCCTAGTACTTTTTTCGTATTAGAAATGGACTTTTTACATATGTACTTTCTCAAACAAAACACAAAAAATTGCCAACCGAATCTCAAAATTTCCTGAAATTCACCCGTCAAAAGACGGAAATTACTTCAACTAACAGAAAAATATATATCAATAACAGGATTGTTCAAGCAACTTGTTGCCTGTACTTTTCACGTTTTTTTTTTTTTTTTTTTTTTTTTTTTTTTCCCGAAATAATTTTTGAGAGTGCTGTACAAAAAACTTGAAATTCTTTATTTATTCTTAAAAACATTCTCTACCGATAAAAAAAATGTGAAATGTTTCACATCGAATTATTTTGGGTACACTGTTTTAAATTACTATTAAAAAAAATAATAATGCATTCAGTACGTAAAATATGCACATATAATTATAGGAAATAGAAAAAAAAACAATGTTCATTATCAGAAACAAGCCCTTACTCGCATACTTTTTAATTGTAACTCGCTGTAAAAAACTGCACAAAAGTTTTCTAAATATAGCAGTGGCATTTACGGAAATTTAATGTGACATTGTCGTTACCCAGGTTTACGGAATGTTTGACATCATTTTCAGACACCACTTAGAGAAATGCAAATTATAAATCTCAGAAAACAGTCGTTTTCGAGATTTACAAAAACATTTCTGAAATTAAGAAGAAAACCAAATAGGCGGCCCAAAAATTTCGGAAAATCCTTTTCTGATAATTTAAAAATGTTATTGCTTTCTGAAGTTATCTATTTTGTCTTCTCCCAAATATTTCTGAATATAAGTGAAAATTTCCCAGATCTGTGGTAACTTTGAATTTGCACTTAATAATTGTAAACATTTCTTCCGGAATTTTTTATCAATAGAGACTGGTAGATAAGCATTTATTTTCGGCCCCCGATAGCTCAAAATTCGGTTTTAATAGTTGTTTAATTGTTCTAATCCAGCTTAGGATCTATATATACTGCCTTCTTAATTGATTTTTTAAAAAATATTTAAATGTGCTATACAAGACCGGAAACGTAGAGAAAACTATAATAAGATTTGAATATATTAATATTTGTTAGATAATATTCCATAATAGATAATAGATAATATTTAGAAAATTAGTTAGATAATAGATAATATTTGTTAAGAAAATTATAATGTATTTCAATTATATCAATTTAACTTTATATATATACATATATATATATATATATATATATGAAGAGCTCATAACACCAGCGTAGTCTTTTTACATACATTAATAAGATAAAAATATAATAAAGCTTATGTAAAAGCTACGATTGTTCTAGGAATGCTTAATATCGCAAAAAAATCAAATTGATGTACCGTACATTCGATGTATAACGCACTCCGGGGTATAACACGCACCTAAACTTTAAGGGTGTATTCAAATCCAAACTGCTTATTTTGAGACACATTTTTAAATTCATTTTTGCTCTAAAATGCATCCAATCGGCAGGTTATCTTATTCAGAAACTTTATAATGTCCGTATTGTCTCGATTTTTTTGATAAATGCAGAACAAATTTCAAAAAATGCTGTCAAAGTGAACATTTTGAACCGAATTTCCCGGAACGACAGCGCTGGAAACAAAAAAAAATTATCGTACTGTGAAAATAATTGTTTGTAAATCAATTTCTAATTAATTGAACGAAAACTAAAAACATGGGTCCCTTATAAATCTCTTCATAAACCACGCCGCCAAGTTTCATGTTTTTACTTTTAAAAATGAGTCTGAAAATGTGTCTCAAAATTTTGAGTTGTTGAGCGTGGAAAAATATAATTTTTTAATACCGCCTTAAGGGTACATTTTCTAATTTTGGGGTATTTTTGAAGTGTAACACTCACACCTCTTCTTTGCAAAGAGGTCTTCATGAGATTTTTAGCAAAAATAAAATAATAATCTATATTATAAAGCAAAATCATGTCCGTGAGTTACGTTGACGTTATATTCAAGGTGGCAACACTTGGCCCATAAATTTAACTTTTACTGCAATTTTTTAACTTCTGGAATTTAATTTAATTAATTTTTACATCATCGAATAGGGAAAATATTTTTTTTCGTTTAAAATGCAAATTGTTTGAAAACTGTAGCTATAAACTGTATGTAAGGTTAATTATAAATAGTACAGCGTGTGTTTAAGTATAATATTTCATAACGAAATTAAAATTTTATCAATAAATAAATAAAATTGCATAAACAAAACACGAGTTTAACAGACATATACTCGAACTACGCACTTAAACCATTGAAATTATCAAAATTAAAAAACCTGCTAAAAGTAACGAAATCTTTGGCGATTTCTTCGGCTATGAACTCCTGACATGTGGATAATATTAAACTATCGCTTTTAATGAATTTCAAAAATTTATTAGAATGCATAATTGATATTTTTCATATAAAAATGTTTTTTTTTGTGTTGTTAGTGGGCTGTCTAAAAAACAAAAAATATATTGAATGAAAAAAATCTATTAAAGTATGTTAAAATCTAAATAAATAATCTTTATAAATATTAAATCTGTTAAATGTGTTAAAAAATTAATTTATTAAAAATCTGTTATCTATTTTTCAATTAAAAAAATTGTCTTCACATATATTCTATAACCCGGGAATTTCAATTTTTTAGCTTCTTGGCATCGCATAATTTCAATTTTTACATCGTCGAATGGGAAAAAGAATGTTGTTCTTTCAAATGGAAATTGTTCGAAAACTGTAGCTATAAACTCTTTGTGAAGTTAATTATAAATAGTTCAGCATGCGTTTCAGTATAATATTCCGTAACGAAATTAAAATTAAATAAATAAAATAATAAATAAATAAAATAGCAAAAACAAAATTCTAGTTTAACAGACATATAATCGAACTACGCACTTCAACCATTGAAATTATCAATTATTGGTTGGATATCACCTAGTAATAGTAATAAACAACATTTAAAAGCATAATAGTTAGCACTTTTCATGCAATCCGATAGCGAACATTATATTTTTTTTGCTAATAATTAGCATCTTTTGTAATGTATAAATTTAAATTATTTAGAGAATATGTGTTTCTTAATTTTTAGTCTGTCAATTTCGAATTGTAACTTGTCATTTTCGATTCTGTAAATTTCGATCAAGTATCTTGTACAAAAAGTGCACGTTATATGCCAGAATATACTATAATTGAAATACATTAACTTTTACTAAATAAACTTATGGTGCTCTTCTTGTATAACATATTTAAACAATTTAACAAAAAATAGTAAAGTAGAGGGGAAGTAAATATTGATCCCAAATAATATCAAAACAATCAAAACATGTTATGCACTATAAAACAAGACAAGTGTTTATTAATCTAGAAAAATATAATATAACTTTAAATGAAAATATACAATAACAACACAGAATTGTGGAAAGCGTTTTCATCATCAGAAACATCAGAAATCAATGTATTTTCGAGATTTATAGTAGCATTCATAAAAACAAAGTTTTTTTTGCTATCATTGATTTTCAGAAATAATTGCTTTTTTTTTTTTTTTTTTTAAGTTTATTAATCAGTTTTCTCAAACAGGAATATCTTTTTTTCGGATTCTATCAATCCTCAAATAAACATTTTCATGTTCAACAAATATGTTTTACAGGGAAACATCATAATTTAACAGCATTAACATCAACATTAAAATTATTTTGTTATCATGGCATGTATATATTCAGTTATACAGCTGAAAATGTTTGAGAATAGATAGCATCCTAAAGACTTATATTCCGCTTTGAAAAAACTGATTAATACACTATAGAAACTAATCAGAAACGTTTTCGAAAATCAGTGCCATAAACAAAGTTTATTTTTATAAATTCTTCTTTAAATTCTTTAAAATATATTGGTTTCTGAAATTTCTTAAGATAAAGAATACTTTTAGTAGTCATGGATATAACTTAGAAGAGGTAATTGTATATTTTTGTTTGTATTTATATTTTACTAGATTAAGAAACATTTGTCTTTTATTATTATTATTATTATTGTAAGATGTTTGAGGTTGTTTTAATTTAATTTAGGATCTATACTTACTACCTCTCTACTTTCTTATTTTTTACAATTGTTTAAATATGTCATACAAGGAGAGAAGCATAAGTTTATTTAGAAAATGTTAATGTATAACATGTACTTTTGGTAGGTAATTATATATTTTCGTACGTAATTATATTATATTTTGTAGATTAAACAACATTTGTCTTTTTTTGTAGTGTAGGAAAAAGACAAACAAGTTCGACCCCATCGAAGTGTCAAAAACTAATCCTTAACTTCCGATCTATTTTTTTAATACAACTTATATTAGCGCCACAATAGTAACACAGTTTCGTTTTTAAACCTTTGAAAAAACGACAACCTATTTCGTTAACAAAACTTTATTGTCTGACGTAATAAATCCGAAAATATATCCTTGCTGATTCGATTAAAAACCGTAAATTTATATGTATTTTCAACGAAATAACAACCTTTTAAAAAATATTGTTCAAAGGCGTAATAAGTCCGCGTTACTTTCGTTAGTTTTACTATTTTTCTAAAGCATGTTAATGCCGTAAACAACCTCTTGTTCGTTTTATTCTTTTTCAATGACATTTTAATGCTTTAAAAAACGTTTAAAATAGGCAGAAAACAGAAATGTCAACTTATTAATATAAAATTAGCTTTCCAGTGATTTTTTTTCTTTTTTTTCCCCCTAATGTTTATAATTATAAATAGCGAAAACTTTTCGTAAAACATCTTTCATATGTGTGCTTCCTTAACTATCTATAATAGATTAATTTCTTTTTATTAATCAGTTTTCCCGTACTATTTCTTCAAGAAGGTGAAAAAAAAAATAAGAATATTCTTTTTTAGTAAATATAATGAAAAAAAAATAGTATTTATAATATATTTGAAATATTTGTTCCACTTCATAATAGATTTTTTTTTTTACGTAAATTATCAAATTTCGAAACAAAACAGAATACTGCTAAATTTTGTAATTTTTTTTAAATTTATTAGTCTGTATAATTACAGTAACTTTCTATAACTTTTTCAGTGAATGTTCATTTTCTTTAAGCCGCTAATTATAAATAGTAATTTTTTTAAAGACTTTTTACAAAAACTACCTTAGAAAAATTTCCTTAAAACGAACATCCTTAGAAAAACTGATTAATTTATATTTATCAATCAGTTTTTCAAAACTAATTTTTCAATAAACATGAAAAAATGTATTTTTTAATATTCTCTCAGTAAATATTATGAAAAAATAGCATTTAAAATATTTTAAAATACCTATTTCACTTAATGTGAATGGAACGTCAATTTTTACTCTGCAATTCGCAGATGACCAAGTTATAATTACAATAAAAGAAAACTGCCCAGTTAAACTGACGGCATTGAGCTCACAGGCTATTCACACTAACTGTAAATTATATTCTTATTTCAAAGAATTTGAAATAAGCCCTCGAAAAATGAAGAAATCGACAATATATTAAGAGGGGGGAACCATCCCCCGTTTCTCCTTCTTATAATTAACCAATGAACCCATAAAACTAATCAGAGAAGCGCCTTACCACAATGAACCTATACCAAATTTGAAAAAATCGGATAATTCTGCATGAAAAATCCATTTATCTAAATTAAGGGGGGGTTAGCCCCCCGTCCCCCCTTTATACTTAACCAAAAAACCCCCAAAACTAATCAGAGAAGCGCCTTATCACAATGAACATATATATAAAATTTGAAGAAATCGGATAATTCTGCTTAAAAAACCCATTTATCTATATCAAGGGGGGTTAGTCTCCCCCGTTCCCCCCTTTATACTTTACCAGTGAACCCCCAAAACTAATCAGGGAAGTACCTTACCACAATGAGCCTATATACAAAATTTGGAGTAAATTGGATAACTCTGCATGAAAAACCCATTTATCAAAATTAAGGAGGGGGGGGGGGGTTGCCCCCGTTTCCCTCCTTTACACTTCACCAATGAACCCCCAAAACTAATCAGGTAAGCCCCTTACCACAATGAGCCCATATAGAAAGTTTGAAGAAAATCGGATAACTCTACATGAAAAAAATCATTTATCTAAAATAAGGGGGGAGGATTAACCACCCCCCGTTACCCCCTTTATACTTAACCTATGAACCCCCAAAACTAATCAGGAAAGAACCTTATCACAATGAACCTATATACAAAATTTGAAGAAAATCGGATAACTCTGCATGAAAAAAATAATTTATCTAAAATAAGGGGGGAGGATTAACCCCTCCGTTACCCCCTTTATACTTAACCTATGAACCCCCAAACTAATCAGGAAAGAACCGTATCACAATGAACCTATATACAAAATTTGAAGAAAATTGGATAATTCGGCATGAAAAAACCATTTATCCAAATTAAGGGGGGTTAGGCCCCGTTCCCCCCCCCCCCGTTTATAGTTAACCAATCAATCCCCAAAACTAATCAGGGAAGCGCCTTATCACAAGGAACCTATAAACAAAATTGGAAGAAAATCGGATAACTCTGCATGAAAAATTCATTTATCTAAATTAAGGGGGAGGATTTCCCCCCCCGTTAGCCCCTTTATACTTAACCTATGAACCCCCAAAACTAATCAGGAAAGAACCTTATCACAATGAACCTATATACAAAATTTGAAGAAAATTGGACGATTCTGCATGAAAAAACCATTTATCTTAATTAAGGGGGTTAGCCCCCCCGTTCCCCCCTTTATAGTTAAACAATCAATCCCTAAAACTAATCAGGCAAGCGCCTTATCACAAGGAACCTATAAACAAAATTGGAAGCAAAACGGTTATTTCTGTCAAGAGTTATCGCGTTACGTACGTACATACGTACATACATACATACATACAGAACGGGCGGGCACATAAGCTCTCAGGCTTTGATAGCCTGTGAGCTAAAAAAGTAAAATAATTTAGAGAAAATGACTATAAAAATTAAGGAAGAATATGAGAAATGGGCACTTTACATGAACGTTAGTAAGACCAAATACCTATGTATAGGAGTGAATGAGAAAGAACTGAATTATAACAATAAGATAAAAATAGGAGGCTGTGAGTATTATAGATACCTTTGTGTAGACATTAATAGAGACGGCAGAGACTCACAGGAATTTAAATACAGGATCTGTCAAGGAAGAAAGTCTGTAAAACTATTAAATTAATTTTGGTGGAGTGCGGAGATCTCCAGGAAAAGAAAGTATAATATATACAGTTCTATTGTAAAGAACATAGTGTTATATGGACCAGAAGGATGGAGAATTATGGAGGCAGGAAAAGAGACATTAGCTGCAGTAGAAATGGATGCCCTAAGAAGATAATGCAGGATATCAATAATAGAAATAATATAAAATAAATAAAAAGAAAACTGCCCAGTTAAACTGAGGGCATTTAGCTCACAGGCTATTCACACTCATTGTATATTGTACTCTTATTTCAAAGAATTTGAAATATTCCCCTCGAAAAATAAAGAATTCAACAATATATTAAGGGGGGGTGGGTCATTCCCCCGTTACCCCCCCTCATAGTTAACTAATGAACGCCTTAAATTAATCAGGGAAGTCTCTAATTACAATGAATATACATACAAAATTTGAAGAAAATCGGATAATTCTGCATGAAAAACTCAGTTATCTAAATTAAGGGGGGATTACCCCCCCCTTTCCCCCTTTATACTTAACCAATGAACCCCCAAAACTATTGACAGAAGCACATTATCAAAATGAACCTATATACAAAATTTGAAGAAAATCGGATAATTCTGCATGAAAAACTCATTTATCTAAATTAGGGGGGGGGTATTCCCCCCCCTTTAACCCTTTACACTAAACCAATGAACCCCCAAAACTATTGACAGAAGCACATTATCAAAATGAACCTATATACAAAATTTGAAGAAAATCGGATAATTCTGCATGAAAAACTCATTTATCTAAATTAGGGGGGGGGGGTATTCCCCCCCCCTTTCCCCCTTTACACTAAACCAATGAACCCCCAAAACTATTGACACAAGCACATTATCAAAATGAACCTATATACAAAATTTGAAGAAAATGGGATAATTCTGCATGAAAAACCCATTTATCTAAATTATGGGGGGTTAGCCCCCCGTTTCCCCCCTTTATGCTTAACCAATGAACCTCCAAAACTAATCAGGGAAGCGCCTTATCACAAGGAACCTATAAACAAAATTTAAAGTAAAACGGTTAGTTCTATCAAGAGTTATCGCGTTACGTACATACAGAACCGGCGGTAAGCTCTCAGGCTTTGATAGCCTGTGAGCTAAAAAATCAAAGAAATAATGAAAATAAAAGGAACCATGATCTTCAAAAGAAGCAATTAATCTAGTATGGTCATGTTAAAAGAATGGGTGATGAAAGACTACACAAAATCGCATTTAATGATAGAACAAATCAAAAAAGAAAACGTGGAAGACCACGAAAAGCTATATAGAAAAACATAACATAGAAAAAGCGATGAGGGATAGAGGTCTGGGGGAGGAATGGTCCCCCGACCGGAAGAAATGCAGTAGTTTCTTGTAGATTTTTTGGGTGACGCCAACTGACGCCATAAACCGAGTTTATATATATATTTCACTAGTCATAATATGTGGGATTCCAGCAATGTATATATTATACCTTAACCCTTTTGCGAAAAGCGAGTAAGAAAAGCATAACTACTCTCAGCTATCGCATATTTTGGATAATTTAATTACAAAAACAAAGTATTTTAGTTAAATTATTGCTTTTTTGCCTCAACTTGTCTTTTAATTTAAATTTAAAATATTTTGAAGACAAAAATAAAGAAATAATTTAAATAAAAAATGTTCTATATGTCCTATATAGAAGTGAAAACAATTATTACTAATTTATGTTACTGTTATTATGTTACTTTATACTATTCTTTTTCTTTTCAGTGGTTGATGCAACCGGCAAACCTCCCAGCGGTGTTTTTCAAGGAACAAGTATGTCTTTGGGTGATTTCGATGAATGTGTCGATGTAAGTGTCGGCAAAAAAGGTAAACCTCCACCCCCTGGTGAAAGGGAATACTTTCACGGCAAGTATTGTACAGTAGAATGTAAGCTACCTAAAGGACTCCTTGATGCTATAGATGAATATGAGAGTGTGCATCCTAGTCTAAGATATAATACAACTATAGCAAGATCCAAAACGGTATGTGTGACTTGGTGAATGTTATTTCTTTTATACAAATATCGTGTTTGCTACATTTGTATGCTTCCTCTTAGAAATTATTTAGAATTTCTTTATAGAAAAATTCTGTTAACATCTATGTAATCACTTTTAGACATTTCTCTGAGAAAATTCAACACATATTAATTGGGGAGGCGAAAATCGTACACCCAGGAAAAAGTTTTGTTGAATCAACAAAAAATTGGTTGACCCAACAAAACTTTTCGTTTAAATATGGGTCAATGGAAATTTTGTTTAAATCAACAAAAAAATATATTGTTGATTTTTTTTGCAATTCAAAAAAAAAATTTAGCATCGTCATCAAAAAATTGTTTTGTTAATTCAAGTAAAATGGTTCAATTTTACTTGAATTAACAAAATTCTTTTTGTTACATAGATATATGCTATGTGTTATTTTAACAATCTATTTTCTTTTTTCAACAAAATATATTTTGTTTGTTTAAATAATAAAATATGTTATATTACCAACCTGTTTTGCTTATACTACAAAACCTTTTGTTAAATGAACCAATCTAAATATGCAATTTTAACTATTTTGTAATTCATTTTCAGCAGTGAATTACGCTTGTAAACCTTGAACAATAACAGGTGAATTTTTATCCGGATTTTTTTCAAGCGAAAACCTAGAGAGTGAAAATTGCCCAAGCCGTGAGTCGATCCCGGGTCCCCAGAACAGCTCTCTGAGGCTCTGCCACTGATCTACAAGGAACGATATCTGAGATCGGCATTTCTCACTCTTATATATGTCGGAACGGCTGCAACCGCAAAACAATATAGAAATGTCATCAGGAGCACGCAAATTTCTGCGGCAAACATGAGACGACAATACAAAGCCCAATATACGGCAATGCATAGTTAATTTTTAATTCATTTTCAGCAGTAAATTACGCCTTCAAAAAGCAGGATAAAAATTCACTGTTATATTTTACCAGTATACTTTCTTCCAGTACCAGAGTACTTATGTACCAGAGTACTTTCTTCTTGTAAAGATAGAAGAAAGTAATAAATGGGACAGGGGATTTTTAAAACTACCTTGGTCCGTCCCAATGAAAAAAGTTTTAATTATCCAAAAATTATGTTAATCCTTTAATTACATAGCTATATAAGGCAAATAAATCGAGTTACGTCAAAGATTACAGGCTTAATTCACTGCTGAAAATTAGATAGAGCTATTGCAGAAATCGCAAAAAATCCAAAATAGCAGCGCCACCTGTTGCGCGATTTACACCAAAAACTAATCAACAACAATTTATATCAGGAAGTAACTGAATATAAAGTTTTATTAAATTATGTGCATTAGTTCTTGAGATAGAGCGCCCACAAAATTTTTTTAACATACAAACAGACAGAGTCATTGACAGTCATTTTCTAAAAACAGTCAAATCGTGTTCAGGACCTTCTAAAATACGTCGGAAACCGGAAATCGAAAATTTTCATGATTCCAATACTTTCTTCTTGTAAAGATAGAAGAAAGTAATAAATGGGACAGGGGGATTTTTAAAACTACCTTGGTCCGTCCCAATGAAAACAAGTTTTAATTATCCAAAAATTATGTTAATCATTGAATTATATAGCTATATAAGTCAAATAAATCGAGTTACGTGAGAGAGTTATGGCTACTACACAACAATTTAAATTTTGCAAAAACAATAAAATTTTGCTGGAATAACAAAATTATTGTAAAATTAAAAAAACAGATTTTGTTAATTCAAGTAAAATTGATGAAATTTTGTTAAAATTTTGTAAGAGTGTTAACAATATTTTTTTGTCTAAGCAACAAAACCAATTTTTGTACTTCAACTTAAAATTTTGCTAAAACAACCAAAATGTACTCAACAAAACATGTTTTGTTGTTTTAATCAATTCCTTTTTCTGGGTGTATAGTCGGGTGAAATTGGATATCTCAGTTTTGACTCGATGCTAGCATCCCTCTAGTAGATAAAGATTGGTACTGGAAATTGGTGACATCTATCTAGATGGTACCAATTTCCTGTATTTTTCCCGTTTTTTTATGGCCATTTCGTTTTTCTTCCTTTTTTTCCCTTATCTCAGTCAAGGCAGAAAACATCGCCAGCATTTTCTTTGAATATCCCTGATGACGGCTACAGAAGTTGGCAGAAACGGTTGGATTTTTTTTTAATTTTAGTATTTTCCACATCACATATTTTTAGCAAGTACAAGTACAGTTTATGTGTCTTTTTATGTGTAAAATAAATATATTTAGCAACGGATATACACCACCGTCAAGAAAAGAAGGACAACTTACAAAATGAAGTGAGATCCAATCAAAAACATCTGATATAAAAAGGGCAGCCACGTCTCGTGACTGTTTAACCGTTAAAAGTTCTGCGATCACGTACAGCCAAGTAAGTCTAGCTCTCTTATTAACGCTGACATTTTCATTCACAAATCACTCCGAGTCTCTACATAAAGGAAAGTTATTACACCTTGCTATGTTATGGGATGCAATGGTATAATTTTTTAAACCGAGTATAAATACAATGAATATTCACCTAAAGAAGGGATGCCTTGTCTGGTGATCTTTCTGAAAGGGGGTGGGGGGGTCTAGCCCGTATTTACGTTACATCCGAAGAAAACTAAGCAAAACTCCGGACATTCATCGCGACTGCGAGAGAGGTTTCGCAAGTCCACGCTACAAATACGTATACGTTCAGTGCTAAATACTATTTTATGCATTACTTTATTAATAAACGCGATTATTAAAATGTAAGCTACATCCGTTACATTCTCGTACTGCATAATTGCCAAATCACAAAATATGCTTTAACTAAAGATGTAGATTTGGAGTGATTTGTGAGTGAAAATGTCAGAGTTGAGAGTCATGATATATTCAAAATTTGGTGTTAAAATAATGAAATTTTTTATTATTCAATTTTTAAATTTTTAAAGTAACAGGTAATTGTCATATTTTAAAATGCCCTGTGCTTATTTATTTTGCATAAAATATGACAATATTTATTTATGAGATACTTTTTTTATATTAGAAAGGAAGTTGGCATGCATTAAAACAGTTCGCTGAAGGTATACGCAGGAAAAAATATCCCCATAATCGTGCATTGTTTTTGCTATGAAAAGAACTTTTATATATCCATATGCGCATAATTTTCAACACTAAAATACCCCTGAAATACATCTTTTGTGCTAACATTTATTTATGATTGCATAGAGAATATACAACATAAATTTCAAAATAATCCGATAGTTAGGAATGCACATAGAACGTTTCAAATTTAAAAATGTGCGAAATTTTCAATTTTAAGAAAATCGCATTATAATTTAAAAAAAATTTATAAATATATAGAGTGTTTACAAATATAAAACATTATATCTCTGCAAAGAAGCACCAAAATTGAAAAATTCTTTTGCATTAGATATATTTGACCATCAAGTTACATAATTCTCCAAATAAAAAAATCGATTTTTAGTCGAATTTTGTGATTTTGAAGGTTCACTGTCCCCTTAAACAGTCACGAGACTTGGCTACATTTTTTACATGAAAATTTTTTAATTGGATTCAAATTTTCTAGAGCAATATCCGATGTTTGGTGAACTTTTAAATTAAAATTGTTTTTTTTTTTTTAGCCAAAAAAGGTTAATTTCAAATGTTTTCATTTTCAAAAGAAGTACTCGTCATATCATTTTGTTTCGTTATACACAACAATAAAACAATAGCTAGAAAATGTTTGAAGCAGCAACTCCACTGATTTTAGCTATCAGCCGCCACTGGAGCCATTCATATATTTAAAATGATGCTATTGTACAAGGGGAAATAAAGAGAGTATGTATGCAAAGTTATATTAAATTCTGTTAGACATTCTGGCTTCCAGAATCAACTAATCATAAGGTATGCGGTTTTACTCTACTCTTTCCTACCTACTACATTAAATTAGCAAATATTTTAAACATTTTATTTATAAATTAAGTTTACGCCAACGGTTACCTTCAATCCTTATAAAGGCGTAATCCACTATTAAAAAAGATTACACTGTAAAAAAAAAAAAAGGTAAATATTTCTTAATCTGTGAAAATATATTGTTACAACGAATGATCCTCAGAAACCAGTACATTTTCGAGATTTAAAGAAGCGTTTATTATGACAAAATTTCTTTCGCTGCCACAGATGTTCGGAAACGTTTCCTAGTAGTTTCTATAATGTACTAATCAGCTTTCTCATACCGGAATATTGGTTTTTAAAATGCTATCAATTCTCAAATAAACATTTTCAGCTTGTGCATGGAAGAATAACAAAAAAATATTAATTTTAAATCTGTTAATGCTGTTAATTTATGATGTTTGTCTGCAAAACGTGTTTGTTGAACATGAAAATGTATACTTGAAAATTGATAGCATCCGAAAAACCAATATTAAGGTTTGAGAAAACTGTTTAATATACTAGAAAATCTACTCGGGAATGTTTTCGAAAATCAGTGGCAGTAAAAAAAACATTGTTTCTATAAATTCTTCGTTAAATCTCAAAATATGTTCGTTTCTGAGGTTTCTAAAGATAAATAATGATTTTCGAAATCGTGGGCAACTCGGGAGAGGTTATTGTATATTTTTGTTTGTGGTTATATTATATTTTTCTCGATTAAGAAACATGCGTCGTTATTTTTAGTGTAGAGAAGCGAATTTGTTTATGAAATATCGAATGAAAAAATAGAGAGAAATTTTGAAAACATGTTAAGCAGATAAAAAAAATAATAATGCAAATCAATCTGTTGTACACATCGTATTGTTATTCAATATTTTGTGGATCTTTCTTTTCCTTTTAAAAAATATTTGTCAGTTTGTATACAGAATTAAAACCATACTACCTCTACAGATGAATCGAATAATTCAACTAATAACATTTAAACAAACTGCAATCTTTCCTATTGTGTTCCTTTTGCTCTTTGCTGGTCATTAAATTAAGTCATAATTCTTATAAAGTTAATATTTGATAAAAACCAGCCACTCCACATTTTTGAGAAAGTGATTTTAATACAGTTTCATTGAACTCAATGACCATCTGTAACAGAGTGACATCTATTGGGAATAAAAAGAATTAACGATTTAACTCATATGGTCGTTTTGAAGGAACTGGGGGCAAGTTTTTTTTAAATTGTTCAATTAAACACTTTCGTCCAAATGGATTTAAGCCGTATTGTGAATGATTTATATTGATAATAGCAAACTTGGCTAAACTTTTTCTGAAGTAACTTCCCAATATTCATATGAAACCTCCTTTTATGATCTTTTTTATTATTTGTTAATGTCATTTGTTTAAAATAAATATATATATGTATATGTTGCTCGACAAAACTATTACTGTAACTTAAAGATTAACACAATATACTAAATTTAAAAACAGTGGCTTTAAATAAGTACATAACGATTAAATATGTAATGATATTTTTATTGTATAATTTTCACAGTTATTTAAAAATATTAATAATAAGTTTAAGACTATTTAATTTTAAATTATATTTCTCTACATTAAATTTAAATGAAATACATATATAAAAATACATGTGCAAAATCAATAACATCATTTTTATTTTGTTATACGCAGGGAATTAAAATTAGATGCACAGATCGGAATGAATCGGGGCATGAGAATAAAACGACGAAATAATAAATGGTTCAGATTAAATTATACCTCGTTATGAATGAAAATACAAGTACATTGATATACTTTCGTTGAATAAAGAACCTTATGATGATGATCTTGCTGTTATGATTATTTGAAATATTTATATATGCATATATATGTAAATTGAGAAGTATGTTAATATAACATTATTGTAAGTGAAATAATGAAATCAATAATATATGTTGGACAGTTTCACCATGGAATATTATACATAAACACAGAAAATTTACTTAATAATACATAAAATCAAGAACAATTATATGAACTTGTAAATTTTCATTCTGATTATATATACATAAAATCAACGTTGATTCTATGCATATATAATCCTAATTAAATTTTACAAGTTCATACAATTGTTCTTTTTTATGTACCATTAAGTAAATTTTTTGTCTTTATATAGTTACATTCTGCTATTGTTTTAGTTCCATACAACAGTCGAAGAAAAAAGATGGCAAACATCTCCAAATTAATGCAGTCGTAACATGAACTTTAAGCAGTAGTAGGCTGAGTAGTATGTAGAATGAAGGATAGAAGAACACCGTGGCAACCAAATTCATTTATTTAAACCCACTCATATTTGAATTCCAGAGGATGCTCTCTCCTAGCATACCCTAGCTCCTCTATGTTAAAACATACTAGAACGCCAGCAACATTTTATTTTAACAATCACTTCAACGACAAAATCCCCCCCCCCCCTCACTCTCTCTCTGTCCATTCGTTTTAAGCGAAGGGACGCAAGAATTTCGTAACACGTGACTTATTTTAACCAATGTATGTTCAACTTTAGCCGCGTACTTCTTTTTATCGGTGAATTAATATTGAAGCTATTCCTATGCTTCGGGCGGATAAAGAGTTTTCCAGAACATCGTGGAAATTAAAAAATGCGGGAAATTAATAGAATAAATTTTCGGTTTTTGCGTATTGAAAACAATTATAAAGAATGATTTTTTTAGACTATTAGGAAAGGGAGATGGTGAATTTACAGATTAAAAGAAATAAAAGATATTTAAACGCGGGATTAAATAAGAAATATTTAATATAATAAAGAATTTAAGAAAATAGTTTTTAAAGAAGAAATATTATTCTGAAAAGTGATTTTTACATCTTATTTGTTGGGGGGGGGAAAAGAGAATTTAAGTAGAAAAAAAATGTTTTAAACGTAGTCAGTAATGGAATATTTTTAAGAAAAAGAATATTTTAATGAACTAGGGTTGTAAATGGAATATTAATAAAAGAAATTTTTTATGCAATAAATTTAATACGGTATGGAATTTTAAATTTTGTAATATATATAATGAAATCAATTTTTAATTTAACAAAATTTTACCATTAATTCAATTTTTAAAACAAAATAGAAATAGAATCATAAAATATATTTACTAACTACTGTTAACTGAAAACGAAACATAACATGGGGTCAGTTTGTTTAATTAAATTTTATTCATAACTACATTTCATTTCATTTGAATTTAAGCTGTAATTTTTAATTTAAAGCTAACCTATCGATTATTTCAATTGTTTTTTACACATTTCTATTTAACTCAATTTGGTTTTTGAATATAAAGATGGAATTTTTCTAATCGATTTCTAACTTACTTCTTGATATACTAGAATTATACAAATTATGTTGGATACAACAAATTGGAGATTTAAATTGACTTTAAAGACACAAATGTCAAGGAAATGTCTTCATTATGGAATGGAAGATTACGACTCAAGGTGTAAATACTCTTATGAAAAAAGGAAAAACACTGTCTGATTCTATAACAGTTGAACATTCATTAATGTCTTCAAATTTCATGCATGTATAAAAAGGCCATTTTGAATATGTTACAAAGATTTATTTGCAATATGCAGCATTTTTTAAGTAACATTTGAAAATGTATTTAAAACAAAACATTGCAGTATTATATTTTTGTATAATGGTTTAAAAAAAAAATCGCTGAACACTAACTTATTTTTATTTTGTTTACAAGTTTAGATTTTATTAATAATAAGTTGATTAAGTTCTACATAAGAGTGCATATAATAATACTTAAATAAAAGTATTTTTAAAGGTGTTTTAAGTATTACTAGAAATACGTCAAGCTTTTAAAAATTTTAAACAAATAAATAATAAAACATCAATTTGCACTTAATTCTTTTTCCATTTTAAAATTATATTTATAATCAAAACTTATTTTATAAAAACAGTTTGCATTCAGCCGCCGTATATTTGGCATTCGACCTAAAATTTGGCAGAATATTCGTTATTCGGATTAAAATTTCGCCGAATACTTGGTATTCGGCTATTTTTTTCAAATCGCTATTCGTCACATCCTTACTGACTACCTATTAAGAATAAACTAGTTCATTGTTAATTGTGTTATTTATTTACTTTTTTATGTTCTTTTTTTGTTTTTGTTTTGTTGTTACATTGCTTGTTTCCATAATATTCTACCTTTAAATACATAGTTATGTGATGATTGTCCAACAATGTTTCCTGACATAAAACGATAAAAGTAACCAAGAAAACTAAACATTACATATGAATGTTGAAACCAGTAATTATTAGTAAAAAACGACAATTAAAATGGGATCAATGTTCATGACAGATTCATAAAGGCTTTTTTTGACATATTCAAAAAGGTCTATTTATACTTGCATGAAATTTGCAGACATTAATAAATATTCAAGTGTTTTAGAATTGGACAGTGTTTTTCCTTATTCCATAGCTAGTTTAAACGTAAAAACTTCTATTTTATAGGGTAGTTAAACTAATTTAAATAAATGCATTAACATTTTAATTAAAATAACATTTTCAAAGTAATCCTTATTATCGAACAATGTATCATTTTAAAGAAATATTCCGGACATATTTCACAAGCATATCAAGCTGAAACGACCTTCTCAAAGGAACTTGTAATTGTTTAAAATATCAAATAACAAATTTCATAATAGAAAATAATGTCAAGGTAATAAATTATAGTTTATTTTACTTTAGATAATAAAATTTTACGATTTTTTTAATTTATTATTTGAATTTTGACAAAGGAAATTTCCTTAATTTATTTTATCTAATTTGACCTTGGAATGGAATAATGGTTCTTTTTACGTGTTTTCTTTCAGTTTACAATTATGTATGTATATGGCAGTCAAATCTTGTTGCTCTTTTTTCATCCACTTCCTATTGACATAGAGCTTTGAAATTTGGAGTATATGTGTATTCTTGAGGGCAATGCATGAATTGGACATTGATTTTTTAAATTCGATCCTTAAGGGTGTGGGGCAACGTTGGCCCAAAACTTGTAATTATCCATAGAAATAATGTTGCGATTGTTTAATATTAATTGAAAAAAAAAATGACTCTATTGTTGCAACATTCATCCATTTTAATCACATTGCTGCCCGCATCACTACGACGTCAGCATTTATATGAAATATATATGAATGAGTATGTATTGATGAATACATATGAATACAATGAGTATTTCTTGAAAAGTACTAATGGCAGAATTGCCACAATAGCTCCACATTTTGGCCAATTTGGCAAAATATCGCCAAATTTGGCGACAAAAATAAGTTGCCATATATGAAGCAAACTTGGCGATAGCTGGCTAATTTAGCGAAAATCTCATTTAAATGCATTAATCTTCTATAATCTTCTTCCATTTTCATGACCTATTATTTTCTATAAAGTGCCATAAGAAAAAAATAAAATTAAGAAAGCATGTTATTTATTCCTTTTTCCATTGAATACGATAAAGGATAATTAATACGATAATTAATACGATAAAGGATCCATTCCAGGATTAAATAATTACACAGCCCAACATGTGTTTTGGTGGCGAGGATTTTTGAGCTAATTTTATGTGTATTTGGTGTGCTGATTTCAAATATAACATTATTTTTTGCCTATCAGCTAACTTTTTAAGATATAAACGTCGTCGGATTTGTGTTACCCTATTTCATGTTAGGCTCGTGATTCACATAATAGAACACAGAACGTTAAAAAACATACACTGAAAAAAAAAAAAAGGTCGATCTACTAAAAAAAAATATTTGTTTTTCTCATTGATCCTTGCAATTAGTAAAAAAAAAAGTTGTATTCTTACTCAGTTACAAGAAAATCTGTAAGAATTACTAGAAAACAGCTAGCAATTATTCCGGTTTATAATACCGGTTACTAAAAAATTCTGTGGAATACAAATTTACTAAAGATAATTTATTAATCTCAGGATTTTTTTTTACCACGTAGTTTAAGTTTATTTCCTAGAATATTTTAGTGGCATTAATAAAACGGATTAACATTGTAGTTACTCAAATAGCATTTTTTCCTCTTCAAATTCAAAAAATGAAACCACAATTGAAAGGAAATAATTTCAGGAAATTTCCTTTGTGAAACATTCTTGAATGGACTTATTTGGACTGTCTCTTTGTAAGTTCTAGCAGTAATCTAAAATCAAATGCATGTACCATTTTCCAGAGTAGCGATCTTCCATTTTTTTAATGTCACGGTGAAATCTTTCACCTGGCTCTTCGCACATATCACCCAAATACTGTGGAAAACTGCGCAAGTGTCAGTATAAGTAATGAACTTTAATACTAATACTATTACAGCCGAGGTCCTTGATATTAATAAATTTGTTGTATACTAGTTCAGCATAGTTTTGAGCTTTGTAGTTGTCTAAAAAATTTCTGACAACCAGAACAAATGACGGTCACGCATCTCTCTCACCCTCACTCATAGAATCTACGAAGGAATGGAATCTGACACAGGATCGTTTATAAACTCTATTGTATCAGAACCATTAAAAATCCCAGCTTTCAGTTTTCCTGTACTTAACCTAGGAATTTTTCTCCACATATGTAACAAAATACACCAGGATTATTAGCACAAATTCTTCAACTGGAAGTCATTCCTTCTGTAATATCTAAAACAGTTATACATTACAACACCATAGAGGTGAAATACTAGATGAGAAGTCTATGTGCGACACATCCCTCGTCGTAACGACACAAGGGGAATTAACAACAGACTCTTCCGTAAACAAAAGTCTCTCCGCAACGTTAAACTGAGACTGAAGATCAGTTGGATGACGATGAAACACAGCCTGGGTATGCCAAAAAGTATAGCTTGTAGAAAAAAAAACTGCTTTGAGATTTGGAATTAACCCGCCCAATATAACCGAAATCAAAGTAGGTTGTTTATCATATGGGATTTTTTTTAATTATTAAATTCTCCTATGGTATGTCTATGTACTTGTAATAGCAATTTCTTTTTGAAAAAACTTAGTTCAGGGTTTATTTTGTTTTTAATCTTTCATTTACAGCAAAGAAAAATTTCATATTTTTTGTTTTTGAAACTATAAATTTTAGGATTTCACACGATTAAAAAATTTTGAGTGTTGCGTGAATTAAGAGGGTAAACGTTTTTCTTTTATTATTCTTGTTTTAGTTCCTAAACATGCTACTGAGGTACGGACAATATATCAAAGTGGCATCTTTTCGTTTTGGAGTTTGCA
Source organism: Maratus michaelseni (assembly GCA_963931845.1). NCBI lineage: Eukaryota > Metazoa > Arthropoda > Arachnida > Araneae > Salticidae > Maratus > Maratus michaelseni. The sequence continues at coordinate 312,082,472 of OZ007587.1, read as the reverse complement.
TACCTTCCACATGTGGAGAAGAAGACTTGTCTAGCATTGTCACGACAAGTAAGAGTGATTTTTCTTTTTCTTTCTTTTTTATATGTGATAATTTCAATTATTATTATTTTATTATTTTTTTAGAAAGTGAAAGCAAGTTTATTTCAACCGCATATTATTATATATGTCTCCCATACATCTAACTGCAGAGAAAATATTGAATCATTTTGGCATTTATTGCTAAAGGCTTTTATCGTGTGATAATGCTTTTGTAAATTCATTCTAGGTTTATAAAACATTTTGTTTTGTTTTTTAAGTTGTTTATTAATTCCAAAACAAAATTCTCAATATGGCTTTGGGCAGCTATGTATAAAATAAATCAAAGTCTCAAAAAAATCAAACGATATAGCTTTTTATAATGAAAAGAATGCAGGTCTACCTATGTGAACTTGTGAACCACAGAATTGAAGGAATTAAAGAAACTTTGCTTTTATAATTGCTTCTTTAAATCTCGAAATTATATTGATTTCTGAGGTTTTTATAAATAAAGAACGCTTTACGGAACACTGGATTACTCGGAAGGGGTTATTGTATATTTTCGCTTGTGGTTATATTACTTTTATCCCAGATTAACCCCTTCGGGACTATAGGTGCAAATATGCATCTTTAAAAGTCGCATACAGCAATTATATTTCGTACAAATAAAAAAGAAAAGTAATATATTCCTAATTGAATTAGAGCATTTTCGTGATTCAATAGGTAATGTTAACTGTTTCTTAAAAAAAAGTTGATGCAAACCGAATAAAATTTATGTACGACACTCTGTCCTTGAAGAGACGTTAAGAAACATTATCTTTTTTTACAGCGTAGGTTTCTACAACATTTTCAATAAAAATAATCTTATGGGTAGGTTTCTACAAAATATGGAAGAAAAAGAGTTCTTTGAAAAAGGTGTATTCGAAAAACAGATTATTTTGGAGCCCTGTATGTACTTCCCTGATTTTTTTTATTTATGATTAACATGTAGAAGTATGTTTAGTAATTTGGAAAACTGCGTTAACTATTAAGAGAGAGAAAAAACAAACTCAAAACCACAAATTTTTAATATTTTCATTCAGCTTCTAGTTGTATTTCAAAGGTTTCTCGTGCACATACTGTTAAATGAACTTTTAAAAAAAATGCTGTCTGAATAGTTAGCTTTAAAGTTTTGATATATTTAAAGACTGGTGACATGCTATCAGCGAAAGAAAGTTCATTCTAAGCTAAAATTTCCAAGCTATACTCTCTTCTTGATATAAGTGAAATCAAAAAGTTAAAGATATTGTTATATCAAAAAATAATTTGTTATTTACACCGTCATAATTTTTAAATAAATCTATCTCAATTATATATTCGTACTATCCATTGAAGTAGTCAAAATATTATATAAATGATGCTACAATTTTGACTTAACATATTACCAAAAAACTCGTTTTGCATTCGTTATTCCATTCAGTTATTTAAAGATGAAATAAAATCATTTGCATGCTGAAGTTTTTAAGATAATTTAGCTTTCTTTTACATTGAGGAATATCATCGTCATCTATTTGCTAATATGTTAACTAATTTTAAAATTGCTATGAAAAGCTACCATATAAACATATCACTTATTTGATTGTTATATTTATTATCATTCATTAATTATTGAATTTTTAAGTGTGGAATTCATTTGTGGACATCCTGTAATTAGATTTAAATAGTAAATAATATTTATCATTTATTTATTTATTTGTTAACTTTAATGTGTAAGCACGAATTTATATTATTGTATACATTTTTCTTTTGCAGTTGCGAAACAAATAGGATTTCCTTTGGGAGTTCTTCATTGCCAAGAAAAGCCTCGAATTCAGATAAATCTAGAACAGTCCATCATAATGTAATTAGCTTTTAAATTTTATAAAAGGAACTTATGTTGATGAATTTTAAAGAACCTTTTATCTCCTTGCTTGTATATATATTTATTTTTCAGTACCTTGGATAAATATCAGAAGTATAAATATTAAACAACAATTAAAATTTAAAGTTTAATTTTTTTTAAATATTAATAATACATAATTTTTATAAAACTAATGAAATTTCATGATTTTTAAATATGTACTAGATGCACTCATCAAAATTCTATTAAATAGAATGTTTCGAAAAATCTATGTAATTAACTCTTGTAATTAAAGTTCATATACAAATCAGTGTAAATAGAAGACAATAAAATTAATTTTATTAAAGTTCGTATGGTAAGTGCGAGATAATATTATAAAATACGCATCAAATTATATAAGTACAATTAGGATAAATGAAATTTACGCAAATTGTTTACAGCTGTGGTAAAAAGTTGTAGTTTTCTGAATACGAATGCACGTTTTCATTCAAATATTTTTTAAACGACGCCATTTTTACAAGTTAAAGCATTTCTTCCTTTGAAGAATTGTTCTTTTAAAGCGTTATTGCTGCCAAATTTGTAAATTAACAGCTTTCAATTTAAAAAAAAATCATAAGTAGTCTGTTAAATAGGAAGCGCTGACGAATGCTATTTAAAATCAATTCTGTAAGCTAAAACAGATTTTAAGAAATTTTTTCACAATGGTAAAGAGGGTGGAAGAATGATTGTTAAATATGGTATTCTATATGGCATTTACTGATGACTTATGTTAAAATCTCTAAAGCTAGTGTCCAAATTTATTACACTTAAATATACAAAATAAAATATTTAAAATACAAGTGTAAAATACGATAAAGAGGAAAAAAAATTAAATACACAACAAAAGTAAAAAAAAAAAAAAAAAAAAAAAAAAAAAAGCTTTTCATGTTTTGAAAGATTTAATCTTACATCTTTAGGAGAAAGAACTTGCCAACATAAAGAGACTAGAATCAAGACCAGAATACAAATGGAGGATGCGGGGAAAATCAAAGAGGAAAGTATAAAAAAAAAAAAATCAGAAATAAGTTGACGCGGATACACTAAAGAGAAGAGGAATGTTTAAATTATACAAAAATGAAAAGTAAAAATAAATTCATTAATTCCTTTAAAAACAAAGATCAAATATGAAAATAGTACTAATAATAATTCTACTAAAATAATAAATATTAAAATGGGAGGAAGTAAGAAAGAGGTATGGTTAGGTTCAGATAATGATGGTTTTACTAACGCGAAATAAATAAGTTTGTTTGTAAAGTGCACTAAAGACATTATTTTCTTTGTATTCACATAAATAACAGTGAGGTTTTTAATATAAAAAACAACATGTATTTTTAATTAAAAAAATAAATTATTTATTATTTAATAATTTCTATTTAATTAATAAATAATTATTAAATAATTATTAATAATGGTGCTTTTCGGTTAGCCGGGCGCCAGTGATATATATACATGTATATATACACATACACATATATATACACATATCTGCACATATATACATACACACATATATGCATAGGCATACATGTATGTATATATATATATGTTTGTATATACATATGTATTTATATACGTACATATATCACTGGCGCCCGGCTAACCGAAAAGTACCTTAGTAATTATTTATTTCGAATAATTTTTATTTTATCAATAATAAAGTATGAAAAAGTGAAATGCTGTGAAATACCTTTTATTTGTTTTTAAATATACATGAGACTTGTGTGAAAATTATTTTACAATCTTACACATTTTAAAAGATGTATACTCTATAAATATTGAAACATTATTTCTTTTTTTCATGCCATAGAACTGCATTAGCATCAGTAATACTTGCTGTGTGTTTATCAACTGCAGCTGAAATATATTTTAACAAATATCCACCAGACCCATCATCAAAACTACAAAGTAAGTAATTCCATGATTAATTTTACTAATTAACATTTCTAATGGCGATAAGTTTTTATTATTCTAATATTATATTAGTATTTCAGTATAATTTTGAAAATGCATTCATTTTAATGATTTTGCCCGCATTCTCCAAAAGTTCTATGTGCAGCAAAATGCGCAACAGGGATGAATAATCGGATATCCGAATTATTTAGTTAATTTTGATGTTTTCTTTTTTTATGATGTAACTCTTTCTTTTTTAAAGCAAAACTTATTCTGAAATTTATCATCATAGTACATTTTATTTCATTTAAAATAATTTTAAACGTTTTCATTTCGCTGTTATATAAAAATTTTGACTTCATTTAGTTAATTTTCGTTTGTTACAGTAAAATCGTTTTAAATAACAGCTAAATAATTTAATTAAATTTATTTTATTATATGTATGCAATTAGAAGACTATGTAGATAAATATGTATTGAATAACATTTTCAACTTCATCCCAGAGAGAAAATTTGCGATATTAAAATTCTATTATAAAATCGCTGTATCATTTTATGAGTGAATGAAAATATTTGTCTATGATGTTTCATAGACAAAGACCTATGAACATTTATGAATCTCATTTTTGTTTTATTTTGTTTTCAGTTTAAAGTATTCCTTTTTCTTCTTTTATTTACATTTGTATGCACCTTTCATGTTTTGTTGTTGTTGGTGGTGGTGTTGTTGTTCTCCTGTGACTAATTTTTTTTTTCATAACTCTTATGATTTTGACAGATTTCCCCTTCCCCTACCTCCTTTGATAAAGTAGTAAAGCTTTCCATTAAAACACAAGTAATGTCTTAAACTGCTTACAAATATTGTTTTATATAACCATTATGCTGCGAACAACGGTTAAATTAGTATGATTTACACTTTATCCTAACTGAAACAGATCTTTATTAAAGATTTGGTTTAAATTATGCCTTAATAATTATAACTATTTTAAACTCTTACTAAAACCAGCTTACTGCCCTAAATCGTTATGTGGCATCACCCAATTCAACGTTAACAAATATCAGGTCAGTAAAATCTATTAAAATAACAGCTAAATAATTAAATTGAATTTATTTAATTATCTGTATGCAATTAGCAGTTTATGTAGATAAATATGTATTGAATAAGAGTTTCAACTTCATCCCGTAGAGAAAATTAGCGATATTAAAATTCTATTATATCATCCCAGTATCATATAATGAGTGAATGAAACTCTTTGTCTATGATGTTCCACAGACAAAGAACTATGAACGACAATGTATGAAAATCTTCGTTGTTTTAGTTTATTTTCTGTTTAAAGTATTACTCTTTCCTTTTATTTACCATTTGTACCTTTCATGGTTTTCTTTGTTGCTGTTGTTGTTTTTCTGCGGCTTATCTTTTCTTCATAAGTCTTGTGACTTTCACAGACCTCTCACCCCCCCCCCCCCTCCCTTTAATATAGCAGTAAATCTTTCCAATAATGTACAAGAAATGTCTTAAACTGCTTATTTATATTATTTTATATAACCATGATACTACGGACAACGCTGAAATTAATGTAATTTATATTTTATCCTTACTGAAACAGCTCTTTATTAAAGACTTGGTTAAAGTTACGCCTTAATAATTATAACTATTTTAAATTCTTACTAAAACCAGCTTACTGCTCTAAATCTTTATCTGGCATCTCCCAGTTCAACGTTAACAAATATCCGGTCAGCAAAATCTATTAAAATAACAGTTAAATAATTGAATTGAATTTATTTAATTATATGTATGCAACTAGCAGATTATGTATATAAATCTGTATTAAATAACAGTTTCAACTTCATCCCGTAGTAAAAATTAGCTGTATTAAAATTCTATTATACCAACACTGTATCATATAACGAGTGAATGAAACCCTTTGTCTATGATGTTTCATAGACAAAGAACTATAACCATATGTGATACTCTTTGTTGTTTAATTTTGTTTTCAGTTGTATTACTGTTTTCCTTTTTATTTAGATTTATACCTTTCATGGTTTTCTTTGTTGCTGTCTTTGTTTTCCTGCGACTTATATTTTCTTCATAAGTATTATGACTTTCACAGACCTCCCATACACTCCGCCCTCCTTCTTTGATAAAGTAGTAAAGCTTTCCATTAAAACACAAGTAATGTCTTAAACTGCTTACATATATTGTTTTATATAAACCATTATTCTGCGGACAACGGTTAAATTAGTGTGATTTACACTTTATCCTAACTGAAACAGCTCTTTATTAAAGACTTAGTTAAAGTTGTGCCTTAATAATTATAACTATTTTAAACTCTTACTAAAACCAGCTTACTGCTCTAAATTTTTATCTGGCATCACCCAGTTCAATGTTAACAAATATCAGGTCACACAAATCAAGGGCCATGGCATTAAACCTACAAAAGTATTCATATTTTATTTCCATTTTTAATCCTTAAAATTTCCATAATTCTTTCTAACATCTTTTCTTGCTAACTCTTATTCATCGAAAGTTAAAGAGCGATAACAGAGGACATTTCACTTCCACATTTTGCATTAGCAAAGTAGCTTAAAGCTTATTTTAAATCTAAACTGGCAACTCTCTGACACATGCACGAAAACATTTTCATTAATAAACGCATAAAATTTAAAAGTGATTTTATTCGAACAGCGTTTACCATCTTTCCAGAAAAATAAAGATTTTATTCAGAAAATGGTGTCGAAATTGGTATTCTAAAGAAACACGATTGTACGGCATCGAGAAACATTAGATTATAACTCAAAATGTAACACATTCATCGAAAAATAAAACAAGCTATAGGACTGCAAATCAGTTCCACAATCATACCTGCAAATTTCTTGAATTAACGTATGAAAATTAGTCTTTGAAAGTGTCAGAAAATTTCGAGATATTAAGCGGGGAATTCTAGGAACAGCCTTAACTTATTCATACAGAATTCGCGTCTTTCGAATGTTTACAACAAGTTATTGTAGTCCCGAATTATAGGCTAATTTGTTATGTACAAGCATAGCTTTCCTATTTTAATATTCTGCTTTCTAAATTCGTCAAAAGTATTCTACTGGAGCTTTTTAGGCCTTTCTTCGAAAAAGTTTTTATAAACATACAAAGTGTGAAATATAAATGTTTTTATCTTATTTTTTTACCTATACACAATACGGATTAAATATATATATATTTAGAGGAATTCCTCATTTGATTCATTATCAAAAATTATTAATTATTTCATAAATAATTGATTAAAATTTATCCTATTTAAAATTTATTTAGAATGTTAGAATTCGTTAGAAGCTACTTTAGAAATATTCCGTACAAGTACTCTTTTAAAGACCTAAAAAAGTATTGTATTTTAACAAAGTAAAGTGCATTAAGTTTTTTCTGAGTACATGGTTGTATTATATATGAATTGTATATTTTGTTGCTGTTGTGTGTGTTATTAAACTGTAAAATAAATGCGTGAATTTTAAATATTGTTTTTTCAGATACGCTATGGAATATATCAGAATCCATTTCATTCATCAGTAGTACGAAAAGACTGTTTCGTGTAGAAGTAGACAATCACCCCATACCAATTCTGAGAGGCCTCTTCCTTTTAACAATTGTTTTAAATATACTTGGACACACTTATCTAATGTACAATGATTTGTTCTTTTTCAAATACAGTAAGTAATTTATATTTGATACATGAATGTGCTGTATGATTTTTAATTCGTCTTAAAGAAAAAGCTATAATTCAATTGAAAGAAAATTAAATACAGTAGACTCTTTGAAATCCTGCAATCTCTGACATTCATGTGATAAAAGCAATTTATTTTCAGAAGTCCCTAAATAATATACAATTGCTACATTTAAATTTTTAATAGACAAAAACGTATTTTTAAGTTGAGTTAACTGTAGAAAAACATTTGGATATGCGGAAGTAGGGAGAGCTTGTAGGAGTAAGAGGAGTTAAAAGAAATGTTTCAATGCATAATTCATAGCCTACTTTTATACTGTTAGAAGAATTACTTATTTTTCATAAGGAGACTCGGTACCCTTTGAATTACATTTTTTTATATTTGAGTATCTTATAATACCTTATTTACATATTATTAAATGGAATTGCCTATTATTAATGGCATTGCCTTTGGCAGACATTTTGATTAATTACTAAATTCACTGAACTGAAACCACTTTTGGAAAATCCCTTTATGAAATTAAGGATTAGTTTGCTTTCACATTTCTTCTTAAGCATGTAGTTTTACTTACCCATCATACATAGTATAGGGTAAGTCTTGTAATCGTTTCGAAAATCGAAAATTTTTTTTTTGACGGACTTACATGTTTCAGACATTGGAGATTCCAAAAAACATATTAAAAAAAAATTGCCGTCCGTCTGTGTGTCTGTGTGTGTGTGTGTGTGTGTGTGTGTAAACCCTCTATCTCCCGAACAAACTGAGATAGAGACTTGAAATTTGGCAGGTACTTATAAGCAGGTATGTAATAATGGAAAGAATCTTATTGAATTTCTGTAACCTCGATTATCCGGAACTATTTTTTTCGGACTCGCGAATAATTCGTTCTGATAAAAGGTATATACAAATTTTCGAAATTGTTTATTTTAAAGAGTGAATATAAAAGATAATAAAAAAACATAAATTTTGCATAAAGAATGAAGTCGAACGGATAATTAGTTGCCTGAGATATTTGTAATCATATTTTCAACACTCTTCGAATTTTCCTTACCCTGTATTTCCTGCAAATTTCAATTCAAAGATATATTTTATTTGGAAATGAGACGCTCAATCCGACACAATAAACCGTTAGTTAATATGATTAAATTTTTTGGAGTTATAAGGATGTTTCTTTTTCACAATTCAGTGATAGAACTTTTAAAGTTTATGATATCATCAAGCCACGATTTTATTCGAATTGCAATACATTTTATAAGTAGTTGAACATGTTTTATTTTCATATTTTATATTATGCACATCCATGATGAGTAAGTATTACGATGGCCCCCAACGACTTGTTTTATTAGGAAGAGTTATTATATATAGAGAATTTGTTTATATGTAGGTTGAAATATATTTTTTAGACATTTGGAATTTAGAAAGAGTAAAATAACTTTCATCATCTGACATGAATGACTGTTACATAAAATATTTTAGCATCTAATGCAAAATGATTTAATAGATTTTATTTAAGCTTCTGTATAGGATAGTGCAATTTCCTCTTTATGGTGTTTAATGTCATTCAATACATAATTTTGTGAACAATTTTTGATATAGCTGTTGTATAGGATTAAACCATCTCCAAATTTCATCCTGGCTCATATTATCCAAGTACTAATATATATTTTTTGTTTTAGCTTCAGTTTATTCTTTAACCACAATACTTGCTTTTTGCCCTCTACCTCACTTTCTTTCAACTGTTCCATGGTTCCAGGGAAAATCCATTTACATAAAAAGTTATTTTCCGGACAAACTCATCAAGAAAATGCAACACAAAATGTGATTTTCTAAACTTTTTTAACCTTTTCATAGTAGATCATATCAGATGAGCCAGGTACGATATGCCAACGCATAAACTTTTCTTTTGAGGCCATTTTTTTACATAAATACTTTTAGACAATTTGTTAAAGAGATGCTGAAATGCAGATATAATATAAAACATCGATGGATTGAAAGTTAGATCTTTCTTTAATGTCTTAATAAACTGCGTACAGATTTTTAGTTAGAATCCGTTGTATAGCATTAAAAATAATCATACATGCTAATTGTATGCATTAATAGATTGTAAAAAAGTCGAAAAATTTACAACAAAATGTACCGCTAATTTGGGTGTCAGCATTTTTCTTTCTGAAACCTTTGTGTGATTACTACTATTTTTGCTGTAAAATTCTAAAGAAAAGATAGTTTTAATACATTTTGCTGTTAATTTACAGTAGAAAAATGGTAGCATCCAAATTGCTAACAGATGTTTTTGTAATTTTGTCCGCCTTTTTAAAAATTACAATATTTTCTATTTGATGAATTTATGAAAAAAGTATGTCCTAATTTAAAAAGTACAAATGAAAAGAAACAAGATTTAAACATATACTGTTCAAACAACGCAGAAACTATCAAAACCTGTTATTACTTCAGTAATTTTTTTCTTTATATTTATCGAAGATTTCCTTAAATTTTATCTAATTATAATCTATTAGTTATAAATTATAATATTGCTTTATTTCTTTTAACAGGTAGTGTGGTAAATTATTTTCAATACATGCAACAGTTTTCATTTACTCTCATTGCCAATGGCTCCAATGGAATGGAAAATTATTTTTTCATTGCGTAAGTACTTTTTAAAATCTTAATTTATTAACTATATATTTCATTGCGTAAGTACTTTTTATTAAGTTTAATTCATTAACTATATATGATCTATTAACTATATATGATATTAACCAAATATGGTATTAATATAATGTATTAGACGAATGTTAATATTTTTCTTAATCATTTCTTTGTGTCGCAAATAGGCTTTTCAAAGGAAATATATTTTGAATAATACGTTTGGTTCTGATGCTTTATAAAAGGCATGTGTATAAAAAAACATCCCTTGTTTCCCTTTGGTGTTTCAGTGATTGCGTTCTAATAGATAAAAAAAACAATTTTGCAATAGGAAATATATGGAAAGGAATTGTATGGAATTTTAGTTTTCTGTATAAAATTTATTTTTAACCACAACAAAGTCACGAATATCCATACATTCTTTCCGATTCGAATTTGCCCAATAAACTTAATTGTTAATAACTTAAAATTGTTATTTCCTTTATTCCATTATTAATCTTGATTATAGTGATAAAAAGATGTTACTCTATTTGTCAAATTTTGATAATCGGGTAATAAGTAAAAATCCTATTAAGATTAGTATCCATGGGGATAGTTTTACATAAATTGACCTATTGCCATTGATTGGGGTTTAAACTTAAAGCTGTTTTTTTTTTCGTTTTTTTTACGAATTTTAAAAACTTGTATGCGAAAACAATTTTACATATGAAGTGAACTTGCTATACTCAAAATAAAAATTTAATTTTTTTAAGACAGTTGTTATATAAACGTAGCCAAAATATTTTAGTTTCACATGTTTAGACTAAAATTTCTATATACATTTTTTTTTCTTTTTACAGTGGCTTTCTAACTACATTCATAAGATGGAAGAAATCTGTCAATAAACCAAAAGTAAATATCACAAGTCTGCTCCTGAAGCCGTATGTAAGGTAAGTAAACAACAATAATAAAATTTAATATGATTAGCTTATAATGCATTCCTCATCATCTTTCTCAAATAAGTTTTGATGGTAGAAACAATAATGATTAAAGCTATCTCAAGAATTGCTAGAAAAAGTAAATTGTTTCAAGAGGAATCATTTTATCACAACAAACGAAGCACAAATTCTGTTGGGTTGTTAACCTTTCAAATTCCCCTGGTCGACCGAGGTAGCAGCCTAGGTCCTGAAGACCTGGTTAAACCGGGTGAAGCTTCCATTTAACAGACACCGCAAAGGTGGAAGACTGACTCCACGTCTCAACGCTTCCCCATAATTCTCAACTTTGCCGTAAGGGGGGGAACGCCCAACTGGTAACTCTCTTCCCATCGAGACAACTCTCTTCTCCGCTAACTTCCCAGCGAGGTATTCTCCACACCATTGACTTTATGTGCTTATATGTGGCATACATACAAAGCCAACAGCAGGTCATGATTCCAAGGAGATCATCATTCCAAGTACTATGTTCAATGTCGCTTCAATTCCGAGTTCGTGTGGGAACCGGTACTTTACAGCATGATTTACCATTCCACCACCTTAAGTTGGATCACACTATAAGGGTTGAAATAAAATCTGCTGGACAGCCTGTTTTTCTTTCCTGGTAAATTCACAATAAACATATTACATTCCATGTTATTTAATTTTTTTTTCAAACGAAGTTGACACAAAGAAACGCTTTAGCTCTCAAGTTCACGTTTAAATTGCTCCGCCGAGATGTTCCCTCAAAATTGTGATTATCACCAAAAGCGAAGAATGTCTCAACACTATACCTCTCTTCCATGTAGCAGCCACGCAGCGACCTTCCATACCATGAATTTTACGTGGATATGTGGTTTATTCAAATAATTTTGAAATATTGTCATTATAATTTTATTTTATTTTTATTTATCGACATCGAGCAACTTCACTGCCAAGTTAATACTTTTAATAATTGTAGATTTTTTTTTTCTTTTTCTATTTTAAAATATTATTTTCCTTTTAGCATACTAGTAAAAATATTTTAATATAAAGGAAAAAAAATATGGAAAGAAATTATTTATGATTTATTTAACTGGTTTGTATTTAAAAATTAAGAAAGGATGCTTAGCTATCATTATTTTTGAGTATCACTATTTGCGGATAGCAATCTTTATCTTTTCCAATCGTAGGCGTAATACTATTTCAACTAGTAATCAAAACATACAATAGTGTTATAAGGATGTTATTGCCTTTCAAAATATGGGGGATGAAGTTTTTTCGTCTGAATCATCATTTAAAAATATTTTTTATGTTTTTGTATCGTAAATTTCAAATTTATAATTAATTTTACACTAATGATGTCATCAGAATAATGACATCAGATTTCATGTGAATCTGATATCACAATTCAGATTCTTTACATAATGGACGTGAAATAGTACTACAAGGGACAGACTAAGGCCTGGGCACGAACAAGGAGAGAGAGAACAAGGGCTCCAATCTTAGAGGGATCCAAATCTGGAGATAAAGTTTAAAAAAATTATTATTTACAGATATTTATGTTGTACTATAGTAACATATTACATCAGGAAAATCTTTTTTTTCTGCAAAAGTGTGATGTCATTTGCAAATGTTAACTTGATTCATACTTAATGGTATAGTCCAATCTAATCATTTAATATAAACTTAATAAGTATGGGACCTACAATATATTTACTCCTATTTCAATGTTGTATTAATGTATCATGTTATTGTGTACTTATTATTATACATAAATCTGACATTATGTTACTTTTCTAATATATTGTTTATGGTATTAAAATCGTCTAATTACGATTACATTAAAAGTTATGTAAGAGATTTGGGCATGAACATTATTTCACCTTACTACATAGTATTATACACATGGGCATTGGGGAAGGGGTGGGGGCAATGCAAATTTGTGCCCATGGCGTCCAAATGTCATAGTCGAGCCTGGATAAGCACTAGATAATGATTGATGGTTTGTCTTACAACATACCTGAGATATGGTTCAATATTTTGAAATTATCAAAGACTCCAGTGTCTGAACACACATACCTTTCATATACCCATACAGATTAATAGACTACTAGCCCTTGTTCAAAATCCGTTACGTAACAGCACAGTGGAAGCGACAATTCCATTGTCAGTCAACGTTTCCCCTTGAAAATGGACGCGTGTGTGTTCGAAAGATCTCGGGATTAAATATGTTATAATATCTTATACATATGTATATCTCATTTCAGCACATCTTAAGCATATTTTTAATAAGTATTTTATCTATTATGATTTAGTTGTATATATAACATTATTAATTGTAAAAAAGAAGATTGGCTCATGTTCTCATCACTATAAATGTTATATTTGTTTCAGGCTGACATTATTTCAACTTCTGATTATTGGGCTTTTTCTCTTACTGCCAATAGTTGGACATGGACCTTTCTGGAGTGATTTTGTCGGCCCTTATCTTCAAAATTGTAGAGAGAGGTGGTGGACAAATCTCTTTTACATTCAAAACTTCTGGGCGTCGGAAGATTCAGTAAGATATCAATATATATATATATATATATATATATATATATATATATATATATATATATATATATATATATATTTATATATATATATTACATTACTATTTATGAGCCTAAAATGTAATTTTTCAGTATTTGGCTTTCCAATGTTACGCCAATGGTATTACTATGCCTAATTTACATAAAGTATTTTTTAATTATAACCATATTTATACAATAATTAAACGATGAGTACAAATCAGTCGTATAAAAAAATTATTCTTATCATATGAGGTCTACGATGCTTTTAAATTATATCCTTCATTGCATTCACCTTTGCTGAAGTATCAAAATTGTTAATTAAATTCATTTTATAATTTAAAATAATTAATGCTACCTTTTAACAAATAACAAGGTTTATTTAGATTATATAACAAGTGAGCCGAACTCTACGTACAAGCTTCGACGGGATGTAGCGAACACTACAATAAACAATTATTATATAAGAAACAAGGATCGCAACTCATTTATTGAATCAAAAATACTGTATGCCTCAGTCCAATACGAACTCGGATTTTTGTTCATAGTTTTAATAATAATAATAATAATTTTACAACATTTTTGTTAAACTTGTCTCTCTTTTTTGGGGGGGAGGGGGGGAAATGTAACAATGTCAGGAAAAATACTGGCGGGCCACCATCTGAATCCAAACAACTTTCAGCTAAACGTAACATTTCGTAATATAACTCACATTATATACTCTGTTACTGACCAAACAACTGTGTTCTTCCTGAACTATTCTTAATGTTAACGAAATTCATGCAAAGTCTGTGTAAGTCTGTTTTAAATTTCCTTAAAATGTTATTTATTATTCGTAACGTGATTAATAAAAATCCCAATTAGGATTGGAATGCGATGTCCTGTATATTTGACTGAATAAATGGATTGCGACTCTAAAACAATGTTTTTGTTGTTAACACTTTCCAACATAGTTGAAAAGTGTTTATGAATTCGGTTTGTCTGTCTGTCTGTCTGCCGTCTGTTTGTCTGTCTGCCGTCCGTCTGTCTATCTATCTGTCCGTGCTCTAACTCGCGTAAATATGCTCGGATCGTCATGCAATTGATATATGTTATTGACGCTTGCTGTGGCATGTTCGGTATTGAAAATGAAGTGTGTTGCACTTAGTTTTTTTTTACAGGGACGCTCAAAAGAATTTCATTACATTGCGCTTTATGGGGAAAAATCATTTGCGGTTTATTTTAATGATGTTACACAATTTCAAATAAATTGAAATTGATATATATTACTGATATGCACTACAAGAGACCAATTATAGAAAGTGGGGTGCATAGCACTTTTAGTTCCTTTACAGGATACTCAAAAGAATTCCGTTACATTATGGTCTATGAAGAAAAATCGTTTGCAGTTTATTTTAATCATGTTTCACTATTTCAAACATATTGAAATTGATATATATCACTAACGTGGATTACAAGAGGCTTACTATAGAATATTGTGAGCATAGCTTTCATCGTTCATTTACAGGGACACACAAAATAATTCGGTTAAAGTACTGTTTATTAATAATAATTTCTGGAAATGCTTTTTCAGTAGCTGAACGCGTTTTTAAATTTAACTCATTTTTTGTCTATTACTTGGTGTGTATAAATTGCATAGATTGTATACAGGGCAGCACAAAAGTTTTCGAGTACATATCCGTTTATTGTCGGAAATTTCAGATGGGAAATTTTAAACTGTTCTGCGCATTTCCTAACTGAACTGAAATTTAGCATTCTATTTAGTATATATACAAATCTATAGATCATATACAGGGCTGCACAAAAGAGCTCGGATATTTTTCCGAATACTGTTGGTAATTCCTGAAATTCGATGTTTAAATATGTTATGCGTTTTCAAAATTGTTTAGTTAGATATCATCTTTTACGGTAAAGATTTGCAAAATTATTTTGGAAGTGTTGGAAAGTTTTACATAATCTGTGCTTGACGCATGATTTTTCGTTCTTGTTTTAGTGTGCTCTACTTCCCTCCAAGTATTTACGTGTGGAGATCTAGGTCACCCTGTATAGCATCTATTATATTAAAATATGACTGTATGTTTGTATTTCACTACTACTTCTTCTAAGAATATGCAACAATGAGCAATGAAATTAACTCCAGTTATTCGCATTAATCCGAAGATGTCATATAAACTCTCAGAATTATAAAATTTGAGACAGTTATCGAGATATTTTTGTGTACTTTTTAACTATGGTTCTGAAAAGGTGGCAACTAAATTACTCCATATTTTTGGATAAAAAAGGAAAAAGGTGAATTAAAACAGATTATTATATTTTTTATAGATGTCATTTTCTCTTTAAAATTGAAAAGAGGAATTACTTTCAATTTGAATAGATGGTGAAAAATATTTTGATTAAAATAATTTAGAAAAAAATTTCTAAAACAGTTTTCGTGCCCTTTTACCACAATTTTTAATAGAATTTTTCGCCTTATTTAAATGCAGAAAAGTATTACAAATCCTGCAATTAAACGTGGCGTCTACAATTTCTGCTATTTAAAAATTAAATAGAAAAATTCTATTAAAAAATTGTGGTAAAAGCGTACGATTCGAAAAAATAAAAGCATATTTTCACATATTCAAGCTTTTGGAATCGATTTATTCAACAGAACCAAAAATCGTCTGTGGACATACTGACACTTCGATTTTTTTTCAGCTTTACATTCAACCAAGGAGGAATAATTATATTTTATGCAGTGTTGTTTATAATTATAAAAAATGGAATGTCATAATGGCGAAAGGATAGAGTATATAAATTTACAAAAATGAGCGATGGGCAGAGTACAGATCTAAAAAACAGCGAGTCGTGGAACACATGGTAGAAGAAAGCAATAATTTGTTTCCGGCGTGCAATGTATTAATAAATTATGTTATTTTTATAAAATCAGTTCAAACTTATTCAATATCAATTCAATTTCTATTCAATCTGACAATGTAAAATTATTGTGAACATTCTGTTAAGTATCTTAGAAATGAAAATGAAATCCCCATATGTTCATACTCGGCTTCAGAAATAAAACTTTTGTTTTTGTACATATATATACTGATCCAATTGAGAGTATCACGGTGTTTGCTTAACCATTCAATGAACTCACGGGCACACATTTTACGACAGAAGTGATATTTCTCAAACCAGTCTCAAATACGACACCAAAACTGTCTGAAAGTCATTGGTATTCCCCCAATCAAATCTTCTTTTCAGATTAAAACCGGTTTCTTTGATTTCTAAAGCAATAGTATGTGTCTTTGATAAAATTTGACTTACACGGATGTTCTAGCAAGTAGATAAATTAATTATTTCACCTTTTAAAATTTTTATCTGCAATAATGTAGTTGACATGTGTTACGCTGAGTTACTATTTTGTTTTACATATTCAAATGAAAAATATTTAGTTGTATTTTTTAGGGTTTCGTTCATCTCACGAAACCCTATTGCTCCCGCTGCGTTGTCTGTCTGTCACAGAGCCATTTTCGAAATATTATGTAACTTACAGAGTTGAAACTTTGTGTATAAATCAGAATATCAGCTGTAAAGAGCTGAAAATATTAAAATTTGAAAAATTCGTATTATTTTAATAAATAGAGATAAAAAAAACCAAAATTCTAACAGCCTTTTCCCATTAAATTTAAACATTTTTTCGTTATAGCCGATGCCAAAAATTAAAAATCCACGATGAAATTCTTTCTACAATAATTAATTTTCTATCAGACGATTTCCAGGTGAAAAATGAAATAAAACGTTTCACCAAATGAAAAAAAAGATTAATATGAAATAAAATTGATTGACGTCATAGTCGTAATAAAACGGAAAATGTCTAAGATTTCTCAATAATACAAGGAGTATGTGTAAGTACACAAAGCAGATTAATATCAAGTCATTAGAGAATTATAACAAAAATCTGACGTCATATGGGAAGTTTAACTAATATTTCAAATGTTTGAGAATAATATAAAGCGAGTATCAGTATAAATAATATAGAATAGTAAATATATGAGTTTGAGGTTTGAGAAACATGTTGAATCGTGATAAAAATCCGATTATAGAAATATTCGCATATTTTAACATTTTGAAGGTGTACAATCTGTTTAATTTTGAAATTATTTTTTTAAATATTGCATTTAGTCCGTATTACGGATATTGGTATGACAGAATATAATAGCGGGCTTGGCCCGCTATCCGGCTGGTTTAAATATTCGAAAAAACGAAAAAATAGACCGGTAAATTTTTACTTTATAAAAAACATGACTTTTTTTTGTTGCTAAATGAAATTTGTTTGAATTTATTAAAGAAAGGATAAAGAGTTTTGAAGGGAATATTAAACGAAACCC
This sequence comes from Maratus michaelseni, assembly GCA_963931845.1. NCBI lineage: Eukaryota > Metazoa > Arthropoda > Arachnida > Araneae > Salticidae > Maratus > Maratus michaelseni. The sequence goes on along the minus strand of OZ007587.1, from coordinate 312,064,427 downwards.
TTTGAGCGATCTTCGATCACACTTACCCACTTGTTTTAATTATGGCGTCAAAAATGGTAAAATTAGAACGTACTTAATAGATATCTTACGACAATTCAGAAGAATCAGTTAAAGTTAAAAATGTTTGTATTGTTAAAGTTGTATTGTAACTACAAACAGACGTAAAAAAATATACCAAGAGCTCAAAAACAAAAGAAGTTGTACATTTTGATAGTTCTTTATGACATGGAAATTTACAAAAAACATAGGGAAAAAAATTGAATTTTATTTTTTTATTTATTTATTTTTTTACAAATATTAAATTAATATTTTTTTTTATGTTTGTCTAATTGCATTAAATCATGCTTGGTTTTTTTAATGAAATAATTCTTTTGTTTCATCATTTAATGAAAAGTACTTACCATCTTTAAACGTACATTTCTAGATATACGAGTATTTATCTGCTTGTAAATATAGAACTCCAGTTATGTTTTTATTGAAATAATCCTTTTGTTTCATCATTTAATGAAAAGTACTTACCATCTTTAAACGTACATTTCTGGATATACGAGTATTTATCTACTACTGCTGTACGGCAGCCGAAAAGTATGCCGTGTGAGGTATACAGTATAAACACGTGTTTAACTTTGTCTGTTAATATGCATTACTTTTCAAACTTACATCTTTTATTACTATTATGAACTATCTTGCATTTGTAAAACGAAACTAAGTAATGCATGTCGGAAAAAGTACGGCACCCCCCTGCTGAAAGGTTAATCTAACGTTTTTCTAATTCATGCAATGCATTAATGTTTTACTTAGGTTACAAGGATATTTTTTCTGCATTGATTGTCGTGTTCGGCAGTGGCGCGGACGAATAAGGTCCGTTCCTGTAAGATCACCGAAAGTGAAGCAGCATCGACCGTGGTCAATGTTTGGGAGGATGACATCCTCTCTCGACTGCGGTTGCTGTGGGGCCGTGTACGTTAATGGGAGCTGATGCACGTAAAATCTGTTCGTGGCTCCAATGTCCTTCAAGTTTAGAATAAGCGTTACCTCTGGGATTGCCAATCCAGGTGCAGGTCTCTCATCTGAAATTGGTTCAAAATTAAGAGACCAACTCTTCTGGACGAGGTTTGTGAGGGTTTAAGCCATTTGGTAGGCCTCCCCATCCAGCTGAATCTGTATTGATTGTCGTTTGATATTTCTTCCAAAAACAAAGGTTTTAATGTAAAAATTTCGTGACAACTAAAACTAGTCGTTGGGGACCACCGTAATACTTACCCATCATGGATATGCATAATGTAAAATATTAAAATAAAAATGAGTAAACTACTTATAAAATGCATTGCAATTCAAATAAAATCGTGGCTTGATGACGTCACAAACTTTAAAGGCTCGATTACTGATTTGCTTGAAAGAAACATCCTTATAACTCCAAAAATAATAATCCTATTTACTAGCGGTTTATTGCATCTGATTAAGCGTCAAATTTCCAATTAAAATATATCTTTGAAGTGAAATTTGGATGAAATACAGGGTCATGAAAAATCGAAGAGTGTGGAAAATAGGATTCCAAATATCTCGGCAACTCATTATCCGATCGACTTCATGCTGTATGCAAAATTTATGTTTTTTTATTGTCTTTTATATTTATTCCTTAAAATAAACAATTTCGAAAATTTTTATATACCTTTTATCAGAACGAATATTTCGAGAGTCCGAAAAAAATAGTTCCGGTTAATCGAGGTTATTGAAATGAAATAGGCTTCTTCCCATTATTACATACTAAGTACATACCAAATTGCAAGTCTCTATCTCAATTTTTGGAGATCGAGCGTTTACAGACACACAGACAGACGGACGGCAAAAAAATTTTTCTAAAAATGTTTTTCGGAATCTCCAGTGTCTGAAACGTGTAAATCCGTCAAAAAAAAAAATTTCGATTTTCAAAACGATTACAAGACTTACCCTATACTACGTATGATGGGTAAGTAAAATTATTGTGTGTGCAATGAATGCCATTTTCATATTTTCATTTAATAATGATTTGTAATTTTTTTGACAGTGTCTTTATCACACATGGCTTTTGGCAGCAGTGATGCAGCTATATGTTATATCTGTAATAGTCCTGTGGTGTTTAATAAAGTAAGTAATTCTTTTCTAAATTATTTCACGTAAAAAATTTTAAGAAAAATTTTTCAAATTATTGACAATAACTGGGAATCTGTAAAACCTGTTTGTTGAATATCATAAATTATTTTCATAACAAACCCTATGTGCAAGTTTTTGTTTAATTTGATTCATTGGGAGTACTATACAATGTTTTTGTTTGTTTGTTTATTTTTGTTAATATTATAAATGTGTGAAAGTACAAATCCTACACTGTAATAAAAAGACAAATGTCTCTTAACCCTTAATTGCATAGTGATATAAATTTCCATCACTGTTTATTTAACTTTTAATAAATAAATCAACTTCTTCGCCACCACTATATTTATATAGAAATATTAGTCGAGTAAATTTCCCGTGAACTATGTTGCTGTACAAAGTTAAAAATCTATCTTAAAATTTCTGGTGTCTCATATTTAATATATGTATAAAAAACACAATTGTAAAAGAAAAACTCATGCAAAGAAGGGTTAATTATGAAAGTATAATATAACCATGAATGAAAATATAAAATTATCTCTTCCGAATTACCAACGATTCTGAAAACGTTCTGTATCTTTAGAAATATCAGAAGCCAATCTATATTTAAGATTTAAAGAAGAATTTATAAAAACAAAGTTCCTTTTGCTGCTACTGATTTTTGGAAACGTTGCCGAGTAGTTTTTATAATGTAATTATTAGTCTTCTCAAACTAGAATATCGGTTTTTAAGATACTATCAATTCTCACGTAAACATTCTCAGCTGCGTAACTAAATTTATGCATGCAAGAACAACAAAATTATATTAAATGTAATGTTAATGCTTAATGCTGTTAATTTATCATATTTTTCTGTAAAACATATTTGTTGAAGACCAAAATGTTTACTTGAGAATTGATAACATACAAAAATTCTATATTCCGTGTTAAGAAAACTGATTAATACGTTATGAAAACTACTCAGAAACGTTTCCGAAAATCAGCGGCAAAAAAAAAAAAAAAAAAAAAAAAAAAAAAAAAAAAAAAAACTTATTTTTAGAAATGCTTTTTTATGTCTCCGGAATTGGTTTATGTGGTCGCTATAGATTAAGAAGTTTTTCCAGAATTATGGGTAACTCAGAAAAGATTATTGCATATATTCTTTCATTGTATATTATATTTTTCTAGATTAAGAAACATTTGTATTTTCTTTAGAGTCTAGAGCAAATCTATTATTGAATACTAGATATGATTATCAGAATTCATCTTAATTTGTTAAAAAGTAAATAATTTGTGTAAAAATGAGTTATTTCTAAATTAATACATAGCAATTAATTTTTAGTGCAGGCTATGCTATTGACTTCTGATTTATTTGTTTCCAGCAGCACTTTCAAACCATATATTGTATTTGATATTAGACATTGATTTATATTGCAAGTTTTATTTATAATTGTCCATCTATAGTCCAGTAGAAATAGTATTTTACCTTACAAAAATTCGGATAGTTCTGGTTTTTGGGTATGTTGTAAAGGTTGACCCTCTAATAAAAAACACAAGTTTTTGACCTTCTAGACCTTGTGCGTTTTTCACAATATTGAAAAAAACAATATTTTTCGCCCCTTTTTTCGATTTTTCTTAAATAACTCAATTTTAATGCATGTTACAGAAAAAAACACTGTTACCATTTTGTAGAGCATAAAATTCTCTACAACATGCAGTATTCAGGTTTGTAAATCGTCCAAATAGGGGGTAAGATACGGAGCCGGGAAAATAGGGTGAAATTTGGAAAAAATGTAAAAATCTACAAATGACGTTAGTTTTTGCTTAATAACCTACTTTTAGTGCGTTTTAGAAACAAAATTGTCATAATCAACTTTTTAGAGCATGAGATAGTCGATAGTTTCATTTATTAGAGGTTGACCCTCTAATAAAAAAACCATGTTTTCGATCTTCTAGACCTTGTGCGTTTTTGACAATATTGAAAAAAACCAAAATTTTTCGGCACTTTTTTTTATTTTTCTTAAATAACTCAATTTTAGTGCATTTTACAGAAAAAGCACTTTCACCATTTTGTAGAACATAAAATTCTCTACAACATGCAGTATTCAGATTTGTAAATTGTCTAAATAGGGGGTAAGATACGGAGCCGGGAAAATAGGGTAAAATTTGCAAAAATCCACTAAAGACGTCAGTTTTTGCTTAATAACCTACTTTACTGCGTTTTAAAGACAAAAGCACTTTCACCATTTTGTAGAGCATAAACTTCTCTACAACATGCAGTATTCATGTTTGTAAATTGTCCAAATAGGGGGTAAGATACGGAGCCGGGAAAAATAGGGTTAATTTGGAAAAAATGTAAAAATCCACAAATGACGTTAGTTTTTGCTTAATAACCCACTTTTAGTGCGTTTTAGAGACAAAAGCACTTTCAACATTTTGTAGAGCATAAAATTCTCTACAACATTCAGTATTCATATTTGTAAATTGTCCAAATAGGGGATAAGATACGGAGCCGGGAAAATAGGGTAAAATTTGCAAAAATCCACTAAAGACGTCAGTTTTTGCTTAATAATCTACTTTTAGTGCGTTTTAGAGACAAAAGCACTTTCACCATTTTGTAGAGCATACAATTCTCTACAACATGCAGCATTCATGTTTGTAAATTGTCCAAATAGGGGGTAAGATACGGAGCCGGGAAAAGGGTTAAATTTGGAAAAAATGTAAAAATCCACAAATGACGTCAGTTTTTGCTTAATAACCCACTTTTAGTGCATTTTAGAAACAAAATTGTCATAATCAACTTTTTAGAGCATGAGATAGTCGATAGTTTCATTTATTAGAGGTTGACCCTCTAATAAAAAAACCATGTTTTCGATCTTCTAGACCTTGTGCGTTTTTGACAATATTGAAAAAAAACAAAATTTTTCGGCACTTTTTTTGATTTTTCTTAAATAACTCAATTTTAGTGCATTTTACAGAAAAAGCACTCTCAGAATTTTGTAGAACATAAAATTCTCTACAACATGCAGTATTCAGATTTGTAAATTGTCTAAATAGGGGGTAAGATACGGAGCCGGGAAAATAGGGTAAAATTTGCAAAAATCCACTAAAGACGTCAGTTTTTGCTTAATAACCTACTTTAGTGCGTTTTAAAGACAAAAGAACTTTCACCATTTTGTAGAGCATAAACTTCTCTACAACATGCAGTATTCATGTTTGTAAATTGTCCAAATAGGGGGTAAGATACGGAGCCGGGAAAAACAGGGTTAATTTGGAAAAAATGTAAAAATCCACAAATGACGTTAGTTTTTGCTTAATAACCCACTTTTAGTGCATTTTAGAAACAAAATTGTCATAATCAACTTTTTAGAGCTTTTAAGTAGGTTATTAAGACAAAACTAACGTCATTTGTGGATTTTTACATTTTTTCCAAATTTAACCCTTTTCCCGGCTCCGTATCTTACCCCCTATTTGGACAATTTACAAACATGAATACTGGATGTTGTAGAGAATTTTATGCTCTACAAAATGGTGAAAGTGCTTTTGTCTCTAAAACGCACTAAAAGTAGGTTATTAAGCAAAAACTAACGTCATTTGTAGATTTTTATATTTTTTCCAAATTTCACCCTATTTTCCCGGCTTTGTATCTTACCCCCTATTTGGACAATTTACAAACCTGAATACTGTATGTTGTAGAGAATTTTATGCTCTACAAAATGGTAACAGTGCTTTTTTCTGTAATATGCATTAAAATTGAGTTATTTAAGAAAAATCGAAAAAAGTGGCGAAAAATATTGTTTTTTTTCAATATTGTGAAAAACGCACAAGGTCTAGAAGGTCAAAAACTTGGTTTTTTTATTAGAGGGTCAACCTTTACAGCATACCCAAAAATCGGAACTACCCGAATTTTTGTAAGGCAAGGCCCTTTTTTGCGCTATTTCTACTGGACTACTAGTTACAGAAATATTATTACATACAAAGATGCCGTATTTTATTTATCTAATCCGAGAAAATAAAGACAGACCAGTGGGCCAGTGTGAGCAATTCGCACTGCAGTCTAATTTTTTTAGCAATATCTAATATTTTTTAGATGCAGATTTGAACTTCTGAAGAAAAATTAAGGATAAAATATCTGCAAACAACATTAGTCAAGCCAGAATATCATCTCTTTTATTCTATCAAAGTTACAGTAAAAACTGATCAGAGATAACAAAAGGTACGCGTGGGGGGAGGGGGTAATAACAATTATATTTCCATTGCATTAGAAGATGGCGTCATCAGCTTCGATAAAAACACAGGACAAAGAAAAATAAATTGCATACATATAAAATTTAATTTAATTTAATAAAACAAAGCACGCATTTTAGGCTACACGTGAAATGCCACTGCTTCGATCGATCGATGGTGTCATTTTCTTCTATACATTTGAATTGGAATTTTGCTTTTTAATCATAAATACAAAATAAACCCGTGCGAGTCGTCCGACTTTATCTCTTTTGTATTATTTATTTTTTTTATAATCATTGTTGAGCACAATACAATTGCGGTATTTTATTTTTGTAGTAACATTGATTTGAGAGAAACCTTTCATTTCATTTATGAAAACAATGCTGATTCAATTTTTAATTAACTGCAATTTTTACTCGAAAAAACATGTTTTAACGAAATGTGAGTATACTATGTCAGAAGCCGGTTGAAAAACCTTTTGACTGATGCCTCATTCATTGTAGTGCATTTTGTAAATGCATAGAAAAAGGTCTGTTTGCAACAGAAATATGATATGTGATTAGAAATTTATTTTTCGAGTCACGATTTTCTTCATTTATGACATGATAAATATTTTAGAATTTATTTATCCCCTTTTTTTAGGAGGCCAAATATTGGAATTATGGTTATTATTGTATTTGTCGTCTGTGGAATGGCTACAGTTGGTGCTATTGTTTTTGTGAAAAAACTACCTGGAGCTTTATCAATGTATCTTCTCGATGGAGTGTAAGAATTGTTTATATTTTAATATAACATATATAGCTGTAAATATAATAAAATGATTTTACAAATGATTTTTCATTTGTGGCTTTGTTCATCAGCATGGACAAAGCCATATTGCGCTATTATTATTATTATTATTTATCAAACTAGTTACTTTATGTAAATAACAAGTTATTTTACTATGCTTATAGGTCAGATCCAAAAATTTGGAACTCTCTTTCATACTACATTAAAAATAATCATAATATCGATAACGATAATAGCAATAATAATGATAATAATAGTTGTTGCTATGGTTTCGTGATAATTTTATATCATCATTAATAATACTAATAATATTATTATTATATATCAAACTAGTTAATTTATATAAATAACAGTTTATTTTATTGTGTTTATAGGTCAGGACCAAAAATGTGGAACTCTCTTTTTACACAGACGTTCGACCATGTTGGTCCTTTCAGCATAGGCCTTGTGACTGGTTATGTAGTAGCAAAACACAAAGAAAAACTCAGACTCGGCACGGTAAGTAATTTTTATTTTCATTTTTACTGGTTACTTTTTCTTTTAAATTTCAGGCATTTCACCATTTCATCATTCTGTCATTTTCAAACAAGAATCTGAAATGGGGTCAATCAGGACAAATATGAGACACCCCAAAAAAATGGAGCTAATGCGAGACATACAAAAAAGTATCAAATTTTATAATAATAAAATTGTTTTTGTTATTATTTTTAAGCAATACATCATTTTATTTATAGCCATTATTAATACACTCAAAATTTAAGGAAAAACATCCCCAAAAATATACATTACATAATCTTACTTTTTTGATGAGAAAAACTTTTCTATCAGACTTCAAAACTTTTCTTATACAACACTTATGTAAAATCTTAGATAAGTGATTCTAATTGCTATTTATTCAGTAAGGAATGACGAGTCTTTTTAGCTTTTAAACTTTGGAAACTTTGGAATATGCTTAACGTAATCTGAGTCATAAACCAACAAATCCAGGGGGCTAATGAGAGACAGTGTATGCGGATAATATGAGAGAGTACTTGGGGCTGTGACAATAACATTACATCATATAACTTGAAACATCCACAGTCAGTGAACCACCAAATGTGAGACAGTGTATGGGGATAATGAGAGACACTGTATTACCTAATATAAGAGAGTACTTGGAGCTATGACAATAATATTCTATCATATAACTTCAAAAATCCACAGACAGGGAACCATCACATGTGAGAAAGTGTATTGAGATAATACCAGACAGTATGTGTGCTATTATGAAACAGTGTAAAGGGGCTAACATGTGAGAGTACTTAGGGCTGTAATAGTAATATTTTATCATATAACTTGAAACATACGCAACAAATAAACACAGAAAGTGCTAATATTTAAATCTCTTTTTGTTTTAATATGCTAGATATGTTTTTCTCTTTTTTTAAAGCTTAAGGGTTTTTTTTATTTTTTCAAAGCTTAAGCTTATTCTTCTATGTTTGTTACCGATTTTTAATCGACTGATATAAAATGCTAACTAGTTGATTTAACCGCTTTGTTTTACACAGGAACTTGCTGTGACCGAACAAATTATTTAAGTAGACATGTTTTATTTTTCTTCTATTTTATCATTTATATTTTATGATAATTATACTATTGCTAATCATAAAAAATACATTAGTATACATTTCTTTAACAAAATCTATAAGACTACCGCATCTACTGTCTGAAATTACACTGAATTCTTTACCTGAAACTACATTCAAAAACAGGAAAATTACTTACACTTTTCCTGGACAATTAACAGTCAAGATCGTAGAATAAATTTTTATTTTTTGTTTTTCAATAAAAAATTGTATATCATTGTAAATTTACTACTAAATCTTTATAAAAATATAGTTTAACTGCTGTATATCATTTTCTTCTTCTTTTTTTATCCTAAATTACCATTTAATAAATTAGGGAAGGGGTTTATTGTAGTGGATTTTTTCATGAGTATTATGGTAAATGCGTGAAACATTTCCCCAAATTCAGTCAAAATTAAAGGTAAAAAAATCTAAATAAGACAGCTGAAACATTAGATCCGGTCAACATTGAGAAAGTTATCTTATTTATTTAGTACTTACAACCACTTAAAAATAAAGAGGTCACACTACAGTCCCACAGCCGTCTCATATTAGCCCCACGAGCAGGGAAGACCAAGCGATGCTCGGTCAAAATTAGATTTGAGTTCAAATATCATGACCCATGAGCAAAATGACCCACTAATTGAATTTTCTCGAACATGTGACTTAGCCCAACAGTCTTCTCGTGCCCGAAAACCACGGGATGCAAAATTTAGTGTAAATAGTCTGAGTCGTTTTTAAGACAAAATAGCTTGACCGACAATGACCCATGACCAAAATGACCCACTAATCGAAATTTCTCGAACAAGTGACCTAGCCTAATAGTCTTCTTATAGTCTAATAGTTAGCTTATAGTCTTCTCGTTCCCTAAACCTGCAGGATGCTAAATTTATTTCAAATCCTCTGAACTGTTTTTAAGATAAAATAGCTTGACCCATAATGACCCATGACCAAAATGACCCACTAATTGAATTTTCTCGAACATGTGACCTAGCCCAACAGTCTTCTCGTGTCCAAAAGTCATAGGATGCAAAGTTTAGTGTAAATAGTGTGGAGCCGTTTTTAAGATAAAATAGCTTGACGCATAATGACCCCTGACCAAAATGACCCACTAATTGAATTTTCTCGAATATGTGACCTATCCCAACAGTCTTCTCGTGCCCGAAAACCATAGGATGCAAAATTTAGTGTAAATAGTCTGAGCCGTTTTTAAGATGAAATAGCTTGATCCATAATGACCCATGACCAAAATGACCCACTAATTGAATTTTCTCCAACATGTCACCTAGCCCAACAGTCTTCTCGTGCCCGAAAACCATAGGATGCAAAATTTAGTGTAAATAGTCTGAGCCACTTTTTAGATAAATTAGCTTGACCCACAATAACCCAGAAATGACCCACTAATCGAATTTTCTTAGACATGAGACCTAGCCCAATGATTTTCTCGTGCCCGAAACTTGTAAGATACAAAATTTCGTCAAGTGAACCGTTTTTTAGACACAATTAGCTTGACCATGACCCAAAATGACCCACTAATCGAATTTTCTCGAACATGTGACCTAGCCGAACGGTTTTCTGGTGCCCCAAAACGGTAGGATACAAAATTTCGTCAAAATCGTTAGAGCCGTTTTTAAGATAAAATTTGCATATATATATATAACCACACACAAGATTTGCTCGTCTTAGAATATATGATTCGGAGGGGCTAATATGAAACAAGGTCTTAAATTTTTTAACCTTTTTTTATGACAATCAATATTTTTTTAGTCACAATCAGATAAAGGAAAGAAAAACACAAATTACAGTATTTTTTTGTTTAAATCTAAAGTCAATAGATAATACGTTAGTGGAAAAGTTTATAATTTTGTCTCATATTAGTTCCGATTTACCCTACAGTTTTAGCAATTTATTTCGGACATTCCTTAATAATTATGAAGCACGAAATTCTTACTTAAATGGATTTTTGTTGTCTGGTAATGTTACAATAAAAAAACAACTTATTTTAATAATCGGTGAAAACAAATAACAATCGATTCAGGTTCCTAGCAAGTTTATGTATAGTAAATTAAATGTAAATTTGTAAATTTTGTAATCTTAATACGTTGTGCATAGATAATTTTCGAAATGGTATACAAAAGGAAAATATTTTTTATTGAATATAAATTGTTTTATTTATTTATTTATTATATAAAATGCATAGCCATTGTATTTTATTCTAAAGGTAAAAGCAACCACGACCATTCGTTCCAAACTAATCAATTTTAATACATAAACTTTACAGTTCAGTCGTTTTACATGCGCATTCCATAGGGAAAATCCAGGAAAGATGCCCCATCGGGTTAATTGCCCTAATCACTGTATTTCATACTATCAATTGTTATAAAAAAGCGTAGTAGACGAAGTTACAGCGATTTATTTCTTGAAATAAATGTTTTATCCATCAAAAAAAAAGATTTTCTTTTTTTTTTTGTTGGCAAGTTTTCTTCTCCCCTCCCTAATTTAAATTACATAAATTGAAACTTCCGTAAAGTACATAAAATATTTTGAACTCATTCATTAAGAAACTCAAAAATCTAACCCATTTAATTTGAGAACATTAAATTTGCTTCTCGAATTAGTTTTTAGAGTTTGTATATCGAATATAAGAAGAGGGGGGGGGGGGTAATCCCTCTTAGTTAAGATTTAACAAGTTTAGATTTCGTTAGAATTATTCGAATGGTTTCAAAGTTTGTATACCAATTTATTCGAAGAATTGGGATTAGCATATATCCTTTGATATGGGAGTGTGATGCAGGATTAATATATAGATCATGTAAACACATTTTTTGTAAAAAATCGTAAATTGGAAGTAAATAGGATATTATGTCAGATGCAAATGTATATTTTGAATTATAAATATTAATTACCAATATTTCCTATTCTTTTACGAATGGGGCATCTATCCCGATCAAGTGGATCTAACCCTGAGGTCCGAGATATATGGCCAAAATCATTAATTATTTTTTTTTTTTTTTGATAAAAACACTATTTTATATGGTATTTATGTTAAAGTAATATTTTTTTTATGATGTTCTACATAAAATTTGGAAAAATTAGGTTACATTTACACTACAAAAATCAATGCTATAAAAAAGAAAAATTAAGTGGGGGGGGGGGGGCTAAAGTAGGGCAACTATCTCGGACATACCCTCTGTTTTCCGATTAATTTGAAAATTTTTGCAAATTTTAACAGTATTTTAAGAAAGTAATATTTTTTTTAATATTAGTATTTTCTTCTAACAGTAAATTAAGACTAAATCAAAAATTGATTAGAATTAAAGAATAAAACTAATTAGACTAAAATGTATTTCAGTACTTTTGTGAATGTTATTCTAGATTCCAACTGAATAACATATGTGGTACAATAATTATGTATTATTCTGCATTGAATTATTTTAATTTTTCCTGTAGACTTATATTTATATATAATTCTAGCTGACAGCCACTGTGTTGTGGTGTGTCGCTCTAGCTGCAGCCTTAGCCGTCATGTTTGGACTGTACGAGTACAGACATGGTGACGTACAGATGGATTCTTCTCTTGCCATATTGTATGCCATGCTCAACAGAAATGTTTATGCCTTGTTCTTGTCATGGTTTGTAATAGCTTGTGTAACAAATAATGCTGGTAAGTATATTTTAAATTATAAGATAATGTGAAATATGCTTACAAAGAAGACCTATTTTAACACTTATCTTACCAAACTATTCACCTCAATACTACCTTAAAATCATCGTAAATTATAGTCACAATTCTTGACGTTTTGGAAAAAATAAAGTGTGAATGAGATGGCTTTTGGAGATAAGGCGTAACTGACAAGCTGAACTCAAAGTAAAATTCAGATTGAAAAAGCAAAATTTTATATTTAAACAAGAACGAAAAATCATGTGTCAAGCATAAATTATGTAACACTTTTGGACGCTTCCAAAATAATTTTACAAATCTTTACTATTTAATAAAGTGAAAGATGATATTGGAAAACGCATAACACATTTGAAAACCGAATGTCAGCAATTACCAACAATATTCGAAAAAAATATCCAAAATATTTTGTGGAGACCTGTATAAGATGTATAAATTTGTATATATACTATATAGAATGTTAAATTTAGTACAGTTAGGAAACGCGTAACACAGTTTAAAAATCCCCTTCTGGAATCAATAAACGGAAATATACTCTACAACTTTTGTGCTTCCCTGTAAATTATCTATAGAATTTATAAACACCAAGTACTAGACAAAAAAAAAGAGTTAAATTTAAAAACGCTTTTAGCAATTATTAACAGACAGTACCGAATTATTTTATGAGTCCCTGTAAATGAACGATGAATGCTATACACACAATATTCTACAGTAAGCCTCTTGTAATGCACCTTAGTCATATACAGAGTGATTCAAAACTTATCGTTCAAATTTCGAGGGGAAGTAGGGAATACGTCAAGAAACCGATTTCACATAGGAAAGTATGTTCGCAAATGTACGCATGCGTAAGTAGAGGGCGCTGTGTGTACAACCTTCCATTGCGTCCCAATCATTGTTTTGACTTTCTTAAAGCTAGTATTATTTCTTCTCCTATTTCCACTTCTCATTTGGACTTCCACAAAGCCTTTTACATCTTTAAAAACTCCAAAAATCTCGTTATAGATTACTCGCCCGTTATAGATTACTTATAGATACTCGCCCTCTACATACGCATGCGTAAATTAACGGATATCCTTTCCTATGTAAAATCGGTTTCCTGACGTATTCCCTACCTCCCCACGAAATTCGAACGATAAGTTTTGAATCACCCTGTATAATAATTTCAATATGTTTGAAATAGTGAAACATTATTAAAGTAAACCCCAAACAATTTTCTCCATAGACCGTAATGTAACAGAATTCTTTTGAGGAAAAGGAACTGTAAAGGAACTATAAGTGCTATGAACGCCATATTCCATAGTAAACGTTTTGTACTGCACCTCAGTGATATATATCAATTTCAATATGTTTTAAAGTGTATAACATCATTAAAAAAAACGTTAATGATTTTTTCCCATAGACCGTAATGTAACGGAATTCTTTTGAGTGTCCCTGTAAAAAAATTTTAAGTACTACACACTTCATTTTCAATACCGAACATGCCATAGTAAACCCCTATAATATATATCAATTGCATGTCAATCCGAATATATTTACGCGAGTTAGAGCATGGACAGACAGACAGACAAACCGAATTCATAAACACTTTTCAACTATGTTGGAAAGTGTTAAAAAGCGCAACTGACGAGCTAAACTCAAAGTAAAATTTAGATTGAAAAAGCAAATTTTTATATTTAAAAAAAGACATTCAAAAGGACAAACGGATAAAATTAAGAATGGACAGGTATTTAATTTTCATAAAACTTAGGCTTGTGTTGTTGGTTGTTCGCAGAATGATAACAGTATAAATATTCAAAAATTACTGAAGCTAAGATAAATGTTGCGTACTAATGGTTCTTTCTCATTGAGGTCATTAACATTTGATGCATTTCAGTATCGTTGAAAAAAAAAAAACAATTTAGTTGAAATATGCAGATGTTGAAAATACGAGGCTGATTGATTCAAAATAGATATTGTGAGCTAAAATGGGCTCATTTGTTCTCAACTATACTTATAGAATGAGTTCAAGGCTATAGGACTGATTCAGTTAGGATTTAATGCCATCTAGAACACTTTTCACTGCGAAAGTGAAGCACAGACAGACAAACTGATAAACAAATCGAAACAATAATTTTTTTCTACTTTTTAGGTAAATGTTAAAATTAAAACAAAAATAGTATTTTTATATGTGTATGTATTTTACACCTTTACAGTATATTTGAAAATCCGATGCAACTTAAATACTTTAACATGTAATATATTATATATTTTTAGGTTTCTTACCAAGCCTACTTTCATGGAAAGCTTTTATACCACCATACAGACTTAGCTATTTAGCATACCTTCTCCATTTACTTGTTATATATTATCATATAGGAATTCTACGCGAAAGAGTGTATCTAAGTCATGAAGAAAATGTAAGTATTGACATTGCACATGTTTAAATTTTGGCTTACTCTTTTCTGTTATAGTTAAAATTTTGATCAAGTAATTCAAACTTAATGAGACCTATCTTCTTTTTTATATCATCATTTACTGTTTGTAAACTTGATACCTGGAAATAAAGGAGAAAACAATAAAAATTAGAAAACAGTACACTATTAAAAATTTGCAACAAACTGTTCAGTCATTTGACCGTTTTTATTGAAAACGGTTATATAACCGTAATTTTACTCTATTCTGGCCATATTATTGCCCATATTATGGTCCGAATATAGTTAAATTATGGTTATGTAACCGTTTTGTATAAAAACGGTCAAATGACTGGACAGTTTGTTGCAAATTTTTAACAGCGTAAAAATTAATTTAAAAATTACATTTCATTATACCTTGACTATTGTTTAAAACATATTTATAGCATATTGTTTAGTCTAAATCAAATATTAATTTTGCAAAAAAAGTGTATCTAATTCATAAAGAAAATGTAAATATAAACATCTATTTAACTTTTTGTGCTTAATTTCAAATTTTGATCAACCTACCTCAATCTCAATCTTCCAATCTTTATTGTTTTTCTGTCCACCATCGCTATTTGCAAATTTGATATTTTCATACAAAAGAGGAAATGAAAATTTGTACGTAAATTCATTGAAAAATTGCAGTTTCTAATGTATTTTCTTGTTTTTTAATTGGAGAAACGTTAAAGTTACATGAGTCTGAGTGATACAGGAATTATTTGAGAAAGAATATACCTAAATCAAGAAGAAAATATAAAAATTTGACCTAGCGTAAATCTGAGTTTGGTCTTAAAAGCTTACGCTAATCACGCGAAAACACTCGCAAGCTGGTGTTAAGCCAATGACAACGTTCTTTTCAAATTTGTCGTTTGCATTTCAATATTTTAAATGACGTTTTGCATAGGTTATTTGAAGTTGACGTCTAACAGGGTACTTTCGTACTTTTTAGATTTTGATTGCAGTTTTTTTCTCTCTGAGGACACTTTTATTTTTGAAACCGGTCTCTCAGAAAAAAAAACTGCAATAAAAATCGAAAAAAGTACGAAGATACTTTTATCTTTCTCTTTCTAAAAATTTTGAATTTTGAACAAATGTATTTTGTATGAGATGTAATCTTCCCAACTGGGCAAAAAATTTGGGCCAGGAATCGAACCCGGGATCCCTTGGCTGCAGTTGTCAAGGGATTTCTGTTGTGCTGATTCAGATATCAGACTAGATGCTACGATCATTAAGATTAACTGGGTGAATTAGTTCAGCCATATTCGCCCGGGATTGCTCAGTTGGTAGAGCATTGGCAGCTTCAGCCAAGGGATCCCTGGTTTGAATCCTGGCCCAAACTTTCTTGCCCAATTGGGAAGATTAAATCTCTTATGATTTCTTTACCAATTTGAATAATTGTGTAAAAATTAATCTAGTTTAAATGTATTTTGGATGAGCTCTCCTCAATTTTGCTAAAAATAAAATTTGTCACTGAAAACTTTAACCATATATGTAACAGCAATATTTAAATGGAAATAGGATATACGAATCAAAAACATGTAATTAAGAAATTGATAATATAACGGTAAAGAACCTTAAAGCTTACAATTGCTAATAATGATTTTGCTATGCATGCGTTCCTGACACCTATTTACTTATTGAAACGAGCAACAGAATTTTTTTTTAAATCTGTATAGAGGATTGAACTTTGTGCCGTTATATTAAAATAAATGACCAATGTAAAATTCCTTTATGAAGAAAATCTTGTGTGGATAAATATACACTAAAATCAACGTTTAACACATAATATCGAACTGTAGCAGAATAAACAAACGCACGTTTCGTGAGTAACTTGGACTCACATCATCAGTGTCAGTAAACGTGGGTGTGTTAAAACGTGTTAAAACGTTGTGAAACGTTGATTTTAGTGTATAAAATTCCTTTAATTCATTCTTTTTTTCTCTTCCGTACTTAAACTCCTCCAGACTGGGGGAGCGCTTCTGTTTGGTCTCCTCCGTCATATGGGACTTCTAACTGTTGTTTTTAAACACTCATCGCCATTCTATCTTGGCCGCGTGCGGAGACGCAAGCATACTTACATGGCCTAAACTTTTAAGTCTTTTTTTTAAACATTTAAACTTTGGCACTGATGATGGAGATTTAGAGGCTCCGAAACAGCTGTTTGCTACTTTATATGTATTTTTTTGTGCTATTTTTTACGTTGATCATTTATTTTAACGTATTAGTCAGTATTTTAACCAAAAATCTTTCTAAAACTTTCTAAAAATGCATATTCTAACAGTTTTTCTTAATAAATGTGAGTTTACCCAATTACCTTTTTAACAATAGTATAATCAAGAATATGTTTGTCATAACAAATATGTATTTTAATAAATAAAGCTTGCATATTTCGTAATTTAAATTTGGTTTATATATGATTTATATTTGGTTTATTTCAATTATTTCTTGCACATCTTATTTTTTTTCTTTCTTGTTCAAGTGCTGTTAAAATAAGGAAATTAAACAACAAAAAATCTTGCCATTTTTTTTTCAAATAATCTCTAAATAAAATAAATGTCATTACATGATTTAGCTTATTTCTCCAAACATATTCAAATTTATTTATTTATCCAAAGATAGTGATTTTATTTCTTTTCTCTCCATATTTTTATTGTTCCTAATTTCCAAGTTGAAATGGTTTAAAAACATTGCTTTTAGCAAAGAAATATTATAAATAAAACGCATACTGAAATATGTACATATTATTATATATAATTAATATATTTTTAACTAGAAAATTCAATAGTTTTAGAACTTTTATAAATAATAATAGAGTTTTTAATTAGTTTCTGTTTCCAACAGACAGATAATATCGATTTATAAGACCTTTATTGCGTTGCATTTGGAAAATGATAATTTATTTTGCATTAATGTTCTTAATAAAGTAAAACATTTTCAAAACCGTGAGACGATAAGATAAACATAGCTAGATAATGTATTCATAAAATCATAGCATGTTTCTTTTTTTTCTTTTTTGTTCTTCCTGCAAATTACAGTTTCGGAACATTAAGGCCAAAAATCGATCCTGTTACATCTATTTTAATGGAAAATGTTTTAAAAGAATAAACAACAATCAACTTCTGTGGTCATTAAAAAACCATCATTATGTATTTAAATTCAATTATGCTTTGCACATACTTGAATGTATTGAATTCTTAATAATAATAAATGCGTTTGTTATCGTTTGCTTTCATAATTTAACATATTAAATGTCGTTGCCATATAATCCGTGTTAAAAAAAAAAGAAGTTATACTTATTTTTAATATTCTTGCCATTGCAAAATAAATAAATAAATAAATAAATAAATAATTTTAATAATGATAATAATAATAATTTTTAAAAGATTTAGAATTATTGTTTTCTTCAAATGTTTCATTCATGAATATTTTTATCATTCATGACTAATTAATTGGAGTTCCATTAGGTTAAATTAAATGTCGTTGCCATATATACGGGTTAAAAAAAAAGAAGGGATTTTTCTTTAGTATAATCGTCATTTCAAAATAAATAAGGAATTATAATAATAGTAATAATAATTTGTAAAAGATTTAAAAGTAGTGTTTTCTTCATATGTTTCATCCATGAATATTTCATCATTCATGTCTAATTAGTTCGAATTCCATATCATGAAGTTACATGTATTTGCTTGGAATGCAGTTCCATGGCGTGAAGTTATTTAAATTCAAAATGCTTCCCAATAGGCTGAAATGTTTCTAGTAATAACTGTGTTTTAAAATTAAAAATACATTTAAAATTGGTCAGTTAATAAAACAAAAAAATAACACATTAATATCGCAAAATAAAATAATTTGCAGTAGACATTGTAAGTTCTATGCAAGCTTCTCAACAAATTTTTATAACATGGAATGGAGACCTAAAGGTTATGTTTCTATTCCTTAATAATATAAAAATTTGTCAGACAAAATATCTCATGTATTCAAATCAATTAATTTTGCTACAGCCTTTAAAACTCAGAATGTTATGAAGAGTATGTTATGCAATTCCCAGCCTAAAATCCCACCTCCTTACAGAATACCGTTATGCCCTATCCGTAGTATCTATTCCCTTGTAAAGACTTGTACTCTGATGTAAATAAAATAAAATAAATTTTAAAAATGATTTAAAATTACTGCTTCATTAACTTTCTTCACCTAAACTACAATGTACAATGGTATTAGTTACTCTTTATTAAATCACTTTTAAATAACTGTAGTTTTGTCGTATCTAATTCTAACTATGCATTCAATAGCGTATTTTACTTCATATTTCACCATTTTATATAAATATATATGAATATAATTTATATTAAGCTTTGATATTTTTTGATAGATATGATAAATAGGGAAGCATGTTAAAAAATACACAATTTATAAACAGGATTCTAATAAAGGATGCAACACATATTACATAGATCACTCAAATAGGTCTTACAGGCTTTATAGTGAGTATCGTTGTGGGAAAAAATGTCTTTTAACTAATAGTAGACTGGTGTTATATTTACTTTTCATTATATATTCATTTATATAATCTATTGGGTTGTTCAGAAAGTTCCTCTCGTTTAAGAAAACCAATTCGTACCAGAAAATTCTGCCCGTTAATTATTAAACATTACATATATGAATTAATGTCTAATAATTAAATGATAGAATTTTCTAGTACGAACCAACTTTCCCAAGCGGAAAGAGCTTTTCGAACAATTCAATTGAATTTTAAATTCGGATAATTCTTTTTTTGTAATCTAACAATGAGTTATTCATTTATTTCAAAAAGTTGAAATTATATAAAATATATAAACTTCGAACAAATTACAATGCTATAGTTCTTTAGATTTGTCTGAAATAAGAAGAGCTTTGCTTACGCTCTTAGATGGCGTCTGCAAATATAGGAATGGCGAATACCTTTTCAATACTTTCCAAGAAAATTTTAGTGTATTATATTTTTAAAAGAAAAAGAAAAAAACATAAGTAATTTCTCAGCTCTATAGCACTCAATTTGTCGTCTTAAATATATGCAGATTTTAGAACATTTCTATTTTAAGCAAAGTTAAATGTTCGAATTTTAAAGCAGTAGGTTTTCAAAAAGCAAATTCTACATCATATGCTTTTCGTTTTTATGATTATTTTAATTTTGAGTAAATATGGGTTCAATATTGCACTTATAAAAATTGTATACTGATTAGTAACATAAGACAAAATTGAATTCAATATTGTTGTTGTTGTTGTTGTGTTCGATTTTTCCTAGTTTTTAACATTTTTAATTTGTTCCTTCTTTATTTTACAGATCATCAATTATTTCGGGTATCTGTGCCTATCATTTGCTCTCGCCTACATGTGTTACATCTTCTTTCAAGTTCCGTATATGTATGTGGAATCTTTGATCTTGCGAAAGCATGGTATAAAGAAGAACATTTCTGTGACCGACATAGAAAGCGACTTCAAATCATTCGATTCCAAGCAATTAGACTCAAATTGCGTATCGATGACTGCCAAATCTGTGAAAAGACAATTTCAGACGTTATCAGCAAGTGCCATTAAAGATAGCTGTAAAACCAATTCCATTCAAATCAATCAAAAACTATAAAACATTTTATTTCATCTAGTACTGTAGAATTTAACATTTGTAGTAACAAATCGTCTGCTAAGGGGAAACTCTTTAAAACAGTATGGATTATTTGATTCCATATTTTAAAGTAATAAAAATCTCAGGTGTAAGATGTTGTTGACTGAGGTTGGCATTTATTAGTATAAAACATTATGGGTTGTATATTCATCATCTTCTATAGGTGTGTTTATATTTCATTGTCAAACTAAAGGGTGAAATTCCATTGATCTTCATGATTACTCGTATTTTTCTAATTTCATATTAATTGTTGTTTTCGGACTTCTTTCTACAAAGAAATATTTTTCAAACCCCGACGTTTCTCTTTGAGTACATTTTCCGTTTGTATCTTCGAGCTTGTGTTTTACTATTCGTGGTCAGATGTAACTCAATCAGCTACAATCACAGAAATTGTGAGGTCCGGTACAGATTACGATTATGGTCCACCTATATGTCGTATACATTCATACACATTACACAAAATATGTCCTTGAAAGATCCCCCTTCAGTTTAGGACCCGGTACAACTGTCCCCTTTGAACGCCTTCGAGCGCAACTTTTCTTTTTTCATTTGAAAGGAGTACAAATATTTTAGAAACCAAGTAAAAATAAATAATATATTTTCCATCAATTATATACGATGTAAGAACTTCTTTCAGAAGCTTGAAAGTTTTCACGAGGTAGGATCAAATAATCCGTGATGCGCGTATGTGACTCTTTTTGATAAATTAACTTCGCACAAACAACTTCCTACTTTTGATAATGTAAAAGTATATTATAAGAGTAGGTGGTTGTAGAAGAGGCAATCGAAGATATGTATCGTAACTGGTATCAATGCAATATAGGTCCAATACTGTATAGACTTGGTATATCTGGCCAATATAGGATATATTGGTCAGAAATATTGCCATAACATCGGGTGTTTACGTTTTGTAAATACTGCGCCAATATTCCTCCATTTTAATTTAAAGGGTTTCTGTATCAGTGACATTTCATTGCAAATATTTAGAATAGAAAGTCAATATTTGACGCTTTCAATCAAAGTGGATCAAGTCCATAAAACATTATCCAGAAATGTTTGGAGTTAAAGTTAATGGACTCTCATATAAACGCTTAAGAATCATAGGAGAGTAGCATCATGTTCACATTTTCAAATTAGGACTCGGTTTATTATGACAGCAAATAAATTATTGTCTATAGAGCAGGAAATCATCTTAAACAAAACAAGTAAGAAAAATCATGTGTCAAGCATAGATTATGAAACACTTTCCAACACATTCATAATACTGTGAGAAAACGTCATAGTTTAATAAGGTGAGAGATGATATTTAAGTAAAAAAATTAAGTAGTACATTTAAAATCCAAATTTCGGTAAATACCATTTATAGTCGGAGAAATATTCAAATTCGTTTGTGAATCCCTGTATATTATTTATAGATTTGTGTATAAGCTACACAGTATGCTAAAATTTAGTTCAATTAGGATTCGCATAACACAGTCAAAATTCCCTTTCAGCAATTTCCGTCAATAAACGGAAATAAATTATTTTGTGAAAAAAAAAAAAAAAAACCTGTAAATAATCTATAGAAATTATACACAACAAGTAATAATATGCAAAAAATTAGTTAAATTTAAAAACTCATACCCCAACTGAAAACGCACTTTCAGCAATTATAAGTTCTGTAACCGAATTCCTTTTTGTGTCCATGTCCCTATAACCCGAGGACCCGAGGTACACAAATGTGGACATCTAATCTTCTCCTAATAGAAACTAAACTACTTCTTTTTTTTTTTTTTTTTTTTTTTTTTTTTTTTTTTTTTTCATTTGAACTTCACTTCTGAATAGCTGAATGTGTTTCGCTTAAAAACGAAACCAATAAATGTCAGCATCGAGGCTGATTTCCTCATAAAATGAATGTTATTTTCATTTGAGTTTACAAAATGCCTTCAAGACAGTTTGGCCAAGAAAATAAGTAATTTTCATAATTATTTAATTAAATGCTTTAGAATAATTTTTTTAAGGATTTGTAGATCATTCAATTTTTTTAAAGCACTTAAATTTGTTATTGTGGGAATTTAGGTTATTGATAATTAACTTAATATTTCGGGGGTCTAGTAATTTTAGATACATATTTTTATGTGTTAGCCTAAATTATCAGTCTTCAAAATTATCAACTTAAAAAAAGGTCTTTTTTTTTCATCTATGATTTGCATAGCCTAAAAGGGACAACTCAGACGAGGAAATCAAATCTTTAAAGCATATATGTCTCCCCCGGTACCTTTTATTAAGGTTAAACAAAATTTTATGCAAAAGCAATGAATGGTATTTGTAGTATTATTTTAAGGTCTCAAGTGGTTAAATGAGCGATAAATTTTATCTGCACCATATTTTACAGTAAGCATAGTGAAGTGCACCTCCGCGATGTGTATCAATTTCAATATGTTTGAAGTAGTGTAACATCATTAAAATACAATGAAATCGGTTTTCCCCATAGACCATAATAAAACAGAATTATTTTGACTATCCCTGTAAACAAACTATAAATGCTACACACTTCATTTTCAATACTGAACATCCATAATAAAAATCCTCAAAAACATATATCAATGCCATGGCAATCGGGGTATATTTACCTGAGTTAGAGCATAAACAAACAGACAGACGGGCAGTCCGACATACAGACAGACAAACCCAATTCATTAACACTTTTCAACTATGTTGGATAGTATTAAAATGGACTTTATCCACTAATGTTCTGAACCCCCCCATTTAATTAATATTGCTGTTTTTTCAAAAGTATTTTAAATGTATAGAAAATTGGTGCAATATTGAGTCTCAGTGCAGCTAATACAATCAGTATTAGTGTTCTATTATGGACAGATTATACAGTATCAATACTTAATTCTTGATTGTTTTGTACGTTTGAGAATAATTTTTAAATACTGAACCAGAAGGATATTCAGAAAATGAAATAGATGTGCCATAAGTAAAGGCCAGTAAGCCATTTTAAGAAAGTCATTTAATGCCCTTTTTAGCTCAAATTAAAGAATATACCTTCGTGAAAATTTCTTATAGTTAAAGTACACTAACTCTTAGAAGTTACTTTACGAATACATTAAGATATATCAATATTTCACATCCGGAAGTTGTCAAATAAAAGAAATGGTATATTTAGCAAGATAAGAAATGAATAAAATATTAGGCACAGTTTACTCTGTACATTCATAAACTGCCCCATAAAAGAAGAGGCATATTCAATTTCGCGTGCCAAAAGATGTATGAAGATAAAAAAAATAATAATAATACTAATAGTATAGAATATACAAAAGTGAAAATGAAACACAGATGGCATGTTGGAAGATTTTTAAGATGTATTGATCCCAACAGACTAAATGTTTTTTTGACAAAAGAGACATGTTTTGTTGGTTAGATAAAGTAATGTTATATTTAATCAATTGTACACTATTTACATGAAACATAAATATTATGAAGCATGTGTTGTTTCACAAGTTATAGGGATAACCGTTTTTTTATTGTTTTAAGTGTTTTTGTTGTTTTTATTATTGTTGTTCTTGTTGTTGTTGTTGATGATATTTCATATATTTTTTGCTCAGAATATTTTCGTAGACATAATAAAAGTGCAAGAGCTTATAATTGGCTCATTAACCTCTTTAATGAGCATTAAAAATTCATATTTTCTTAGTTTTCATATTCAAAGTTTTAATATTTGTGATATGGCAAGTTTTTATACATGTTAGAGTTTTCACCATCATATATCACGCTCAAATACTTCCGTTCAGGCTCATTATTTTGCGGCAAAGTTTTCTTAATTAGTTTTTTTTATTCTTTTAGATCATTTATGTAAAACAAATGGTGCAATGCAAGGATATTTCTCATTATAGAATTTCATTTCATGATTTGTGAAGAAAGCGAGGAAATATACATTAACATATTTTCTAAAACAATGTTTAAAGTAAACCTGCAATTTGATACTCTGTTACTTTTGACCAAAACAAAGAAAAAAATAAAAAATAATAATTTTCAAAGACAATTTTCGGCAGCAATTTTCCACTATAGGGCGTTTTGGCATTTTTTAAAAAAAGCTTGGTACAAATCGAGCTTCAAAAAGTGAGATTTGTCGCCAAATAATATAAACAGCTATGAAAACAAACCTAATGAACTTTTATGATAATTTATATAGGTATTTATATATATATATATATGTACAGGGGTAGGAAAAACTACATTTTTTTATTGTAACGAACTACAACTACAATTACTTTACCGTAAAGGTAGTTAACTACACTACAACTGCTTGTTTTAAAAAATAGGGACTACAAACTACTTTTCAAAAGTAGTCACTACTTCGCTACTTTCAGATTATGTAAAGGTGTTCAATTTACACTAGAAATTGGAGACCCTGATTAAATAATAAAGCGACCCATCGTTATATTGCGTCTGCCGAGCTACAATTAAATAAATGCGACATAACCGAGGACATTAAAAATTTGAGAAAGATAAGATAGAAGAAAAAAATTTTTTGTTTGTCTCAAAATGTTAGTTTATACACACATTACAAATTTCGTAGCAAAATTAAGAGGGATTTTATAATCTAGAATATTGCAGAAAAACAATTCTAAATGCAAACAATAAATAAATCTGTAAATTAGCACTTCCGAATAAAAAGAAACCTGGCATTAGAATGTGAAAACCTAACAACGAGTAAATAGACGAATGTTGCCAGGAAGAAAATGCATTCCTTTTGTGGGTTAGTTCTTTATTTTAGCAACGAGTGTCAATGGAAAAAAATTATGAATCCATGCGATGCTTTGCTAATACACTGAAGCTCAGATTTGTTGATGAGATTTGTAAATTGTAGAACAAAATAATTTTTGCACAAAAAAGCAAATTTTGGTTACGTAATTTGCAGAATGACACATTGTTTTTCTTGAAGTAGCGGTAAAAGTAGCGTCGGTTTTCACTACAAACTACTTACTTTTTGTATCGCGCTATTCGCTACACTACATTGTTCAAAATGTAAGGCGCTACACTACAAACTAATGTAAAAAGTAACGATTACTGTAATTTCGCTACTTGTAGCATGCTACTCCCGACCCCAGTATATATATATATATCTATATATATATATATATATATATATATTAGAAGTAGTAATAGTAGTATTTATACATAATTTACTTCTGTTTGTATGTCAAAATAGATAAATGGCTTCTTTATATTAAATAAATAGTATAAATATTGAAAAAATTGCTTGTGTACAGTAAATAGGTTCACAGAAGATATCTTGCCAAATTTCTACTCTCGCCAAGGTCATTTTCTCTATCTCGCCAAAGCCCCTATACTGGAAAAGTACCTGTTTTGCTTTCAAGTACCCTACCAAATGCTGAAATATTTAAGAAAAAAGGGTATGAAAAGAGTTGCTTTATACGAAATGCACAACTACCCAACTTAAATTCTTTTCTTTCGAGCTGCCCATTAATCAAATTGCGATTCAGTTTTTTCTCCCTCAGGCAATTCTCCTAGAATATTTACAAGTAATGGTATTCATAAGATTAAAAAGGAAATGGCAAAAAGGAAATTCAATTTCACGCTATTCTAAAGAATTTAGATTTAGCATTATTAGCCAATAAAATGCAATTGTTCGAAAAAGAAAATTTTATTTAAATATCAGAAGTTATTATCAAAATAATTCTCCTTGTATAAAACAATTGCATTTCATTTGCACATCAAAAATAGGCTTTTGAATGATATCACGTTCAAAAAATACAAAAACATACAATGTATCAAAACACTACTAAAATATTATCAAGATTATTTTAAATAGCATTTGAATTAATATTATTTGCTAAATAAATAAAAGAATTAAGCTTAATCATTCGAGTAATTATTCTGAATTCACGAAACAAATGTTTTTTTTTTTTTTTTTTTAACTGACTGAATGACTTCCTACTTATGTCTCTAAAATCTTTCCTTGTTTCCAACTTTTTATATAAATATTTATTTATTATTATTCAAAAAAAAAAATAAATAAGGAATTGATTGTCTAAGATTAATATAAGTAAAAATTAAAAAATTGCGCATACGATGCTATCCTGCGCGAAGTGCATTAATTATTTTTTTTTAAAAAGAAAAAAGAAAAAAAAAACATTCATTTATGACGTGGAGACGGTAATCTCTGAAAATGAACGAAATTGTAAAAAAATAATAATAATTAATTAAATAAAACGCCAAAAAAAGTCAGCGTTTCATTTTAATTTTCCTTTGATAAATTATCTGTATTCACCTTAAATCTGTTCGAGTGTAATTTCAATCCAATCAAATGTTCAACTAATTTTATAAATTTTTAAATTTTACTTGTAAGGGTTAAGCGTTAAAATATACCATGCAAATTAATATTCCTCCAATCACTCTGGTGTTTTATTAGCACATTAATAATTTTATCTTTCAAATAAATGATCATCCATTTTCAAAACAACGATTAATTACACTAATTATTTATACTAATCAAACGCAATATTCAGGGCAAAAATCGAAAACACATACCCAACATGCGTACAAAAAGTTGTTGTAAATTTAGTATTAATTAATGTATATCAAAACAAATGCACATATTTGTTTATTGCACATATTTGTTGGAACATTTTTAAATATGAATTTCTTAAATATTATTTTCTTTAACCGCTCAACAGTTTCGGTTTTTTGACACAATAAACTAAAAATATGAAAAAAAAACCACCATTTTTTCCGTACTAAGATATTTGCCATATATAATGAAAAGATATTTGCCAATTAATAATGCGTAAATTACAGTTAAAAATTCGTGAAATCCAAAATCTTTTAGTAACGAAACAAATTCTTCTTCCCCTAGAGGCGTTCGGGCAGAACAGTTAACTGGTTAAATAACCTTTTTACCGTATATGAAATTTACATATTTTATTTCAAAACATATTGTATCCACGTTTAAAATGCTTGTTTAGTGTCAGTCATACATACTATATAGAGCTTAAAAAAAAAAAAAAAAAAAAAAAAAAAAAAAAAAAACACAAAAAAAAACTTATAAATTGAAAATCCACGAACCTTTTAAATTGAATAAAATTTTAATATATTTAATTTTTTTAAAGCAAAATGTTAAAAAGTAATTTAAATATTCCTCTAAACGAGCTTTGAAACTTACATTAACTTTTGACATTTCAAAGCTATTTGTGCCCTTTCGCGCAAAAAAGAAAATGAAAGCTAAAAAATTAACGTCTCGATGGTAAGTTGTACTTAGTAAGTTGTTTTTTCCTTCTAAAATGGTTACCATGTTAAGCATAAACAACTAAAATGAATTTTACTGAGGTTGATTTTGTACAATTTTATGCTTTCTGCAGTGCGCCAAAAAGCAATTTAATATCTATCAAATTAATAAAATAATATTCATATAATTTTACATCTATCTAAGAACATTTTGATCACTATTCATGTATTCAGTTTTTCTTCAATTAGGAATTTTCTAAATTAAAATGCATTTATATGTGATGATAATTCAGGTGTCAATTATGTGTTTTTATATGTGTATGAAAGTTAGTGTAAAATGTGTTCCTACTATTTTATGTAAATACATTCATCAATAAAACATGTTTTGTGTGTACTAAGTTTATTTTTATTTATACACAAGATTGAAACAGTGACTTTAATTCCAATCAAAAATCTGATTGTGGTATTCTATTTACATCAGAATTTCAAGCTACCTTTCAAAGACAACTTTAATTTTAATTTT
The DNA here is from genome assembly GCA_963931845.1 of Maratus michaelseni. NCBI lineage: Eukaryota > Metazoa > Arthropoda > Arachnida > Araneae > Salticidae > Maratus > Maratus michaelseni. The sequence goes on along the minus strand of OZ007587.1, from coordinate 312,036,167 downwards.
AAGGCATTTATATATATATATATATAGATTGTTTGATACAAATTTATTTTTGACAAATAAGATTTCACAACAAAAGGAAAAACTTTTCTATGACTATAGCTAAATTTTGACTCAAGTTTCAGTGAAAGCGCTTGCAATGAAATTTTAAAGAATGGCATGTTTATTTCCGTTGCAAATTTTCACTTTATTTACCTTTATAAATTTTACATTTACATAATTAAGAAAAAAATTAATTTAGTTAATTAATATTGCATTACTCAACAATGAATTGATAGTGGCCTAGTTAGAGTTGCTTTTTATGAAATTTGCGACAGAATTTCATAATATCCACATAAAATTCACACAATATCCACACTAGAAAAAAAAATTATAAAGAAATATGCGAACAAAAAATTACACGACATCCAATCTAAAATAATTTTGTAAAATTGAAACTAGAAGCTGAATTTCGATGCACAAATGCATCGGTTATAAGAGAGGCCTGTCTAATATCTACAGTGACTTAATTACAGACACAATGGAACCATAGAAAAGTATTAGGTCTCATTATATATTAATAAAATTTAAAAAAAATTAAAATAAACTTAATAAATTTTTCAGCAAAATATCAAAAAGTAAGAATCAAAAAGTAACTTACGATTGACGCTAGTTCATGATGTATTGCAGTGAGGGCAAATTCGTTTTGCAAAAAAGAAGAATACATTATGCGAATTCAAAAAGATTATTTGTGCTGTTATGTACGTGTTTGTGAGCGGTTCGTAATGGCGTGTCAACTGGATTCTTCCTCCAAATTGAGGATTCGAAGAACTGTACACTTTTTGTTTGTTAAACGCATAAATTACTCGGACTTATCGTAAAACTGATTTATATATCTGAAATATCTTAAAACAACTACTGGATCACGGCTACGTATTTTAAGAATGGTGAAGTTTAAAAGTCTCCTTGCATGATATTCGTCAGTCCGATCTGTGTTTTCAAATTAAATCGACCAAAAGTTTGAAAATGTTTTAATCACATATTAATACTTAATTAATTTGTAATATTTGAAACAAAATCATATATTTAAAATTTTTTGCTTCAGAACAAAGCTTGTGGTAAAAGAGAAATCGCTGTATAACGGCAAACGAAAATTCTTTATTGTTTTCGTTAAAAAACCGTTCTTGTTTGCACTGACGAATGTTAATGTATTTCCCCAGTACCATCGTTAATTTCTCAATTAATGTCTTTGCAATTTAATCGATTGACACATTAAAAGCGTACAGTTCCTCGAATCTCCAATTTAAAGGATGAATGCAGCTGAGTTCAATCGGAATGCCCTATACAGGTAATGTTAAATTAGCTTAGCTTTTCTTATAAACTAAAAAAGATATGCACTTGAAAATGTTTATATGCATCAAATAAATATTTTTTAATACAATAATATTAAGTTTATACAGTATTTCAGTTATTTGTTTTGTAAATCTAAAGTAGAAACAACTATTAAATACTAAAAAATATACATATTTTAAAAGAAAATTTTAAATAATACATATATCATCTACATCATTTTACTTCAGCTTAAGAAAAGATAGCTGTAGAAAGTTACAATAAAATTACTAACAGTAATCTATAGTACTTTCTATGGAAAGGTACATCAAAGTTGAAAATATAACATTTTGAGAAAACTGTGTTTAAATTGGCGTGGCCAAGGAGCATGACCAGATGTAAACAAACGGAATTACTTAAAATTTTCAAACTTATCGGTGCACTAGAAGCAAACGTAATATATCATTAGAAAGGGGAGAAATAGAGGATTCAAAATATTAAAAAATCCTAAAATAGATATTTTAAGGTTTTAACCCTTCTAACTGCTCTAAACGCATCATTATGAACTTCTCATCAAATTCGCACGCAAGAACAACGTAGAACAAATACCTATACTTTCTAGCAAAAACAAATAATATATTACTCATCCTCGTTGAACAAATTTGCTCTCATTACAATATGTCGCCAACTAACGCCAAATGTAACTTACTTTTTATTCATGCACGTAGGTCTATCAACTACTTTTAAGCTCTACATTAAGATGGAAAGATTTTACATGGAGATATTTTTTTTTTCACCATACAACAATATGAAGCTTTTTGCTACATTCAAGAACTCATTTTTGCACGTAGATGTATGAACTTTACAGAAATGTGCATTATAATGAAATGACATCGCGAATAGAGCAAAGATATCCAGTTTAAATTATTCAGTATTTTATCATTTATATATTTTTTTAACTTCTAGAGTTTGAATATTTAGCGAAACATTCATCGATGTAATCATGTATTTAAATTAGAATATTTTCATTTTCCAATAAAATTTTGAACACTGTTAAAAATCTGCTGCAAACTGTCCAGTCATACAACCATTTTTATAGAAAACGCTTACATAATCGTAATATATCCCTATTCTGACCAATGAGAATGCTTCAATGAATTTTCAAAGCTAGGTTGAAGTTTCCCATTGGAATTTTCAGTAAATGTCAACAAAAGATAAAATGTTGCCAACATTTTATTACGAAAACTAATCATATCATAATAACAGACGATACACTGTTAAAAATTTGCAGCAAACTGTCCTGTCATTCGACCGTTTTTATAGAAAACAATTACATAACCGTAATTTAACAGTATTCTGACCATAATATAGGCAATAATATGGACAGAATAGCATTAAATTACGGTTATGTAACCGTTTTCTATAAAAACGGTCGAATGACCGGACAGTTTGCTGCAAATTTTTAACAGTGTATAATTCATTTTTTTTGTGAAATAATAACGATGATTTTTTTTTTTTTTTTACATTGTGTTGTACTGGATATTTGCGCATAGTATAATTTTAATATAACAGAATTGTAATTAATTGTTTGTAAAAGTGTATTGAAACTTAATTTCGTAAAATAAAATTAATATCTATAATATGAAAATCTGCACATAAAATAAATTTTGTACTCATGCATTTTTGCATAAGAGTGCAACATCTATTGTACCAAGATCTAAACATTTATAAAACTAGTTACAGTACGAACGTACCTTATTCGTCACGTTTGACGTACAATTTCCAACTTGTTGATATTTAAAAAAAAAAAACTCTTTCTAATTTTGGAAAAATCTCAGAATATATTTTAATTTTTTCTACTGAAATATAGGGGAAAGTCGAGTAGCCGCAGACGGTGGGTAACCGCGGACATTTCAATTTCTCAGAAATTCAAAGTGTTACGTAAATAAAGAGTTACTGTAAATGATTGCCCTCTAGAGTCGAAACAAATACAGTTTAATTGCGACGTGGGCGCCGAGTAAGTTAGCCGTGAGTGAGTGTTTTGTTTTCGTCAATAAATTTTCGTTGCTCCTGTCCTTTATTGCAGGTTATTAAGAAAGATTAATTAGTTTAATTAGATCTTATTTTAGATGATCTTTATTAGACATTAAGATTGTGTTTATATAGATGCATCGGATTTTTATTATAATTGTAATGTTTGCAAGGCCAAAAAATGGTTGAGACACCATTGATTAATATGTCTGGGGCTACCCGCTGTTTCTTGTGACGCCAAAAAAAATAAGGCCAAACTATAACAACTTTTCAGTATATTTCGTTAAATAATTCGATATTATTAGCAATGTTTAATTAAAATCATTAAAGAAGTTAATAATTTTATTTTAAATATAAAATCAAGACAGAAATTTCATTCATTTGTTTTTTTATTTGCAATTTATCCAAGTGTCCGGGGCTACCCGATCTTCCCCTAATTTTCAAATAAATATATGTTAAAATAGAAACGTATTAAATTATTGCGTAAGTAATCATAAAGAACCCTTGCTTTCAGTGAATCCCTTTCACCTTCACTTTTAAGAAACGACCTAATTTCTTGGGTAAGGGCAACCTGTTTGCCCAGTGCCCTTGCTCGGTGTGAGTCCAAAGTAGTGACCTGAAGTTGGTTTTTGGATCTGAACAAAATACTTAATGGCTTTGCAACGCAACAGCAGTAAAATTTTGGCTTAAGGATATCGATGTTAAAAATATGTGACAATGATATGCAACGAAAATGGCACAAAAACGTGTTCCTCCATGTGTATATCTTGAGTAAAGACTTTATATTTTCTCTTTATTCAACGATCAGTAAATAAACTTTTAATCTAAATTTAGTTGAAGCAAAATATTGTATACTGTAATAAAATGATTATTTTGATTTTTTAAGTTATATTATACAATAAAAGCATCGTGAAAACTATAAAATGTCATTTAAATAATAGTATTTACAAATCGTTTACAAATGTTTAACAAGTATGAAAAATCATGCGTCAATCATAGATTATGTAACACTTCCAAAATACTTTTACAAATCTATATAGTTTAATAAGGTGAAAGATGATGTGTAAGTAAACAATTTGGAAAACGCATAACATATTTTTAAATCCAATTTCAGGAATTACCAACAGTATTCCGAAAAATATCCGAATTCTTTTGTGCAGCCCTGTATAGGATCTATAGATTTGTATATATACTACATAGAATGCTAAATTTTAGTTCAGATAGGAAACTCATACCACAGTTTTAAATTTTTCATCTGGAATTTCCGTCAATAAACGGAAATGTACTATAGAGATCTTTTGTGTTGCCCTGTATATGATCTATAAAATTTATACACACCAAGAAATAGGCAAAAAATTAGGTAAATTTAAAAACGCGTTGCGCAACTGAAAAGATACTTCCAGCAATTTATGTTAACAGACAATACTGTAACCGAATTCTTTTATTTGTACCTGTAAATGAACGATAAATGCTATACACAAAATTTCCTATAGTAAGCTTCTTGGAATGCACCACAGTGATATATATCAATTTCGATATATTTGAAATAGTAAAACATAATTAAAATGATCAGCAAATGATTTTTTCTCATAAACCGTAACGTAACAGAATTCTTTTGAGTGCCCTTGTAAAGGAACTATAAGTGCTAAACACTTCATTTTCAATACCGAACATGCCATAGTAAACTTCAATAATATACATCAATTGCTTTATAAGAAGAGTATATTTACGCGAGATAGAGAACGGACAGACAGACACACAAACCGAATTCATAAACACTTTTCAACTATTGTTGGAAAGTGTTAAAAACTGCATGATGAAAACTAAAGCCGAATCGTTATATTTTCAGTCGTTAAATCCAAAGCACGCAAATTTCTTATTCAAAATTATACTAAAATTACTATTGGAAGCATTCCTTATTCCAGCCACGCAAAATTTTCATTCATATTTTTTTTTATTTATTATATAATACATTTAGCTTATGTTATGCATTGTATTTTACTAATGTGGCAACTAAATGGTAGTATACTGTAAAAAAAAAAAAAAAAGCGCGTTAACATGTGATTGTCTCGTGTTAAAAGAAAGTCAGAAAGTTTCTTAAACTGCAGAAATATAATAAAACCAACAACAAAAAGTTCTTTATCATTGGAAACTTAGAAACCAATATATTTTCGAGATTTAATAAGCATTTATAAAATAAAAGTTTCTTTTTCTGCCATTAATTTTCGGAAATGTTTCCGAAAAGTCCTTATAGTGTGTTAATAAATTTTCTCAAAGTGGAATATCTCCCTTTTAAGGTGCTATTAATTCTTAATAAAGCATCTTCAACAGCATAATTCAATTTATACATCCACGTGTAACAAATTAATATTAAATTTAATGTTACTGTTAATTTATTATGTTTGTCTGTGAAACATGTGTTTTTTGAACATGAAAATATTTACTTGAAAATTGATACAATTCAAAAAATCCGATATTCCGGGTAAAAAAAAAATGTATTAATACTTTATGAAAATTACTCGGAGTCGTTTTCGAAAATCAGCAGCAGCGAAAGAAACTTTGTTTTCAGAATTGCTTCTTCAACTCGAAAGTACATTAGTTTCTGAGGTTTCAAAAGTATGAAGAATGATTAATCGTGAGTAACTTGGAAGAGGTTATTGTATGTCTTCGTACGTGATCATATTATATTTTCGAAGCGTAAGAAACGTTTGTCTTTTTCTACAATGTTGTAGTAAAACACGAGAACACAAAGAATATTTATTATTAAACAGGGGTCACAATTCAGTTAATGAGTCAAAAATACAGGGAGCTTAATTTCATGCTGTAGTCGTATTTTCCTTCATAAATTTAAAAATAATGAATATCAAATTTATCTTGTTTGTTACAAATGTTATAACATCATAACAATTACAAAAAAAAGCTAGTCACCACTAGTATACAAATGCACTGAGCTGTACGTTCCAAATTTCGAAATGTGACTGACAGTACATAGGGTATCTTACTGAGCACTTGCATAATATAATCATATTTAACACAGAAAAGGTAAAAAGATAAATCCTTTCGAATTCCATTACAATATCTTTCGTTTTCTCAGTTTATCACTTCATTAATTATTTAAGATATATAAAGAAGAAGAAGGATAATCTTTCACACTGTGTAAGAATATATGTTTCTGCATACTTTCACACATTCCGGAAATTTTAAATCCAAAAAGCATACTTGGAATTTATTTAAATAGGAGAATTTGTTTAAATAAATGTGCTCCTATGTGCTAGTCATTTGAAATTTGCTTCATTCCATTCATTAAATAAAATTTCTGCTTCAAATATGTTTATTTGAACGGGAGTCTACAGTTAAAAGCGGGAGAATTGTCAAGTATGACTTCTATAACTCATCCTAAACTTTAAAAAAAAGTATAATGTTCTTAAAAATGGAAAGCATTCGACCTGTCGTTCTTAAGGAAATATTATAATATTCTTTCAAATATCAGGACTAAGACCATTTTTAAATTATCATAGTTCTCCTATGGTAACTTAGCCGATTCTTCATGCAAATTTAGATTCATTTATTCATTAATCCGAGAACTACCAAAAATTTTACTCAACCTTGATAAAAATATTTCAAGATTTCTTATTTAAAACAATTTAATTTATTTATTTACTTTTGTTATCTTGTAGTTAATACTACATCTTAACTTTTCCCAACGGCTCAATTTTATACAAGACGCTTTACTCACAAATAGACTGGGCGTAAAATTGTCTGCAACTCGGGAGCCCCTTAACTGACATCAACTGTTCGGAAACTGTTCTGCGGTTCATATTTAACTTATTTTATGAAACAAATTCTGGTTCGAATAGTAACTGTCGGGTTTTAAGGTGACCATTGTCTCTGTCAGCGACTTTCTTTCCTTTTAGAGTCGCGAAATCCTTCAAGGTCGTAGGCCAACTTATCGTGAGAAGATTCGAGGTTTGTACGGGCTGAAATTTCCAGGCCCGAGTCGAGCCCAGCACGTACAAAAACTTAATTCTGAACCCGGCCCGGTATAAAAGCTGAAAATTAGGCCGTATCCCGTCCCGGCTCTTTATGAAATCTAAAAATTTGGCATGGGTCAGGTCTGACAAACTGAATTGCTACAATACTTGCCGATATTTCTAAAGTAACATTATTCTACAATTAAAATTCTTCAAAAAGCGCACTCACTTATGCATAAATTTTGCCTTCATATTATATGTCCGCAATTCATGAAATATACGGCATAACAATAATATTAATGATCACTTTGACACTAAAGTGTATAAAAATCCATTAAAAAAATTGACTTAAAAAAGCACATTCAAATGTAGTTTCAATAAGTAAATCAATTTACTTTAGAATTTTTTTTAAGCACATTTTAAAAAATATATTTTTTTTTCTGTAATTTATTAAACCAAATTAAATTTCCTAAGATTTTGTTAAACAAATGTACAACCAGGGCTTAACAAATGCGGTCGTCAGGTCGCCACTGGTGACCAAATTTTTTTTTATCTGGCAACTAAGTTATTTAATCTGCAAATTTTTAAATCATAAAATCAGAATTATTTGACAGGAAAGTAGACAAAAATTTGTTTTCCTTCTTCACTATTTTATCGATGCAACCCCCCCCCCCCCCCGCCTGTCTGGACATTTGAAGCATTCGTCAATCAGCATTTCCCAAACATGCCGGTTAATTAAGCCTTTAAAGTATTTTTTTAAGAGATATATAATTTTGAAAAGTTTAATTAGAAAACTTCGTTTATAATTCCATTCTAAATTGTGTGCACTATTCTAAACTATGTAACTAATATTTCTAAATTATGCTTGCTATTATTTTTTATTAATTAACTAGCAAGCTACGCCCGCTACGCTGGTCAATTTCTTTTAACGAACCTTTAATCAAACAAAATATTGACATTTCATAAATAACTTTTATATTTTAACAGAATAATAAGGCTACTATAATTTGTGACTCGTGCTATAGCCAATATACACGTCAGGACACGTCGCCCTTATCATTATCTTTTTACGCATGAAGGTTTCGCTATGGTACTCCATTGGAAAATTTGTGGTAATTTTTGAAATTCAATATTTGAAAAACGGCATAATCATTAGATTTGAAATTTATATCAAGAAAAATACAATTTTTTACCTTTCAAACGCAGTTTGTCTAACAATTTTCTGACAAATACTTTTTGAGCTATCATTTTTTTCAGTAACTTCAAATGTTTCATTTTCCGAGATTAATCTGTTGCAACAATTAGCGAAAAACCCAGTCGTCAGCAACGCATAGTTTTTTATTAAAGAGGCTGTTGGAGCAAGGATTGTCACCACCAATTTGCCACCATCACTTTTGAAATCGGTTCCGTGGTTCCAGAGATTCCATAGAAATTGTAATTTAGAATGACTTCAGAACGCTTTTCGCTCATTTCACCCATTTAAATTTAGATTTTTTTTTTAATTTATTCTTAGAGAGCATTTACATCTTATAAGTAACTGCAATGCTAAATTTCAAATTTCTTGCCCCTTCAGTATAAAAAAGTCGCAATTTTCGAAAATTTTTCGATCCTGCAACTCATTGATGTTAGTGGCACCGACATAAAATATAGCCTATGTTGGAGTAGGGATTGTCCCCATCAATTTGCCACCATTACTTTTGAAATCGGTTCTGTAGTTCCAGAGATTTCATAGAAATTGTAATTTAGACTGTTTTTAGAACGCTTTTCGCTCATTTCACCCTTTTAAATTTAAATTTCTTTTTTATTTTGTTCTTAGAGAGCATTTACATCTTATAAGTAACTACAATGACAAATTTCAAATTTCTAGCTCCTTCAGTATAAAAAATAAAAATAAAACTGCCCAGTTAAACTGCGGGCATTGAGTTCACAGGCTATTCAAACTAATTGTATATTATACTCTTATTTCAAAGAATTTGAAATAAGCCCATCGAAAAATAAAGAAATAAACAATATATTAAGGGGGGGGGGTCATCCCCCCGTTACCCCCCTCATAGTTAACTAATGAACCCCTTAAACTAATCAGGTAAATCTCTAATTACAATGAATATATATACCAAATTTGAAGAAAATCGAATAATTCTGCATGAAAAACCCATTTATATAAATTAAGGCGGGATTAGCCCCTCCGTTCACCCCTTTATACTTAACCAATCAATCCCGAAAACTAATCAGGGAAGCGTCTTAACCCAATGAACCTATAAATAAATTTTGAAGCAAATGGGATAATTCTGCATGAAAAACCCATTTATATAAAATAAAGGGGCATTAGCCCTCCGTTCCCCCCTTTATACTTAACCAATCAATCCCGAAAACTAATCAGGGATGCGCCTTAACACAGTGAACCTATAAATAAAATTTGAAGGAAATGGGATAATTCTGCATGAAAAACCCATTTATATGAATTAAGGTGGGTATTAGCCCCCCGTTCCCTCCCTTTATACTTAATCAATCAATCCCGAAAACTAATCAGGGAAGCGTCTTAACCCAATGAACCTATAAACAAATTTTGAAGCAAATGGGATAATTCTGCATGAAAAACCCATTTATATAAAATAAGGGGGGATATGCCCCCCGTTCCCTCCTTTATACTTAACCAATCAATCCCGAAAACTAATCAGGGAAACGCCTTAACACAGTGAACCTATAAACAAAATTTGAAGGAAAACGGAATAAATCTGCATGAAAAACCCATTTATATAAATTAAGGGGGGATTATCCCCCCGTTCCCCCCCTTTATACTTAACCAATCAATCTCGAAAACTAATCAGGGAAACGCCTTAACACAGTGAACCTATAAACAAAATTTGAAGGAAATGGGATAATTCTGCATGAAAAAACCAATTATATAAATTAAGGGGGGATTATCACCCCGTTCCCCCCTTTTATACTTAACCAATCAATCCCGAAAACTAATCAGGGAAGCGCCTTAACACAGTGAACCTATAAACAAAATTTGAAGGAAAACGGAATAATTCTGCATGAAAAACCCATTTATATAAAATAAGGGGGGATATGCCCCCCGTTCCCTCCTTTATACTTAACCAATCAATCCCGAAAACTAATCAGGGAAACGCCTTAACACAGTGAACCTATAAACAAAATTTGAAGGAAATGGGATAATTCTGCATGAAAAACCCATTTATATAAAATAAGGGGGGATATGCCCCCCGTTCCCTCCTTTATACTTAACCAATCAATCCCGAAAACTAATTAGGGAAACGCCTTAACACAGTGAACCTATAAACAAAATTTGAAGGAAATGGGGTAATTCTGCATGAAAAACCCATTTATATAAATTAAGGGGGGATATGCCCCCGTTCCCTCCTTTATACTTAACCAATCAATCCCGAAAACTAATCAGGGAAGCGCCTTAACACAGTGAACCTATAAACAAAATTTGAAGGAAAACGGAATAATTCTGCATGAAAAACCCATTTATATAAATTAAGGGCGGATTATCCCCCCGTTCCCCCCCTTTATACTTAACCAATCTATCCCGAAAACTAATCACGGAAGCGCCTTAACACAGTGAACCTATAAACAAAATTTGAAGGAAAACGGAATAAATCTGCATGAAAAACCCATTTATATAAAATAATGGGGGGATATGCCCTCCGTTCCCTCCTTTATACTTAACCAATCAATCTCGAAAACTAATCAGGGAAACGCCTTAACACAGTGAACCCATAAACAAAATTTGAAGGAAATGGGATAATCCTGCATGAAAAAACCAATTATATAAATTAAGGGGGGGATTATCTCCCCGTTCCCCCCTTTTATACTTAACCAATCAATCCCGAAAACTAATCAGGGAAGCGCCTTAACACAGTGAACCTATAAACAAAATTTGAAGGAAAACGGAATAATTCTGCATGAAAAACCCATTTATATAAATTAAGGAGGGATTAGCCCCCCGTTCCCCTCTTTATACTTAACCAATCAATCCCGAAAACTAATCAGGGAAGCGTCTTAACCCAATGAACCTATAAACAAAATTTGAAGGAAAACGGAATAATTCCGCATGAAAAACCCATTTATATAAATTAAGGGGGGATTAGCCCCCCCGTTCCCCCCTTTATACTTAACTAATCAATCCCAAAAACTAATCAGGGAAGCGCCTTAACTCAGTGAACCTATAAACAAAATTTGAAGGAAAACGGAACAATTCTGCATGAAAAACCCATTTATATAAATTGAGGGGGGGGGGGGAAATTAGCCCCTTGTCCCCTCCCTTTATACTTAACCAATCAATCCCGAAAACTAATCAGGGAAGCGCCTTAACACAGTGAACCTATAAACAAAATTTGAAGGAAAACGGATATTTCTATGAAGAGTTATCGCATTACGTACGTACATACATACATACAGAACCGGCTGGCAAGCTCTCAGGGCTTGATAGCCAGTTTGATAGCTAAAAAATGGCAATTTTAGAACGTTTTTTGCTCCTGCACCCCCTGGGGTTAGTGGCACCGACATGAAATATAGCCTATGTTGGAGCAGGGGTTGTCACCATCAATTTGCCACCATCACTTTTGAAATCGGTTCGGTAGTTCCAGAGATTACCCTCTACAAACAAACAAACAAGCAATCTTTACTCCTTTATAATATTTGTATAGATTCATAAACTGTTGTGTTTTTTTATTATCAATGACGGGGGTAGGGGGCAGGTAATATTTTTTACTGGCGACTGGAATTTTTTGCTGGCTACCAAATTTTATGAAATTTGTAAAGCCCTGTGTACAACATCACTATTAATATTTACAAAAATAAATAAATAAATGCCAGCCCAACACAGTCTCCTAGGGCAGAATGAAATTCAGACCCGGTTTGGCACGAATAGCAGAAGTCAGCCCGTGCCAGCCCGAATCTGCAGTAAAAAGGGAAGGCCCGGGGCCGGCCTGCCCTGAGCCCGGTTTCGGCTCAGGTGCGATCCCATAAAAAATATTTAAACTAACTAGTAAGATACTACTACAAGATACTAACAAGATACTAAAACTATTATGATTACAGAAACATTCTCAGTCAGCGAGATCCCCCAGAAAAACTGTAAATTTCGTTTACTGGTTTAACTATCTAGTACGCACAGTTTCAATATTTAAGCGATACATCAGAATAAATCAGCTCATTAATTTGAATTTTTTAAAATATATTAAAGATATCTAAAAATGTAATATATTAAATAAATTATATCTACACTAATATATAAAATTCGAGAGTCTGTCTGTGATTTTCAGAAAAACAGATATTTGTAAATCTGTCTGTTTGTCTGGAATAGGCTCAGAAAGAGGTGCATAACTAATACCAAACTCATCGGGGCAGATAGAGAATGTGTCTGCTACAATCTACAGTTTGTCACATTCTGATATCTAAAATTATTTTTGAGAAAACAGAGAAAAACCGAGAGAATTATTCAATCAATCATTCTTTCAAAACTAGGAAACTATTTGATCAATTTTAAGCAATCTTACGGCGATTAAAAGGTCTAATTAAGATTTATAAATTATAGTAATTACAATTTTAGCTTACAACTTATACATTTTAATTTAAAAATTGGATTGGTAAATTTTTCCTTAAAAAAATATAAATCGATATATCATATAAAATCCCAATACAACACAGCAAGTGCAACGCAGCTAGTAAAAAATATATTAAAAATATCTAAAATTAAAAATGGTCTGAAAATATCCTAAAATATCTAAAATTAAAATAGCTAAAAATTTTAAATTTAAAATATTTTAAAAATATCTAATATTATCTAAAATTTAAATATCTAATATTATCTAAAATTCAAAATTTCTGAAAATATCTAAAAATATATAAAAGTAAAAATATCTAAAATCATCTAAAATTAAAAATATCTAAAAAAATCTAAAATTAGAAATACCTAAAAATATCTAAATTTAAAATAGCTAAAAATTTAAATTATCTAAAATTATCTAAAATTAAAAATACTTAAAAAATCTAAAATTAAAAATACCTAAAAATATCTAAAATTAAAAATATCTAAGAAAATCTAAAACTAAACATATCTAAATATATCTAAAATTAAAAACATCTAAAAGTATCTAAAATTAAAAATGTCTAAAAATATCTAAAATTAAAAATATCTACAAATATACTAAAATTATCTTTAAAACAAATTAACATAATCATATAAAAGAGAATACATATATATATATTTTTTTCATTGCTCCACAGAATTAGTAAATTCACGACCACAGTTTGAGGAGTATTTAATAATTGTCTTTCCTCAGGCATAGTAAATGGACGCCAGCAAATGTAAAACTGATTTTGCCTCGGTAAAGTCTCTCTCCAATACCTAAAGAAGAGAAATGTTAATTTGCAGCTCCGGGTAATAAAGTCATGAATTTACTAATTATAACAACCTGTAATAATATACTACTTTTAATTGTTAAAAGGTATAAAATAAAAACTTTAAAAAGAGTAAAATAAGTTTTATTAGACTGTTAACATGTTTCGGCTCCATCGAAGCCATTATCAAAGCAAATAAGAATATTCTAAAATTGCACGATCTATGATGTAATTATTTGAAACGTCATCAGTCAATTTTTCACGTACTCTTTCAAAGCACGTTATTATTATTATTATTATTATTATTATTATTTTGTACTTGGATGTTTATTTCCATATTCGTAACCATGGAGTAATTCAAGCCACAATTTAGGTAAGTTAAATAATTCTGCATCGTTATATATTGAATTTTTACATGTTACAATCTCTGTGGTTTCTCCTATGATGGATAGTATAGATTGGAGGGGGAAATTATCTTTATTTCATTGAAATTTATTTGACGGTTTCTACTTGATATAATCTTGCCAGGGCTGTGGTTTTTCCATTATCTATGTATATAAAAGCCGTTCTTGGTATGTATGTATGCATGTATGTATGTTCCTTATACAAATCTACAGTTTTTGTCCGATAGGAAAGAAAATTTATGTACATATGTTTTAGAACACGAGTAAAATCACTGTCAACTTTAAAATTTTCTCAGACCATTCTTTACCACTTTTTTCAAACATCACCCGTAGTTTATCATTATATAAATCTTTTTTTTTTTTTTTTTTCATTTTCTAATGCAATTTCTTTCCCGTTGCCAAAAAAAGAAACTGCGTATGGACAATATTTTTATTAACCAATGAAAATTCGGATTTTCTCACTATAATTTGAAATGCGAAACTGATGTCATTTTGTGCAGATAATGTGATTTTTTCGCATATTACAAAGAGTGTTTGGAGATGAAAATAAAAAACTCAGCTCTTAATTTTACAAACGTAAATTGTTTTCACTATTGTTTGTTAATATTAAAGTAAATTTTCCAAGAAATAAAAACATATTTCTTGCATATTCAAACTGCATGATTCAATTTATTCCACATAATAAAAAATCATCTGTCAAATATTGACATTTAGAAATCATTACATCGTAACTTTTTTCAGCTTGAGCTTCAAACAAGGAGGCATATTTAATTTCCTTGGATTTAGGCGGACAGTAATTTCCCACTATATTAATAAAAATTTGTTTTAAAGAAAACAATATAGTATTTTCTATAAATTATTCTTTCAAATAAAAGGTTTTAAAAGTAAAATGATCTATCAGAAAAAAGAGATGTAATTTTTTTCATATAAAACATTCATTTTAATTTTCAAACTAATCATATATATTATTTCTCCTGTCAACATCCCTTTTCTCAGAAAATACGAAACGCAGAACGACGAAGGAGATAGCATATGAAAGGATTTTGAACAGACTTCTGACATAGCGCACTTAAGAATTCGTTAAAACATGTTTTTGAATAAAAAATGTAATTAATTAAAAATTAAATCGACATTGTTTTCATATACGAAATAAAAGGATTTCTCAAATCAGTGTTGCCACCAAAATAAAATACTGCATTATCAGATGACGTCATGCTATAATGCAATTGAAATACGATTGTTAATTTATTTCTTGCGCGTACTTTTTGAAAAATATCGAGCTTTTAATTGGGATTTTATTTAATTTTTGCGTCAGCTATTTTTATTTGTTTTCCTTTTTTAATCTTGACTGTGTATATGCGTATTGTATCGGAGCACCATAGATATACAGCTCATTAGGATTCACAAAATTGTAAGTATTTATTTTTTAATATTTCATTAAGCTGTTAATACGCCAGCGAAGTCTGACGTCACTTAAATGGCTGCTGAACCACAAAGTTTGAACATCCCATGTTTATGTTCCCATAGGGTTGCAAAAAATTGGTGTACCAAATATTGATTTATGTATTTAAGACATTTCTGGAACAGTTTTGCAAAATCCGCGGAAATGCTTTCATATGAATTCCCTAAACGTCAGATTCAGTGTTTCCAATTTTTTTTTATAATTCCCTTTTTTTTCAGTATAGGAGTCTTGGCAACCTAAAGAAATGATTTTGGCGAGAGAAAAAAATTTGGCAAAAACTTTTCTGGCAGTCTATTCCCATTTTCTTATACACAAACAATCATCATATATATTATTTCTGTTTTTAACATATTTTTTTTCTATGCATATACAAAACATACAACGGTGAATGAGGTATCATTCGAAAAGTTTTTGAACAAGTTTCTGAGATAGTACACCCAGATATTGTTAAAACGCGTTGTTTGATTAAAAAAAAAATCAGTTAATTAAAAATTAGTGCTAAAACGTACCAGGAAATAATCTCAAAGATTGCAGTGCGAAAGCTTCGCACGGGTCCTTCTGGTATATATATATTTATAAGTTTGACAAAGTGGCATCATTTTCATTTCATCAGCTTCGAACTTAATGTCCAAATCTTAAAAGAACAACATATTTTTGAGAAATAATATTTTGCATGAAAAATCACATAATTTCAAAACGCAATTTTAGCAAATTAATTTTAAAGTACATTGTAAATACAATTTCTTAGTTAAATTTAGTCTTTAATAATAGTAATTTTTCTATGAGTAGAATAATATTGGATTTCTTTATAAGCTTTCATGTTGTAAATAGATAATGTGCATGTGACGTCACACACTCAAGTAAAGGCGTATTTCTCAACTATTTGTAGGCGAAAAGTAATAATTCTTGCAGAGTTAGTAAATCATAATGTATTAACACATAATATAATGTATTTTAATTGCCTGAAAATTACGAGAAATTTACGAAACTTCAAGAAATTTGGCTCAACGTTTTGCATACGTTAAGTTGAGTAGACATACGCCAAACCAGTTTGTTGACAAACTTGCACATCTAATATATAAAAATGAAAATTTGACTAACTGCACTTCTATACAAATCCACAGTTTAGAAAACAGAGTTGTGAAATGTTACGTACAAGTATGTGAAGACACGGCAGAGGCAACTAAAGTAATCGAAATCAAAGTAAATTATAGTTAATTTTTAACTAACAAAAAACCATCAATCTAACAGACATTTCCTATAAAATTTAAACGTTTTTCATTATAACAGTTGCCAATAACAAAAAATCTACAATAAAAAAAAATTCACAACAATTAATTTTCTATTGAAATATTTGCACATGAAAAATGAAAACGAAATAAAAAGTTTCAACAATTAAAATAATATCAATATGACGTCATATTGGGAGTATAACACACATTTCGCAATAATACAAGGAATATGAGTATGCGTATGTACAGAAAGCAGGTGCATATAACGTCATTACAGAATTAAAAATAAAATGAATTGGGAGTTTAATAGTCATATTGGGAGTTTAACAGACTTTTTGAAATATTTGACAATCATACAAATGGCGCGTTCACGGACCGAACCCCGAGTTACATAGGGTAACACATGGGTAACCCAAACCGTTCAGAGACCGATATCACGTGTCTTTTTGAGGGTTACTCGCAGCGTTCAGAGCCGGAAATTACCTAGACTTCGTGTAACCCACATTACCTGGGGAATTTTGTTGGGTAAAGTGATCACGTGGTTGGGAAATCTGATTTGTTCGTTTGCTTTATAGATAACTGCAGCTGTTAACTGTCGTTCTTTATGACTCTTACTGTACCTTTGATTCCTGACGATTTGATTGGTCTACCTTTACCAGGACAATGATATAATTGGCCAGTGTCGCTAGGATGGTTCCTGCAATGTTCCTACTATCGAAATGTAATGGTCGATTGGTTGATGGAAGTGCTTGATTGTAAACATGCCCATAACTTTTCCCAAAAGAGATCACAGCCGTTTTAAAACCCAACTTTACCCTGAGAAAATCAGATGATGTCATTCCCCAACTATACGAGAAACATGCGTTTCGGTTTCTGAACGCACCCAAAAAGAGTATCAATATAAATAAGTAGAGAAAGCAAATGGATATAATGTTGGCAGGTGAATATAACGTCATATGAGTTTTAGGAACATATTGAATCATGATAAAAAATCGATTATAGAAATATTGGCATATTTTTACATTTTGAAGTTCTCTGTACAGCACGTTTAATTTTGAAACTGATTTTTCTAAACAAGCATTCTTAAAATCCCGGACAACGCCAGGTACTTCAACTAGTACTTTATATTAGCTATATGCTCCTTTTTTTCTATAACTGAATTAATAGCCTTAAACATTTCAATATCTGCTTAATAGCCAAATCCCCCTCCAAAATTAAAGAATATCATTTGCACTAAAACAGACATCCAATTAATTTTGAGAATTATTCAGGAGTATATGAAATACCGAAGCAGACGGATCAAAGAATCACTATATTGGTATATCTAGCAGGAACTTTAGTTACATAAAAAAGGAGCATATAGCTGATATAAAATAGAAAATCCACAGCTCTGGTAAGTTTATATTAAGAAAAAAACCACCCAAATAAATTTGAATGAAAGATAATTTTCCCTACAATATATGCTATCCATCACTATAGGAAAAATCATAGAGATTGTAACACGTAAACATTCAATATATAACTTACCTAAATCGTGGCTTGCATTACTCAATGGTTATGAATATGGAAATAAACATCGAAATAAAAATTAAAACTAACGTCCGTATTCTGAAAGATTACGTGAAAAATTGAATGATGGCATTTCAAATCCTTACATCATAGGTTGTGCAGTTTTAAAATATTCTTATTTGTTTTGATAGTGGCTTCGATGGAGCCGAAACATGAAAACAGTCTAATTAAACTTTTTTTTACTGTTTTTAAAATTTATATTTTACATCTTTTAGAAATTAAAAGTAATATATTATTAATTTTGTTGAGGAAAAACAAGATCGTATTTTTTTTTCCAGTATGTTATAATATTATTAATATTATCATTGTTAAGACGTTACTTGAAAAAGATTCCATCCACTCATCCACATAAACATAAAGCTATATATCTTAGCGATATCCAATATCCCATTCCTATGTCTTCAGTTTTAGAGGTATGATTCCAATTTCAAAAATGTTTCAAATGTTGTTCTTCATCTTATCAAAAGACATTTACAGCAAATTTTTTTTTCTTTTTAGTTACTAAATTTATATTGCTATACGGACTCTGGTTTCCACAAGTTATATTTAAACAAGAACGAAAAATCATGCGTCAAGCATAGATTATGTAACACTTTCCAACGCTTCTAAAATAATTGTACAAATCATACCGTTTAATAAGCTAAAAGATAACATCTAAGTAAACAATTTGGAAAACGCATAACATATTTAAAAACATAATTTCAGGAATTTCCAACATATACAATATCCTGAAAAATATCCGAATACTTTTATTCAGTCCTGTATAGGATCTATAGATTTGTTTATATACTACATAGGATGCTAAATTTGAGTTCAGTTAGGAAACGCGGAGCACAGTTTAAAATTCTCCATCTGGAGTTTCTGTCAATAAACGGAAATGTGTTCTCCAACTTTTGTGCTTCCCTGTATAGGATATACAGAATTTAAACACACCACGTAATAGACAAAAAGCGAGTTAAAATTAAAATCGTGTTCAGTAACTTAAAACGCACTTCCAGGAATTATTGTTAACAGACAGTACACTGTTAAAAAAATTGCAGTAAAATTACGGGCAGAGGCCGGCAGCAGAGATTCCAGTCATACCCCGTAAAAAAAAAGATCCATGCCCCTCGTTTTGTGCAGCCCGTAATTTTACGGGGCAAAGTAATACAGCATTATAATGCACAGGATATAATGCACTTTAAAACACAGTAACACTTTACTTACTGTTCCGTAGCACGTGGCACGTTAGATAATCATCATAGAATCGCTGTTTTGGCGGGTTAAAATTTTCGAAACACGAGTAAAATGAAGGGTTACACACTAGCGGAGGACAATGTATTGGGTCGTACCGTATTTTTGCTAAAATATGGGCTAGAACTGCAAGAATATGTGGATTGCTCTTAATTTTCTAAGTATCTAAGGGATAAGGCCACTTATTTAGTGGATTAGACCGTTTTTCATCAAATAAGGCTGTTTCCCGGGAAAATTGAAGGGCAAACGCTCATAAATTTACAGTTTTTTCTGAGAGTGTAGAGAATTATTTTGTGTGTCCCTGTAAATGAACGATGACTGCTATACACACAATATTCTGTAGTAAGCCTCTTGTAATGCACCTTAGTGATATATATAAATTTCAATGCGTTTAAAATAGTGAAACATTATTTAAATAAACCGCATTCTCCATAGACGTCATGTAACGGAATTCTTTTGACTGTCCCTGTAAAGTAACTATAAGTGCTAAGCACACCCTTTTCCATATTAAGCTTCTTCTAATGCACCTTCGTGATATATATAAATTTCAATGCATTTAAAATAGTTAAACATTATTTAAATTAACCGCAAATAATTTTTCCCCATAGACCGCAATGTAACGGAAATCTTTTGAGTGTCCCTGTAAAAAACTATAAGTGCTACACACTTCCGTTAAAATAGGGAACATGCTATAGATAACGACAATAACATATAAAAATTAGAGAGCAATCCGAGCCTATTTACCGGAGTTAGAGCACGAACAGACGGCCATACAGCCAGACAAACCGAAGTCATAAACACTTTTCAACTAGGTTGGAAAGTGTTAAAAAACGTTATGCGATGTCCAATAACTAAAATAGTAAACATTCCATTCTTCTGCCACTAAAACTTACCAATTTATGGCACTTGGAATTTTATTGAATTTAGGCGTTTTCGAAGAGTAAAAATGCGTTTTTCAATTATTAGTGCCAGAAAACACTCACAATTTAAATTTCCTAATGTTAAAAAAAATTAATATTTTGATGTAAATGCTTTTTAATCTGATAATAAAGTACAATATTTGAAAAAAATTTCCAATTGTAAATATACCCCTAAAGCAAGTGGTTTAGGAATTAGTTATTTGATAACACTAAGAATACATACACAAAATATTTATATTACACTTATATTGCATGCCCAATGAATAAGTATACAGCTCATCTAAGAACGTTAGTTGAATTCAAGGGCTTGAAAGAAAGACGATATTATTCTGAAATAATTATATTGCTAATTCAAACCAATAATTAATAATCTGTTTTTTATCTTTTTATCATCTTTTTAACTTATTTGTATATATTTGTATTTTCATAACTTTATTGTAAAAGAAAAAAAATTACAAGCAACACACAAAAAAATGCTAAAGTTTTATTGATTGATGAAGTATTTATCTACATTAGTGATAGAAAGTTTATGGCTGTGTGTGTGTTTGTATGCTTGTATGTTGGCGATGGCTAGAGAGATCTATGGTACGTAGAGTTCTGAAAATTTGGATAAGGATAATCGAAGACAGGTCCGAATGCACTTGAGACTCATATTTTTAATTTTCTGATAATTAGCCGCAATAATTATTACATCCCTAATAAACGAGCTTCAATTTTCGACAGTTTGCCAACTTTAAAATTGCTTCCTCGCAAATCCGGAGAATTCGAAATTTTTCAAGCACAGACGTAGTAAACGTGCTAATTTTTCTTCATTTTGAAATCACAATCGCCAAATCCCCTAGCAAATAAAAAAAAAGAAAAGAAAAAGAAAAAAAGAAAAGAAAGAAAGAAAGAAAGAAAAGGAAAAAATAAATAAATAAAACGAAAAAGAAAAAGACGGGAGAGGGTGGGAAAGGAAAAAAAGAAAAAAAAAAGAAAACGAACGTTTCATGGCACCTTCCCACTTGTTAAAGAATATATCTTGTTAAAGAAATCGTTTTTATGTTTTCCGTTTTCCTGAATTTTGAAACTGCTTTCCCCATGCCCCAAATAGAAATACAAAAAAAAAAAAAAAAAAAGCAATTTTTTAAGGTATCTTTCCTTAAAAAAAATAATAATAATATTTATTATTTAAAAAAGAATTCTGGAAATCGTTTATTGCAATCGCCAGGGATTTTTTCTTTCTCAATACTTTCGGAGATACCATTTCGCGTTATAAGATAATTGCACCAGGATTTTTTGTTGATTTTTGCATGGGGAAGGGAAGGTTGATATATTATAAGTTGTTTCTCGAGCTTTATTTCTCTTGGTAATATTTCTCGTATACTAGGAGGTATCATTTCGCGTTTTAAAAGAGAACGAGGGATTTGAAAAAAAAAATTCTTTAAAAATATAAAATCTACAAATTCGAAGTTCGTTTGGTCTAAGGTATGCGTATCTGAAGGTAAGGGGGTTTCAACTGTAGGTTCGTTTGTATAGATTTTCGTTTTCGTTTAAAAAGATAAAAGCATACAAATTCGAGAGTATGCGCTTTCGAAGGTAGTAGGGCCTCTAAAACTAAATCCCTCCCGGGGAAAAATGTCTGAAATAAAAACTTATTTTAGGTATATTTAAGTTAATTTTCCGGACCCGATCAACGTCGGGCGGATCAGCTACTTATTAATAAAGTAATACTTAAAATGTCGTTCAACATAGGCAATAAATAATATTTTCAACTATGTTTATGCAGCTTACTAAAAGAGAAAAAGAAAAACTATTTCCGTTATCGTAAAATTTATGAAAATATTTTGCTTATTGTACATATTTAATGGGAAACATAGAATAGCATACCTTAACAAATTAATTAAACGTGGCTAAAAGTTTGCAGCAAACTGTCCAGTCATTTGACTGTTTTCATAAAAAACGGTTACATAACTGTAAGTTAAGTCTATTCTGGTCATATTATTGCCCATATAATGGTCAGAATAGAGTTAAATTAAGATTGTGTAAAAATTTCCTATAAAAACGGTCTAATGACTGGCACAGTTTACTGCAAATTGTTAATAGTGAAGTTAATTCTAAACCAAATGATTTGAAATAAATAACGAATAAACCAAATCTCGTTCTCAAGGCACATAGGTAAAATTTCAAGCTGAAAATTAATTTTAACTCATACTGGAAAATTTAAATACATAAATACTTTATCCGTGTCGATGTAGAGATTGAATAAAATTTAAGTATATAGATTGTATGATTTAGTAAACACTTTAAAAAATAATAAATGTATTATATGAAAAGGGAATTGGATACAAGGTTTTTTTTCTTTCCCAAAAAGGAACACTTTTGGAGATGCAAAATGAAAATTGCAATTGAAAAAGTGGGTAACCACTGCTTCCTACATTTTATTCAGTCAAACAACTGATGGAGAATGGTACTGTTAATGTATGATTGGCGCATCGGAATACGTAAAGTAAGATACTGTGGACACTGTGGAATTTGAGTTACTATGCACACGCTCTTCTTAGCCTAACAGTACCATCAATAGATTATCGAGAATTTTCACAAGAAGGTCTTATCCAGAAGAGGAAGAATAAAACATGTGGTAAGTAGCTAATACTTTTTTATATTAAGGCATTGCATTAATAAAGACCTCTATCTCATCAATTATGTTTTGGACGCACAGCGTCTGCTATACTGCTATTCAGTAATCACAGCGACATCTGTTGCAATTTGAGTAGTAGAAGATTTTACTCTAAAACTTTTAATGAATACAGCGATTTTAAGTGTAAACTTGTAAGGAAAAATAATGTTAAAGGACTTTTTACTTTCTATTTGAATTTAAAATTGCTGGCAACAAAATTGTCAGCAGATTTTGCTCAGATATTCTCTGTTTTATTTTTCTTCTTACAGTGGAATATTGCATAATAATTGTCCATTACATTTTATATTCCAAATATTTTATTGTAAAGTATTAATATTGATTTAAAAATACTTTTTAATAGCAGAAATATTTCCCCTAACATATAATTTCATAAAAATATAATATCAGGAGGAACCAAATAAGAGCCTTAACGGCAATCGTCTGTTTACTTATTCATTTTACTCTTTCACGCGTAGTAAATTTATTCAAAAACTTTCACTTTCTTCATGTTCAGTTATTTTGTACAAGGATCATGACCCCTATTATCAAAATCGCGGCACCGATTACCTGATTTAAACAGACAACTTAATGAAGTTCAAGGTTTAAAATGTTTTTCATGAGCTGATTCAACAACTTGATGTAGAACGCGACCGATATTCAAGAAAAAACGGAAATGACGAATTTAATGATGCAGCTGGAGAAGAGAAAGTTGTTTTGGTGAATCGCCACAGTAACGGTCGATTAAAAGTAACGCGGTGAAACTGGAATTCTACAGACTTTATTTACACTTGTGCGACAGATAGGAATTTTGCATGTGACGGAAGCTTTCTAACATAAAGGGTTCTAAGGTATTTATTTTGGTTCCAATCAGTTTTATAAACTTTAGAAAAAAGAGCTTTGCTGTTATATAAAATATCAAATTAAAATTTGTTGATCGCTATCCGATACTAATTTTTACTAGTTTTGATAACACTATAGAAAATTAGACTTGTTATAATGGTGATAATGCTATAATGATCATGCTATTGAAAAAAGTATTAGATTGTTATATTTGATAAGCGTAGATATAATAACTTGTTAATAGTTAACCAATATTAAATCGCACTAGTTTTGTTAACGTTGTAGAGCCGATGAATTAAATTAAAGAATAATTCATTCTTGTTCATACATGCCATTTCCATATGATTTTAAAATAATAACCAGATATTGAGTAAATGTTTGTTTTTTTACTTCTACCAATAAATAGATCTAGTGTATATCATTTAGATATTGTCTTTCGATAACCAAATAATTAGTGATCAATTATAGAATGAAAAATTAATTCATTCAACTCCATTTTTATATATTTATACAGGAGACTTTTACCGATTTTCCCTTAAAAGGCTTTTCAGAATTTCACATAAACTAATGTTTATTGATATTATTTGCAAAGAATTATATAGCTTATAAGTATTATAAGCCAGTCATAATTTCATCGATATAAAAAGAAATTATGGGATATAAATTTTTTTCAAGAACCTATTACTGTATTTTATAATTTTCAAGAAATTTATGAATCCAAAACCCAATTATATAAATGCCAAAATATATGTAATTTATCTGCAGAAGTTAATGCATTATTTTTACATAAAATAAGCAAATATCTAATGCATTTTTCAGCTGTGGCATTATAATTTAAATTTATAATTCAACAATACTTCTCTTGAAAAATAACTGAAAATGAAGAAAGATATTCTAAGCGTATTGTGCATGTTTTTCCTCTTATTGCAATTGTGTGCAACTGAAGAAGTAAACATTGATTCAGTCAATGAAACAATTTTTAATCAGTATCAAAATAGCAGTTTCGATGAAGAAACGGTTCTTACAAAAGACAATTCTACCAAAGAGGAAGATAGTGAAATGACATTGCTAGACTTAGAGAAGAGTATGAAAAAAATTTTAGACGGAATGTTTAATAAAGTTTTCAGCCTCATTTCAGGCGGAGGATTGCCGCCTAAAGCATCCACAAAGTGTTTGTTTAGTCTTGCAAGAATATATTTTGGAATCAACAGGCTTGAACCTTGGGCATTCAAAAGTAAGTAATTGTTCATTCTCTATTTATCCTTATTGTATTTATGTTTCACAACTAATCGTGTTTCATTCACAGGTATTACAATGGACTAGGAGTGAAAAGGCTTTAAAAATTAGTTCATACATAAAAATTTTAAAGTAAATATCAGAGAGCAATTATTAACTAACAATACATAATTAACACTTTCAGGGGCAGTGGTATGTTTATGAAACCACTTACCTTTAATTCCCAAACGCCACAATGACACCATAATTTTGCTAAAGTCTTTTCCATTTAATATGTATGTGAAATATAGCCTTTTTCATATTTACAAATAAATGTTTTTGTAAATTCCGGTGCCAGTCACTTATTTCAACATTTTAGTACTGAAAGTACTTTGCCTCTGAAAGGGTTAAAATTAATTTTAAAAACGTTAAATATATAATATATAATGGGTGTTAAAAATGACTTAATATAAATTGATGTTATGGTAAACTTATTCATTTATTGACGGTACAGTAATGTAATTTATTTATTGATATTAAATAAATATAATTTTATATAAATATATATAAACTTATAAAATATTATATAAATATAATATAATAAACAAATCGTAGAAAATAATTTCACATAAATTAGTCTTTATTGATGTTATTTACGAAAAATTCTAAAGCTTATAAGTATTATAAGCCACTCATGGTTTCACCTACATAAAAAGAAATTAGGGTCTGTATAATTTTTCGAGTACATATTACTGTATTTTCTAATTTTCAAGAAATTTATGAATCTAAAAAACAATTATATAAACGTCAAAATATATGTAATTCATCTGCAGATGATTATGCATTATTTTTACATAAAATAAGTTATTATATCACTCCTGTAAAGGCAGCATGAGCGAATTGAGGTGCTAAATTTAACGCTTTATGAATCCGTATACTCTAACATAAACATATATCAAAATTAAAATAAAACCCATGTTGTTTAACAATTAATTATACTGAACCTAAATATAATATTACATTAAATGGATATAATAAAAATTTAAAAGTTAATAATAAATAAATTTTAGAAGAAACTTCCATGCTCACCGGTGAAAATGGGCACATTCATAGTCTTACCATTCAACTCTAGTTCTTTTAATATGGATTTATTTTTTTAAATATAATAAAATATAAAATACTTTTAAGAACTTAATTCTCAAATCATTTTTAATAAAAGGGCTTTACGTAAAAGGGAAAAGCAATTTTTCATAAAGTGTAAGGTCTGAATCATATACAGAAAGGGCAGCGAGATACACTGTAAAAAATGACCAATGTTTCTCATTTTATGAAAATATACTATAACCACGAACAAAAATATAATATAATCTTCTGAGTTATCCGAAATTCCGAATAGCGTGTTCCATTGTCTTTTGAATCCCCAGAAAACAATACATTTCCAAAATTTAAAGAATTATTTATAAAAACAAAGTATTTTTCGCTGTCCGTATTTTTCAGAAACGTTTCTGAAGGGTTTTTATAGTGTATTAATTAGTGTCCTCAGCCTGGAATACCTGTTTTTGAATGTGATCAATTCTTTACCAATACTAATAGATAAGCCTACCAGTATAAACCTTATACGGTATTATTTTTAATATTCTGAATACTAATTTGACAAATTTATCATAGAAATGTTAAATAAAATAGTAAAATTATATAAAATTATATATCTACATATATGAAATTACATATCCACACTTAAATAGATTTTTTTAGGATTTTTGGATAATTAAATAAAACATAGTTAATTGAAGATAAGCTTACCATGACATCTGCCAGAGCAGAAATTATTTACAAGGAGCTTTACAAAAGAACTATATTAGTATTTAACTCTTAATAAACAAAGAAAAACTATGTAGATTCAAGGAAAACTACAGCAACCAAATTCTAAAGTGACAGCTTTCATCGGCTCAATAATCTGAACAAGAAGCATTAGGATAAGTAATATTATGAAGAAGTTTTATAAGATATGACTATGCCGATAGTTGAAACTTTTGAAATACTGCACAAAGTGTCCCAAATTAAACGGCGCATTTCTGAGATGGCTACGGTAAAAACAAGCCATCAGAATGTCTTGGAATTTGGGGAGTGCCATAAGTAGATAATGGAAAAATTTCTAGAGCAATAAAGTTTCTCAGATACTTGGTCTACCGTTATCCCATAACATCTCTCTGTGCTCTCAAAGAGAACGTAGCACGCATTGTGATTAATATTACGCTGCAATCAACCATTGAAAATGATATGTAACGATTACATATGGTAACAGACAATGATACCCATCATCTGGTAAATTGTTGTCCTTATTAGAAATACATTGTACGGTTAGAGGTCATATTACATATTATGTAAAAAAGATATTATATTCCCTCTATTTTTGAGGAAGCAAAAAGATGAGGGGTTGTATCCAAATAATGTATACGTGCAATATTGTGTACGCTATCTTGGCACTAATCAACAGATATATGATACAACCCCTCATCCTTTTGCTTCTTTTTCGGAACAACGGATTTCGAGCCTATTCTATCGACGATAATTTTCAGAATTTTCAAGCTATGATTTTGAGGCTTTCACAAAAGTTGCTCTATATACTTAGCTAATACATTATGCATATTATATTTTGATTGCATTCGCGCATGCGCAGTGAAACATTTTTTAGTAAACCTCCTCATTTTTCATCCAATTTTTATTATTTTTTAATTTTGATTGCATAGTATTATGTACAATATTGTTTGTCATATTTTCTGAAAAGAACTTTTTTTTTATATTAAGAACTCGGGAAATTATAAGCAAAAAACTTGGCGAAATTTGGGACTGTTTTTATAAAAACCTTAATTTCTCTTCGAGTATACATGCTATCCTCATAAAAATGAACACAGTATATTACAATAAGCCACTTATTAATAATCTCGAATTTGAACGCTTTTGCTACATTAGTTTTTACAGGGTTATCCAAAAGATATTCATTTTTCTTCAACTTGTAGACGGCCCCCTATGGGGTTTCGGGAAAAAATCTTCGCGGAAATATATAACCTATACTATACTGTTTACACACCTGCAGTTTCCGGTTATTTCCTTGTGTATTTTTCTAGATAGTTAACAAAACGTCTAAAATCGCAAGTGACCGGTCACCTTTGGCAATATAGTGCATAACTAAAGACAATTTTCCAGATAAACGTCTTTGTTAAAAATACCACAAACTTTCTGATGCGTTCAATTTTGATTATTATATATTAGTTATTTTCTACGACACTTTTATCTTTACATTACCTTACTCCACTTTTCAAAAAATGACGAAACATGCAGCCAGATAAATTTGCAAGTTTGAATTAGTCAATTACACTTTATAAGCTATATCTAAATATTGTAACATGGACATATGAAAGTGGACGTGTAGTGCATAATATACAGAATGAAATGTAATTAAAAACAAAGTAAATAATATTTAAATATTTATAATTAAAGCATATGTATAACTCTTGTTTCTATAGTAGGAAGTAAAAATATATATACAAAATTTAATACAATTCGTAAGTTTAAAATTACAGTTAAAAAAAATACTACCGACTGCTTTTTGAACAAATAATCACAGAAAAGATACCGAAACTAACAGAATGGGGAATAATGCATACTTTAAAGTGTAATACAGAAATTATGCATTTGGAGCTTGCTCCATATTAAAATGCAAGCAACTTAAAAAAATTTAACGATAACGATTAATTTTAAAAAATTTCCCATTAATTTTAAAAATTTCCAATTCATTTTTAAAACCTAGAATTTTTATCTATAGTTAATTTGCTCTCACAACTCCGACTTTAAATCATTTGGGCGAAATTTTTTAGAGTAAAAAATATTCAAAATTTTATCCTTCGAATCTGAAATTACATTTTTACTTATGTTTTGTGAAATTATCTTAATATGTTGTATTTTTACATGAGCACGCTCTTTATAAGCCCAAACATATTTTTTTTATTTTTTGTAATTTTTTGTAATTGTTTAATATAAAATAAAGTATATGAAATTTAATCCTTGCAGTAAAATGACGAGTATAGCTCGTCGTGAGTTTTTCCTTTCCAAACGGTAAAATAACGAGCTACATTCTTCATCCGACTAAAGTTTTTAAAATGTTTCTTTACCACAAAAGTTATACAGTTCCTAATTGTAAATAAATTTAATTACAATTACATTTAATTCAATAATATATTTTTAATTAACGATTTTTATCAATCATAAAACGAAGCATGTTTTTTTAACTGAAAAAAATACTTCTTTCATGCACAATTT
Source organism: Maratus michaelseni (assembly GCA_963931845.1). NCBI lineage: Eukaryota > Metazoa > Arthropoda > Arachnida > Araneae > Salticidae > Maratus > Maratus michaelseni. The sequence continues at coordinate 312,006,634 of OZ007587.1, read as the reverse complement.
TTCATAATTATGTCTTTCCAGAAAGAGTTAATATTCTAGAAAATAATTAAATCTCACCTATGACATTTTTATTGCATTCAATTCACACATTCTTCTTATATATATACACAAAAGATACCTTTATTAACATTAATAATATTATTATATAATAGTATATATGTATCATATTACAATTTCTGATTATAAGTTAAAACCACGTATGAAGCTCTTGATATACATCTAGACACTACTACAAACTACTAGACAAAACTACTTTATTTTTGTAGCGAACTACAACTGCAACTACGTTGCCGAAAATGTAGTTAACTACAACGCAACTACTTGCTTTAAAAAGTACAGACAACAAACTACTTTTCAAAAGTAGTCGCTACTTTACTATTTTCAAAGTTTTTACAAATAGTACAACCTATACGTGAAATTGGGGGGCACGTATTAAGTATATTGCAATGGCTCCTCGCCCCTCGCCCCTCGTTATATCGTATTTTCCAGAATACAATAAAATAAATGCGATAAAACCGAGTGCAACATCATATATTCTAATACGAGCAAATCATGTGTGTGGTTATATATATATATATGTGTGTGTGTGTGTGTGTGTGTGTAGGATTTCAGTTTAAACACTTCATTTCCCTTATGACGTGCATGATCATCAAATTAACTGACGCTCTAGTACTACTATTATCCATGATTTAAATGCACGAGTTATAAAAAGTTTAGATCGCGAGACCAGAATATCTTCAAAATTGAAAAAGATCCAGTCTTCTAATTTTTATTGTGAAGAAAGCATCAAAATGAGAAATAGAAAGTAAAGCCGCTGTTAGGCCTAGTTGGACTATTGGAAAATAAATATATTGTATATGTTGGGCCAAAAGTGTATTAGCTGTGAAGAAATTGTTAGTAAAGTGTATTGTAGAGTTATCTGTCTAGGACTGTATTAAAGTTTATATTTTGTTATTTAACGTCTAGTCGTTCATATAATTCCAGTAAATCAACTCTTCATATATCATCTTCTCACATATATATATATATATATATATATATATATATATATGCAAATTTTATCTTAAAAACGGCTCTAATGATTTTGACGAAATTTTGTATTCCACCGTTTTGGGGCACCAGAAAACCATTGGGCTAGGTCACGTGTTCGAGAAAATTCGATTAGTGGGTCATTTTGGGTCATCAAGGGTCAGGGTCAAGCTAATTCTATCTAAAAAACGGTTCAAACGATTTTGACTAAATGTTGTATCTTGCCATTTTCGGGCGCGAGAAGACTATTGGGCTGGGTCACATGTTCGAGAACTTTCAATTAGTGTGTCATTTTTGGGTCAACCAGGGTCAAGTTAATTTTATCTAAAAAACGGCTCTAATGATTTTGATTAAATTTTGTATTTTATGAGTTTCGGGCACGACAAAATCATTGGGCTAGGTCACGTGTCTGAGAAAATTCGATTAGTGGGTCATTTTTGAGTCACTGTGGGTCAAGCTAATTTTATCTAAAAAATGGCTCAGACTATTTACACTAAATTTTGCATCCTATGGTTTTCGGGCACGAGAAGACTGTTGGGATAGGTCACGTGTTCGAGAAAATTCGATTAGTGGGTCATTTTGGTAATGGGTCATTATGGGTTAAGTTATTTTATCTTAAAAACGGCTCAGACTATTTACACTAAATTTTGCATCCTATAGTTTTCGGGCACGATAAGACTGTTGGACTAGGTCACATGTTCGAGAAAATTCAATTAGTGGGTCAATTTGGTCATGGGTCATTATGGATCAAGCTATTTTATCTTAATAATGGCTCAGACTAATTAGACTAAATTTTGCCTCCTATGGTTTTTGAGCACGAGAAGACTATTGGGCTAGGTTTTATTTTCGAGAAAATTCAATTAGTGGGTCGTTAGGGGTCAAGCTAATTTATCTTAAAAACGGCTCAGACTATTTAGACTAAATTTTGCCTCTTATGGTTTTGGGGCACGAGAAGACTGATGGGCTAGGTCACATGTTTGAGAAAATTTAATTAGTGGGTCATTTTGGTCATGCGTCAGGATATTTGAACTCAAAGCTAATTTTGACCGAGCATAGCTCGGTCTTCCCGGCTCGTAAAAAAATAAGAAACACAACATACAAGAAAATGTTTTGTGTTATTCTTTAAAATGTTACTTTAAGCACATATTACTCGTTAAATGCCGACCAATTAATAATGTAAAAAATAATAAATATGTAAATAAAACAGCTCCAAAAGAAGAAAGGCGGAATTACAACATGAAGATCTATGATGAGTAAGTAGAGACGTGTTTCCATCCAGAAAATTAGTTTTTTAATTTTGGCACTTGGATTTACCAGCAAGTGTCAATTGAAAATTCCATGTATATGAAATTACGGTATACGATACATTTGTAAACGCTGCAGCTGAGTTGCTGACATCCGCAAATTGTTGCGCAGAATATTATTTGCACAAAAAGCAAATTAATATCACGTGATTAGATGAGTGGCACATTTTCGCCCCTGAAGTGGCGTCACTGTTGGCAGCAAATGACGGATTTTCTGTATCGCGCTACTCGCTATATTACATTTTTCAAAATGTAGCGCATTACACTACAAACTACCGGAAAAAGTAGCGACTACTATAGTTTCGCTTCTTGTAGCACTCTATTTCTGACCACTGCAACTAGTAAAGGTCTAATTAATTTGCAACAAACGTATTATATAGATTTTTCAAATACAGTTACTACTAATTTAATAACTGTTCATTTTAATGAATTTTTAACATTACACAATTGCTAGTGTTTTTTCATTTTAATTTTCGACCTAAAAATTATAAATTATCATTGAGGTATACCAACTTATAGATCAAATATTTCAATATACTGTGAAGTTTGCATGTCGATGTAATATTTATTTTGCTGTATGTTAAATCCATTGATTATTTTAACGATTTAAAACAGTCAAAGGACCAAGCATAAAGCTTTACCGTCTCTAACACAGCATTCATTGATTTTTTTTTTTTTTTTTTTTTTTTTTTTACTTAGTAGCTATATTGTTTTCATTCTTGGGTAGTTATTTTGATTCAGTAGAATCTTTAAGAATAGAGTTTTAATTTGGAAATAAATTCCTGAAAGCTGCTCATTCCAAAATAATTAATAATTCTGAAACTGATCATAGGACATTTGGTGAAAAAATGTATAAGTATCGAATAAGGTAATTTATTTTTTTATTTTTTTGGGGGGGAGAGGGGGTGAATTATTAGTGTTGATTTTCTTATTATTATTTTGGCTTTATTTTAATATGAAGGAGTACCCCTAAGCAAGGTTTTAAAGTATAAATTAATAGCAGAAAGTGCGGTAATAGTGTTTTTTTCTATTATTGATAGAATTATTAGGCGATGTTTCGTTTTTTCAAATAACTATTAACAAAATTTTCATTTGGACCTATTTTCGTTGAAATTTAATTAGTTTCTAACGCTAATATTTTTAACGCTATAACAAACTTAATAACATTGATCGTATCGGAAATCTAAACAATTGTCAATTTCTGATTTCCAATATATGTAATCATTTATAATATATGTCGCTAGTTACAATAACAGAAAAATACTCTGGAATAAAATAGCAAAAAAAATTCTAACTTTTTTTTCCACATGTAATATTTGTGTCTAGTAAATCGAATGATAAGATTTTAACATTTTATTATTTCCACATGTAATATTTGGGTCTAGAAAATCGAATGATAAGACCTTAACATTTTTTTTTTCCTCTTTAAAAGTTAGATTATAATAAAATTCAGAATTGATTATGAAAAATTGAAAAACTTTCTCGTGATAATATTTATGTACTTTGTGTATTCGACATAATTTCAATATCTAAATTTCAGGACTGTACTCAATAGTAGAAAAAACCAGCACGGAAAAACATAATAGAAATTCACATTAGTTTTTGAATATTAAAGGAAGTTACTAACAAAAGAAATCTTCAATCGATTATGATGCCATGTTATAGTTCATTACATTGTTTGGAATTTTTAGCAAACACAAAAAGAACACGCAACATTGAAAGGTGCTTGTACATCTGTTCTGAAGAATGAAATTAATAGTCATTCGACTAGTTCTTAAAAAGACAAATATTTCCATGTCGTGTGCATAAAGTATTGGCATAATACTGCATGGTATTTTTCCTTTATCATAATACAAAAAAAGATTACACAGTGCTTATCTATAGTTCACTGTAAAAAAAAAATGTTGATTTTACGATGTAATACTGACAACTGGGGTGCCAGTATTATACCGTAAAATCAACAACTTTTTTTTCAGTGTTTGCGCACATTACCATTTTTAAATAAAACTTTAAATATTCACTTTATTTCAAAATCTTGTCACTATGCATTTAAAAATGGCAGTTTTAAAACTATGTTTAAAAAATTATGTTTTAAATTTTACTCCAAACCGTCGATTTTAAGAATGTAACAAAAATAACCGTGTTAAAAGTTTAAGCACAAAATTATTTTTATGCAAATTTTACAAAATTACGAAAGCATTTACGCAATCACAGAATTTCTGAATTTACTAATAGAGAGCAGCTGGTTGTTGTTGTTGTTTTTTTTTTCGTTAAGACAAAATTGAAAGCTCGAAAGAATTCTCACATGAGAAGATATTAAAAATTTGGACTATGAAAGAGCAAAATATAAGTCCGTTTTTGAAATTGAAGTTGTATTAAAAAGATCGTAACAGGAATTTGCTCAAGTTTTGGCTCGTAGTGAGGATTGCAAACGAAAATCCCGTTCAAAATTACCAGGAAGTGACCTGCTTCCGCGAAGACCGAAGCATCATAAACTTAGCTTCAACTGAGAATTATTCTCCTTCTCAAATTAAAAATATATTTGAGAACAAATATCGAAAAAAAAACTGTTCATAGAAGAGTTTTGGAATCGAGTTACATGAAAAACTGTAAAGATCGCTCGATTACCCTTGCATAGCTGCCAAATTTTACGCTTTTTTGTTACCACTAAAATTTAATAGAATTTTTTTCCTTCTGTAATCACACGATGTTGTCGATTTAATAAGATAAAATTAACTATCAAATTTTAGTAATAGGAAAAAAACGTAAAAGTTGGTAGCTATGCCCTAGAAACATTACCATAAAGAAGCACGATGGCAGTGGGCCAATCAACACATGTCACTTGGTCATAAATGGTTGAATGTCATATTTAGCAATGCAGAAGGGGAAAATCTGACGGCCCTGATAGATTTCCATACTATTAGCATGATATTCGAAATGTATCAAGGAACATGTGTAGCAGACAACGTGGTGGTAATTCTGTAATGGTGTGGGGAGCGATTTCTGTCAATTTTGTTTTCTGTCTGTGTGTTAGTATGTCTGTTCCGCGATAACTGCCGCAAAAAGAATCCGATTAGCTTGTAATTAAATAGGTGTGTTGTTGAGGTACCCGGAATTAGCTATATAGTTTTTAATTAAATTTGGTTCATTCGTTCGAAACACATAGAACATTTTCTTGTTCGTTATGATGCTTTCCTAAGGTAATTCATACGATTTTAAAATTTCATTGTTCAATGAAAAGAAAATGACAAATTTGAATAACTGATTTAAACAAAGTTTAAATTTAAACCATTCAAATTTAAAATATAAATGAAATTGAGGTTAAAACAATTTGGATGCTAAATTTTCGATATAAAGGTCTTAAATATATCTAATCGCTTTGAAAAATTGCTAAAACATTTAATAGTATTTAGAAATTATTTTTTTTTTAAATTACTGAAACATTTTTGACATTTGATCGAGAAATAAAAAACAATTTATTTTCTCATTTTTTACAAATTTTAAAATGCATTTATTTTTATATTTTTCTTTAAATTAATTATTGCCTATCAACTGTATTTCATAGCGTATCTGAATAATAAAATTCAAGTAAATCACACTATTTTGACGCAATATTTTATTAGCAAATTAAATAATTTTTGGGTGATTTTATTATCCCATTGAAATAGATGAGGATTTATTTGGATAAAAGTTCTCTTTTAACTGCGATAGAATGATCACCAAAACAATTTTTCCAAACGAAAATTATAGAAACATTGGACGTAAAATTTGGATTCAAGTCTCGTAGTAGGGGTTTTGCATTTGTATAAATATATTTCTTACATGAGATTTTATTCAATTTCTGCAACAGATGTGGATGTTTCGGGGCTGAAAAGTTAGGGTTCTTTTAAAAACAGGATAAAATCTCTCGTACAAGGAAACGGTTAATCTAAAGAAATTAGAGTAGTATAGTACAATTCCTGGAAATTGACAACGAATGGGAAGGGGAGCAGAGCGCCCCCCCCCCCCCACACAAAAAACGTGCTTTTCATTCTTAAAATATTACAACAATAAGAAGTTGATCAGCATATCATTGCTTAAAACCATGTTTAATGTGACATTTTTAAAGTTCCCGTAAGCTTTCAGAAATCTTTTATATTTATAAATACATATAGAACTTTAAAAAATTAAATTGCGGACTGTAGAGTATTAAATATTATGAGAGTAAATATTATATTATTAGAGTATTAAATATTATTAAATTAGAGTATTAAATATTATTCAATTTATGAGCAAAGTGAGATTAATGAAAAATGACTTGTAGTGCTGACGTTGAGGCCACTGATCTGCAGATGTACTAGTTAATAATATGATTTGTACGTTGTTTTTATTGTGGATTATTATGACATTAAAGTCGCTCATGCACATATTGACGTAATAAAAGCGTTAATACATTTTTCAATTGCATTTGACAAGCTATACCATAATTTTTTTTAAAGCAAAAATTATTTAAAAGATCTACATATAGGGGAAGGCCGGCACAGCGGTCACACTAAGGTTTTGTGATTTTTTGTTACCCCTTAAAATACATATACATAACTGACAATTTGCATAGAACAAGAGTGACTACTTAGAAGTGTAAGTGTATTTATAATTTTTATGAAATAATAAAGTGGACGTGAAAATTTCATTTTTTCCAAAAAAGATCAAAATGACCACTTTGCCCTACCTAGACGGGCAAAGGGGTCACTCCATGGCCACTTTGCCCTACAAGTGTAAAAATATAGAAAACACTATTTAAATTATTAGAAAATTTTTATTGTCATAACAAATCGTATGAAACATAATGAAAGATTGAAAATGGTATGAAAATCCAATATGAGTTTGACAAACCCAAATAAAAAACTATAAATCAGAATCAAACACTGCATTTTTCGCAAATGAATTCCACGTCATCTTCTTCGCGAAGTGAACAGGCCTCATGAGCCCATAGGTGACAAACATTGCACCTGATCTAACCTTCATCACTTGATCCAATCAAACGGCCACTATCCTGACCACTTTGCCCGTTTGGGAGTCATGACAGAAAATACGTTCTACAGTGGAAACTAATGAACAGTCAGCGACCACTCACCCACCAATCTGAAGCTGAAAACATGTTATTTCCTTACACATTCAATAAAAAAATGCAAGTATAAGAGGTTATTGTTAATGGTATGTAATATAAATTACTTACCTTAGATCACAAACTTCAAAAACTGGAAAACCCGCTCTAAAATTATAAAACATGAAACCACCTTGTTCAACGATTGTCTGGTTACTCACTGCCATCAAGCAAAATAGTTTGACTACAAACCACGCAATCCCAGCGCTTTGGTGATGTCATTATATTGGGTGACCACTTTGCCCGCCCTGGCCATTTTGCCCGGCTTTCCCCTACGCTTATTGACATAAAATTAGTTATTACTTTACTTCGAATGAAATTTAGAATCGATATTCCTTTAACTAAATTTTGCATCGCTGTTGCATATCGTTTATTAACAACAATGTTATGTATAATACATACTGATAAAATGCATTCAATTGTATTATTGAGATATAATCCTCCATATTTACTAATTTTTTATTGGCATGTACTATTAAGATATTTGCTGACAATGCTGAGTTGTTACTCTTTAAAATCAAAAATGAATTGTAAATATGCAGTATCAATGGTTAGAAGTCATTTAGAAGCCTCTCACAAATTTAAATAAAATAGAGAGCAATTATATATTTTTGAAAAGAGAAACTCACCAAAGTCTTTTGAACTGAAAATTTATATTTATATGGAGTAAATAGATATTTCCAATGGAAGTAAACAAATATCAAAATAAGGTAATTTTTATTACACATTTATGTATAACTAATTGCAAAATCGTTCTCAGAATCATTTACGAAAAAAAAAATTTTTTTACTTGCAAAAAGTACTTTATATTTAAATGTATAATTAAATCTAAATTATATTTTAGCTTAAAGTTATTTATTTCCATGGCGATATCTATTAACAAATTCCAGTTTTGTTTTCCATAAATAATAAATTTCTATTTATTTGTTTTTATATTTTTTTTTCAACAAAAATTGTTAATTTTAGATATTATCAACATAATCAGTGTACAGATAACAAGAACAAAAAACCTTGCATCAGGCATAGATTATGAAACATTTTCCAACACTAACATAATATTATTAAGAAATTTCATTCTTTCATACGATGAAATGACATATCTAAATAAGCAACTTAAAAAAACACATAACTCAGTAAAAATTTATTTTCTGCAATTGCTGTCCCTATAAGGTAATTTGTGCGAGTTCTTTCGTGTAGATGATATAAATTATTTCATATGATATCGATAGAATTTATATTCACCACCTAATACGCTCAAAATTATATAAGTTTAAAAATGCATACCACAGCGAAAAACACACTTCCAGCAATTATCGATCTTATTTAGTCAGTCAAGTAACCGAATTCTTTTGTTTGTCTCTGTAAATAAACGATAAATGCTATGCGCTGCATAATCTATATAGAAAACCTGTTGTAGTGCACTTCAGTGATTTCATTATGTTTGAAGTATCACGACATCATTAAAACGCACCGAACACGATTTTTCCCATATGGATCATAATATGATGGAATTGTTCTGTGCGTCCCTGTAAACGAACTATAAATACTACTTACTTTATATTCCTGTTAAAGCATGTTGTAGTCCACCAATCTCTTTTTTTTTTAATATCGTATTTTTATTCCTCTCTTTTAAAAAAAAAAAATATTGTAAGCAGGGCTTAATTTCTAAGAAAAAAAAGTACCGGAGCCCTAATATTCTGCAGTTCTAGCACCCGTAGCGTACCTCTCCCCCCCCCCTCATTCTAATCTTCATATTTATATTTCATACATTATTTTCAAAATTTAAAGCTTTGTTTTTTTATTTAGCAAAATAAAAATTTTAAATACATCTATCTGCGTATAATTAGCTATCAACTATTCCACTTTTTAGTTATTACTACTTCCAAATAGAAACCTTTGCCTAATACTAATGTTAATTAATCGCAGAATTCTGCGAATAAATAAGCTCAGGATTATGATTCGGAAAGAGTGTTAACACAAAAAATGAATAGTTCGCATCTATGCAGAATAGAAAAAAGACTATTTCTGTTTACTCTTTATTCTTATGAAAATAGCATTAAAATGATTTGAAATGGAAAATAATAAAATTTGAATTTCAGACAGATTGAGCTCGAGCCTACCCAAATCCGGAGACTGATATAAAAATCGAGCCTGTTTCATCTCCACCTCTTACGTGAGCGACACATTACGTCACTTATAAGTGTTTTGATACAAAATAAGGCAAAAGATTGGAGATGGGAGGGAAAGGAAAGGGTAATTTAGGATCCGTTTTTCGGAAGCGTTATTGCACTGCACCCAGAAAAAGGAATTGATTAAAACTACAACACATGTTTTGTTGAGTACATTTTGTTTGTTTTAGCAAAATTCAAGTAAAATTGGACCATTTTACTTGAATTAACAAAACATTTTTTGCTGACGATACAAAAATTTTTTTTTGGAATTGCAAAAAAAACTTTTTTTTGTTGATTCAAACAAAATTTCCATTGACCTATATTTAAACAAAAAGTTTTGTTGGGTCAACAAAATTTTTGTTGATTCAACAAAACTTTTTTCTGTGTGTGGGCTCCGCAGCACAGTATTTATGAGCTCCGGTGAATTCTGGACAATATTTAAATATTTACTAAACACTGAGAAGTACCGGAGCTGAGATCCGGTGCGCTCCGGCGCTAATTAAGCCCTGGTTGTAAGATGAATAAAATGCACCGTAAACAATTCTCTCCATAGAGCATAATGTAGGAAAATTCTTTTGTGTGTCTCTGTCAGCAAACTATAAATGCTATACGCCTCATTTTTGATAACGAATATTCTATAGTATACCTAAATAATATATAAAAATCACATGGCAATCCGAGTATGTTTCCGAGAGTTAGAGCGAGGATAGATGGACAGACAAACATACGACAGACGGACAAACCGAATTCATAAACACTTTTGAACTATGTTGAAAAGTTTTAAAAACTAATGTTGACTAAAACATTTTCGAAATGCTAAAATTTAAATTTATTTCCGATAAATGTTCTGGTGCATCAACAGACCCAAAATACAAAATTGCATCATAAGGGTTTAACAGAAAAATAAAGTGATCTTTCTGCCGCATACACGAAATATTTTTCTACTTAAAAATTTGTAACCATTAGTAGTCGAGTAATTGAGATACGTTTTCCTATAAATGCATTACATCTTAAGTTATAATCGATTCTTCTCAGATTACAACCTTACTTTGATTGTCTTGTCTGTAAAATCGATTTAAATTGCTGAATTTGATATTCTTTGTTGAAAGACCCCTTTTTCTTTATTGGAAAAAGAAAAAAATGCTATTCGATTTCTTAAAATCTTGAACAGATTACTTGAAAATTTTGTGAATTTAAAAAAAAAATGAATATGTGAATATGTCAGAATAATGGCGCACCCAGGGTAAGGGGGAGGATGGATACCACTATTTTCGAACGGTAATCATCGCTTTATTTAAAAACCTAATTTTTCGATTAAATAAGGTGAAAATTACTATTAGAAAATAATGGTATCCATAACCTCATCTGCCCCTCTAGCTTCCTTCTGGCTGCACCACTGTGTCAGAAGCTGCATCTTTCGTTTCGTATCTCTCGAAACAAAAAACTTATACTTTAACTGCACTTTTAAATAACTTTATGTATGTGTCCATTACCATAAGTTGAATTATATAACGTAAAACATTTACTTCTGTATTGTAACCATTCTTAATTTTTTTTTATCTCCTCATTTACATCGCGATGTTTTCTTGATTCTCGGCATTCACGATATAACGAATGACTACTGCATTTACCTTCTCAAAGCAATAAACATTTTTGTGATATTTTAAGACTAACAGATTCGTTTCATTTCTATGTATTAATTTAGTGCTAGATTCATCAGGAAAGATATCTGGTGGATTGTTAGAAGGAACTTCATCTGACTTTGGTGATTACGATGAATGTTTAAATGTTATTGTTGGTGGAAAGCCTCTTCCTAGAGCTCATAAAGGATCGTACTGCTTATTGGAGATCAAACCACCAAATCCCGTTTTAAATGCCTTGAAGGAGTATCAAATCAATAGAGGCAAAGGAAATATCTCTCTGGCTATGTCAAAATCGGTAACTGACTTTCATCTTTTTAAAAAATTATCTTTAGATGTAATTTTATATTTTATTTTCGAAATGCTACTGATTTTTGCTTATAAAGTATTTATCAAACAAAATGTACTATGTAGATCGGTTTAGGTGTCTATGCAAACTAAAATGACTAGTATCTTAATTTTTGGGCATAGAATTTGCCCAAATTGGGAAGGTAAATTGAGTACAATTAAAATGGGTAGTATAGTAAATTGGGTGCCCAATTTACCTTCTGAAAATTATTCAGAATGTAAATTGGACACTTTGCACACACTCTGTTTGATAGTTTCTTGTTCATCTGAATGTTAATTTTATTAAATAAGGTTGTAAAGTGTGTATTTTGCTCCTGACTATGTATCTTTAATAAGGTGTCACTAGGTAGTAGACATTTTTCAATTTCAGTAATAGAGGGTTTTTTAATAAGAGTTATCTAGTGCAGATTCTTCATCGGATAACGGGATTAAATCACCTATGTAAATGTAGAGACCTGTCTTGCACACAGCCCACTGCTTTAATATGAAGTATTTCAACATATTTTGGACAATGTTCTGAAACATATTTGGTTATTAAATTTACTTAATCACAATAATCGAGAGTATTACAGTTAGAACATTACAAAAAATTTAGGTACTTAGATATTATCCGGGCCAAGTCAGATACAACTGAGCCAATTATACTAACTACAGTAACCCTTATTTTTTGACGACTATATAATTTATATTTTTTCTTATTATAATTTACAGGGTTTTTTTATAGTTTATAGGGATTTTTGTTATTTATTTATTTATTTATTTTATATTATTTACCGCTTTCAACAATGTTATGCATTTAATAATGTTGAATTACTGTTTTGAACATGACTGGCAACGATAAACAAAACTGGCAATTGGCCAACATTTTTAGCGATCTATCTCCTAGCCCGGATAATACTAAGTACTATTATTTAAACACGAAACGATAACATGGAAGAATATTACATGCCATTTGATATACATCTATATATAGTATGTATAATGATCTGACATGATCACTCACCAGCAAAAAAAGTGACACAACGTCTAATAACTCTCTGTATTATAAAGGACAAGCGCTTCTGTGCTTAACACTGACGTCATTTTGATGTTGGCAACACCAGATGATTAAATTTTGCTTTTATTGCAATTTTTTTAACTTCTAAACATTGTACATTTTCAACTTTTACACTGTCGAAGAGAAAAGAACCTACTTTCAAATGCAATTTGTTTGAAAACTGTATTGAAATTTACTCAGTTTTTTATAGTTTTTAAAATACTTTTTAAGCATGTTTTTTCTTAAAATCTATCTCTATTGCATGCAGACAATTACGAAAGATAAATCCATTTGTACTTAAAATAATATAAATTGTTCAGCATTTGTTTCCGGCTTATATACCACGAAAGTATCACTTTTAATAAATTTCAAAACTTCATTTGAATACATAATCGCTATTTTACATGTAGTCAATGTAAAAAAAAAAATATATATATATATATATATATATATATATATATAATTATAATATCTTTGAATTTCAAAAAACATATCAAGTTCTTGTAACATTCTAATTAAATCTCCAAAGAGATAATTAATAATAATGTGTAGACAGAATACCACATAGTTAATAAATTAACAAGTGCAATCATAATATTACCATAGCTTGTGCTTCAATGGTCATTGGCCAAAAATACTGAAAATATGAAGAATATTTAAGAAGAGAGAGAAAAAAAAAAGAATATATATATATATATATATATATATATATATATATATATATATATATATATATATATGAAACGAAGCGTGTTGCTCCGTCGGTGGGTCCTTGATCGCCGGGCCGGGCCGGTGGCTGCGCGGACTGATGGCGGCTCCGTACGTCAAAGCGCTCATTCTGATTCCCTTGCATGTTCGTGTAGTCCTGGGCCGTAAGCGGGATTCGGTTAAATTCCGAGTGAATGTATTTCTGTTTAAAGGAAGACTCAGTTTATTATGGAACCTGGTTTATTTCTTTTTCTTACATGATTCCTTTTAAACCAGGCCCATATTGGCGTGAGAGCTGCTTTTTAAGTCTGTCTGGACATCGAAGGTTCGTCCATCGCGAGGCAATTCCGAGAGAGCAGATTGGCGTGGATTTGTTTAGATGAGGGAAATCGTAAAAAGTTCGCTCCTGATAGCAGTGCAATGGTATAAATATGAGGTTTTTGCATTATTTCTGCTAGAGGTCGTCTAAGTCAAAAGAGGCGTATTTTTAATTTTAATTGGCCGCGAGCTGAGTGATTGATTGTGCGGAATAAAGGCGTTGGCTCTATCGGCCGATCGGATGCCGCAAGACTTTAAAATTGCGTTAGCGTCAGCACAAATATTCTTATGAAGAGTCAGAAAACGATCTTTGAAAGTTATAAGATGTGATGCAGGAAAACTAATTTAACAGGGGCGACGGCATTTTCAATCAATTGAAACACAATTATTAAAGCATTTAAAAGTTTTGATTTAAATTTCTATTTTTTAAAACGGTAATTTAAAATTTTAAAAGGGGCAAAAAGGGATTTTGCATTTTAAAAAGGGGTTTAGCTTTTATCCTTTCATATCCCCCCCCCCCACTAAAACAAGAGCCACAGGGCTCGCCTGCAAGACCTGTGGGTCTTATCTCGTGAATTTAACCCATGTTTTTTTTTTTTTTTTTTTTTTTTTTTTTTAGATTCTTATTTTCTCCAGCTCTCAAGTAATTTCTCCAGCTCTTCAGTATTTACTTCAGCTCTCAAGTCAATTGGACCTATTTTTACATTTATATATCAAATTTACATAAAAATATTGGTTACACTAAAATATTGGAATTCTTTCAATGGTGCTGCAGCAAAACAATAATGTGTCTCGAGACGACATATCTTGATTATAACAGTTGTCATAACATAACTGTGTTTGTAGTGTTTCCCTTTCTTTCCAGTTTTTGTTTTAAAGTTTTTGATATAGTTTGTTGGGAAACATCCTTTTGTGTATAATTGCAAATTGCAACCATAAACTATATAATATATTAAAATATTCACAGGTAAACATACTGAAAACTATACAACATATGCAAATGTAAAAAATATTCAATAATAGACAATGTTCAAATGTAAAAAAAAATATTCACAAATACAAAATATTAAAATGTAAAATATATTCACAAATACAAATTATTCAAAAATATAAAATATTCAATAATACAAAATATGCACTAATACTATCAACAAAATATATTGTATCTCAAATGCAATTTGAAAAGCTTGCATTTCTAGAAATATTGAATTTTCACACTGAGATAAAATAACAGTAAAATATCCTAAAATACTAATAACAAAAACAAATTATATTTCTTCGTATACCTTTCCGTTTTGTTAGGGACTTAGCTACTTCTATGATGCAGCCTTAGGTTTATATCCATGAAAAAACAACACTAAGTTGTTTAAAAAAAAAGAAAACTACAGCTAATAAAAACTAAATATACACTTGCTATAATTTTCACCATGCGCAGGGTCAGTGCGATATGGGTTTTAATACTCTGAGGAGAATATCACCCAAAAATGTGCCACTCGCACGACAGAAAAAGAAAAGTGGGTAATCGATATTCACCTGCAGAGGGGAAGCGAAGCAGTTTTGCCAGATTCTCCGTTCAACCTGGAAAGAGAATCTGGGAAAACAGTCCGGCTAAAGATGGGTGGCCACGGAGCGGAGGACCCCTTCATGTGTCATCAATTCGTCATTATAATATTTTTTAAAAAAATAATAAAAATTCTAACAGTACTTTTAAACTGTCACCATCATTCTACACTGCTGGGGAGATAGGTTACACGCCCAGCTGGGTCCTCATCCAAATGCTACGAGTAAGGGGGACGATAGGAAAGCAAAAATTAAAAAAAATTGACAGCTGAAAGAGATAGATGGGGTATATTCATGGCTGAGTTTAAGATTTTGAGGAGGGTGGTAGTATCTTAACTTGGAGGAATGGACAATTTCGGAATTTCTCTTAAAATGTGGGCTGGGTTTATCAATTTCAAAGGATACATCAGAAAGTTGTTTTAAAATGGTGTATGGGCCAGAATATGGTGCAGTCAATTTACGGGTATTCGGATAGTGAAATTCTTCATACATCACAATGTCACCAACTTTAAACTTTACAGGAAGGAAACGAGCATCATAACGGACTTTATTCTTTTTATGGTAAGCAATTGTTCTCTCTTTAGCCAATTTTCTAGCTTCTTCCACAGGGGGATAGTAACTATTATTTGGTAAAGGGGATCATATGGTAAATTTCCTAAAAATAAATAGCTAGGGGTGAATTGGGTTACAGAATGAGGGGTGTTATTATATTCATATAAGACTTCATCTAAAAGCTTAGTCCAGGGTATTTTCTTGGATGTGGAATTGACTTTACATTTTAATCTAGTGACAATAGTCTGATTTAGTCGTTCAATTTTCCCATTCGTTTCCGGGTGATGGCTGCTCGTCAATCTGTGTTTTATATTGTAATTACGAAGAAATCTCCTAAACCTGGAAGCCGTAAATGCTCCATTTCTGTCGGTTAACAATCTATCTGGTACTTGTATCTGAAATAATTGTTTCAAAATGTTTGTATAAGTTTCGGTAGTTACACTTTTTGAAGGAAAACCCCACACATAGCGAGTTGCATGGTCAACGACTAAATGCAAATATTTTTTTGTAGAATTGTAATAATTAAATCCGCCAACAGAGTCTACTGCCAAACATTCAAAAGGTATCTCTGTTGGGGGCATTAATTGCAATAAGCCAAATCTTTTTTGTCTACATTTTTTGTTTATCTGACAAGTGTGGCAGTGTTTTACAAAATTTTCAATGTCCTGATTAAAGTTAGGCCAATAATATTGCGGAGAGATTAAATTTATCATTTTATAAATTCCAGGGTGGCCAAATTGTGTGTGGGTTTTTTCTAATAGGGGTAAACGTAAAGACATGGGGACCACAATCTTATACAAACCTTTCTTTTTAATAACAACAACATCATTTATCTCAGTGTACTTTTTACCATCAATTGTTACATTTTCTTTCTTCTGATTGTCTCTTACTTCATTCAAGTCAAGGAGATGTATAATATGGGGTAAATTTTCTGAAACAGGTTGTCTAGATAGCATATCAGCTTCAACATTAGTGGAGCCTTTCTGGTATTTAATTTCATAGTCAAACATACTAAGTTTTAGGGACCAGCGGAAAAGACGTCCTCTTAAATTTTTAACACTTTTGAGCCAGGTAAGTGCCGCATGATCTGTATGTATGACAAATTTTTGACCGTGTAAATAATGATAAAATTTATCTAAAGCATCCACAATCGCCAAACATTCTAACTCCGTAATTGCATAATTTTTTTCATAATCGCGAAGATTTCTAGAGTGATATGCTATAGGATGTAATGTTCCTTTTTCATCAACTTGTTTCACTACACATCCCACTCCATGACTTGATGCGTCTACAAACAAATGACAAGGTGTTTTGGGATCAAACAACTTTAAGATTGGTTTTTCAATTAAAGCATTTTTTAATTTTTCAAAAGAATTTTGACAATTTTGGTCCCACACATAAGGGACATTTTTCTTCAACAAATTGTTGAGAGGGTATCGAATGTTAGCATACTTTGGAATAAATTTGTGATAAACATTTATAGATCCCAAAAAAGTTGTAATTCTTTTACATTCGTTGGTGGTGTTAATTTCTTAATCGTCTCTATATTAGGGTTGTCAGGTGTGATACAACCGTTCGAAACTTCATATCCTAGAAAATTAATTTTGGATTTCACAAAATTACACTTTGACAATTTGAGTTTAAGGTTTTCTTGAACACATATATTAAATAATGTCTCTAAATGACATAAATGTTCCTCTTCATTTTGGGAGAATACAATAACATCATCAAAGTAACTACAGGCAAAGTCAATTTTGTATTTATTAAGAATTCTACGGAGGGTACGGTTAAACCAAGCAGGTGAGTTTTTCCATCCAAACGGTAAACGATTCCACTCATATAATCCAAAGGTGGTGGCAAATGCCAGCTTCTCAGTGTCTCGAGGGTGGATAGGAATGTGCCAATATCCACTAGCTAAATCAAGAGTGGAAAAAATTTTAGCATGCGCCAATTTATCTAACAGGGTGTCGATTCGAGGTAAGGGTTCTGCATCTGTTTTTGTAATGGCATTTAATTTTCGGAAGTCAATACATAACCGGGTTTTCTTCCCTTCTTCACGTTTATACACCAAAGTTACGGGTGATGAATAAGGGGAATAGCTTTCTTTAATGATACCGGCTCGCAATAAATTTTGAATTTGTTCTTTAATTTCCTCTTCTTCCTTAGGGGAAGTGCGATATGCTCTTAAAGAAACGGGGAGATCTGATGTTAACTGTATTCTCTGGGGTTCCATGTTTACACAGCCTATATCATATTTATCTTTGGCGAAAATACAGACATATTTGGCTAGAAGAGTAGGTAATTGTTCTCTGACAGACTGAACATTTTGCACATGGTCAGTGGTCTCGAACAACTCCGGCTCAAAATTTTCTTCGAATATCTCTGCATTTTCAATTGCTGGCTGGTTAGTATATACTTCTGATAAATGTAAAGTATGGTGAGACGCATTTGTTGGAATATGGTCCATGAGAGGTACTTTCTTATTATCTTGAGTTATTTGCATTTTAACACAGTCAATATTTAATCTAAACAGTTTGCAATGGGGTAGCCCAATCAAAGCATAAGGTAACTGATTGTTAATTATAAAAAGTTCAATTCTCTTAGAGATACGTCCTAATTGCAAACTAACAAGGCATTTTTCTTTCAAAGCAAGAACACCTTGTGTTTGGGTGACTGGTATACTCTGCTGAACTTTACATATTTTTAGGTTAAGTTTATGGGCTAAATGACAAGGAATAACACTAATCGAACTCCCAGTATCGATCAAACAAGGTAGTGAGTCTTCATTTTTTACATAAGTAACTTTATGACAATCTCTATTTGATTTTTTATAGCTAGCTTTTTCTTTTTGTATATGTCCGGACATAAGAAATCGTCATTGATTACTAGATGTATTTCGGGATGACTCATTAGCGCTATGATCTTGGTTGGGGTTCGGCAAAGTCATATTGTGACTAGGGGTTGGTACTGCTAACACTTGTTGTCGAAAAGGGCAGTTTCCCACCCAATGATATGCATTTGGTATTCCGATATTAAGACAAACTTTGCATGGATAGGGCGGCAAAGTGGTCTGGTGGTGTACATTAGGTCGTGGTGGAACATTTGAAGTCGGTCTAAACGTATTTTGGGGATTTCTGGCTTGATTTGATGGAAAAGGTCGAATGGGGTGTGTTTGATAGGGAACTCTGTAGTTCCACTGCCTGTTAAAATTCTGTCCATTCTCATATGGAGGTCGGTTTGGTCGCCATTGGCGATACTGATTGGGGTTTTGGGGGCTTGCTTCAAATTTGCTCTCATTTCCCTTTCTGTCCAGTTGCAGTTTGCTAATTCTGAAAACTAATTCACGCCATGCATGTGTAGTTGAGGGGTTGCCTGCAATAACTAACTTCTGCATTTCTAATGGCAAGCCCTCCGTTAACCCTTCCAGGATAAGTTTCTGCTCTAAACCTAAGGTTCGGCCTACTTTAGTCTTTTTTTGATAATATTCGTTCAAGTCCTCTCCAACTTTATATCTAATACGTGAAAAATCAGTGAGAGAAAGGGTATCTGGAATTTCGTAGTGTTCATTAAACAAAGTGACAAATTCGGACCAATGAAGTACATTTAGACAATTATTAATGTACAACGTAAGTGCACTGTCCTTTAAATACTTCTGTATGTGCCTAATTTTCCAGCACTCGTCTTTTCCCTGTCCTATACAGACACTCTCGAAATAGGCTAACCGTGGTATCCAAGACATTCCATCTTGCGGAGAAAACGCAACGATATCGGGGTCTACTGACATTTTTGGGTTGGCGGATACTGAAGTGTGACCAGACCCAGCTTGAGCTGACAGGGTCTGTCCACCTAACATTGTTACACCAGATGTCTCTGGTGCACCTCCAGATTCCTGACTAGACTTCTGATTATTTTTCTCTTCAGGATTATTAACGGGATTATCATCTTTGCTCGAAATTTGATTTTTTTCTTTTTCGGGGTCACCTGATTTGTCTGTTAAATCCTCTACTTCTTTGGGAGGTGTTGGGTTACTCATGATAGATATAAATACTAAATATCACTGAATTACACAGAAATATAATACACAATTAAAGCACATAAGAATAAAAATGAAAAAATCTTTCAAACTATTTAAAATTTGTAACACTATATCTGTAAATATCTGTTAAAATCATCTTTTTAAAATTAAAATCCACCTTAATAATTTTTTTTTTTTTTTTTTTTTTTCAATAACTTGAATTCAATAAAAAAAAATTTAAATAACCTCACTAACTATAAAGTACGTTGCATATAAATCATCTTTAAAAAGTTTAACACTTAATAATAAAAATATTATAATAATATAATAATAATAAAATTTTCACTTCTGCTAAAATATTTTCAAACTGTCTAGAAAAATGATTTTAATATGAGGTTTAGTTAATGTTATTTTTCATTAAAATCGTAATTATCAGTTCAACACAACTAAAGAATTTTCATAAAAATCACCATTCTTACTCTTTCATCTCTTTAAAATTACGTTAAACACAATACATAAACAATTATATATTTGAACTTAAATAGCTGACTTAAAAATAATTAAAATTTTCACACAAGTAATAGCATAATAAAATAATCCTCTTTAATTTATTTTTGGCATGCATAAAAAATTAAATAAAAAGTTTGAGAACCACTGCCTCTCACTAAAAAGATCTTTAATTTTTTTTTTTTTTTTTTTTTTTTCTGTACGTTAATATCAAAAGTACATACCTTTATACGGCTTTGCTTTAAATAAATCCATGAAAAATTTACCTCTTACTTTTTTTTTTTTTTTTTTTCACCACCACGACGCGAAACAATAATAAAAAAATAACTTTCGCAGAAAGATTTCTCTGATCATTAACCAAATGATTTATTTTCTTTCCTTTTTTCTATAGTCCACAAACCAAAACTCAAACATCTGGCGCTTAATAGGTCACTTGAGTTCATTTCTTTATCAGCGCGCTCTTGAAAATTGAAAACAGCTGTGTATTTGACCTACTTCTTTCTAAACACTTGATTCTTGCCGGCAGAATGAAATACTGCACAAGATTGAGAATGAAGAGAAAAGTTAATGATTCACTTTCCTTTTGACGAAGGGAGATTAAGTACTTTTGAGTTCTTGGGATAAATTCCGTAAGTCTTTCACCGTATGCTGTAAGAATTTTTTTTCACGGAGGTATTCGCTGGGATGGACGGGCGTAGATTACGTAACTGTTTAGTTTTTGGGATTTTCCCGTTGAGATGAACTGTCCTACTCGACTTCTGAAACGAAGCGTGTTGCTCCGTCGGTGGGTCCTTGATCGCCGGGCCGGGCCGGTGGCTGCGCGGACTGATGGCGGCTCCGTACGTCAAAGCGCTCATTCTGATTCCCTTGCATGTTCGTGTAGTCCTGGGCCGTAAGCGGGATTCGGTTAAATTCCGAGTGAATGTATTTCTGTTTAAAGGAAGACTCAGTTTATTATGGAACCTGGTTTATTTCTTTTTCTTACATGATTCCTTTTAAACCAGGCCCATATTGGCGTGAGAGCTGCTTTTTAAGTCTGTCTGGACATCGAAGGTTCGTCCATCGCGAGGCAATTCCGAGAGAGCAGATTGGCGTGGATTTGTTTAGATGAGGGAAATCGTAAAAAGTTCGCTCCTGATAGCAGTGCAATGGTATAAATATGAGGTTTTTGCATTATTTCTGCTAGAGGTCGTCTAAGTCAAAAGAGGCGTATTTTTAATTTTAATTGGCCGCGAGCTGAGTGATTGATTGTGCGGAATAAAGGCGTTGGCTCTATCGGCCGATCGGATGCCGCAAGACTTTAAAATTGCGTTAGCGTCAGCACAAATATTCTTATGAAGAGTCAGAAAACGATCTTTGAAAGTTATAATATGTGATGCAGGAAAACTAATTTAACAGGGGCGACGGCATTTTCAATCAATTGAAACACAATTATTAAAGCATTTAAAAGTTTTGATTTAAATTTCTATTTTTTAAAACGGTAATTTAAAATTTTTAAAGGGGCAAAAAGGGATTTTGCATTTTAAAAAGGGGTTTAGCTTTTATCCTTTCATATATATATATAATAAACCATAAAATGTTAATAATTTGGAGTTGATATCAAGTGAATACAAATGGATTAAGAAATGAAATATGAACTAAATATAATGGAAAATTGGATAACAAGAGATTTAAATTGGAATTGGATATGAAAAAACACGTGTAGATATAATCTTCAGCCTGGATGTATCTACACGTGTTTTAAAAATAATTCAGTATTTCATAATTATACTGGCATATATGTTAGGATCAGTATAATCATCCAGGTATACTGAATAATTACCAGAAAACAATTGGAAATAATAAAATTGGAAATAAAAAACTTGTAAAGAATAGATAAAATATTTTACTAACAATAATTATCCAAAAATCCATAAACAACACTATACTGAATTATTACCAGATAACAGTTGGAAACAATAAAATTGGAAATAAAAATTTGTAAAGAACAGATAAAACTTTTTATTCACATTAATCGTCCAAAAATCCTTAAACAACACAAGGGCTTCATTTATACCAGTACGACCACATGGCACACAACATGAAATATCATACATATTTTGAAATAACACCTTAATTTTTACACCTTAACACAAATTGATTTAAAACACACAAATTTATTTTTGTGATAAATACACTCAAAAACAAATTTATATTTGTGAATTGACAAATTTTCCATTTAATTTTAATCTTTAAAAGTAAAATTTAAATACACAAGCGATAAGCGCCCTCTATAGGTAAATTAAAAATATTATTAACATTTATTTGACAAGTAATGTGCTGCCCTCTATTGGAATAATAATTATTCAAAATTAAGTTTGATTTACATATTTATTATATTAGATTTAATAATATATATAAATAGTATAAAATGATAATATCATTGTAGTTTTACATTAACATCGGACACAATCCTATTATATGAATTAAATTTAACCAGAATTAAATTTATCTTACATAGTATTTCAAAGATCCTTACCAAGAGTAAATAATATGTAAGAGAGATATTTCTTTTAATACATAGTGCTGGTGCTGCCATCTATGGTAATCTACCTATATATATTATAGAATTTACATAAAATAATTAATTTTTTATCCTTCTACTAATAAGTTAATGAATTCTTATATAATACATATTTCTACTTTCTATCTACTTATATATCATATAGTATTTATCGAAAATAATTAAGATTTCATACTTCTATTTATTAGTTAATGAATTAATATCATCATTAAAAAAATATATATATAGAGAGAGAGAGAGATAAATGGAAAAAGATGGAGATTTATTTAATTATCAAATTTAATATATCAAAAACAATTTAAAATATCTCAAACTTATAAAAAATTTAATTAATAATAATTAGATTACTTATGTGTTTCAATCATTTTAATGCAATGCAGTATTTAAAAGACTTATATATATATATATATATATATATATATATATATATATATATATTAAATGTAAAAAATGTATAAGCGTTTTCAATAATAATAATAATAATAATAATAATAATAATAATAATAATAATAATAATAATATATAGTTTTCAACTATATTCTGTAACCCGGGAAGCCCATGTTGGATTCCCTAGTATTTTTAATTTCACAACACAATAACTTACACGCTGAAAAAAACTTCTGAATAATAATAGATTCTATCATAAATTATTACAAGACTTGCATTTGCAATTGTAGTTGGCTGATTGAGATACTATTATTCACCTGGTTGACTGACTAATCCGGGACCCTGTTAATGCAAAGCCACTTAAGTATTAAAAGGTCTCAAATGAAACCGACCTATAAATAACAAATCGGCCTAAATTTTCATTTTTTTAATAGAAAATTCCATGAAAATGGAAATAAAATATAAGAAACATTTTACGCAATTTATTACATAAAAATCAAGAAAATAAAAGCATGTATGCCATTTCTTGCCTTCGGTTTCTTTGGTAAGAATTTTTACTTGCTTTACCAATGTAGAACTAGCTGATTACACAACCATATTTGCTATTATGAAATATGTTTGAGATGTGTACTGTTCAATGACAAAATTATACAACATACTTTTTTAAATCGAAGTCAACTGCCAGCAGGTAATGTTGCAGTTTTGGTGCTAGACAGTTTTTTTTTTAATGGCTAAAGATGTTTTCATCAGGGAGAACAAGATTAAACTAATGCTTTAAATTAGATGTAATGAAATTAAGTTGTTGACAATTAAATTTATTTTCCTCTTTTTTAGTTTTTAGGCTTCCTGAGAAAGGTCCGCACAAATCCCGAACATGTCATGTTCCGTATGGGCATCTGTATGCCGTCTGCATGCAAAGAGTCAGATGTACAAGACATAGTTGATATGGGTAAATGAATATTATATATTTCATAAAATAAAATTTAAGTACAGATATAACCTTTAATTTATAACTAAGGATTCAAAGTATGGAGAAATAGCATTGCATTATTATGCAATTATACAAAAATCAATTATACTTTGTTTAAATAAACTCTTTGTTATGAGCAATTAACTAATATACACTGCTTGTTATTTTATTATTGAAATTTTGCATGAATATATAGAAGATTTTATTGAAAAAAAATGTTTAATGTTATAATTAATTTAATTAATAATGTTATTATTATAATTGTCAACATTACATTCAATAAAGTTTTTTTTAAGAAAATCTTTATTTAATTTTTTTTTTTAAATGTGTATTTCTTTAACTTATTCTCTCCATGGTTCCACATATGTGCACCTTTGCACTTTCCCGTTTTAAAAATGGCATTCTAAAATAATTACAAATTCGACATCAAAATTACGTAACATTTCAAACAGACGAAAAAATCCTTCTTCAACGCCTGTAATACCCATTAATGCTTATTTAATACCCATTAATGATTTATTAATACTCATTAATGCCTCATTAATACTCAGTAGTGAAGAGAGCAATATAATAGTGCAGATTATTTGTGATTTTTTTTGCTTTTGTTTTTTTAACAATATGTGTGCAAGTTTCTGAAAGTTGTTCCAATTTTATGATAAGAAACAATATTTTTATGTTGGTGAGCAAATCTTTGAACAATTGACATTTTTCCTTAATGTAAAAACAAAGGAATAGTTTGCTAAATGAAAAATTTACCATAAAGCACTTTTTGAAATGTTAAGTAAAACAATTCTTGAATTACTAATATTTCTAACTGTATCAACTAAAATAAAATTTTATATGTAAATTACACAAATAATTTTCAAGTAATTTTGTTCTGATAAATTTCAAATATTTTTCCCGTTTCAAATGTTTTCGCAAATGCACATATCAACATTAAATTTCATTTGAAAAAATAACAAACAATTAATACCAAAAGTTATAATAATGACCAATAAGAAGAAAGTTATTTTTCAAATAATTTTTAATAAAATAAGAATTTTAATATATGATTATGTAATTTATAATGAGTTATTTATTATTAATGTAGATTTGGAATGCGCAAAAATTGTTTCATTTTGGGTAATACATTTATTCAAAATAAGAAGATAATTCAAATGAAAAGTGACATAATCTGAATGATTGTAATTATATATTATTAGACACATAAAAAAATACAACGATATTATACATTCGTCATCTTTCAACATACCCCAATGACGTAAAATGCGCGCATTAGAGTGCTTCAGAAATACATGGATATCTCGTAAGAATTCTTTTGGTTGCGACTGTAACGACTCGTGAACCACGATTTTCACCTCGACATCGCTTAGGAAATATTTGAATCACATCACCTATTAGGGTCCACACATATGACAGTTACTAGTAGCAAATTCTAGTGATTAAAGTTGGTGTGTGAAACAGTCAAATTTCACACCTTCAGTTCTAAAAAAAAATACATCAAAGATCGTTGCTGTAACACTATGCATGTCAACAACAGGATGACCATGTTTGCACTGACAATACTTTCTTCTACAATGTTACAGCACCACATTGCTACATGTTAGTCATTTTTTGAATCACTCCTTTTAACTTACAAAATTATCATATACCTTGAATTTTATTGCACTTTTGAGGTTTGCATTTGAATCATCTTCGTATTTCGTCTTCGTTTGGATTCCAGATTTATGCTAATTTGATTTTAAATGCAGAAAGCGAAAATAACTTTTTTCATTCATTAGAGTAATTTTTAAAACCCTCATCTTTTAATTTAAAATGTCTTTTTTTTTTATTTTAGTGTCTAAAAGGGTTGATTTAACAGTGAACGTAAAAAGGTGTGAACATAAAAACCCTCACAAGTATAAAGCATGGGAGATTGTTATTATGTAACTATTCCTTTCGTTCCTTTCTTATTTTATTTTTATTTTTTCTATAAGAACTGCATGAAACATAATGTAGTATTTATTTGTATGTATGATTAAATTATTGATTTACAATTAATAAAAATAAAATTTATAACATCTCTAAACTTTGCCTACGATAAATTACGTATAAAAAAAAATAAAAAAACAAAAAGAATCACACAATGTATCCTTAAAAACTTTTACATAAAAAATTATATTTTAAATAAAATTCAAGATAGTAATTTAAATAACTTTGAATTAGTTGAAAAACAAAATATAAGAAAAAAATCCTACAATTTCACGCACTAAAATCAAAATATTAGAAAAAATAATTCTTACAATTTATCTTTTAATTTCTTCCATATAAACTCTAAAAATAATTAAACTCAGTTCTACTGAAACTTACGAAATTCATAAGAAACTTATTCTCTATATTTTATAAGTAATTCTTAAATGTAAATATTTCTTCGTTATTTAGCGTATAGAATCTGTGGTAAAATTATACAGATAGACGGCGCTGCGACACTCCGAACGCCTATAACTTCTACTGAATCCTATAATGATCTCTGCATTTCGAACGCAGCAGATAAAGGCTGCCTGATTGCTTTGATTTCCAATATGAGATGATTTTTCATAAATTGAATATGAAATGTAGCATTGCGTTTCCCTATATTTTAATTTAAATCATGTACATAGTTGTAAATAGAATGTATATATTACTATGAATATTAAAGGTTGCTTATTTACATTCCATAAATCTTGTCTCGATCTTTGAAACAGTATTTATTTTTTGTTAAATCATCCGCAACTATTAGCTTTAAATTTAGAATTATCTTATATTGATGAAATTGTATCCAAAATTTTGTAAGATTATTTTCAGGCAAAGAATGTATAAAACCCATCCAGATCTGTATCTAACGGTTATCGAAACGCTTTGTACAGATAATATTAAATAGACGCTTTTCGATGCATCTTTCTCAGAATCTGTTGCAAATATAAACTTGATTTTTTTTTCAGAAATCAAATATATTTTTAATGCTGCACTGAAATGAACTTTTAAAATCATTCTGGTTATAAACATTTCAAAAATATTTTGTATGATATATAATAAAATGACAAATTTGTTAACCATAAAAAATGTTAAAGAAAATATTTTATTTAAGTATACACCTATATAAGGAATATACTATAAAAATGTTATAACAGCAAAAGATTTTGAACAAAAAATTACATCGAATCTTTATAAAACCACATTTTAGAGAAAAATTGAGTTTTTTTTTTCTTTTTTTCTGTTGTTTATTTATACCAGTGGAATCACGATGAAGATAAAATAGTCATGCTTCTAATTATAGTACAGATTTTTTTAAAGTACTTTTAGAAAGGTAATTAAATAACATTCCTTAAGATAATAAAGAAAGTTATATTGATATTGATAGCAAAATATAGATATAATAACAAATATTTGCTGTAAAGCTAACATTGTGTGAGATTCAGTATAACAAGATTTTCCCTTTCTTGAAACTGGTGAACTTTATATGGAGTATTTCAAAGTTCGAATAAATATAAATAATATTACGGTCCCTCAAGACAACAGAATTTTAACGGAACCATAGAAAATATTTAAAAAGGTACATGACTTCAAACAGTTTTATTCTCAGACTTTTACAGATAATTTGCGTTTGTGGATTTTTTTTTTCTTTCACTAAACATAAATTTTAACATTATTCATCTTTATTTGAAATTAAATTTAATAAATTTAAATCTTTAACGTTTTAAATTTTAGTTTTAAGAATAAGTATGGCAGCAGTAATACATTTAATTATGATTCTTAAGCAATAAAAAAACCCTAAGAAACTCATGTTATAATTTTAATAATGATAACAATGTTTCTATTTTAATCTTTATATTATTTAACAAATTGGAAATTGCCGTCAAACGTGACAAATGAGGTACGTTCGTACTATAACTAGTTTTATAAATATTCCGATCTTGGTGCAATAGCTGTGGCTCTCTTATGCAAAATATAATTTTTAAGCTACGTGAAGGAAAGGAAAACATTTTAATTGTAGACAAAAAATATATATATCGTCTGCAAATAGCTCGAACATTGAAGACGGTTATTTTGGAAACGATACTTACAAAATGTATTTAATTTATAATTTTAGACGATTTCAGATTATTTGTTATGAAATATCTGATTTAATATGTATATAAACATATAAATCAATTAACAAAGTCGAAATATGTTTAAAGCAATATATATATATATATATATATATATATATATATATATATTGAAACGATAAAAAAAAATCTTAACTTCTTTGATATATATATTTGACATTTTGCATTTTTATTTCCATGTAAATGGAAGTATATATGTAATTGTCCGTTTTAATTTACATTGATTTCCTACTTAATTCGCTTTTGAAAATAAACAGTCATTACAAAGTACACCATAATTCTTCAAGCGATGTTTTATCTTTACTGCAATTTGAAAAAGATCTATAAAAAAAAATAAATAAATGATCTTAAATTTTTTCTCACATTAGCTATTTATTGTCTGAGATAAATATTTTAATTAATTTAGGAAACGTAAAATAAAACATTTCACGGTGGCAACGGCGATGTGTGTTTATATTTTGAACAAAACAATTTGAGCCATCAAATAATTTAAGCCTTACTGTAAATTTTCTGTAACGTAAATTAATATTCAGGCTTCTTACGGATGTAATATTTGTCTTATTTGTATTTTCCAACCAATAAACTGTCTGTATATGATCAAATATATATCAAATTAGGTTTTTAAATTCAATAATATGGAAATAATATAACTCCATCTTAAATTGACTTAATCACCATGGCAACCTTGAACATTTATTATTATGGGATATCATTGAATTAATTACGTATGTAAGGATTTAATAGAATGAAAAAAAACTTTTATTAATATCGTTTTAAGTTTTGATTCGATTTTCATAAAATTTGAAATGACTCGACAAAATTCTGCAACGATTATATATATTAAATTTCAAAACATTCGGTTGGGTAGATTTTGCACTGTTATATGCGGACATATGGACAGACATACGGACGGACCAGACGAGGACTATAGGTGATACGTATTTATATAATTACGAACGCACCTAAAAATTACATTATTATAACACCCATGTTCCCGATGGTTCAGATCGAGCTCAGGTTTTAAATATTTCGCTAACTGAAAAACACTATTATTTTTGCAAGTCAGTCTAATAACCGCTTATGCATTTTAGCAAGACTTTAATGTTAAATAAAAAAATAAATAAATGAGAATATATTAGTAATAAAATTCCACATGAAAATATATCAATTATTTCAAATTGAACGAAAACAAAACAAAAGAAAAGTCATATAAAAATAGGAAGTCACTAAAAAATTATGTTATAATGATGATAACGATGTTTCTGCTTTAAGATTGATGTTACTTAAAAATTAAACTATTTTAATTTCAATGTTTCCCATGCTTCAGTCTGAGTATAAGTTTTAAATATTTCAGTGATAGTAGTAGTATATAATAGAAGTATTTTTATAAATCAGTCTAGATTAAGGCATTTGTTGTCATGATATAGTCAAACTATTTTTTCATTTAGAGTCGTACGACTCCATATACAATTAATACTATTTTTTTCTTTAATTTGTTTATTATTTATGTCTTAACATTTGTAGTGTAAGTGTCTAGCTACTCTCTTTATGAAGGCAGTCTAGGGTTAAAAGTAGGGCTTGACAAATTCGGTCTTCAGGTAGCCACTAGCGACCAAGTTGTATAATCTAGCGTGCTTTTATCTTTTCTTTTTTTCCTTTATTTATTTATTTATTTATTTATTTATTTTACAAATATTGATTTAAGAAATGAGCACAAACGGCATTTTTTCTTTCCTTCACCTCTACTCGTGCGTAACAAGCAGTAATCTTCCTATTCTTTCGTACTTTTAATAGAAGCCAAATTTAAAAGGCATCATGCACAGATCACGTTATTCTTTTCCACTTTAGCCAGCTACCACGTCACGTGATTAGAATGTGGAGGAAGGTGGGAGGTTTTTTTTTTTATATGATTTTTCTAAGTTTAATTAGAAAGCTTAGTTTATATTATCCTTCAAAATTATCTACTATTCTAAACTACGTAACTAATATTTCTAAACTATGCTTATTATTTTTTTTCTTCATTAATTCATAAAGAGCCTTTGTGCTTTTTGAAAATATATGACGGTGGAGGGGGAGTAAATATTTTTTACAGGCGACTAGAATTGTTTTGTTGGCTACCTGATTTTATCAAATTTGTAAATCCCTGGTCAAAAGGATTGTTAAGATTTGTATATGAACGTGTTGTCCAGATTCAAACATTAGTGCGTGAACGAGCTTTCGATTCTGTTATTTCTTTTAATTTCTCAAACTACGGTTGAATCTCCGTGAATTTGATTATCGCTGTTACTTTAGGTAATAATATGTTACTTAGATTTGTGTGGCCGACTAGCTGGTATAAGTACGGAAGTAGTAGTGAGTATCATCGCATTTGGTTGGATATCGTCCCTTTTGTGACATAAATACAAGTTTAAGCTTTCAGCGAGCCTCCCACGTGTCGTTAATAGTGACGTTTCAGTTCGATTGAGTTTAGATTGAGATTCTTCAACTGAGAAGTTCACCTAGGTGGTAAGATGTTGCGTTAATTATTTCAAATAAAGTATAATTGAAATCCACGGGTTTCCCTTCAGTCAGTGATATTTTCTTTGGTGATATATTTAGTATTTTGAGTGATATTTACAACGAGTTAAGATGCTTCTCCTTCGTAACTGCCTTGTTTGGCGTTTGTGATAGAATTTTGAGAATTTTTTGGGATTAGTTTCTCTGTTTTCACCCGTTTAGTGTCAGAGCCTATAATTTGATCATCTTTAATTAATTTTTTGCCCTCTCCTCTGTCATCCTCATTTATTGTATTTAATAAACTCTTTTTAATGTGAATCTGGAGTTATGGATATGTTCCTAACTGACGGGACCAAAAGGGTCCACCACACATTTTATTGTGATTGGCGACGAGTAGTGTTAAATTTTCATAACTTCACTATATACTTTTTAACAGAACAAACATTTATAAGCAATTTGGAGATATTCCGAGAAATATAAGCTTTATGACTATAGCATAATACATCCTTGGAGCGAATACAGACATTTTGTTACCACATTTATTAAAATCCATTTTATCACCGAATAAAGAATGTTAGATGGGTAGCCCAAATGAAAGTGACACTAGAATCGTTTTGAGAAATGGTTTAATGGTATTAATATAAATAAGTATACAAAAGAAAGAAGTAATACAGACGTAACAGATAGACTAGACAAAGTCACCTTGTAGTTTGAAACAAGTGTCCCAGCGGTCAAAGAAACAATGAATACCCTGGTTGAAGTAGCTCCAGGGTTGGTTGTGGAATCAATTTTCAACGGCAGCTTGGACCTCATTATCGTCGGCAAATCGCCGTCCATTCAGAGCTTTCTTCAGTGGAGCGAAGATATGGTAGTCACAAGGTGAGACGTCTGAGTTGTAAGGGGGATATTCGAGAACCTCCCAGCAGAATTTCCGTAACAATGTTTGGTATGCCACAGCCGAAATACCGATCTACGTGACATACACTCTTTGCCATACACATTTTGCATTCGACGATAGATTTCACTAGCACTCACATTTTCCGCTGTTAAAAATTGCACGACCGCGCGTTGACACCGTTTGAGGGCATCCATGATGCAAACGATGCCTTTTAACGTGCTCCCACGCTATCACACACGCCTCTGGCGGGATCTAACGATATCGTATGCATTCCCATCACCCTGCGCCGTCTATAGGAGCATGCGCAGTCATATTTCTCTTCAAATGGCGGAGTTATTACAACAATGCCACTTTCATTTGGGCGATCCTTATACATTGTCCACGTTCAAAAACATTAACCTCCATTTCTGCAAGCAGTCGGGTGAAAAAAAGAAATAATTTCTATTCTTTTTTTTTTCTTTAATCATGCTTGAAAAAGTATTTTATGTGCATATATCTGTAAAAGAAGACAGATGTTTCTTAATCTAACAAAATATGATATAACCACGAAATGTACAATAATCTCTTCCGAGTTACTAAAGATTCCGAAAAGAATTTTTATGTTTTGAAATCTCAGAAACTAATACAGTGGAACTTCCATTTAACGAAGTCTCATCGTTTCACTTAAAAACTTCGTTATGAAGAAAATTCGTTAAATAGAAATTAACTTAAATTCATGAAATTTTTTCTTGAAATATGACAAACAGGTATTGGATTCAGAAGCATTTGATTCAGTTTTAATTATGAAGCCGTCTTTTACAAAACAATTGTGTACGGTCGATGAAATCACGTCACATTCCCAAGCTTTGGCCCAAGCTTTCATCCGCTCTGATACACAGAATCTCAAACTAATGTTTTCACTACATCGGCTTTTTTCTGTCTTTTTCGATAATGTACTTCAAGATTTCTTATTATTCCTTAGACTAATGATTGACGTTTAGCTGTATTGGCAGGAACAAAAATAACTTCGATGTTCTTCGATTTGTATTTTGAAGCACGTTCTTTTGGCTGTACAAAGCAATTGTCTATTAGCAATGGAAGGTTAGAATGGTACCTGTCTGACTCTAATAGATATTTTTTGTTTCAATGCATCTGACGCCATTGCGACACCTCATTGTCTATATCATTGTAAGTAAAAAGGGGATTTCGACTTCCCTCAACTGTCAGCGCTGGAGTCTCGGAGTGGGAAAATAGTGATAACAAGTGTTTTTCTTAGTGTGAAAAAAAAATTGTTTTATTTAGCACCAAGCAGAATGGAAATTATTTAAATGTGTTCATTTTCATACAATCGAATCCGCTGAAATAAATTTGCATATCTTTCGAACAGCAATCGCTTAATTTGAAGTCTGTACACGTACAAAAGTGGAATAAACTTCGTTATATAGAATATATTTTTCGTAATGTGGAGATTAATTTACATGCTAATGGTGTTCAAAGTCAAAGTTCTGCAGAAAATTTCGTTAAGTAGAAAACTTCGTTAAATAGGGACTTCGTTAAAGGGAAGTTCCACTGTATATATTTTCAAGATTTAAAGAAGTATTTATAAAAACAAAGTTTCTATTACTTCCACTGGTTTTCAGAAACGTTTCCGAGTAGTTTTTAAAGAGTATTAATTAGTCTTTCGCAACCCGGAATATAGATTTTTCAGATGCTATTAATTCTCAAGTAAACATTTTCATCTTCAAAAAAGATGTTTTACAGACAAACATAATTTAACAGTATTAAAATTAACATTGTAAATACACTGCTCAAAACAATTAAAGGATATTGCAGTTTTAGGTGGATTTTGTATCTGGGAAACTTTTTAGCTGATTGATACATGGTCGACAGACATAGTAGGTTATATGAGAATAAATTACACATGTTTGGCAGAAAAAAATGCATTTTATGGCGCATTTGTGTACAAAAGGAAAAAAACACAATTTGTGCATATGAGAAAAAAAGAATAAGAAAAGGTGTTTTCTTCAAAAAAAATCATTTTCAGTAGGGGGTATGGTTTCCACGGGCGGCCAGCAACGTTGAACACCTTTGAGGCATGGACTCAATGAGGCTATTAATGACGAGTTGGGGTATTCTGCCCCACTCTTCCAGAAGAGCTCTTTCCAGTTCTTGGAGAGTTTGTGGGGGTTGTTGGCGGCCAGAAACTCGTCTTCCTAGAGCGTCCCAAACGTGCTCGATTGGATTCATGTCTGGAGAACACGCTGGCCATTCCATTCGAACGATTCCTTCCTCGAAAAGGAAATCCTCCACCAGGTTTGCACGATGTGGCCTGCAGTTATCGTCCATTAAAATGAAGTTATCTCCGACTGCTGCAGCGTAAGGGACTATAATAGGTCTGAGGATCTCATCCCTATATCGGCGACCAGTCAGAGCTCCATCTCGAATGATGTAGAGGTCAGTGCGCCCGTCAATGGAGATGCCACCATACACCAACACTCCACCACCGCCAAATCTGACACTTTCGTGCACGAACGCAGGATTATTCCTACTGCCACGGTCCCTCCAGATGAAAATACGCCTATTATCCGGATGCACAGAAAAACGGGACTCGTCAGAAAACAGAATATTGCTCTATTCATTTCTCCTCCAGTTGACATGCTCGGTTGCCCACTCCCTGCGGTCGCGACGATGCCTTGATGTTAATCTAACACATACCATCGGTCGGCGAGCATACAGACCTACAGCATGGAGCCGGTTTCGGACAGTCTGAGTTGAAATCGTGGTGCCTGTAGCCGAGCGAAGGTGTTGTTGGAGAAGAGTAGCGTTCATGTTTCGGTGTCTCCGAGCTGTTAACGCTAAATACCGATCTTCCTTGGGCGTTGTTGCCCGTCTACGACCTTGCCCTGGTCTTCGGCCTGCACATCCACTCTCCAAAAAACGGTTCCAGATCCTGGAAATGACACTTTGTGACACTCCAATGGCTTGCGCTACTTCGGCTTGAGTTTGGCCCCCTTCTAACCTACCAACAATTCTCCAAGCTTCTGAATCTGTCAAATGACTTCGCTGAGACATCGTACTCATCGAAACAAAGCAATCACTGAATGCCGATCATCCTTGTCTTCATTCTCTTTTATCCAGTTGAAAGTCAAATTTCATTCGCTGCCGCTGAAGCGACGTTTTTGACGTCGAACTCAAAATTTGCATACTCCACAGTTTGAAAACCAGAAAAATTTGCATTTGTGATT
The DNA here is from genome assembly GCA_963931845.1 of Maratus michaelseni. Classification (NCBI taxonomy): domain Eukaryota; kingdom Metazoa; phylum Arthropoda; class Arachnida; order Araneae; family Salticidae; genus Maratus; species Maratus michaelseni. The sequence continues at coordinate 311,971,638 of OZ007587.1, read as the reverse complement.
CTCTTCTTCTATTTTCGGCAAAAAAAATTTCGTTTATATCTTTATTTTATATAAAACTTCAAATATCCTTTAATTGTTTTGAGCAGTGTATTATTGTTTTCTTAATCTTACATGTATAAATGTAATTAGGCAGCCAGCTCAAAATGTTTAATTTACAATTAAAAGCATTTTAAAAACCCATATTCCAGTTCGAAAAAACTGATTAATACACAATTAAAACTACTCAGAAACGCTTCTAAAAAATAGTGACAGCAAAAGATTTTTTTATATAAAAGATTCTATACATCTGGAAAATATAGTAGTTTCTCAAGTTTCTAATGATAAAGAACGCTTTTCGGAATCACGGGTAAATCGGAAGAAATTTTGACTAATTTCGTTCGTGGTTACATTACATTTTCTTAGATTAAGAAACATCTGTCTTTTTTTTTTACAATGTAATTTTAAAATTTAATCACAATCACTAAAAAAGCTACATATATTTTTATGCTATATATTTTTTTTTCAGTTTGTTTCTTTGCAACATAATAGCATTATCCCTGGCTGGAACTTTGGTAGAACTAGTATACAATCAAGCAGGTTGCTTCGCTGAAGATTTAGAACCAGGGCCAAGTAAGTAATCAAAAAAATTATCTTTTCAATATTTGAATTTTAGAAATTTCTACGGACTAGGGCTGATTTATACATTTTGCTGAAGTTTAACCTTTTCCATAAAATTATAATTTAAAGTGACTAAACATTCCCGAATCTAGTCAAAATTTGGGGAAGGAAGCTACATAGTTCATACAAGCCCACGTAGTTTTTGCTTTTAGAAAATTCATAAAATTGTTAAAGTTGGTAATTTCGTAGCGTTTAAAGAAAAAAGTATAAAGCTAAAAATGTTATATATTTTAAAATTGTGAAAACTTTAAATTTGAATTCCGTTATAAAATTTGGTTACCCTAATTAAAGCAGAAAATATTATTTTATTAGATCGACGGTCGTAACAGAAATCCTATTCACAAATATATAAACATATATTTAAATAAAAATAAAAGTCACTAAAATGATAACAAATATATAAATTTCAAAATAAATTTATTTTTTTTATCAAAAAAGCAACTGAAATTTTTACTAGTTTCACGATTGTACACTATGCGGTTAACATCGTGAATATCATTGATTAAAAAAGACTCGCTGATATGTTCTTTGGTTAAACATCATGTATCTGCAGTTGAAATGTTTTACTAAGATTTGTTTAAAAAGGAGTAATCAAGACATTTGGATTTTGTAGTAACAGGGCTCTTACTGTTCTGTTTTTTTTAATACCAGTATTTTTGAAGAATTATTTTCGTGCTACGTTTCGTTTTAACAATATTTGGAACAAAAATTAACATTCGAAAGAAAAATCTAAAAATAAGATTTTTCTTTGAAAAAAGGCGGTATTCAAGCAAAAACCGAGTAAGAAGCCTGTTCTAAGATTTTTAAGTATTTAGATTGTTTCATGCATTTTCTTAGTCAAAAACGTTACAAAGTATTAAGTTTTAAAGTGTTGGCGAAAAAGATATTTTCCTCTGAGTAACTGTAATGATGCACAAGATCTCACGAAAATTACAAAATGTCAAATAGAAAATATTAAACTTATGTCCTTTGTTGGTTTAAAATAAATGTGAAATAAGCTGTGATAAAACATAATTGTTGTCTAGAAATATTGGGTGAAAATGAATTGAAAAATATTCAATTTCATTAAAATAGAAGATTATATTTCAAACGGCATCTCACATTTATATATGGCAACAACACTTGCAAAATCTAATAGGGAAAAAAAGATGACTTTGCAGTGTCACTGTTTTCGGAGCTACTGAAGCGATTTCAATATTTTTTCAATAGTTTTGGAAGTAGCTAAACTATAAATTGATCGTTCACCGATAAATTTAACCCCTTCAAGGGCGGTGGTTCATTTTTGGACCACTTTATTTTAATCCCTAAATGTTACATTGGCACCAGGAGTTAGGAATGAAAAATTCACTTTTATCAAAAACATTAAGAAATATTTTACTTATTTTCGAATAAATTTGTTTCTAAATTCTGGTGCCGATCAATCATTTCACCATTTTACGAATAGAAGTACCTTAAACCTGAAAGGGTTAAAAAAAATGCAATTATTCGCAAACAAAAAAAACTCTAGGATTTTTCTTTATTTAACATTGTTAAAAAGGAATTGATTTACCAAAAAACAAAGCGATCGAAATATAGCTAATTATAATACCAAAAAATATATTGAAATGGTTTCTGTTGTTCCTGAGAAAAAAGTTCGTCATATCAGTTGTTTTTCTTAAAATTTTTGAAGTGTTGTTGCCCCTTTAATTATCATATATTAGTCCTGCCTAAACTAAAACTTTGCTGTAAATAGCAACGGTGTAATTCATAATATGTACGTACCATATAACGTATAGACATATTCATTAAAACCTATCCATGTCTTCTTCAGTTAATTAATCTTTTATCTTCGAAAACTAGTTTCGTGACTCTTCAAAATTGATTTTTTGTTTATAAATTTTGTATAGTGTAATTATTTTATCAATTAATTTGCAAAAAAGTTTGCACTTAATTTTTTAGATATTTTCTGCCATTCCCTTAGCTAAACAAAAATATAAATTATTCATGTTCTCCATAAGAAACAGTAACAGCCTCATTTGTAAATTACTTCAAGGTCTTTAGACTTTGATTCAATAACATACTTGATTGATATTTTGTGTTCTTAATCATTTTATTCAGTAAAATATCCCACTCTAATAGAAAACAGATGATAAAATTGATGATATGCATTCCGATTCGATTGTTTAAAATGGCTGATTCGATTAACCAGTGGCATGTAGCATCGAATTGATGTTTTATTTAGCATTTCACTATTTATTAACTCGCCGAAACTTGACATGTTTTTCCTTAAATTTATATTTTATAATAAGAAGAAATTCACATTTGTGGTCGTGTTTTATAATCATCAATAAACCATGTATAAAACACGGTATCTTTTAACTGGAATAAGTAAATCATAATTATACTTTAAGCTAAAACTCCTAAGGGAAAGGATATTGCAAAATAATATATTATATACAGAGATTATATTAACATATTTATTAACTCAACGAAACTTGATATGTTTTTCCTTTATATATATATATATATATAATTTTTTTTATAAAAAGAAATTCGAAAATCATGTTTAATAATCATGTATAAAAGCAAGTTATATTTTAACAGACATAAGTCAATCATGAAATTATACATTAAGCTAAAGAATACCTCATAAGCGAAGGGATATCACAAAATAATGAATATCTCATAAGCGGAAAGCTATCGCAAAATAATATATTATATAGTGAGAGGATAATTTATTATACATACCAGCTATTAGCGTGTAGATTCACCTTTCGCTCGAATAACAGCATTTATATCTCTCAGAAGTGACTCAGTAAGGTCTTTAAGGGTAATCTAACGACAATGTCTCTCAATAATCTATAAGTGTTTCGCAAAGCATGGACTACACGTGGTTGAGGAGTAAGATCTAAAAAGGATCATTCCGATCCTTATTCCTGTCTGGTGATTTGAAAGCCCATGTTAGTGTTTCAAATATTCTGGAACCCTTTTTTAACCAATCCTTTTGCCAAAACGTGATCGATGCAGAGGTTCATTATTGTGTTTGAAAATACAATCATCATTCGAGAAAAAAATTCTGATAAATGAGTGTAAATGTCATCTAGTATATTAATAAACACTGCATACGTTGAGGATGTGCCCAATGCTAATGAAAGAACTCGGGGATAACCATGTCAACGCACACCAGACTGATACACTACCGATATACAATATAAAACAAATTGTAAATTTACAGATATTTTCCCATGAATTGTTGCAGAAATTTTACATAAAATGCCACTTTTCAAGATAAACGGTCGAATTTCATTTTTTACACCGAAAATCCGTTTATCTAACGGCAAAGCCTTTTTATCAATGGGCAAAGCACGTTTTTTTTTATAAGACACTAGCTACAATTCTACTGCAGTAATTTTATTGTTGCAATTTTTTACAATGATATTTTTTGTCTGCCACGCGAGATCCATTGTTTCTTGAAATTTTTGCTACATCTACACTCTCCCATCAACAAGACAAAGTTGGAACTTTGATTCGTCAGATCATATAACACGTTCCCAATCATCAACAATTTACTGTCTGTATCATTTTACTAATTTCAGCTTTAAAACGCACTGTGGTAAACGTCTTTAATAACTTAATCATTCAGTCTATAGTTTTGCAAAATTTCATAAAATGAAAGCCCTTAAGAATTATGCGAGTTCTTTTTTCAAAATAATAGAAAGTTTTCCGAGTCTGAGAGAAAATTTGTATTTTCAAGTGATTCAAAATTGAAGAAAGAATTGTGTTGTAGTAAATAACCTAAGTATATTTACATACTTCCCTTTATATTATTCATAATAAATTGCCTAAATTGTAAAACGACAGATGTTTCTTAATCTAGGAAAATGTAATAAAACCAAGAAAGAAAATACACAATAGCCTCTTCCGAGTTACCCACAATTACAAAAACCATTCTTTATCTTTAGAAGTTTCAAATACCGATATATTTTGAAAAGAAGTATTTATAGCTATATCTATATATATTATACATATTACAAAATTCAAAATTCCGTATAATGATAATCCGTATAAATTAAAATTATTCTATAAAAATCTTCCCTTCTCAATTCATTTTATAACCCTAGTTTACTAATTTTTTCCCTATATTTAACAATGTTCCATTTATTTCCGTATCAAAATCTCTTTTTATTTTAAATTGCGTAAATTCCTATTTTATTTCCCTTCAAATTATGTCTAAAATCACTTCCCGTATTTATTTTTTCTTCAAAAACCTTTTTTATTTTCCAAATCTTGAATCCGAATTCATTCTATTAAAAGCATTTATCATTTTTATACCATTTCTTTTTTTTCTCTTTTTTTTTATTCCATAACTCGATTTCCCACGCATTCATCGTCTATAACTGTTCACTTCAATTTTATGCCGCGTACCATAATGAATCCCGCAGCCTTCTAACCCGCTCATCGGTTAAATTACCTCTGCATTGGCGAAGAGATTCATACGCCTCGCCAGTTTAAAACGAGACGCATCAGCTCGGAGCGCAGAATTTTACTGATTTTGAGTTCTCTAAAAAACTATGCGACTGCTAGAGAGAAAATTATAGTGTCTTCGAATCCACTTCTTTTAACATCTAAGTTTACTTGATATTTTTGAAAGATGTCCACAAAACTATGAAAATGTTTAAAAAATTTATAATTTATATAAGTTAATAAAGTCTATTCAACTACATATCGACGTTTTCTCTTCTCAAATCCGCTGGCTCTCACCGACCAGAATGAAAAAGCATGGGATACGACTGCCATTTATAAATTATTTAACCGATAATGTCATAATTACGGAGAGTCTGTGCAGAGTGTGAGGTAGATTGTCGAGAATGGTGGCTTTAATATAAATGGAATGCTCGTATCGTCACACACACACACACACACACACGCGTATATATAACCGGAGTATATATTTTATCGGATTCTATCAATTCTCAAATAAACATTTTCATGTTAAACAAACATATTTTACAGACAAACATGATAAATTAACAGCATTAACATTAACATTAAAAATAATATTGTTTGTTACTCTTAGATGTATAAATTCAATTGTGCAGCTGAAATGCTACACTATAAAAACTACTCGAAAACACTTCCAAAAATCTCTGGCAACAAGAGTAACTTTGTTTTGATAACTTCTTTTTTAAATCTCGAAAATGTATTTGTTTCTGTGGTTTCTAATGATTAAGAAAGCTTTTAAGAATAATTGGTAACTCGGTAGAAGCTATTGTATACTTTTGATCTTGGTTATATTATATTTTCGCAGATTAAGAAACTTTTGACTTTTTTTTTTTTTTTTTTTTACAGTTTAGTCAGTGCATATTATACTATAATCTTGCATTTTTGCTATTAATTAATATTTTATAATTCATTATTTTCTTCATAAAACTACTTATTTTCTTTTAAATGTAAGAGTGACTACCTATTCCTTTCACAGATGCTCTGAAACTACACAATAGATGGAGAAGATCAAAGTTCTTTGAAATCCTGTCCAACTTCTCACTCTGCAGCAGTATCCAAAAGCTATTGTTGTGCAAAGAGGAGGGTGATGCCCTAGATGTGATACGAGGGATAAAAATTTTAACTGTGATAATCGCCATATACACCCATACATATGCTCTACCTCATAGACTTCACCTTTACAGATTTCGTAAGTGTAACTTCGAATACCTATTTTGTAAAAAAATTGAGCAAAGATCTAAATTATTTCTAAATCATTTTCATACTTCATATAAGAAGATGAATGTTGATTTATTCTGTTTGATTATTTTCTTTGTAAAATTATATTTCAAAGATTTCTATAAAATATAATTGTCCCATATATACAGGGTGTCCGGAAAAGATTAAAACGGGTTATATTTTGTTTACCTATTGGAGATATGTATAGGCGATGTAAATTGCGAATGTATTAAAAAAAAAAGATAAGAACTAAGATTATGTTGATTGAATAGTTCTGCTCTTAATTTTCAAAAAGAGCTAAGCTTTTTTAATTTTTATATTGCCCCTGGGTTCTATAAAAAATACTTAGAAATGTTTCTCGATACTCTGACAAATAAAACAGTAAAAATTCCATTTTTCTACGACCAAGTTATGATACTTTGAACAGTGTATTGACATATTTTTAATAAATTCGAATTCCTTTCGCAAAATGCGAAAAAACTAACGCAGTTTAAACAGCCTGAACGAATTATTGCACTTATATTTGAACATGTCGCATACAATCAAACTTCATCAAAAAGAAAAGAAAAGAAAAGAAAAAGACAAATAGGATAATTTTCTCATTTTCGAGTAGACTTTTTTAATGTTTGTGCAAATACATTTTTTTCCTGATATTTTATACATAGCAGCATTTTAGGAAATTTCTTTGGAATAAAAAATGCAAATCATTAAATCATTAAATGTGAAAAACTTAATGATTTATAAAGAATTTTCTTAAGACTATGACAAATTTGGAGTAAAACTTACATACGAAAAGCAAATTTTGTAGAATTAATAAAGCAAAATCTGCGATAGTTTATTTGTAAAGCCTCAAATTAAAAACTACAATTTCATTATAAATTCAATTAAAAATTTATTCCCATTCATAATTTAGTATTGATTTTTTTTTTCATAAATATTCAAATAATAGTCCAGTAGAAATAGCACAAAAAAGGGCCTTGCCTTACAAAAATTCGGGTAGTTCCGATTTTTGGGTATGCTGTAAAGGTTGACCCTCTAATAAAAAAACCAAGTTTTCGACCTTCTAGACTTTGTGCGTTTTTCACAATATTAAAAAAAAACAATATTTTTCGGCACTTTTTTCGATTTTTCTTAAATAACTCAATTTTAGTGCATTTTACAGAAAAAAGCACTGTTACCATTTTGTAGAGAATAAAATTCTCTACAACATGCAGTATTCAGGTTTGTAAATTGTCCAAATAGGGGGTAAGATACGAAGCCGGGAAAATAGGGTGAAATTTGGAAAAAATGTAAAAATCTACAAATGACGTTAGTTTTTGCTTAATAACCTACTTTTAGTGCGTTTTAGAGACAAAAGCCCTTTCACCATTTGGTAGAGCATAAAATTCTCCACAACATGCAGTATTCATGTTTGTAAATTGTCCAAATAGGGAGTAAGATACGGAGCCGGGAAAAGGGTTAAATTTGGAAAAAATGTAAAAATCCACAAATGACGTTAGTTTTTGCCTAATAACCCACTTTTAGTGCATTTTAGAAACAAAATTGTCATAATCAACTTTTTAGAGCTTTTAAGTAGGTTATTAAGAAAAAACTAACGTCATTTGGGGATTTTTAAATTTTTTCCAAATTTAACCCTATTTTCCCGGCTCCGTATCTTACCCCCTATTTGGACAATTTACAAATATGAATACTGCATGTTGTAGAGAATTTTATGCTCTACAAAATGGTGAAAGTTCTTTTGTCTCTAAAACGCACTAAAAGTGGGTTATTAAGCAAAAACTAACGTCATTTGTGGATTTTTACATTTTTTCCAAATTTAACCCTATTTTCCCGGCTCCGTATCTTACCCCCTATTTGGACAATTTACAAACATGAATACTGCATGTTGTAGAGAAATTTATGCTCTACAAAATGGTGAAAGTGCTTTAGTCTCTAAAACGCACTAAAAGTAGGTTATTAAGCAAAAACTAACGTCTTTAGTGGATTTTCGCAAATTTTACCCTATTTTCCCGGCTCCGTATCTTACCCCCTGTTTAGACAATTTACAAATCTGAATACTGCATGTTGTAGAGAATTTTATGCTCTGCAAAATGGTGAAAGTGCTTTTTCTGTAAAATGCACTAAAATTGAGTTATTTAAGAAAAATAAAAAAAAGTGCCGAAAAATATTAGTTTTTTCAATATTGTGAAAAACGCACAAGGTCTAGAAGATCGAAAACTTGGTTTTTTTATTAGAGGGTCAACCTCTAATAAATGAAACTATCGACTATCTCATGCTCTAAAAAGTTGATTATGACAATTTTGTTTCTAAAATGCACTAAAAGTGGGTTATTAAGCAAAAACTAACGTCATTTGTGGATTTTTACATTTTTCCAAATTTAACCCTTTTCCCGGATCCGTATCTTACCCCCTATTTGGACAATTTACAAACTTGAATACTGCATGTTGTAGAAAATTTTATTCTCTACAAAATGGTGAAAGTGCTTTAGTCTCTAAAACGCACTAAAAGTAGGTTATTAAGCAAAAACTAACGTCTTTAATGGATTTTTGCATTTTTTGCAAATTTTACCCTATTTTCCCGGCTCCTTATCTTACCCCCTATTTGGACAATTTACAAACCTGAATACTGCATGTTGTAGAGAATTTTATGCTCTACAAAATGGTAACAGTGCTTTTTTCTGTAAAATGCATTAAAATTTAGTTATTTAAGAAAAATCGAAAAAAGTGCCGAAAAATATTGGTTTTTTCAATATTGTGAAAAACGCACAAGGTCTAGAAGGTCGACAACTTGGTTTTTTTATTAGAGGGTCAACCTTTACAACATACCCAAAAACCAGAACTACCCGAATTTTTGTAAGGTAAAATGCTATTTCTACTGGGCTATAAACATTAAGAGTGTTTTCAAAAATGCCCGATGATCTTTTGAATTAGAAAATAGCGTGCACCAAGTCTATTTGTAATTTACATTCCCACAGTATTTTGACCAGCTAATCTTGACGATAAATATTTTAAATGCATTGAATATTTTTAACAGGACATATGAAAACACTGTTAACTATATCTATATAATAAAAATATTGAAGATAAATACAGAGTGTTTCATAAGTCAGTTCACATTTCAAAAATTCCTTTTAAAAAATTGACAAATTGTCGTATCGGAGTGCAGTTTGCACCTAAGACATGTCAAAGTGTCGGATGTTTTGTGGCAAAAAAGAAAGTACAGTAAAATCTTGATTTAACGATTACAAAAGGTACCTACCTTGAAAATCCTCGTTAAATCGTGGAACACTTTAGATAAATAAAAATTATTTAAATGTTGATTATTAAATCTTCAGATACTTACTTACCACTAGTATTTAATAATATTTTTCCTTTTGTCGCATTAAATATACACTTTAAAAAAATATATATGTATATCGATAAAATTGTTTTGCTTTCTCCTTAAATGTAGCCGGTGACATGGATTTTTCATTGCTTTTAAAATCATTATAAAAATGTGATTCCATATCAAACCTATTTGAGCATTTCTTCTCTGCATATAATTCACATTTGCTTCAACTGAAATGCCTTTCGAGATTTTATCAGATTCTGTTTCAGAATCTGACTAAATTAGATGGAGTTCGCTTGTTTTAGTCATAGAATAATCTGTAAGTGCACAAATGAATCATAGTTCACATAGTCTATAAATGGACATATCTGGCTAGAAATACAAAACTGATTTTTGAAATTCTTCTAAATTGAACTCTTCATCATAACACATCGGTCAATAGATAAACATACACGAAAAAAAAAGAAAACTGACAATTCTTGTAGCTATAAATTGCATTTAAGTTATTTGAAATTCCTCAAAATTTTCGTTAAATAGAAGTAAACTACCATTAAAACGATTATCGTTCAAAATATAAATATATATAACTGAATCCGGACACTCGGACCGGAAACCGGACTATAACTCAATCCGGTATTTGTATTCTCCGACAATGATAATATCTTGCACTATTATTGTCTTTTTTTTTCAAGTATAATTTCAGTTATATTCATATATTCATTTATATATTGTTCACCGCCCCGGCGGGATTTTGTATTTTTTAAACCTCAATAAAGAGGGCGTGGGGAGGGGGTCTATGTTCTACAGACCTGGTTCCTAGTATGAGCAGTCCCTCTCGGGCAGTAAAGTAAAGTGAATACGTACCATTAAATTATATCGTTAAATTGAGGAAATATTTATATTCATATCGAGTATCGTTAAATTGGGGTTATACTCTAGTTTAAATTTTCTTTGAACTATTTTTTGCTAGAAAAGGCCTGATCATTTACCAAGTCTTATAGTGCAAACCGCACTTCGAAATAACAATTTGTTAAATTTTTATGAGTTTCTGAAATAAATGTAAGCGGACTTATGAAACTCTTTAAACTATTTTTTTTCAGTAAAAATATCACTTTTCGACAAGTCTAATAATGTAAAATGCCCTTAGATAAGGTAAATTCTTAGATTTTTAAGAATTTTTGAAATCTGAACTTACTTTCTCTTTACGCTTTTTTTTCCAACACATTAAATCGTAGAGAAGACTATTTTTCAAGAACAATGACCTTTTAAATCGAAAAATAGCGTGATATTCTACGAGCGTGAAATTCCAGTGTTTCATTCCTATATATATTTTTTTTTTCTGCCAGAAATATTTCAAATGTAAAGATATTTTTCATCAGGAAATTTCAAAAACTGTAAACAATATCTATATAATAAAGTCACTAAATGATAAACTTTACAATAAAGAAATTTAATACAAATATCTCGGCAGTTTTCTAGCAGTTCTGTGAAATTTTTTCTGCAGTTTTATTTATTTTTTCATAAAACTGTGTATAGTAAGCCTGTAGTTTTAATTGCAAATATTATAAAAATTGTTACATTATAGGAAGAGTTTAACTGCATATTTAAATTCAAAACTGTCTACATGCAGCTTTAATTCGTGTAATATAAAAAACTATTTTGATGTGGAGTGTAATTCTTTAAATAAATAAAATGCAAATACTTATTTAAATATTTGAATTTAATTTTCAGTGCAGAAATAAATAACCATAGTTCCTAAATATGTCACTAAAATATAATACATTTTATTATTTAAATATAAGATCAGTAATTTACACTACATTCTATGAAATGCCTTACGAGCCTTTTTAGAGACTAGTTAGACGATTTTTCACTCCACATGCATCTATATCTCGTATATTCATTGACCTAACACCAGCTCTAGCTTCCAATTATGAGTCTGGGATTCTATAATTATTTGAATACTGCGATTAATTACAGTCAATCGATCACAAATATTTTATATGTAAGTCAGGGCTGGCACTAAACATTCGCCACCTCGCTGATTGCGAATGAACGAGAAAACTGGGGATAAAAAATCCATTTTGGCCAAGTAATTTGCAAATATTTTTTGCTGATAATTGTTTCAATGTATAAAAAATATTTTTTTTTAAATCAGAAAGGGGAGGAAACGAAATAAAGATAAAGCGAAGATATGAAACGTACACGTGAAATATCTCATGGACACTTTTACGACGTACTCCTAACTTGAATTTTCACAGTTTCTGAGAATATCAAAATATTATCTAATTAGCAGCTATCAAAATATTTATTAAGAGTTCTCTAAAGAATACTGTGAAAAAAGTTAGTAGTTTAGTTGTAAAACATTGTGCCAGACAAAAATAAATTTAATTTTGATCCTGGCCTTTGAATGCTGGAATATGAACAGAAACAGATTCTTGTTTTATTAGTTAAGAATAATACATAAATATTTTGTATTTTATTTATTTAACATCAAAGTGCTATTGTAGACTGAATTTTAGAAATTGTTCAGTCATTATTTTAAATTAAAGCTACATGCATTAAAAAAAAATCCCTGACGACTCGGCCTACAAGCACAGGTAGATTTCGAAGATGCAGACCGTGGGGTGCCGGTAAATTGGGAATTGCGGAAGAAAGACCTATTTGCCATGATGCGGTAGTTGGAACCGCCCACTTCGAAATATACCTGTACCTGTAGGCGGAGCCAGTAAGGATTTTTTTCTGTAAAAAGTTAGCCCTATAAAAAACTTGTCAATATAAAAGTTGTAAATAATATTAAGAAGATTTATAATAAATTTAAACGGATTTGATATCTGGTGAATTGGCGAAGCTATGAATTTTTTCTTCTTAAACCCCTATTTCCTCCTCCCTTGGTGGCATTTTTAATGAAATCAAAAATCTGTTATACATAAATTTTTGGCCCTTTTCGTAGAAGTAATAATAACTTTAAGTGGATTTGATATGTATCATAATTAAGAAGTTATGGGTTTTTTTCTGTTTTCACAAAAAGCTCCTTCACCCCACCCCACTCCCACCCCTTGTTTCGGTTTTGCCCATTAACGAACTTGACGGAGATTGTATGTATCAGTTTGGAAGAGATTTGTGCAGAATTATGGAAGTTATCGTGTCCATAAAAAGGTGAAACAGATAGATAGATAGATAGATAAAGTTTTGAACTGGGGGTAGTTTTGGGTTCTAGGAGTTATGATCGGTGCAGATCTGCAAAAAATTTTTCATGAATTCCAATTTAGGAGAGAAGGTAATAGGTAGTATTTCTTACGAAATCAACTATTCTACATTCAATCGATCTACAAATCTACATTCAATCGATTACTTATCTGCCTAAAATGAGTATAGTTTAAAGAAAAACGTAAATGAAACTTTTGAATAATACTTTTTAAAATTGACTAATGTTTTTCAAATTTGGCTAATTTGTTGCTAACTGCCGGAATTTTCTATTCCAAACTATAAGTTACGAATGCTAACCAAGAAAAAGAACTATCATACTCTGAAATATTATTATTATTTTATTATTCTTAGACAATTTCGTATATATATTTTTTAAGCCGAACCCAATTTTTTTTTCATTATGCTCTGTGATCAAATACAAGTAGGAAAAATTCATTTAAATTTTTATCATTAAAATACTTGTATAGGAAAACTAATCCAACTTCTAAGTAACATACTTTGTCGGAAATTTCGGGGCTGACAGAATTTAGGCTTTGATTCAGACGAAAAAAAAATAATAATAACACAGGTGATTTAGAATAGAAGAAATATTGATGAGGTCAGGCTCAGAATTTTAGAAATGAATCCTGGCGACATCAAACATCATTCTAGTTTAAAAGTGATGTTTAAATTTTCTTTAAATTTCTTTCAATGATTTAAATGTTGTGTGAAAATTTTCGTTTATTCTTGTTTCTATTTTGTAATAATATGTATGAACAATTATTAATAAAGTAATAAGAAAATTGATTTTTTTTTATGCTTTTCACACAGAATTTCTCAGACATTTATATTCTCTTTCAGGTGATACTTTGAACTTTTCCAAATTTATCGACGAATTGCTGTTTGGAACGATTGCAAATGCATCCGTTGGTGTGGATACATTCTTCTTTCTAGCGTAAGATATTCCTTTTTAGATGTGTTTAGTTTAATTTTTACAATTTTAATGCATCTTATTTTATATATGGGTCATTCCATGCTAAATGAGCAAATCAGCTGTGGCTGACATGTCATAGATTTTAATGAAAATCAGCATATAAGTAGATCATATTTATTTATGAGTAAATGTAAAATAATAGATTTCAGGATTGTTTATTTAATGATATAAGATCGAGGTTTTGTCCACATGCTTGAAATTTCAATTTTCATTATTAGCCTTAGGAGTGGAAAGATTTTATCAAAAATTATTTATAATTCAGAATGAATAATAAGTAACAGATTGGAGTGATTTAGTTATTGTCCTTTTATTCCATAATGAGAAAAATAAATAAATAATGAAAAATTTTGCAATATTTCTATTACTTGTTTGAACATGAAGGAAAGGTCTTAAAATTTTGAAATTATTTGACGTTATAGATAAAAGTATATATTTTAAATATAGAAACCTCCATTCTTGCCTTTTTATTCCTTAATGAGAAAAAAATAAATAATGAAAAATTGCTGAGGGAAAATTCAATATTTCTATTACTTGTTTGAACTTGAAAGAAACATCTTAAAATTTTAAAATCATTTGACGTTATAGATAAAAGTGTATATTTTAAATATAGAAACTTTCACTCTTGCCTTCAGTTTATTTTTCCCCAGCAATATTTTAAATTAGAGTAGAATAAATTATTGATTTGAACGGGGCAGCGGTTTAACAAACAATTATATAGTAACAATAACTCCTTATAGATGGCAGCACTACATTTTTTTTAAGATGTTAGAAAAGGCGCACAAATTTGAAGTGAAATAGCCCATAGAACGTAGCAAATATTACTTTCTTGAACCCATTTCTGTTATGTTAGGATTCAAAAAGCAATCTTGAATTTTTTAAGCATATCATGAGTTTATTAAACTTTATGCTTATGCAATACTGATAATATCAGATTTTTCCTTCATTTGATTTTTTAAGTATACATAAGAGCAAAAATTGTGATTTTGTATTTTTTTTTTAAAGTTTCTAAGGTATTTTGAAGATGAAGAAAATAAATGGCAACTTCCAAATTAGAGAAATTTTGTTTTCATATGTAACATTACATCAGACATCAATTTCACATATGTTTTTAAATTCCTTTGATTTTTATATCGATTTTAATTTTCTCAAAATTGACATATTTTCAATTTTTACAACCAATTTAAGGTTAACCGTGGTGTTACGAAATTATTATTACTAAATAAATATGATAATAATTTTCCACTGGTTACAATATTATGAAAAAATTTAATTTAAGTTAAATAGTTTTCAAGATACGGAACTTTAAACTTGCAACTTTGAACGATTCCATACATGCCATTCTATGTCACAAGTTTTTTAAATGTCCAGAACTTCCAAAATATTTTATTTTTTGTCAAGATATTTTGAATAGCTCGATTTAAATATGAATTGAATCTGTGTACCAAATTTTATTAAAATCGGTTACTATGTGGCCATGACTTTTTTTTAATTTTTGCTCATTTTACATGGAATGACCCATATATGAGATATGCATTTCACGAGTTTTGTGAAGATTTTTCACGTATAAAATAGAGTGTATCACGGATTAGTTTATGTGTGTAAGAAATATCTTAAATGTCTTAAAACATTGACTTATGAACATTAATTTTGAACGACACGAATTTTAATTCACCAATATACAAATAATAAATACAAATAAATAGGGAAGTTGTATTATATTTAAATTTAGTCTTAGTTATTTTTTAGTTATCATGTCACTTCTTGAATATTTGTATTCATACAATTACACAATAGTTTATTGTACTATCTCCACGTTATCCAACAGTTTCAAATTTCTGACGTACCCCTGGTCCCGTGAATATCGGATAATGGAGAATATACTGCAATAATTAATGAGTTGTAATAAATAAAAAAAGATTTAAAAAATGTTAATCATGATTAACAATTTTTTAATAATTTTTTATTTAAATAAAAAGATTTGATATTTTAGGCATTTATTAAAATAATTTACATGTTTATTTGTAAATATAACAGATTTAAGGCATTTTTATATAAAAAATAATTATTGTATTTTCTAAGGCTGTAAATTACAGCTCTACAGCATTATTAGTATATATATATGTGTGTGTGTGCTAATAATTACGATTTATATGTAATTTACATATCTATATATGTATTTAATTTGCTTTTTCTAGAGGATTTCTATTCATTTATTATCGATGGAGATTACTCAAGAAACCTCGCATATTTCATTATATCATGAAGTTTTTAGCAGTAAATTACGTTAGGTAATTAACACATTTTATTTTTCTTTTATTATTCTATATTTATAAAGTTACTTAGAGCTTCCTAATATTGAAGATTGATATAATAATATATTAATATATACTTAGTTATGTCGCTGTTTATAATCTTCTTTATTAAAATAAGTTTTTTTTTAAGTGAAATAAAGCGTACTATTACACAAAATAATAATAGTTCAGTACAAAGATTAACTTAGACTGATACTATTGTAATAAAAATGTCAAAAACATTTTCCTACTATGTTCTTTGAAATAATTATAAATCTTATGTATACTCAAAATCATGAAATGTTTTAATTTACTTGTAAAGAAATTTAAAAAAAAAGCAATTCATCAATCGTCTATAAATCTATGGATGCTTTTAACGTGTAGGCGTGGCCGCACAGATTGCTGCTCATTTTACTTGCTTTGGCCCTGCTGATGTTGATATATTGACCCTTGTCCAAACTATCCCTTATATTTATATTGTTCGTAAAATTTAAGATGATTTCTGGTGGATTTCTTCTGAAATTCTGTTAAAATACAGCAAATCGAAGAAAAATATTATCAAATTTAATACAATAGAAAATGCATTTAAGGAAGGATTCGAATTCGATGAAACATAAATAAAAAGCAACTTCTTGAGTAGCAAATAATATGTAAAAGCAAACTATAGAATCAATTCAACATAATTGGAAATTTGAAATCGACCAATTTTAAAATATAGACATATGATTTCGAACAGGCTTGTCCAACTTTTCACTAAGCATGGGCACTTTTCAGCTACTGGCAAACAATGAGGGACTCCATTATTTACATGACTGGAAACATACACAATATTATTTCACTTTGGTAGTGTTAGTGACACACGCATGTCTTTTATGATGCCATACATCTCATAGTGATAGATGTCCATGTAAAAATAAACTGCAGAAAAAATATAAATCATGGTAAATTTAGAACTACATTTCTCTGAGAGGGTCGTATCGCAAAAACTTTTGTATGATAAGGAGCCCAAAACCTTAATGCTGCCTACAACAAAAAAAAAAGCATGCAAACGTTAATAATTTAAAAGTGAAACACTTGTTTAAAGGATTTTTATATATTAAAAAACTAGAAACAAAAAAAAATCGAAAGGCCCACACACGTCTTATACGATGTACATTCATCTCGCAATGATACGCCTATGTAAAAACAAACTGCAGAGAAAATATAAATCATAGAAAATTTAGAATTACATTTCCCTGAGAGGGGCTTATTTCAAATAGTTTTGTAACATAAATAGACAAAACCTCGATGCTGAATACAATTTTAAAAATAGCCTACGAACATTAATAATTTAAAATTATAATTTTTTAAGCATTTTTTAAATGGAATTTATATATTTTTGAAAACACTGGTAACAGGAAACATTCGAGGGGGCACTAAGAAATCCTTCAAAGGCGCCGGGTTGGGCAGCCCTGATTTAGAGCTGCAGGAGAAATTATGAATGTGGCATTCATAATTATGGCACGCAGGAAGAAAAAATGAGTATGAAATATCCTGATATTTGCCCTTAAATTGGAGAAAACACATTTTTTATCGTTAAATTGTATTCCATATAAATTTCTTTAAACCTAAATGCCTCAAGTTATGAATTAATGAAAAATTTCCCATATATGGGATATTTCATTAAATTTTGAAAATTCATTACATTGAAAAAAAGACAAATGTTTCTTAATCTAGCTCTTATCTTTCTTAAGGGGTACGGAAATGTATTATAACCTCTTTCGAGTTACCCGCGATTCCAAAAAGCGTTCTTTTAGCTAATGGAAATTCAGAAACCAATATCTTTCCGTAAGTTAGCGAAGCATTTATGAAATAACTGTTGCTTTTACTGCTCGAAATTTTCGGAAACGTTTCAGAGTAGTTTTTACAGTATATCAATTTGTTTTTTCAACCCGAAATATCAGTTTTTCAGATGCTGTCAAATTTCAAATAGACATTCTCATTTTCAACAAATATGATAAATTAACAGCATGAACATAAACATTAAAATAAAAATTAATAGAATTAGCATTAATATAAAAATTAAGATTATTTTGCTATTCTTGCAAGCGTTTACACCATTGATTAATATAGAAATTAAAATTCTAAACAGTACATAATTGTACTTGTATTTTGGTAAAACCAGTGTAAAATGGACACATTAAAACTTAGTTAAAAGTCATATTCTTCCAACAGTTTCGGCTAAAACTGTATAACCATCATCAGGAACATCAAAAGACTAAACTGGTGATGCTTACAGCTTGACGAAAGAGAAATCAGAAAATGCTTATACTGCTTTTAGCAAAGTACAAATACAATTATGTATTGTTTATATTTTTAATTTGTATATAAATAAGAAGTTTTTCAACGTTTTTACTCGTTTATTATTACAGGCGAAAATCATTATTATGTAATGTTTTAACGACATAGCAAATTTATGATTTTATTTTTATGATCTTAAACATGAGTACTATGTAATTGCAAAACATGCTTGATATTTTATTGTTAACTAGCTGACCCGCCCGGCGTTGCCCGAGCCCTTGTAATAAACTTAAATCTCTTAAAAAATGGAACTCTGGCCACGGTCTACGATGGCTTCGGAACCGTATACCCGGCATGCTCGTACGCTCTAGAAAATCTGTTATTTCCCCCTACCACCACCAGGGCACAAATTTGGCTTACACAATTATTCAGAAATAGTGGTAACCGCTACTCATAAATTTAGTTTAATGTTATAAAGAGTGACAATTAAGTTAATTATAATGTTTGGAATCACTTGCGTTGAAATCGGAAAAATAGTTGCTGAGATATTGAAACGGAGCATAGTTAGAGAAAAAAACCTTGAAAGGAGGGGTTGTTCAAGTGCCCTTCAGCAAATGACTAATTAGGAGGACACTATGCATCTTTAAAAATTCGTTCGTTTGGTTAAGCTTTGAACTTAATTACAAATTTGTCTTAAACTATTATTCGTAAATACTGGTAACCGCTACTCATAAATTTAGTTTAATGTTATAAAGAGTGACAATTAAGTTAATTATAATGTTTGGAATCACTTGTGTTGAAATCGGAAAGATAGTTGCTGAGATATGGAAACGGAGCATAGTTAGAAAAAAAAACCTTGAAGGGAGGACGGGGGGGAAGGGGTTGTTCAAGTGTCCTTCAGCAAATGACTAATTAGGAGGACCACTATGCATCTTTCAAAATTCGTTCGTTTCCTTAAGCTTTGAACTTGCTTAAGCTTTGAACTTAATTACAAATTTGGCTTAAACTATTATTCATAAATAGTGGTAACCGCTACTCATAAATTTAGTTTAATGTTATAAAGAGTGACTATTAAGTTAATTATAATGTTTGGAACCACTTGCGTTGAAATCGGAAAAATAGTTGCTGAGATATGGAAACGGAGCATAGTTAGAGAAAAAACCTTGAAGGAGGTGCCGAGGGGGGGGGGGATGTTCAAGTGCCCTTCAGCAAATGACTAATTAGGAGGACCACTATGCATCTTTCAAAATTCGTTCGTTTCCTTAAGTTTTGAATTTACTTATAAATTTGGCTTAAACTGTTATTCGTAAATAGTGGTAACCGCTACTCATAAATTTAGTTTATTGTTATAAAGGGTGACTGTTAAATTAATTATAATGTTTGAAATCACTTGCGTTGAAATCGGAAAGATAGTTGCTGAGATGTGGAAACGGAGCGGAGTTAGAGAAAAAACCTTGAAGGACGGGCCGGGAGGGGGGGAGGCGTTGTTCAAGTGGCCTTCAGCAAATAACTAATTAGGAGGATCACAATACATCTTTAAATATTGATTCATTTGGTTAAGCTAGGAACTTAATTTGAAATTTGGCTTAGACTATTATTCGGAAATTCTGGTAACTGCTTTCTAGACATACACCTTGAAGCTTAAATGTAATTAGATCCTTGCCCCTCTTCATTCTCGCAAATATAAAAAAAGAATCTGTATTAACAATCTCCATCATAATAATAAATGTCATGTAAAAAAAAAAAAAAAAAAAAAAAACGACTAATTGTCATGAGGAAAAATTTACCTGGAAAATATTTCAATCAGTGGGGCGTATGTGTAATTTGTCATGTACAGGTGGCGTGGCAGTCGCATAGCTCTACGCTGATAACTTCAATCCATATTGGCACTATTTAGTTAGAAATCCTTATTTATGCATCGCTACTCTGGTTTATTTAATTACTTCTGTGAAGAATCGATGCAACCAACCAGTGAATCAACCAACCCAAGAGAATAAAAGCGTATTTTTTATGAGAGTTCTTTGTGGATATTAATTAATATTTCAGTAAATAATTAAAATATTAAAATTCTGAAGTAATGGTGCACCAGGAGAGGGTTTGGACTACCTAAATCTAAATTTTCAGCCTTCTAGGTGGGCTAGATTTTCCTAGCCATCGCCAACAGACACACAGACACACACACACACACACAGAGCGAAACTTTCTTTTATTAGTATAGATTATGTTTATCTTCTTAAAGATGAGTACTATGTAATTACAAAACATGCTTGATGCTTTATTGTTAGTTATGTTTATGTCCTTTTCAACAGAATGCTGGCTGCTCAAATACTAGTGATATTCATATTTTCCTTATTTCCTTTACTGGGCTCGGGTCCTCTGTGGCATGAATTCGTTGAAGAGCCACTTGAAAACTGTGCTAACTCATGGTGGATGAATGTTTTATTCGTACAGAACTTCCTGGGTCCTTATGACAGTGTGAGTTCTCAACATTTTATGCGTGCGTTTTTGTGCTTTAAAATATGAATTTCGTTTCAAATTCAACTATTATATTTCTTATGAACCAATTGTGTATTATACCAGCGTCATTCCGAAATTTATCACTGTGGAATACTTATGTTACATATTTATGTATTTTTTTATATATTTCACAATTTTATATTTGTTCCTATAATTTTTAAGGCTCATTCTCAATTCAAAACTACACTCTCAGAAAAAACTGTAAATTTATGAGCATTTGCCCTTCAATTTTCACGGGCAACAGCCTTATTTGATGAAAAACGGTCTGATCCACTAAATAAGCGGTCTTATCCCTTAGATACTTAGAAAATTAAGAGCAATCCACATATTCTTACAGTTCTAGCCCATATGTTAGCAAAAACGACCCCATACATTGTCCTCCGCAAGGGTGTAACCCTTCATTTTACTCGTGTTTCGAAAATTTTAACCCGCCAAAACAGCGATTCTGTGATGATTATCTAACGTGCTACGTGCTACGGAACAGTAAGTAAAGTGTTTTGTGTTTTAAAGTGCGTTATATCCTGTGCATTATAATGCTGTATTACTTTGCCCCGTAAAATTACGGGCTGCACAAAATGATGGGCATGGACTTTTTTTTTTACGGAGTATGACTGGAATCTCTGCTGCAGTAATTTTACTGCAATTTTTTAACAGTGTAGCTACTCATCCAATACATTCGTAAATGCACAAAATTAGCATGTATTCTAATTTAGATATCAAGACATCGAATTTCGCTTGCCATTTTCCTATAAAGGAAACGTACTTTCACAAAATGTTGTTAAAGTTGGCGTTTCAGGCCCATTTTAAAGAAGTAGCCCGGGAAAGGCTATGAGGCAGCAATCAATCATATTTCAAAATGTATTATATTAAGAAGCATGTTGTACGCTGATGCTGTATACCTATGAATGATTGCAACAATTTGTCATTCCGTAAATTATACCTGTATTTCATTTCAAATTTTAACTAAGCGGGTCGACTTTTCCATTGACACCTCTGGACCCAACAGAAGTCAGAGGTACCCCTAGATTTAGATGGATCCCCCCACCTACATTTCCCCCTAGAGTTCCATAAACCTTAGTGGTTGCCCGTTATGAGTGTGGGTATTAAAGTGTTCATTAAAGTAATAATGTTTCTAGATTTCATGAATTTCCGCGAAAAATGAGTCCGTAAATTTGTCAAAACGTTGCGTGTTATTGAGCAGGGGGAAAAAAATGCGAACATATTTCATACTAAACGCTTCATTATTATATTTACGCATTGAAAATTAATAAATATAATATATATTTCTTGTATATAACATTTCATAATTCCATAATAACAAAAAAACTTAATTTGAAAAAACAAATTTCTAAAAAATATTTTATACTAATAAAATTTATACTGGCTAAAATTTATTAAAGCAGAGAAATATTTAGGCACATTTCCGGTAACTCAAAGTAGCATTTAAAAACTGTTCAACCCTTTTATTAAACATATAAATGAAAATTCCCTTTCTATAAATAAAGTTCAATATAAATTTATAAATATGTGAATCCTCATGTTCATGTACGTGAAAATTTAAAGAACGAATAACCAATCCCATCAAAGTTAAAAGGAAAGACACTTATATGAGACATTTTAAATAGTAGGTAAAAATTCCTCTTTTACCTTCATAAAAACAATTTAAAAACCACGGCTATAATGTGAAGCAATTAATTGGTGACACCGTTATCTGGTCGAGTTGGACGAACATGCATCAGTAATAATAGAAGTCAGTGTAGGGATAATGATTTAATTATTTGGTAAAAATGGAAATTATTCTTATCTACATTGTAAAATTTACAGAAAAATTTCCTCCAACGTGCAAATTTGCCAGAATAGGCGGTCCTACTGTGACGTATAATCCCTGGTTGGTTTTAAAATTTTTAAATGGACTATTCTTGAACTTGAACATGTGTAAACAACAGCTTCGGTATCGATTGATGAGAAGCTTGTAAAGAGCTTGAAACGTCTACTGCAATTGATTTTATTATGTAATATTAATGTGTTGTTTTTTAGATTTATTAAATGTCTTTACGAAACAATTTGTTTCATAATTTTTTCTAGTTGTATGGGAGAGCCTGAAAATAAAACAATTTCTTTGATCCATACATTAATAATGCAAAATGCATCTATTTATTTCGTGAAATTACTTAACTATTACAGTGTATTTTTCTTTATTTCTGCTCTAGAAAATATCAACTAATCGAATTTATTGACATTTGCATCGCGTGTTTCGTACCTGGGAAAACATTAAACACAGAATATGCGATTGATTTTTACATCGTGTGCTACTGCAAAACCATTAATGAAATTCGCCAGTTTATGCATAGTAGATTGCAGGGGCATGAAAGGAGGTTTTAAAAAAATGAAAAATGAAAGTAATTCATTTCAAAAAGGCAACATTGCTTACATGGAAATCCACAAACAAAATGCAAGAAGGGGCAATATGTTAGAACAGATACTTCCAAGGCCATTTATTTAGAGTATAAAGAAAAAATAAATTAAACTGAGAATTTTATGTCAGAGCCAAACGTGAAACGTGATTTTTAAATACATTAATAAAAAAAATACAGAAACGTAACAAAAATTCAAAAATAAGCTTCTACCGGCATTTTTAAATGAAGAATGTTAACAGTTTGTTTGTTTTTTTCTTCAAGTGGGACTCTGCTTCTGAACTCCCTGTTTAAGACAACTTGTTAAAACATAAGCGTAATAAAAAAAAAATAATAGAACTAAATATCTTTAAAGATTTAAAAAGAACTTTAGTTCCTTTTATTCTCTTCTCTTAGTGTTTAATCATTTTAAATCATTTGATAAAAATACATTTTATTTTAATTTTATAATTCATGAGATAAAAAGAAAATTCAGTTAAGTGAATTTGAAAATCCAAGGTAGGGCAAGTGCAACCTCATCACCTCGAGAGCGCGTATGCTTGTTCCTGAAATAATTCGGCAAGATTTTGATACAATACTACTGTTATGCCTATAATACATTTTAACCAAATTTCAGTGTATAAATCATAATTTTTATGTTAAGTTGCCATGTAAATTTAAAAATATAGAAAAGAAAGTCTATTGCTCTTTATTTTGTGCTTTAGATTTTAAACTTGCGGAAAAATTACTTTTTTATGTTTATTTATCATAATTCAGATAATAGATGATGTTGAAAAACATGCATTGAATTACTTTTTGACAGACTAGTAACAATTTATGCCACGCATTAAGTCAGTGCTGAATGCTTTGCAATTTTATTCAGTTTCTCCTTTCTAGTGTAAAATAGTAGATATGTTTATGAGATATAATTAAAAATATATCTAATCGTATAGGCCACTAAATTTAAGCAGAGTTTGTCAACCATACGTAACCAATATCTTCTTCATGTTGCTTTAATTATAAATACAAATCTTTATTATCGTAATATTGGGCCAATAATAAGATAGCGCAATTTACATATATATATATATATATATATTATTTTTTGGAACCTCCTGCATACTTTGGAATAAACTCATATATGCTGTTATAGCGTACTCTCTATCAACAACTTAAATAGTGATTAAAAGAAAACAATCGAACACAAGCGTTTGAAATTTTATGTACAGTATGAAAGTTCTCATGAACCTCTATAATTAAAAAAATCATATTAAAAATATAAGAATTTACCATAATTTTGTATTTTCAGAATTTGCATTTCAGCATTACATAGTATAATTATTACTCAATATCACAAAATATAATTTAGTAATGCTCAGTATAATTAGGTAAACAAACATGCTGGGCTTGGCTAGTTGAGCTTAAGCCGAAAGGTAGGCCTCCCACCCGGTTTGACCTTGACCTTGACTTCTTTCTTTTTATTTGTTGCCAATGTATTTTTCACATGTGTTAAACATAAATAACAACAATAATAAATATAAATGTGGGAAGATCTTTAGTATTTTCGGTTATCTTTTATCTGTTTTGAAATGGCATTTTAAACGTTCACAGTAAATAATAATTAACTATTTGCAGTGTCTTTATCATACCTGGATACTTGCAACTATGATGCAGTTATTTGTTGTAACATCTTTCATAGTCTGGTTAATATATAGGTAAGAGTGACGTTATATTGCTTCAGAAACATCATTTCATTATAAGTATTTCGATTATTTTTTTTTTTTAATATTGTATGTTAAAAAAAATATTTTTAGAAAGCCCATCATTGGAATACCTGTAAGCATTGCAGTCATCGTGATAGCAGCAATAGCTGTAGCCACAGTAACGGTCCTGGAAGATTTTCCAGCCACTTTTACGATATATTTCTACGATTTCAGGTAATAAAATTTTCTTTTATTTTTATCTGAATCATCAAATTTTTAAATGTAATATATTTCTATATACTTTTATAACAATGTAATAAAATTAATATTTAATAATTTTTCAGAAACTGTGGCTTTATATATTTTTACATTAAAGTACAGTAGCAACCCAAAAAAATAACTAAAGAAGAACAAAAGAAAGAGAGAGAGAGAGAGATTTTTTCGAACTGCAGTCCAAAAATTTTCATGGTTGGTTGATTGGTTGGTTGATTATTGACGGCCAATTATCTACACTTGGGATATAGGCCCGGGGGAGTGCCCTTCGTGGAGGTCTTTCTAAGGGAACCTAACCCGTATTTACGCATGGATAAATCCACGGCTCGAAGAAAACCACGAAAACTCCGAACGATTAGGCCGACGGGCGCGATTGGGATCGAACCCAGCACCTCCCGTCTACCAGCTTCGAGAGCAGAACCTCTCAGCCACTGAAAAAAAAAAAAAAAAAAAAAAAAAAAAAAAAAAAAATTCATGGATGCGAACTTAATATATAGGGTCTGTAATAGCTTGTTTTTTAAAATAGATTTGCTATAATCACAAAGCACGAGAGGACATTTTCACAGGAGTTCGTAATCATTATCAGTAAATTCGGAGGGAATTATCGCAAAACTTAAAATAATAAAATAGCAGTAATAGAAATTATGGGTGGGTCTAAAGAGCGGCGTAATCACATCCTCCTATGCCAAGACAAATTTTACAAAAAAAAAAAAAAAAAAATTCTTTTTTATATAGAAATATACATTAACATAGAAAAAAAAAGTATGTGACTCCCCGTTATATCAAGATCTGAGTTCACCCTTGTCAGTGATAAAGATTATCACTACATAGTATAAAACAAAGTCGCTTTTTCTGTCCCTATATCCCTATGTACGCTTAAATCTTTAAAACTACGCAACGGATTTTGATGCGGTTTTTTTTTAATGGATAGAGTGATTCAAGAGGAAGGTTTATATGTATATCCATTAAATAGTGGAGAAATACTGTTATTTTTGAGGTTTTTAATATGATGTCGTAAATAATTTCATTTTTTCCGCTTATACATTGCAAACGCAGGCTGAACCCTACAAGATTTATCAAAATAATGTACTAATTATTGTACACATTAAAAAGGTCTACAGAAAACACAAAGAGATGAAGGTTTTCAAGGTTAACCCGAAGCAAAGCGAGGGAGGGCCGCTAGTACAATAATAAAAAGAAAACTACAAAATCGGGGATAAATCGGATGATAGCGGATCACAGGGTAGATCAGAGTCTTGTAGTGCTGCCATCTGCAAGGAAAACTTGAAAAGATTTTCTGATTTTTTTTTATGTGCTGCCAAAATAATAATACATAATATTTCTATAGACAAATATTTTATTTAGCTTTCATATTATGTAATGATTAACTGGAAATATTTCAAAATAAAGTAAAAAACAGGGATGTTTGTTCTTGTAGTTGTTATTTACGTACTTTACGCAATTCTGTTGGGACATCCAATAGAGGCGGAAAATAAAAAAGCAAATAAAACGTTAAATATATACATCTGTTATATAGCTGTATCCTTTAAAAAATCACAGAAAAATGTCAAAAAAAAATATTTTTTTTTAATTCGGATATTTCACTTTAATTATGAGAAATATGACGGGAATAAATCTAACTTGCCATAATTTCTTTAAAGCTGAGTAAGTATGTCAAATAATAATCCATTGATTACTTAAAAAAAGAAGAAAAAAAAAGACGTAGAACTTTCCAAAATTTTAATTTATTCATTTTATACGTTGAAGCAACAGGATTTCACGAGGGCCAAATTATTGATATCTAAACTTTTCTGTCTGAATGAATGTAAAACGGTTTTTTATTTATTAAAAGGATTATATTCCATAGATGGCGCTAAGTCAGTTTCCTGAAAATTCATCACTTTTGTAGTAACTAACTAATAGTCATTAGACTGCTTTTTTTGTTTATTGTTGTCCGTGAATAAATGTGTTGTATTTATATATACAGCCACATTCGTAACTGTACAATTCAGAACAAGCTGTAAAAGTAAAATTTGGATGATATATTTCAAAGTTTTGAATATTTAAAAAAGGAAGACAGTCTTACTGCACGTTCGCACTCTTTAAAATTAAATCAGCTCGCTCCGGGTTGGGTTGATTATTGACGGCCAATTATCTGCACTTGGGATATAGGCCCGGGGGGAGTGCCCTCCGTGGGGGTCTTTCTAAGGGAACCTAACCCGTATTTACGCATGGATAAATCCACGGCTCGAAGAAAACCACGAAAACTCCGAACGATTAGGCCGACGGGCGCGATTGGGATCGAACCCAGCACCTCCCGTCTACCAGCTTCGAGAGCACAACCTCTCAGCCACTGGTGGGGCCAGCTCGCTCCGGAACTGATGGCTTGAAATTTTTGTAGTTAGAAGCGTTAAGAGGCTACTTCACTCAGAAGAAAACACTCGCTCGCTAATGTTAACCCTATGGGACAGTTATTTTACAATATCTCTTTTGCATTTCGATATTCTTAATTTTTTTTTTTTTTTTTTTTTTTTTTTTTTTTTTTCACTGGATAGCAACCATGAGGTTGATCTCTATGCAGGCCGTTTTTCACTTTTTCGATTTTGGCGTTAGGTTTTTTTTTTTTTTTTTTTTACTTTTGCAACTTTCGAAACCGGTTTCGAAATTGAAAGTATCCTCATAAAAAAATAAATAAAAAACTGTAGATAAAATCGAAAAAATAAAAAATGGCCTGCATAGAGATCAACCTCAGTTATCCAATGCAAAATAAAATCATTTAAAAATATTGAAATGCAAACAAGATATTTTAAAAGAACTGTCCCATAGGATTAACATTAGCGAGCGGGAGGTTACCCTATGTATCAATAACCTTTACATGACTTTGAAAAGCCTATTTTTTTTTTTTTTTACTTCAAATTAAAAATTTTGCATTACTGGCACAGTCTCCACCACTGGTACCAATACATTTGCTTTAGAATTATTTTTTAATTAATGTATGTATAGAAACAAAACTTAATTTTTAAAAATATCATTATAAATATAAAAATAAATTTATATAATGAGCTGAAAGCTGATATGAAAGCAACTACTTACACAGAGAATATTAGAAAAATAAAAGGTGAAGTAGGCCAAGAAATAACTAATCGAGGACCTTCTTGCATTTGTTGAGATAATTGCTCTTATTCCTTTGTCAAAGATTTAACAAGGAGACAAATCTTATAAAACACTGACTGTTGTGTTAATTGTATAGACGATAGTTTTTGTTTCTTTGTTTGTTTTAAAATATATATATATTGTAGTATATTTTCATGTTTTTTGAGATTCATATACATCAAGTACGTCTGACTCGTTTGCTGGTTTTTGGATGTTAAAGTTGTTAGATTCATATATATGCATAAGTCATGATTATGATGACCGCTGAAATAAACAAGTTGGAAACTGTACGTCAAACGTGACAAATGAGGTGCGCTCGTACTATAGCTAGTTATATAAGTATTCAGATCTTGATGAATTTTAATTCTGTGAAATGAATTATATCGTCTGCAGATTCATTTCTGTAACAAAATAAGTATCTCGGTCGCTTGACGATTAAACCTCGGAAGCTCCTGTAACAAGAAAGCACCGATTTTTTTTTTTTTTTTTATTCAAATTTCTTAATAAATATTTTTATTAATATTTTCTAAAGTTTTGATTCGATTTTCATAAAATATGAAATGTCACGACAAAATTCTGCAAACATAACATATCTTAAATTTCAAACCATTCGGTTGGGTAGTTTTTGTCTTATTATATGCAAACGGACAGACAGACAGACGGACGGAACAGACGATGACAGTAGGTGCTACGTATTTATATAATTACGAACGCACCTAAAAAACTGCGCCTACATTGAAATTGTATGTATTTTGCGACTCATTTACATAGACTTAATTAGATACACTTTTTTTTCATGTGCATGAAACGCAGGAGAAATTTGGTCATAATAATCACAGAATTAACGAATAGTACCAACGCCCCCTAGATAAGAAAGCCGTGACACTCGTCAAGAAAACGTCATACCAACCTGGCAAAACAAAGACAAAAATTCGAACAACTTGCATGTTTCGATTTCATTAGCTCATAGAATTAATAATTATTATTTACGACTAATAGTTATTATTATTTACGACTAATAGTTAATAATTCTACGAGCCATCGAAATCGAAACATGCAAGTTGTTCGAATTTTTTTCTTTGTTTTGCCTGCTTGGTATGACGTTTTCGTGACGCGTGTCACGGCTTTCTTATCTAAGGGGGCGTTGATAGTACTCGTAGAATTGCATGTTTGTTTGTTTTTTAACACTTTCCAACCTAGTTGAAAAGTGTTTATGACTTCGGTTTGTTTGCCGTCTACCGCCTATCCGTGCTCTAACTCCCGTAAATATGCTTCGATTGTCCTGAAATTTTTGTATGTTATTGTCGTTTTCTATAGCATGTTCCCTATTTCAACAGAAGTGTGTAGCACTTATAGTTTTTTTTACAGGGACAATCAAAAGTATTCCGTTACATTACAGTCAATGGAGAATAATCGGTTCAAGCGTATTTTGATGACGCTACGTCATTTAAAACATAATGAAATTGATATATAATTATGAAGCACATTAAAACAAGCTTTTTGTAGAATATGGGGTGCAAAGCATTTATTATTCATTTACAGGGTCAAACAAAAAAATTCTTTTACACATCGTTATATGGGGGAAAATCGTCTGCAGTGTAATTTAGTGATATTTCACTATTTCAAACATAATGAAAATTATATGCATTACTGAGTGCACTATAAATTTCTCTCTTGTGTACATTGCGTTTATACAAAATATATTGGTTACAGTACATGTGCGATATTTACAGTCTACGTGTGATAAGTGCGTTTTCAACTTTGGTTTGCATTTTTTACTTTTTTTTTCATAGTACGTGTGTGTTTATAAACTCGGTTTACCATATACAGAGCTTCACAAGGAAATTCGTAAGTACTACAGACTATGAGAGTGAATTGCTTAAGTGTAGTTTTTAATTGTGTTTACGCCTTTTCCTGCTGAACTATATTTAGTAGACTAATAGAAGTTTGTGGAATATAAATAAATTCATATACAGGACTACGAAAAAAAAGATACATTGTCGTTTACGTTTGGTATCAATTTTTTTTTTAAGTTTTCACTCCTATTTTTTATCATTTTTTCTTTGTGATGACTTTTTTACCCGAAGTTGCTAATGTCACACTCAATTTAATTCGCATTCCTTTAAGATTCTCTTTTTCCATGAAAGTGTCTGCTTCAACCACTGTTCCGTTTACTCCTGTCCCGTTGTTCGTATAATCAAATTAAGAATAGGTATAATTTAGAAGCACATTATTGTCGTGTACAGATGTTGAAATAAGGATACTAAGAACTAAATTAAAAGCATAATGCATAAAATCCAGTTTTTTTAAATACAACCCAAAATTCTGTAATTTCAGAAAAACGAGAAAATATGGAAATTTCCTTTCCAACTAAATAGGGAAGTTTTACCCAATTGTTTCATTTAAAATATTCACTATGCCAAATTTCTGTATACCAGTAAGTCAGAATTAAAACACCCCTACTCCGACCTCTCTATATTTGAACTATTGAGTGTATAAACTTCAAATTTTGTACAGATACTACTCAAAGCATGGGGAAATGGATTACGCGAAAAAAAAAAGAATTAGTTTCAGAAATCACCCATAGCTGACGCTGTACAACTGGACATATGCTGAAAAAATACAAAAACACATTGTAAACACATTTCATTTTAACATAGTAAACATTCATGTGACAGGGACCTTATCAACGCAGGGAATGTTGCTGATTATGGTTCATTTCTTGAAGATATAAAATCTGCTGTCTGTGGGCAGCTTGCTCAATTGCAGATCGTAACTGATCGACTGTGATGCTTCTCACATGCAGAGTGATACCTTCTTTCAAATCTGCAAAAGTTACGAGATGTCCTCGACAAACAAGATTTTTTAAATGTCCCTACCGCCAAAAATCACGCGGATTAAGATCCTGAGAACGAGATGGCCAGGTTGTCGAAAATGCATGACCGATTGCTCTGTCATTCGTGAAACGTTGCCGAAGAAACTGTTGTACACAGAATCCTATGTGTGGAGGTGCCCCATCTTGCATAAAGGTAATTGAGTCAATACATTCGCGCTGTTTCAAATGGGTTACAACAAAAGTTTCGAGCATCCTTTTGTACTTTTTGGCCGCCACAGTGCATATCATAGGACCATTGCGCGTAGCTTCTTCGAAAAAGAAAGTTCCAAGAATCTTCATGTGTACAAACCATGCATTCACAATTTGTTTTTTTATTATTATTTTTGTCTTTATTTCATATTTTTTCTTGTGCAGCGCCATCTATCGGTGTTTCTGGAACTTTTTTGTCGCGTAATCCGTTTCCCCATGTCTTGAATAGTATGTGCACAAAATTTGAAGCTTATACACTGAGCCGTTCAATATATATAGAGAGAGAGGTTGGAGTAGGGGTGGTTTAATTCTGGTCACCCTGTATGTATAACAATGTAGATGATAAATATTACTCTCGTCATAAATAACGCTGTTGTGTAAACTATTATTAATTTTTATACATGAAAGAAAATCACATTTTTCTTAAATTTAGAAAACTTTCTCTTTTTATCCAGAACTTCGATAAAGTATTGGAAACATCTGTACGTGCAAGCCTACAATCACATTGGACCATTCTGCATAGGGATGCTAACAGCGTACTTCATAGCTGAACATCCTCCATTAAAAATCAAAAAGGTAAATTTTAATTTATATGCTTAACAAAATACATATGGAATTATGTAATGTTATATACAGAATGTATAAGGATCATTCTCAGATAATGTTAAAGGATCTAGCAGGAAAAGCATGACACATTGGCTCTCAATGAGAACCTATACTGGAACTTTTGGTAAGTTATCACCTCCATATACCGGGTGTCCTAAAAGGAATTGAACGATTTTAAAATTCAATAACTTGCAAACTTGTGACAGATATTTAAAAAATTCTTGCAGGAAGGTTATGTAAGAATGTCCGGATTTTATTTACCGTGATTCCTGATTTAGTTCGAATTATCAGCAATTGATGGCGCTATGAGCAATATACGTCCAATCGAGGCAGAAGCAGAAATCACCCAGCTTTGATGCGAAGAAAGATGGTTAAATATATGGAGGGGGTTCAGAATCGGGCCCTAAGAAGAAGACTGTATTGGCGAAAGTGGCCCACCCCAGTATATTTAACCTCCTTCCTTGCATCAGTGCTGGGTGATTTCAGTTTTGGCCTCGATTGAGCACATATTGCTTTCTATTACCGCTATTTTAAACTAAATCCGGGAATTGCAGTAAAAAAAAAAAACTCCTGACATCATGCATTACACTCCTGCATTTTTAAAAAATATGTATCCCCGTTTGCAAGTTATTGAATTTTAAAAGCAGTCAGCCCATTTTCGGACATCCAGTATGAACACTTCATGTGTGTTTATGCTCAGTAGTTCAACATGGATTTGAAATATTAAGTAAAATGTTGCATACGGGCGTATTATTTAAATTTTTAATATCTTGTAAACTAATCGTGTTAGAGAGATAAAACAAACGGCATATTTTTGGTAATATTTTGAAATATATTATAATTTTTTTTCATAATTTTCTATTAATTACATCTATGCCAAAACTTGGTAGAAAATTACGATTTATTTTATTTTTTTAAGTTTTGTTTGAGATACAATCACGGAAAAAATATATATTACAGTACAGATAGAGAATAATAAAATATACAAACTTGGTTGAAAACGTAAACTTCTTTGAACTTCGTTGCTACAACACTTCATTAGAAATAAATAAAGTTGGAGATCCACCACCACCACACCCTCCTCTTTAGTATAAAACGTAACTAACTTTATTTATTTATATAACTCCATCGTTCTCACGAAAAAGTATTTTTCTCATGCAATTTATATTTTACAAGGGGTGGTAAAGCTAAATAAAGAATAAATCGTAGAAATAATAAAGAATAAATACTATTTATTATATTATTATTATTATTGAAGTAAATGCTTTACGTACGTCATTTAAATTAGTTATGAAATCTTAACCATCATCACTGTTTTCTTCTATAACCACGGAAACTTTCGCCGTTTCAAATAACGTTGCTGATACTTCCGACAGACGTAAAATTTGGGTTAGATACCATCCATATTATAAATAATTGACTATAGCTGCAACACATGAGCAGACTCCTATTGTATTATTACCATTAGGACATTCGCAACAGTAAGGGCTTTACCCCTGAAAAGGTTAACCAGTTTCATAACGTTTCAAGTATCATTCAGAATAAAAATATTGTGCTGTTAGTTTGTTTTCATTATTTTCCAGTGTTGTTGTTGTTGTTGTTGTTATGGGAGTTCAATTAAAATTTCTAAAATACTTCAAGAATTTAAAAGAAAAAAAAGGAAGCGATTTAAAGTTAACAGTATATGTTATAGTACAGATCGAGAATTATAAAATATATAAACTTCGTTGAAAAAATTGTGGCACAACACTTAGTAGAAAATAAATAACGTTGAAGATAATAAAGTTGAAGGTTGTATAAAACATTTGAAATGTATGTTTATACTTATTTTATGCCTAGAAAAATAATTTAATAATCTTACATTTGATATACTGATGAACTGTCATATCACATTATTATTTTTTATATATTTATTTATTAAGTTACTAAGAAAGTATTGACTTTATGTGAACAAAGCATGTAATGTAAAAGTTGATGACCATCTATTTTATCTATAAAAATATTAATAATAAAAAATGACTAGAAATTCATTCACAACTCTGCAAAAAAAGGTATGTTTTAAAATTTATTTTAATTTTGATCATTGACTTTTTTAAAATGATATTTTCAATGCCGTTTCCAAAAATTCAAATCTATTTTTTCCCTATTTCCCAAGTTTCTCTCAGAAAAGGATTGTATATTTTGGAGAAATCGCCCGAAATAACAAAATTTGGACTTTTTATTTTAATTTAGCAATTTATAAACCTATAAAAATTTCATTTGCATAGCAATTCTAGAATTAATTTAAAAGAATTAGTATTTGTAAAAAGTTACAAGTCTTTATAACCCCCCTCCCCCCTGAAGCGTTTAATATGCGGTTCAGGAAAAAATTCTGAATTTTTAAAAATTACTTCCTTTATAGTTAGCATTTTAATGCACCAAATTATTCTTTATGTCAATAAATATCGTTACAAAACTTATATAAACAGTGTTCTCTTACTCTTAAATATACTAAATTCGCATAAATAAGACTGCTTGTGATAAAACTGTAAGTCATGTAATTTTTTAATTATTTTGCAAAAAATTATAAAACAGCATGCAAAAAACTGTTAAAAACATTTACTGTACAAACAATTTTTCATTGTAAACTTGTGATATAATATGATATCTGTATTTAAAAATTGCATTGAAAATTTTAACACTATTCCTACAATCAGGAAAAATCAATCGTTTCATAAAAAATTTCATACCTTGATTTTTTTTTTTTTCCTTAAACGACACCAGAAAAAAAAAAATTCCCTTTATTAATGTTCTTTAGAGTAACTTTAAAATAAAGAAAACACAAATAAAAAATCAATCATTAACACCACATTTTGAGAAAAAAATTAAGAAGCTTGACTTTAATAAAGAACTTTCATATCATGTTGATTTTTTCTGGAAATATCTGTATAACTATGAATTAAATAATGTGAATTTATGCGAACAAAAGATATGATTTTATAATCTCTGAAGATAAAATCTAATTTGTTGAGTTTATTTACTGATACAAAAAAAGAATTAAATACGAAAAGAAAAAAACATGCATGAAAAACCATGCATCAGGCATCGATTATGAAACACTTTCGAACAGTAACAGAATATTATTAGGGAATTTCACATTTTCATACAATGAAATGAGATATCTAAATAAGCAATTAAAAAACTCATTATTCAGTAAAAGTTCATTTTCAACAACTGCAGTCCATATGCGGTAATGTGTGGGAATCCTGTCGTGCAGTCCTGTAAATGATCTATAGAATTTATACACACCACGTAATACACTAAAAATTAGATAAGTTTTAAAATGCATACCACAGCGGAGAATGCACTTCAAGAAGTTATCGATCTTATTAGCTAGTCCCGTAACCGAATTATTTTGTGCGTCTCTGTAAATGAACGATACGCACTCCATAAACTATGAAAAACATGTTGTAGTGCAGCTCAGAGCTACTTTTTAATTTCATTATGTTTAAAGTATCATAACGTTATTAAAATGCACAGCAATCAATTTTTCCCCATATATCATAATGTAATGAAATTCTTTAGTGCAGGGGTTCTCAAACTATGGTACGCGTACCAGTACTGGTACGTGAAGCTCTGGTTACTGGTACGCAGAAGTCCGTTACTGGTACGTGAAATAAAATACAAAATGCAGCATATTATTATGGAATCGAAAACGGCTTGTCTTTATTAACTTGGATATTTAAAAAAAAATTCGAACGCGATTTAGGATCTGTAAACGCTTTTTCTATTTTTTTTGTTACCAGAAATGTTTGTTATTGTACACTTGCTGAAATTCGCACACAACGATTATGATACAATCAGTTTTCCAGAATTAAAAACACAATTATTAGATTTATATAGATCAAAGTTTAATTTGGTATAATAAAGAGCTAATTTTAAAATGAATGAATGAATGAAGTATTTTTAATTAGCGGAAGAACTGTAAGTAAAGTCTGAATGCTTGCAAGTAGGAGGAGCTTGTGTGAGTAGAAGTAATTAATACAAAATAACGTTCCAAAGTGTAATTTATAACCCATTGTTCTCTTTGCACAAGAAGAGCTTCTAGTAGGAGGTGTTGAAATAAAAGTCTTATTGCAAGCATGATTCATAAATTGATTCATTGTGTTGATTGAAATATTTTTCTTCTCTTGTACAAAAAGTGTTATAGTTTCCTCCTATTTCAAATCAGTGAATGAAAATCAGTTTTTTAGAGAGTAAAGTTATTTAAAATGATCAAGAGAGTAAGATGATTTAAATCAAACAAAAACTGTGGTCATACAGGGTTCGCACAAGTGTACCACAAATTTTTAATAGTTTTCTTCGATTTATTTAACTGCGGAAAAATATTGCTAATTCTATGAATAAACGCGATGGTTACGAATTCTGTGTTTAAAAAATTAAATAGGAACTTTCCTATCATTAATAGTGGTTCCAGGCTCCTTACAAAATATACGGAGTGTGCGAACACTGTCATATGCAGTGCGGATTTGAGGTGGTATATATATAAATGTATGAAGAAACATGCAAGTGTTTGCCTACTGAGCGATATTATTGTCGAATTTAAAGGTTTGCAGATTATTAATACGGTTGTATTGAGCCCATGTTAAATGCACTAACTAAGCTTTGGATAAGAAATTCACAGGGCCAGATTAATGCAGAGACCGATTAACCCGTGGCCTACGGCCCACCACTGATGGTGGGCCTCCAAAATAAATAAAATTGTTTGCAAAAACTTTATTAAACATCCAGCTTTTTGCAATTAGCAAAAGCGCAGGAGCGAAAAACGTTCTAAAATTTCGATTTTTTTTTAATACTGCAGGAGCTAGAAACATGAAATTTGGCATGGTAGTTACTTATAAGATGTAAATACTCTCTAAGAACAAATTCTAAAAAAAAATTCGAAATTTAAACGGGTGAGATGAGCGAAAAGCGTTCTAAAAACATTCTAAATTACAATTTTTATGGAATCTCTGGAACTACAGAACCGCTTTAAAAACTGATGGTGGCAAATTGATGGTGACAGTCCCTGCTCCAACATAGGTTATATTTTATTTCGGTGCCACTACCCCCAGGGGGGGGGGTGCAAAAGCGAAAAAGTTCTAAAATTTCGATTTTTTGTATACTGAAGGTATTAGATAACATGAAATTTGGCATGGTAGTTACTTATAAGATGTAAATGCTGTCTAAGAACAAATTCTAAAAAAAATCGAAATTTAAAAGGGTGAGATGAGCTAAAAACGTTCTAAAAACATTCTAAATTACAATTTCTATGGAATCTCTGGAACTACAGAACCGTTTTCAAAAGTGATAGTGGCAAATTGATGGTAACAGTCCCTGCTGTAACATAAGCTATATTTTATATCTGTGACAGTACCACAGAGGGGGGGGGGGTGTAAGAGCGAAAAACGTTCTAAAATTTCAAGTGTGTAAAATTTCGAGCGAAATTAGTGTCATTTAATTACTAATTTCTGAATTATCTGTGGCAGTAAAATTTCATCTAATGAAAATAGGCCAACGAATACCACTTGGCATGTTTCAAGAATTACGCGAGCAAAGCCGCGGGTTTTGCTAGTGTTATTATAAAGCAGTCAATTTAGAAACGTAATGATTAATTTTAAATATAATAAAATCTGCTATGAAGGAAATACAAAAGACCGAAGAGATATTTCGTTTTAGACAGGTTTTTCTATATTATCTTTACGTTTGTTACCTGGTGGTACGCGAAAGTATGAACTTTGATTTAGTGGTACGTCGGTCTAAAAGTTTGAGAACCCCTGCTTTAGTGCGCACTTCTAAACAAAGTGTAAGTGCTACTAATAAGTAGCATGAAAATTACATGGTAATCCGAGTATATTTACGAGAGTTAGAGCACGGCCAGACAGACAAATTCATAAAGACTAATTCATAAAGACTTTTTCCATTTATATTATAAAGAGTTAGTTATTATAAATTCGCC
Source organism: Maratus michaelseni (assembly GCA_963931845.1). Lineage (NCBI taxonomy): Eukaryota > Metazoa > Arthropoda > Arachnida > Araneae > Salticidae > Maratus > Maratus michaelseni. Next base: position 311,933,493 of record OZ007587.1, on the reverse strand, counting down.
ACTTTAATGTAATAGGATTTCTGCCGTTAGACATTGCGCTGAAAATTTAATAATGTTTTACAACAACAGAAAATTTATTGTCTCATAAAAATTTGTACCAAGAGAGTTTCCTAAACCTGCCATTAGACATTGCACTGAAAATTTAAAATTATTTTACAACATAAAATTTATTGTCTCATAAAAATGTATACCAAGATAGTTTCCTAAACAACAACATAAAAAAAAATTCACTTTATGTTCTTCAGGATAATTTTAATACCAAATAAAAGCAAAATGAAATAACACGCCACCATGTTCGCGGATAACAATGAAGCGTATTCTAATATGATGAAACATTTATAAAGTTATCAGAAGGAAAAGTAATATCATATTTCCAGACAGTACATGTAATAAAAAGCAAAACAGCATTTTTCAATCATCTTTCTCGAATAAAGGGACACATAAACATGTAACATGAACATGTTTAAAGAGTTTCAAGGATAAATACTTTTTATTAATCATGATCATTGAAAATGCACTCAAAAGCATATAAAAATTTAACACTATTTATATGAAAACAAATATCTATTTAAATGATAAGCTAAACAAGTGTAAAATTAAATAAATCATGCTGCAAACATGCCACTATAATTAAAAATTAAAAATTAATTATTTTTATCCCATTATTTTTACATATCTTTATTTCGCGTACTTAATAACAGAAGTTAAAACAAATCAGAATTATAGAGATAAATTAATAGATGCACACTTTCGAATGATATACAGGGTAAGGTAAACCTGAACTCTTATAACATGGTAGAAAGACAATAGTATACAATAAGATGACCAAAATGTGCAACAAAATTTTAATCGAAATGCACTTATTTAGCCGACATTGCAAAGTGTCTTTCTATAGGCCGAACCAAGGTTTTCGTTCATAACTTTAACAATAATCAAGATATTCAGCATAATTTTCAGTATACTTACATTGTTTATGTGAAATGTGGCGATATCACAAGAAGAGCTGTAAGTGCTACTATCCGCGTCCAAACAACACTATGCTAGACGTTCCATAATTTGCAGCGTTGCTGACAGAACATACGACGTCACTGACCAAATCACAGCGCACTGATAGCACTTTCGGTGATATAATTATATTTCACACAAAACAAAGGTCAGTCGACTGAAAATAACATTAACATCATCATATTGTTAAAATTTTAAACGAAAATCTGAGTTCAGTTGTACGTCAAAGATTGATATTCATGCAGCGAACTACCACATTTTTGAAGATGAATTTAAAGACACGCTGAATTTTATTAATGGTTATTTTTATTCACAAAAATAATGAAAATAGGGCTATAGCAAATCTATTTTTTTTATCAACTATAATACATAACCATGCACTGTAGAAAAAGATTAATGTTTCTGATCTAGAAAAATATAATCTAACCACGAACGAAAATATTCAATAACCTCTTTTGAGTTACTCATGATTCTGAAAAGCGTTCTTTATCTTTAAAAACCTCAGAAACCAATACACTTTCGATATTTAACAAAGCATTTATAAAAACAAAGTTTTTTTTGTTTTTTGCTGTCTCTGATTTTCGGAAACGTTTCCAAGTAGTTTTTATAATGCATTAATGAGTTTTATCAAACTGGTATATCTGTTTTTAGGATGTTATGAATTCTCAAGTAAACATTTTCACGTTCAACAAGCATGTTTTACAGACAAAAATTATAAATTAATATTTACATTAAAATTAATATTATTTTGTTACTCTTGCATGTATAATTTCAATTACGTAGATGAAAATGTTTAGTTGAGAATTGATAGTATACTAAAAACCGATATTCCGGTTTGATAAAACTTATTAATGCACTATAAAAACTACCCGGAAATCAGTGACAACAAGAGAAACTTTGTTTCCATAAATGCTTCTTTAAATCTTGAAAATATATTGGTTTTTGAGGTTTCTAAAGATAAAGAACGCTGTTCGAAATCATGGGTCACTCGGAAGAAGTTATTGTTTATTTTTATTTATTTATTTTTTTTTTTGTTCGTGATCATATTATATTTTCGTAGATTAAAAAACATTGTCTTTTTTTTTTCTTTTTTAAAGTGTAAGTGTGAAATAAAATAGCATACCATACTATTAAATATTTTTGTCAAATTGGAATTTTGCCCTTAAACTTTTAGAAAAGTACGAGAATAAATTGCTTGTGTCATAAGAAGCAATTTAATACGAAGCTTTTTTAATACGAAATTGTTATTAGTAAAACTAACAAGGAAGGTCTCCTTAAAGCGCATACTCGGAATATTAAAAAAAAAAATACTAATGAAATTACTTATGTACGTAATAAAAGATCAGAGAAATTTAACTACGGAATCCCAGTAGAAAATCTAGAAAAAAAAATAAAATACTTTCGAGTATTTAGCACGAAAAGACGCAATTTGGCGAGTAACACTTTTTCATCGCCAAATGCAAGCGATTTTAATGCATTTGAAAATTCCTGGTTAAATGAGTGTTTAAATGCGCAAACGATTAAATAGTTTAATATATTTTCTATGAGCTTATATAATATATATAGTTGCTGAAGTTATTTAATTTTACACGATTTTGCCAGCTGGATAAGTTTTAAGTGTATTTTAACAGTAACTACCTGATTAAGAACTCTCTCATTATGATATACGCATACATTTCGATAATGAATAAGTCGGTGTTTCCATGGCAACAATACTTTACTCTTATTGTTTTCGACATTAACAATATCAAATTCAAATTGGCAGTGCTCAGAATCGGATTTCAATTTTTAGTTTAAAGCATTGTTAATCAATTTAAAATTTGTTCTAAAATGTAGAATACGATAGTTCATTTTTTCTTTATATACATATAAATGAATATGGCAAAACTGTAGTTGTAAAAGCGCATTTATTTAAGTTAAACTTACTTAAACTAGCTCAGTATGAACAGTAGAAAACCTTTTTTCTAAAATAGTATTTATCAGAAAAGCGAATTTTTTTTAAGCGATAAATCGACAAATACACTAAATTTTCATAATTTTTTTACGGACGTTATATCGAGGTTCCGCAGCAATTATTTATAAACCTCATGAGAAGAATATTCTGTAATGTTTTAAAATTTTTCCGAGTATACGCTTATGGAGACCTTCCTCATAAGAAGTTTTCTGGAGAAATTTTAAAGAATTGGAGTATTTTTTTCATGAATAAAATTTTACTTGGGATTAACTATATCGTCACATACCTGTATTTCGGAGTTTCGGATATCATAGAACTTCAACTCACTTCTCCAGAACAAGACTAAACAAGCAAAAAAAATATTTTCTTTCTTTTTTCTTTTTTTTTTTACTTTTTTCTTTTTATTTTATTTATTTATTTTCTTACATAAGCAAATGATTTCTTATTTAAAATAATTTTAACATTTGAAATTTTTATTACAAACGTCAATCAATCCTTATTCCTTTTTTTTAAAAAAAAAAATTAACTTTAAGCACTTTTTCCGTATATTCTAAAACGATTGAAATGCGGTTTAATTTGTACCTGTTGGATTGGATTTTAGATTGATAGGCAACGTACACGGAAAAAAAAGACAGATGTTTCTTAATCTAGAAAAATATAATATAACCACGAATGAAAACATACAATAACGTCTTCCGATTTACTAACGATTCCGATAAGTGTTCGTTATCTGTAGAAAACCAGAAACCAATAGATTCTCGAGATTTAGATAATCATTTGTAAAAACAGTTTCTTTCGCTGCCAATGATTTTCGGAAAGAAATTCCGAGTATTTTGTATAGCGTATTAATCAGTTTTAACACGGAATATGGGTTTTTCGGATGCTATCCATTCTCAAGTAAACATTTTCATGTTCAACAAACATGTTTTACAGACGAACTTATTAAATTCCCAATATTAACATTAACATTAAAATTGATATTATTTTGTTACTCTTGCATGCATAAATTCAATTACGTAGCTCAAAATGTTTAATCGAGAATTGGTAGTATCCTAAAAACCAATATTCTGGCTTGAGAAAACTGATTAATACACAATAAAAACTACTAGCAAACGTTTCCGAAAATCAGTGCCAGCGAAAGAAACTTTGTTTTTATAAATGACTCTTTAAATATCGAAAATATATTGGTTTCTGAGACTTCTAAAGATAAAATTACTCTTTACAGAATCATGGGTTTATCGGAAGAGGTTATTGTATATTTTCATCCAGGGCTTTACAAATTTGATAAAATCGAGTAGCCAGCAAAATATTCCAGTCGTCAGAAAAAATAATTTCCGCTCTCCTCCCCCGTTCCCGTTATTGATTTTCAAAGGGCACAAAAGCATTTTATGAATCAATTGAGAAAATATAATAAGCAAAGTTTAGAATTATAAGTTACATAGTTTGGAATAGTACATAATTTAGAAAGATAATATAAACTAAGTTTTCTAATGAAACTTTTTAAAATTATACATATCTGAAAAAAGAAGAAATGTATATATGTGGAATTAACATTTTCAAGAAATACTGATTTCTGAATGTTTCAAATTACCAGACAGTTGAGTTCTACAAAATCAATATCTAAAGAGGGATGCATCGATGAACTAGTGAAGCAGGAAAACAATTTTTTGCCTATTTTCCTGTCGAAGTCAGTCAAATAATTCTGATTTTATTATTTTAAAATTTGCAGATTTAATAACTTGATCGTCAGATAAAAAAGACATGGTAGCCAGTGGCGACTTAGCGATCGCCTTTGTCCTGGTTATATTATAATTTCGCAAATTAAGAAAAGCTTAAAAAAATTAAGAAAAAAAAAATTGCTTCAAAAGTTATCTCGTTGCCAAATTTAAAGTTTCTGAAATGACTCTTTTAGAGAAATTATAGGAAAACTGGATCCCACTTGATCCATTTGAAATCCATTTTTTTTTTAACTATTCTTTAGGAGAATAGCAACCTGTGTGTCAAATTTAAAGTTTCTGTCTTCGATAGTTTCGGAGTAATTATGATTATAGAACGTTTTTTAATCATTTGATACTTTTAAATATCAAATATTTTAACAAAAGTTCTTAGAGAACATTTGAGTTTTAAAAGTGACCACCATATGAAATTTCATGTTTTCAATCTCAAGGGATTCAAAGAATTATAATTTTATAGCGTTATTTCCTCTTGAACCTTTTGAGGGCTGTTGTGTAGCTATAAAATATAGACTTTTTTTTAAGCAGAACTTGAGAGAACTTTTGAAATCGGTTCGGTAGTTCCAAAGTAATCATGATTTTAGAGCAATTTTTGCTCATTTCACACTTTTACATTTCAATTTTTTATTTTTTTAAAGAAACTATTCGGAGCGAGCATTTATGTCTTAAAAGTAACTATGATGTTAAATTTCATGTCTCTAGCTCTAACCATTCCCCCAAAAATAGTAATTTAGAACGTTTTCGGTTCATTGCACCTTTTTAAATTTTGAATTTTTTATAACTGCTCTTAGCAATCTTAAAGTTAACCGCCACCATGTCAAATTTCATGTTTCTAGCCTCAATAAATTCAAAGTAATCATGATATAAAACATTTGTTCATCTTGCACCCCTTTCAGAGCAGTTCTACAGAAATAAATGTAGCCCATTTTTAAGCAGACTGTCACCATTATATTATCCTTCAAGAATCTTTTAAATCGGTTTGATGGTTTCAAAGTAATCGCAATTTTAGAACGTTTTCTGCTAATTTCAATTTTTTTAGAAACTGTTCTGAGCGAGCATTTACGTTTTAAAAGTAATTCTCATGTCAAATTTCATGTTCTAACCCAAACAATTCCAAAGAAATTGGAATCCAGAACATTTTTAGAGCTTTTTAAGTTCATTTCACCCTTTTATATTTCGAATTTTTTAGAAACCGCTCTTTTAAACTGTAATTTTAAAAATGTTTTTTCTCCTGCACCCTCTTGGGCTAGTGATACCGACATATAATCTATATTGAAGCAGAGGCTGTCGCCATCATTTGGCCATCGTTATTTTTTAAATCGGTTCAGTTGTTCCAAAGATCACTTCGTACAAACAAACAAACGTTCCTTCATTATAATATTAGTATATATTTATATATATTGAAAGGGAGGAAAACACGATGATAATAAATATGAGTGTAAACAAAAGGTAAACAAAAGGTAATCACGCACAAATGTTATGACTCAAGACACCATGATCGCACGCTAAACCTCAAAATTCACTCGCCTACTAGAGTACCGAAGTACAAAAAGTGCTAGGCACTCTGCCATAAAAGTTTTGAATTCAGGGACTTCCCCCCGGAGCATTGAAATATCCCCCTCCCGGAAGATTTGAAATTTTATACTTTTAATGGTGAAAAAGGACAATCCCCCCCCCCCCCCGGAGCCATAGAAATTCCTCCCGAAGAAAAGTGTCTTAATTCACCACTGTGCCATAATGTTTCTAGGATTTACATTTGTCTCTTTACATTATCTCTGCCAGTGTAATATTATTGCTTTATTTAGATGTAATATCTGTAACATGTTTTTCATATTTATTAATATATTTGTGATCTAAATACCATCATAATCAGTTTGTGAATGTTATCCACTTATACTGACGAAATAGCATTTTTAATGGTGAAAAAGAGTGGTAGAAGTCAGCTTTTTCTTTTTCATAATTCAGTAAATTGTAAAGGCGATACGCAGTTTTTTGACATGGTCTTCTTTGAGCAAAAGAAACAATTGCCTAATTGACCAATTTTGTTAATTAAAAATTAAAAGTGCAACTATTTGATAATTAATGGGAGGGCTCTTTACATAATTTAATATTTTTTCCTATTCTTATTTTGAACATTTTTGCTTTTTACATCGCCTACATAGCTCCAACAGGTAAAAAATTAAAGCGCGTTTGACGTTTTTGTGACATCCCCTATATGCTTCTTGAGTTCGTTATAAAATTCTAATAAGATATAGATTAAGTACACCAAAAACATGCTTTAAAAAATCATTAAAATAGTAAATATGTAATTTAATTAAAAAATTTTCATGATATGCGAAAATTAAAAAAAAAATTCACTATTCTTTATTATTATTATAATTATTATTATTATTATTACTGAATTAAAATAAGACTTTTATAAGATTATCTTTTAGACGCACGCATTAAAAAAAATCATCAAAATGATTGCAATTATGCTAAGGTTGTGTGCACGCCTTAAAAGTACTTAATAGTTTAGGTAATCGTTATGTTAGAGAAAACCTTTAAGTGCAAGCATTCCTTATAATTTTTTAAGTAAATGAATGAAATTGTGCTATAATATAGCATTCTTCCTTTAGATCCTAATATGGCATTGTAAGAACCTAAATAAATATTCGATATTAGTTTTCATAGATTATACTAAGTTTTGCTCTAATCTGATTCGTATTCTGCAAATTCATAATTTAAAAAGCATGTTTGTTCAGATGTTTTCCAATCTATTATATATTGCAATTTCTCATTAATTTCCAACTTAATTCTTGAGTAAGAAGATGTTATTTGAAAAACTTAATTTTCAGATGTTTTGGAATCGCAAGACAGTATGACAATTAAGTGTGATTAAAAAAAAGAGTTTTTTAAGACGCTTAATCTATTATAAGAAATACCCTTTACTTAACAGTGCAAAATGTGGCCCTGGCCATTTGAAATTTATGTCATATTTTCATATAAAAATGTGTTTTTACATCAGTCATGCACTTTATTGTTGAGTTTATACTAATAGAATCCAGCAGTCAACAAGTTACCATGTGGATAATACTTTACTTAACAACCTTAATCTATTGTAACATACAAATTCCATTTAAACAATCATTTCTAGATTCTATTTTCTTAACATGGGGTCAGGTATCCTTTGAACTCACAAAATACATGAAAAGGTGACCTTTGTAAGAATTGCAGTAACTCCATAACTAATTGACTTGCAATTATAAAATTAAAAAACCAGCCAACTAAATTTTGTCAAATAAACTGAAAATAGCAAGTTTTTTTTTTTTTTTTTTTTTTTTTTTTTTTAATAAAAGTAGTCGTGAATTCTAAACTTCATACTTGAAAAACATTATGTGTATCTTTTGTGTATCTATACGGTTAATACATCCACTCGAAATTACATGAAATTCTAACCAACCATTTTTCAGAAATCGTGCACACACTGACCAAAATCTCAGTTTTGAGAAAATTGACTTTAAAGTTCAAATTACCGCTTGATTCATATAAAAAGATTGCAAACTGTGTTAGACATAACTTCTAAAGTGAATTTTTGCATGGAGATATTGTAAAATGTTAGTAAAGAGTCATATTTAATTATAAGTTATTTAAACAAAATTCGAATTTTTGACACTTTAAAAGGTATCTGACCCCTTAATATTTTGTTTATACTTCACATTTAATAGAAAATGTGTCTAGAATTTTTTATAACATCGAAACCATTAAGTTTTGAGAAAAGCAATTGAAAACTCGTAAAGTATGTGTTCCGAATTTATTACCTGAACTATCACATTGAGCCCTAAAATCTGGTTGTTTGACGTCATAAACACACGTTTGTAGATTTAAGTCTCCTGCAGTATTATAGTAACCCTATATAGATTGCTTATTTTTAGAATGATAAACATGTGTATCAGATATTGTTTTATGATCACTGTCAATTAAGGCTGCTGTATATATTTAGTAGCTCTACTGTGCTCATGACGTCAAAAGTGAAAAACTGATTCATATTAGAAATATTTCAAAGTTCATTGAACTTGTTCATATATTGTTCACATATATTAAGATACGAATTCATGTCAGAAATACCTCATAGTTCATTGCACTTGTTCATATGTATGGTCGTCTAATATGACGAATATGCAATTGCATTTTTTAAGGCTTTACCAATTAAAGTATATAAATGCATAAAATCCAATAGCTGCGTTTAATTGCATAAAATCCTATTTAAATGCATGAAGTCCCATAGCTGTTTTTAAATGCGTATTAACTTTTTAACTCTAGCATGTTCAATTTTCAAATTCCTTAATAATTCTTTCAGCATTATAGTATTATAAATGAAATGTATTAGGATACTGGACCATATAACGCATTTTTCCATTTTTAGTGCTAAAAAAGGCTGAAATGTCATAAAAATTCAAAGTATTATAATACGCTTTGGTCATACAATTGGAATTGTTATTGTTTTACTTGTTAGAGCACTTAAAAGGGTTTTCTAAATATAATTTATAAGAACCAGGGATTATATAAAAATGTAAATTTCGTAAGTTTTATAAAAAATAACTATTTTCACGTAAATTACCTCTAAGAAGATGAAAAAGAATAACACCTGAAGCATTTTTTCGATTGGATTTGTACCTATAAATTTAACGGTCTAGGAATTAACTAGTGGACAGTGATAAGAAAAGACATCCTATATAATATATTTGTTTGCAAGTAGTTCATATTGTTTTAACAATTCTTAGACGTAATAAAATTTTAATAAAACCGGAAATGTGTTTGCAGGCAAATGATTCTTCATTAAAATTTCTAAGGCCATATTCTGGATTTTAACATCATGTCTGGAGGGTTTTTTTTAGTGCATATTTGCATGCATATCTTGGCAGTTTTTAAGTGCATATAATCCACTGTTTAGTTAGTACCAAGATTATATTTATTGTCATTGTAACAATTATCCTTTTTAACGCCTTTAAAATATTTAGGGCATGATCCTAAAATTCAAAAGAAAAATCACGAAGCCTATTTTATCTTAAACGAAAATTCGTATGAGTTTTAACTGAAAAAGCTGAAAAAAAAATAATCTTCGTTAATAAATTTTAATGATGAAAAAGGTTAGTCTTAAATATTTAAGATTAGGGGTAAAATATCCTTCTTCTTTAGGATTTTCCATTAAGTAAAGGATATCCCTGACCAAAATTTTCTTTCTTGTCCAGGTAATCTTATCACATAATTTTCAATAACTTAATTAAAATAAAATTTAGTATTAGGATTATTCAGAATTTAAAATGCATTTAGTATTAAAGGTAAAATTTAAGTAAAAAAGAAAATCAAACTAACTTTTACGTAGGTAAAATCTCATCAAAAACAACTCGTTGTAAATGATCCCGCCAATCCACAAACCTATAACGTCAGTCATAAAAAGAAGTAATATCACATAAAAAGAAGCGATATAGAAGTGCATACTCCGAGTCCCATGTAAAAATCTATCACCACTCATAATGTTTCCAAACGACTCGGAGTGACGTACAGTATGTGAAAACTGCTTGGCGACCTGCAGGCTTTTATAATGTTACCGTTTCCTGCAATTACATATGACTATATTATTTTTATTTTATTTTTATTTTATTTTATTTATTTATTTATTTTGCTCCCATAAAATTGTAAAAGGTTGAAGCTTCTGTGTTTGCATGTCCTTTCTTATTTATGAGCTTGAAAAATCAATTTGTTGATTTCATTTACAATTATTTAAATTAGAAACACCACTCTTACGAAGAGGATTATTTAAGTAAACATGTAAAGATTTTGAGTTTGTAATATATATATATATATATATATATATATATATACAATAATCCCTTAACAATCGCGAGGGTTACGTTCGAGGAAAGCCTCGCGAATGTCAAATCCGCGAATGTTGAGTCTATCTGCACTAAAAAAGGAATTATGTTCTATAAAATTTTAATCAGAGTGACACAACATTTCAAAGAACAAAAGAATATATGTATTAACAATACGTTATGCATAACATATATGTAGAAGGTGAATGAACACACATATTCATAAATATGAAATTTATTTATTGAAGATAATTCAAACTAACTGACTGGAGAAATTATCACTGCTAAAAAAGCATAGGTTTTTGTATAAAGTAATTTCTACTCTCTGTATTCGCAAAGAGATGATAATGTATTAGTGGGTCAGTATGCGATACAATTTTAAAACACGATATTTAAAAATACAGTTAAATGCTTCAGAAATACTTTTATTTTCTATCTAAGTGCAGCTTCAGCTCTATCTCTACGAGAACCTGAACCTGTTACTTTACCACTTCTAATGTGCCTATTGTAATGCCTATTCTGCTGCTGCTATTATATTGCTATCCTGAAACATTCGCTCCTTTTTCAGTTCCCAATGAATGTTGATTTTTAAATAGATATTAAGAAAACACGATCAAAATAATCTTTAACCACAATAAATTCTGTAAACAAAAGAGACAAAAAAAAAATCGCGAATAATCAAGTCAGATTCTCGTGATTGTTAAGTTTTTCCGCATTTTCATATTCGCGAATAATTAAAACTCGTGAATGTTAAGGGATTACTGTATATATATAATGATCATACGCATATTAATAACAATGCACCTTATAATAAACATTAACTAAATTGAGATATATTGCAGTAATTCTAGCGTAAGCGGAATCGGATAGATCTAGGGAAAAATCCGTTCTGTCAGTTCTTTCGCATACCAAAATATTTATAAAAGTGATATAACAAAAATTAAAAATTTATTTTTTCGATTTTCAAAATTGATATACTACATATATTGTAAAAGCCTGCAGGTCGCCAAACAGTTTTCACATACTGTACCTCACTCCAAGTCCTTTGGAAACATTATGAGTGGTGATAGATTTTTACACGGGACTCGGAGTATGCACTTCTATATCGCTTCTTTTTATGTGATATCACTTCTTTTTATGACTGACGTTATAGGTTTGTGGCTTGGCGGGATCATTTACAACGAGTTGTTTTTGATGAGATATCACACCTTTTTGTAAGGTATTTAATTTCAATTATACAGATTCCATTTTTATTCAGAAAAGAAAAGATAAAAGAAAGATGAAAGGGGCAAAAAAAATAAGAATAGTGATGCTATAAACAGAATTATACATCAGAATTATACAATTTATTGAGTGACTTATTCCAATGTACAAGTCGCTACCATAGCAACGGGGAAACTTTTATATTAATTTCCTTACATTGTATTCATCAGATTGTTTATGACATGTTTATTTTCCTTTTTCTTTTGTTTACATCATTCTTCCGTTTATATACATTAAAAAAAAAATTAGAAAAATTTTACAGTAGTTAACAAACTAATTAAAATACTGCCCTTTCAGAAAAACGTGGAAAAATAAGAAGCACATCTTTTTTCGGTCAATTATAACAATAAGTTTATGGAGCATACTTTACCGAGAATAATAATTCTTTTTTTCTACGAACCATTGTAATTCACAATGATTTTTATACTAATATATTAAAAATTATTTTTGAAAATTACTGAGCACCTTAAAAGCTTTTTTATTCGTTAAGTTTTTTAACTCAACGTTTCGAGAATCGGAAAAATATAAGATTCGCAACGTTTGCAAAAGTATAAAAACTAGTAAAGTGATTTCAAAATAGAAACTGTTCGTAGGATGACACGTATTTCAAAATTTTGTGTGATTTTGTAAATATACCACAAAGACTAATGCGTTTACATAATAAACCGTTTAAAAAGATGTAAAATTTTATTAAAATTTTTGATCTGATAATTCATAAAGCTTTAAATTATATTTTAAAAAGGAGCGTGATTAAACCAAAAAGGACTATATTTACTAAATGCACAAAATATATAAAGACACAGAATACATAATTAATGTTTCTAGTCTGTCCATTCCAATTTGGGAATCCTAAAACATAGGTCCCCAATCCCCGGCAGTCCAAGAATTAATTAGCACATATGTATTCAACTGTTAAAATGTTCTCTAAGTCGACAATAGAGTTAAAATGTATAGATCGGCAAATACACTATATTGCCAATGATGATTGGTCACTTGCGATTTTAGACGTTTTGTTAAATAAATTGGAAAGATACATGAGGAATTATCCTGCAACTTCCGAAGTGTAAACAACATGATTGACGTCATATATTTCCGCGAAGATTTTTTCCCTAAACCCCATAAGAGGCCGTCAACAAATTGAAGAAAAACGAATATATTTTGGATAACCCTGTAAAAACTAATATTGCAAAAGCATTCAAACTGTAGATTACGATTAAGTGGCTTATTGTAATAATTAGGGTTCATTTTTATGAAGATAGCATGTATACTCGAAAAAAAATTCAGGTTTTTATTAAAACAGTCCCAAATTTTATCAAGTTTTTTGCTTATAATTTGCTGAGTTTTTAATATAAAAACAAGTTATTTTCAGAAAATATGCAAACAATATTGTACACAATACCCTGTAATCAGAATTTAAAAATAATAAAAATTGTATGAAAAATGAGCAGGTTTACTAAATATTGTTTCACTGCGCATGCGCGTATTCAATCAAAATATACTGTGCATAATATATTAGCTAAATATATGGACCAACTTTTATGAAAGTCTCAAAAACATAGCTTGAAAAATCTTATAGTAATCGTCAATAGAATAAGCTCGAAATTCGATGTTCCCAAAAGGAAGCAAAAAGATGAGGGGTTGTATCAAATATAGAATGAGAGACACTTCATTCTTATTATGTCAACTTTCATAAGCTAGTATATTTCGATACAACCCCTCATCTTTTTGCTTCCTTTTGCGAACACCGAAATTCGAGCTTATTCTATCGACGATTACAGAATTTTCAAGCTATGTTTTTGAGACTTTCATAAAAGTTGGTCTATACATTTAGTTAATATATTATGCACAGTATATTTTGATTGAATTCGCACATGCGCAGTGAAACAATATTTAGTAAACCTGTTCATTTTTCATACAATTTTTGTTATTTTTTAATTCTGATTGCAAGATATTGTGTACAATTGTTTTTGTCATATTTTCTGAAAATAACTTGTTGTTATATTAAAAACTCTGCAAATTATAAGCAAAAAACTTGGTAAAATTTGGGACTGTTTTTATAAAAACGTGAATTTCTCTTCAAGTATACATGCTATATTCATAAAAATGAACCCAAATTATTACAATAAGCCATTTAATCATAATCTACAGTTTGAATGCTTTTTGCAATATTAGTTTTTACAGGGTTATCCAAAAGATATTCGTTTTTCTTCAATTTGTTGACGGCCCCTTATGGGGTTTCGGGAAAAAAATCTTCGCGGAAATATATGACGTCAATCATGTTGTTTACACTCCGGAAGTTTCAGGATAATTCCTCATGTATCTTTCCAGATATTTAACAAAACGTCTAAAATCGCAAGTGACCAATCATCATTGGCAATAATATAGTGTATGAAACGCGGCATTGCTTCATCATGGCTTTGTTTAGTGAGGTGTTATTTCCCCGAACATGAAAATCTCTCGAAAGTGTTTGCTAACCGAACATGTGTTCGTTAACCGAACATAAAAATCTCACGCGAAAAATGTTCGTTAACCGATTTGTTCGTAAACCGAACAGTTCGTTACCGATCACCTATTGTGTACGAAATTTAGCATTTTTAATTTTTATGGGCAATTTAAGAAGTTATTTCCTTTTCATTGTGCTCTAGGCTCGTTTTTAGAGTATTTTAAGTTCGTCATAGCAGGGGATTCGATGAACGGCAAATATTTAAACGCAAAACTTCTAATCTTGGGGTAGCAACATTTTTACATTCTATTACTCAGCGCATGAATGTAAAGTTGGAATTTTGTAATCGCTATTTCAATCAATTCCTGATACGCTAGAATTATATATTTATAAATAAACACAGTTTTTTTTTAATTGATGAAAATACTATATTTTACTAGATTTAGAGCTTAAGATCGACGAGCTTTCAGGCGGGCAAAATGAACTCGTTTTAAAATTTAAAGCAAGATAATAAAACCTTACAGAGATTGAAACAGTATAAAATCATTAAAATACATCGCTCTAAGTAAATATACATCGGTTGTAATGTAATCAAGATCTTCTAAGACACCCTGTAAACGAAACGTATATGGTTCAATGCCACTTTACAACAGAGAGTTTAAATGAATCGGCTGTAGTAACATATTTGAATATCTTGTGTATATAGCCACTTTGACAAAATTTATGCTATTTACTATTGTTTTTCCACTGTGTTAAGTACAAGAATCAACACATTCAAGAATCAACACAATCAACTCATTTTTACTTCAACGTAAAAATTTGCTAATTATACAACTATTTAGTCTTATTAAAAAATCTTTTGAGTTACCCTGTAAACGAAGAGTAAATTCTACAATTCTGTTTTACAATAGGAGGCAACTTAGGTCATTCGTAGTAACATATTTTAAAATCATGCGCATACGTTCTTTTTGAAAAGAGTTAGACCATTTAATATTTCTTTGCTTCATCTTAAGTATAGGTATCATCAGTAGTATCATCAAAGTATCATCATACTTTATAATATTTTTACACGAAATATTAAGCATTTGAACTACTCATAAAAAAAAATTAAATGCTGCAAACCGCGTAAAAATCGGATAATTACACAACTCTTTAGCCCTATATCAGAAGATCTTTTGTGAGACCCTGTAAACGAACCTTAAATGTTACTATTTATTTTTATAATAGGAAGCTTACTTGGATCGACTGTAATAACATATCTTAATATCACGTGTATACGACCAATCCTAAAGGATTTGGGTCATTTATTATCTTTTTGCTCTATGTTAAATATAGGAAACAATAACTTTAAGCTGATATAAATCAAAAACTAATTAATATTTTTACATGAAACTTACAAAGGTTTGAACTACTCATAAAAGCAATTCAAATGACGTAAACCGCGTAAAAATCCGATAATTACACATTGCTGTAGCCCTGTCAACACTTTTTGGTCTGAACAAGATTTAAAAAGTGCAAAAAACAGCACTTTTAAAATCGCATTTACTGAAAACCTATTAGTCGGATTTTGCTTTACTTTTGATTTCTTAGTCACTTGGCACGCCCCATTCCATAGAATCAAGAATTTTGTTTCTATCATAAATAGACCGCGAGATACAGATGTGTCAAAAACCCGTTTTGTCCCGTCCGCAAAATATAAACTAGACAGAGTGTTAAAAAAAAATTTGTAAAATCGTTTGGCATCCATTTGCGGAAATTTCTTTCATTTACGGTTCAATGCATTGCTGTTTCTTATGCTTGGCGAGAAACTCTGTCGAGTTTCTATGATGATAGGGTAAGGATGAAAGCATAAAACTAAATCTAAAAAAAATATTATGAACTGAAATAGATTTGGCTTTTCTTTATTATACAAATGTGTCCAAATGTTAAATAACGAACGAAGATTGAACATACTGGGCGAAAGAAACTAATGATGCTCAGAATCTGAATTACATCTATCAGGCTACGTACGCGGATGCTTTTTCATAGAAAACAATTTTAAAACTAACTTTCGTGTAGCAAAGAGACGAACTAATCATGTGTTCTGTTATCGTTGTTCTTGTATCATGTGTTCTGTTATCGTTGTTCTTGTATCATGCCTTCTAGAAGGGAAACTGAACTAGAAAATTAAAAAAAGAAAAGAAAAAAATCTTCGGCATCTCTTACGCATTAAACAAACGATGGGAAACATTAATGCTTATATTCACCTTTTATCTGAACCTAGAAAACCTCGGTCGAATGCTCAAATGAAATTCTCGATTAACCTGATTGGACTGATTGCGGCCGAAATCCAATCAGATTAAGAGGCGGCTGCACTCAAGCGAAAACACCCGCTCGTTAATGTTAATCCTATGGGAGAAATTTTTTAAGATATGTTGTTTGCATTTCAATATTTTTGAATTTTTTTTTTTTTTTTTTTTTTTTTTTTTTTTTTTGCATTGGATAGCTGGGGTCGATCTCTACAAAGGCCGTTTTTTATTTTTTCGGTTTTGTGTACAGGTTTTTTTTTTTTTTTTTTTTTTTTAATTAGGATACTTTTACTTTCGAAACAGTTTCCAAAAGTAAAAATATCTTAATTTAAAAAAAAAAAAACTATAAACGAAATCAAAAAAGTAAAAAACGGTCTTCGTAGAGATCGACCCCAACTATTCAATGCAAAAAAAAAAAAAAAAAAAAAAAAAAATCATTTAAAAATATTTAAATTCAAACGAGAAATCTTAAAACCTTTCTCCAATTGGATTACTACACTATCTACCAATAAGTATTTGGACACCTATGCAAATACTGGGTATCTGCGGTACTGATACACGTCACGCTCTCCATCGTTAAATATGCTGTCGGAAACAACATTGTCATCAATCTTATGCAAAATACCACGCAGTACAGAGTTATCTGATTTCGAGAAAGTGGAATACCACAGAAATGGCCGATCCTTAAGGGACATATGTAGCGAGCTGAATTACTCAAAATCGACTGTGGCCTATGTGATTCAGAAGTGAAAGGTGAGCGGTGATTGTCGGAATATGTCCAGAGTCGGCAGACCAACGAAACTGGGAGATAAAGACTGACGGGTGCTGTCCATAAAAATTCGGAAGAACCGACCCAACAAATGGCACACATACGCCAAGAGTTTCAACAGGCATCCAGGTGTGTTGTTTTGATGAATACCATCCGTAAGGAAGCTCATCTGCTTGGTTTTCATGGTTGTGCTGTCGCTCATAAGCCTTTGGTCACCAAGTCCAACCGGGCTGCTCGGTTAAGGTAGTGCAAAGCACGTCGACAGTGGACCGTACAGCAGTGGAAACGGGTGCTCTGGAGTGATGAATCAAGGTTCACCCTCTACCATTCGGATGGAAGTGTCTGGGTCTGGCGTTTACCTGGAGAACGCCTCCTGCCAGAATGCATTGTGCCCACAGTTAAGTTCGGAGAAGGGGGAATTATGTTCTGGGGATGTTTTTCCTGGTTTGGTCAGGAATCATTGGTCCCAATTCATGGTAAGCTCAACACCGACGCTTACTGTACTATTTTGGAAGACAGTGTGCTTCGTAAGTTGTGGCAGTTCTACGAGTTGGACCCATGTTACTTCCAGGATGACAACGCCAGCTGCCATGTTGCGAGGTCCACCATGGATTGGTATGGTGACAATGCGGTTGATCGACTGAACTGACCTGCCCAGAGCCCAGACCTGAATCCAATCGATAACCTCTGAGACGAGTTGGATCGTTGAATTACAGGGTGCGCGAACCGTCCAAAATCAGTGAAGGAACTTACTTTTCTTCTCCAAGCCGAATGGAAAAAAATACCACTGGCTGTCATACAAGGACTTGTAGGAAACATGCCGAGGAGGGTTGCTGCTGTAATTGCTTCTCCTGGAGGCACTACTAACTATTGAATGTGAATAAATGTTGTTTATCTTTTCGATCACAGGTGTCCAAATACTTATTGGTAGATAGTGTAATAGCGAGCGGGTGTTTTCGCGTGAGTGAAGTAGCCAATGTTGATTATCATTTGAGCGTTCGACCGACGTTTTCTAAGTTGAGGTTGACGGTGAATACGAGCATAAGTCTTCTCAAAGAAGTCAGCATGAATTCAAAAGAAACTGAGCTCTAAATTCATCAATAAAATTCTTTCGTCTTTATTTCTTATAATTTCCTCACCAGTTAATAAAACAGTTTTGCTTTTAATCACGAAAGAATTCAGCACCAAACTAACAAAACAGTTCCTCTCTGTATATCATTGAATGGTAAAATATCATGAAGATCGTTCAGTTTACATCCAAGCGTCATTACATTTCAGGATTACTAATCTCTATATCTAATAGCATCCAATCTAATAGCTGTCAACCACAGAAGCAGATGTGAACAATATGTCATCAGGTTCTATACTAGCAAATTTTTATCACTGAATATTTTTACATAAAACATTTTAAGAGTCTCTCTAGTGCATATACCTTTTGACTGATAATTTATTTGCAGTTATCAATAAAATCCACTGTCATTATTTTCTACTCTATAGTGTCTTTTGTTCTATTTCAGAATCATTGAAAATCATAACTAACTTTATAAACAAACTCTTTACTCATTTTTTATTCTTTTATCATTTAACTTTTCTATATGAATATGCATTTATTTTTTATGGCCAACTTTATATCAATGATTTACATTTTTTACAGTCTTTGATTATTAGTCTATGGATTGCATCTTGCGTGACTTGCTGTGCTATTGTCTTTGGTTTGTATCACTACAGAGACGATGGCGATATGAACAGAGTTTTAGCAGTTTTGTATTCTTCCTTACATAGACCTGCCTGGGGACTAGCTTTAGGATGGGTTGTGTATGCATGTGCCACAGAAAATGGAGGTTAGTTACTTTATATTTTAAACATAAATGTGCTAAATCTATATTATAAAGCGAAAACATGTGCGTGAGTAAAGCTGTCGTCATATTGACGGTGGCAACACCTGACCAATAACTTATGCTTCTACTGCAATTTCTTTAATTTTTAATCATTGCACAACTTCAATTTTTACGCCATCAAATAGTTTTAAAATATATTCTTCAAATGCAATTTGTTTGAAAACTGCATTACTGTTTTTTTGTGACTTTAAAAATAATTTTCAAGCATGAATTGTTTTTTTTCTGTTTTATCTATCTCTATCGCGTGAAGCCCGATTACGAAAGATTAATCAGTTTGCACTTAAAGCAATATAAATATTACAGTACTTTTACCAGATAATATTTAATAACGAAATTAAAACTTCATGAATAAAAAAATAAAATAATAAAATAATTCAAATAAAACACATATTTAACAGACATGTAATCGAATTTAAACCCCTGAAATTATCAGAATCAAAAATTCTACTAAAAGTAGTGAAATCTTTGGTGATTTCTTCGGCTATTAACTCATGGCATGCAACTTATACAAAAATATCGCTTTTTATTGATGAAATAACAAAGCAAATAAACAGGCGAGGCCTTGGATCGAATATATATATTGAGTTACAAAATAACATTACACAATGACAAAAACATAGTAACTAAACTGAAAATTGAACATCACTTATATTTATAAATTCGTCTGGGATTCTGCCAGTCATGTTCCCGGACGTGCGAGAAAGCTTACACAAAAGTATCATCCAATAAAATTTAAGATGTAATGCTACGATTACAATTACGATACGATATACTAACACCCGCCCATAATCTAGCATTACATTAGAAAACACAGAATAAAAAATTACAATAAACAAACATTAAAAGTATGACAGAGTTAAAACATTACTTATACAAACAGCAAAGAGCCAACAATTCATAAAATTTAACTTTAGGCAATGCCTTTGTAAACATATCAGCAATTTGCATATTTGTAGGAATATATTCAATTTTGATATTATTTTCTTTTACAACATTACGAACAAATTTTAGTTTTATATCTATATGTTTCATTCTACCATAACTACTTTCATTACTGATACATTTTATGCAAGACTGATTATTAGGGTGGAGCGCTCACCTATGGAAAAATATTTTTTTATCCAAATCAAAATGGGACGGTGTGGGAAAGTTGCTTTATCATATCCTCATTCTAAATATAAAATATCTTTGAAAAATATTAATATTAAATACTGCCCCAAGGTCATTGAATATTGAGAAAAAACGTAAAAGCGCTCGCCTATGAATTTTTTTTTTCTTCACCAAATCAAAATGGGATGGTGTGGGAAAGTTGCTATATCATATCCTCATTTTAAATATAAAATATATTTGAAAAATATTAATATTAAATACTGCCCCAAGGTCATTGAATATTGAGAAAAACGTAAAATTTGTGCATTTTTCCATTTTTTCCTCTAATATACAAACTATTAATAATAATTTAATTTAAAAGGATGATCATAGAATTAATATTATTATTATTATATATTTATAGTAAAATTATACAATATTTATATAAAATTCGCTTTTATTATACTAACTCAATGACTTTACTTTTTTTAAATATATGAAATTTGGGTAAATGTAATTGTTTTATATTTTTTACTTAACCTATGTAAGAAAATATAATTTCTAATTATTTTTAAAGAACTAATGTAATAAGGTAAAAATAATTTACTATTACAATTTACAAGCAACGAAGTTACCAATTTATAGTACTCCATACTGTTTTTTGGTTTCAAAAACTGGCATTTTTTTCCGAGACTCTTGACAAGTTTTAATGAACTCATCGCGTCTCAAAGAACCACAAACGGCTGAAGAAGCCTACGTAACAAGTTTCACACATCTTTCAGTGGCTTGATTGTGACAAGGGAATAGTTTAATCTTAGGTGAGATGTCTTCATCTATTGCCTTTGGATTTAGGATACACTTTGTAAGAATATTATGATCTAATTACTTAGTTAATGGTGGTTCTGTCACGGTCACTTCAGCCCAATTTATAAAATCGATATAGTCTTTGGCTTCAAAATTGATCTCAGGTAACTTGAACTTACGTAAAGAATTTCTTGACTTTCGAGATTTTATGATTCTACATAGTACCAACATTCTTACATAGTCCCTATCGTCAGCCAACATGGCAATCAAAATATTTTCCGGGTGACAAAAATAACCATTTCGTTGAATTACGGGATCTATTATTGTTTGTAATTCCTTTGGTAAATATCATGATTACATAAGTGTTTGATACAAATGCTTAGCTCCGTAAATGCATGAAAGCTTAATTTTAATTTGAAACCATATAGTCTTAGTATAAAATTTGTCAGAATTAACAAATTTTCAGACGGTTCACTTGAAGAAACATATAGCCTAAGAATTTTATTTGCCACTGTAAGCCCCTAGAATGCACAATTTTACCAGGCTTTCTTTTATACAATTTTTCGGGACACAATACCGAAGAAATTGATTCACAAATATCAAGCAAATAGAGTTGATCCGTGCTTAAATCCTTTTTATTAGTAATTTCTTGCAAAGCACAGCTTATTCTCTTATAATGTACAAGAGGAAGAAGTTCAAAATCTTTTAGAGGTTTGCCAATAGATCCTGTGAAACTTTAAGACCATTTGTTGTACCGTCAAGATGCTAGAGCAAATGGCTCAAGATAAGCTCATTGGCATGTATTTGGCAAATAAGTCACTGAAGTGGTTTTCCTTCTTTTTCTTCTAGAAATCGCATGACACCTTCTTTGTAACCCGTGTTAACTGTAGTTCCGTCATTGCCAATTGCAGCAAGCTTACTGGTATCAATATTTTTTGTAGTTAATTTTTTTTTATTTCTTCACTTAAAATTAAAGCTTTTCCAGATTGTAACGAAAGGTGCCCCAAATACTCAGAACCTGGTTCCTTTATTAAGCTTATAATGCTGGTAAATTGTAATAATAAATAATTTTTTCTTGTTATTCTTCATCTTCAAGTATAAATTAAAAAAATATATTCTTACGAAGTATAAAATATAACACAATTTTGTTGTTTTGATTATGCTTTACAATTACCCAATTTTTAGACATTTTTCAAAATTATGAAGTCATTGGGGCAGTATAAGACACCTGGATGTGATATAAATATTACATAGTTTCAGTATAAGCGTATAATAATAATGATTTAAGAAGGATACTTTAAAATTAATTTAATATTAATAATATTGGTGCATTTTATATGTTTGACAAAAAAATGGGAAAATGCACAACTTTTACAATTTTTCTCAAATTTCAATGACATTGGGGCAGTATTTAATATTCATATTTTTCAAAGATATTTTATATTCGGAATGAGGATCTGATAGAGCAACTTTCCCACCCCGTCCAATTTTGATTTGAAGAAAAAAAAAATTTCGCTCCACCCTACTGATTATCCTCTAAAATAACTAAATCCTTAATACTTACAATTTCACAAGCAATATTTTTGAACCACTACAGGTCTTGCAAACTTTTAGTTAAGGCAATGACTTCAGCTTCAGTTGAAGATAATGCAACTGATTTTTGTTTATTACAACACCAGAGAACAGGCATGTTACAAAACATTAAAATGTAACCTGATACTGATTTTCTATCATTTGTGTTTGCACCCCAATCAGAATCAACATACATAGATAATTTAGGATCAGATTTTTGCTTTTTATGCACAAGTTTTAAGGACAAAGTTCCTTTCAAATATCTTAAGATTTTCTTTAGTGCAATCCATGCAACTTCAGTAGGATTTTCCTGCATTTGACTCAAACAATTAACACTATATAAAATATCGGGTCGTGAAATATATGCTAAGTACAATAAACAACCTACAAGTTCACGGTATGGACCATTAAATAAATTGTTTTCCATTTTTGAAATCAGATGGAGTGGATTTAGGAGAAATAGGAATATCACTAGGTTTACATTCTAGCATATTAAATTTACTTAACAATTTAATTATATAAGACTCTTGATCCATTATTAAACTATCAGATTTAAATTTCATTTGAATACCCAGAAATTCTGAAACACATTCTGATTTTGACATATGAAACTCTTTAGAGAGTAAAGAAATAACTACATTAGTTTCATTTAAATCTGAACCTGCTATAAGCATATCATCAACATACAGAGCAATAATTATTTTATGACCATTACTATAACGAATAAAAATACAAGGTTCATTATCAAGAGATTAAAATTTTAATTTTGAAACAAATTCAAGAAACCTTTTAAACCATTGTCGTGGGGCCTGTTTCAGGCCATATAAACTCCGTTTGAGTTTACATTTTAACCCACTTTCGTCATCATAGCCTTGCGGCTGATCCATAAAAACAAGTTCATTTAACTTACCATTCCGGAAAGCTGTTTTTACATCCAAAACAAATGCATGTAAGTCTTCATTTAAAATCACAAAAAGCACTAAACGTAAAGCTGGCATACTTATTACAGGGGCGAAAGTTTCACTATAGTCTAGTCCTTCTTTTTGCATAAATCCACGGGCTGCAAGGCGAGCCTTATAACGTCCATCTCTTTTGATGGTATACACCCATTTGCAGGAAATAGCTCGTTTGTCAGGTGGTAATTTTTCGAGATCCCAGACATTGTTGATTTTCATGCTTTCTATCTCTGCATCCATAGCTTCCTTCCATAAACGTTGTTCATCAACAGGGAGAAATTTGATCTCATCAAAAGATAAAGTTTCTTGTTGGCAAAGTAATGCTTCATACACCTCAGAAGCTGGATACCGAATAGGTTGTTTTCTTGATCTCTCGGATTTTCTCATTTTATCTTCTTTCTCTTCCGAATCCTCTGATTCTTCACTAGTTCTTTCTTGAGAATCTGGGTTAATTTCACAATCAGTCAATTCTGAATTTTCCACTATGTGTTGTTTTGAGTTTATGGTATGCTTCTTCTCTTCATCAAATTTGACATTTCTTGATATAGTTATGCGTTTCGTCTCAGGATCTAACAATCGATATCCCATTGAAGGATAACCTATGAAGATCATATGTTTAGACCTATCATCAAGCTTCTTACGATGAACGGAAGGAACTAACATGTAGGCACTGCATCCAAAAACACGTATGTGCTTCAAATCGGGATCTTCTCCAAATTTTAAGAAATACGGCGTTAAGTTCTCATTGGAGCTGCTTGGCATTCGATTATTCAAGTAAGCTGCTGTAAGAATAGCTTGACCCCAAAAAGTCTTAGGTAAATGTGATTCAGCAATTAAAGCCCTTCCTATATCTAGGAGCGATCTATTGCATCTTTCAGCAACTCCATTCAAAGCTGGAGTGTACGGAGGAGCAGGATCAATCACTATACCAAGATCTCGAGTGAAATTCACTAAATCATTGCTTAAATATTCTTTTCCGTTATCACATCTGATTTTCTTTACTGTAGGATTAGTTTTTAAGAAAACTTTCAATTCCTCTGAAGTTTCACTTTTATGCTTCAATAATCGAACTTCAGTAAATCGTGAAAAATCATCTATGATAGTCATAAAATAGCATTCACCAGAAAAAGTTTTCGGAGCAATAGGGCCACATATGTCAGAGTGAATAGCAGTCATTGGAGTACTTTCTCTTTTTCTAGGATTCTCTTCCCATTGGTGTTGCACTCTGTTTTGCTCGAACACAAACATCACAAAAAGAAAGTGGTATTGGAAGTTTCATTTCCTTCAACACTTTGTCACTTGGATGGCCCATTCTGCGATGCCAAATTTCAGAATCACTTTTTTTTGATGTGAGAACAGTTTCATAATTTGGGACAAAATTACTAACATATTGTCCATTTGAATCACGTTCACCAAAACAAAAACGATTTCTTCCTTTTTCTATGAACACCTTTTCATTCTTGAAAATAACTGCATAATTTGCATTTTCGATTTTTCTAACGGAAATCAACTGTCCACTTAAATCTGGTACGTAAAGAACATTATTTAGTGTAATTTCCATTCCGTTTGATAATTTCCAATAATATTTCCAACACCTTTAATTTCAAGATTCGTTGTTTTCGACGCACACTTAATAGTTCCTGAAGATGGTTGTAAAGACGTGAAATATTTCTCATTAGAGCACATATGGGAAGTCGCTCCAGAATCCACTATAAATTCATTCTTTTTAACGTTCCCCGCAACAAAAGATACCGCTGAAGAAGCAAATTTTTCCTCATTTGAATTTTTAACAGTTTTACAGTTTCGTTTAAATTGGCCAGGAAGTCCACATTTGAAACAAGTAAGTTTCTTTCTACAGTATTTAGCTATGTGCCCCTTTGAATTACAGTTTTTGCACACATATTCTTTGCGAGTTGATACAAACGCGGTATTATCATGAGCAGTTTTGGACTGCACTTTTTCTTTCTTAGAGTCGAGCAGAAGTGCTTCAGCATCTAACAGCCATTGTGTGACAAAATCTAGAGTCAAAACAGTATTTGGTTGATTTTCTAACGCAGTTTTAACATTTTCAAATTCTTGAGGCAACGGCATTAGAATATAAACAATAGTATCGGTTTCACTTACTTCAGCACCGGAAATTTTAAGTTCCGAAATTAATTTATTTATTTCATCAATGTGACTTCTCATAGATACAACACGATATCCTTTTTAATAGTTGCTAACCTCTTTCTAATTAAAATTTGATTAACTGCACGCTTGGTATCATATGTTCGTTCTAATTTATTCCATATCTTATGCGCAGTATTTTCTTCTTGCAATGACGCAAGAACCCCATCGCTTAAAAGCGATAATAATAAAGAATAAGCCTTTTTCAATTTTACAACTTCGGCAGTTTCAGTTGTCGCTTCATTGCCTAAAAACTTATCCAAATCTTTCGCCGCAAGTATGGCTTTAACACGCCTTTTCCAAACAGAAAAATTTCTACCGTCGCCATCAAAAAGAGCAACTCCGTATAATTCTTTTTCACTTTCCATCACTGGGTAAAAAAACAGAAACAAAAGAAAAATAAATTTTCTCTCTCAAAACCACAGCAATAAATATGAAAAGGGACTAGCGTCACTCTGTCTGCGAATTAAACCACGCTCTGCTGATGAAATAACAAAGCAAATAAACAGGCGAGGCCTTGGATCGAATATATATAT
Source organism: Maratus michaelseni (assembly GCA_963931845.1). Taxonomy (NCBI): domain Eukaryota; kingdom Metazoa; phylum Arthropoda; class Arachnida; order Araneae; family Salticidae; genus Maratus; species Maratus michaelseni. The sequence continues at coordinate 311,907,162 of OZ007587.1, read as the reverse complement.
TGAGTTACAAAATAACATTACACAATGACAAAAACATAGTAACTAAACTGAAAATTGAACATCACTTATATTTATAAATTCGTCTGGGATTCTGCCAGTCATGTTCCCGAACGTGCGAGAAAGCTTACACAAAAGTATCATCCAATAAAATTTAAGATGTAATGCTACGATTACAATTACGATACGATATACTAACATTTATAAACTTCAACATTTACATAATTAATACATACATACGAGGGTCGATCCAGAAATAAGGTTCCCAAAGAGCTCCAGCCGCATGGCAAGGTGCGAGGCGAAATACAGCAACAGCGCTGTGCGTGGCTGTTCCCACCCTCGCGACTCCTCCGGCCGCGCTTCGCTGCGCAGCTCATTCTTGGTTCAGCAGCCGTCCGAGATGGAGGTTCCCATTGTTGATCCTCCCAAGTGCGAGATTCGTTTCGTAATTCGCTTTTTGCACGCATAGGGATTCCACCTGTGGATATTCATCGTCAGTTGACAGAGGTGTATGGCGAGAAGTATGGCTTCACAACAACGCCCGACCACACGTCTCCCGTCAAACACCGGAACTTTTGACACAATTTGGGTGGACTGTCATGCCCCACCCACCTTACAGTCCGGACCTCGCACCTAGTGATTATCACTTGTTCCCCAAGTTAAAGGAACACTTGGGTGGCCAACGCTTCCCTAGCGACGATGGCGTCAAAGAAGAGGTGACACGCTTCCTGAACGGGTTGGCGCCGGAGTTCTACGACATTGAGATACAGAAAGTGGAGCACCGTCAACAAAAATGCGCAGAAAAAGATGGCGATTATGTAGAGAAATAGAGCAAACTTTCTTCTTTCGAACTATGTAAATTTCTATGAGAATAAACAATGTTGTCTATTTGTAAATTTGATGAAAACCTTATTTCTGGATCGACCCTCGTAATTAACATTTTTCATATAAAAATGCTTTTTGGCGTTATTAATGGACAATCTCCTAATATCCCTAATACATGAATTCTTAAACGTAGATTTCATAAAAAATACAAATTTAGAAAATGGTTACCCTTCCGTATTACTGTGTAAAGTGAATAATCTTTTTGGTGGACAACAGAATTTGATATGAAAAGTGCTAAAAATGCTTGAGCAGTCGGAAAAATCAATTAGTCTCTTACTTAAATGACAAAAATATTAATGAAAATTCTTTAAATTGATGAAAAAAAATGATATTCATTGCTTTGGAATGACCGACTCTGATTCAGAAAATCGACTAATATGAAATAAAATAATCCAATCTATCTATGTCTTTAGTCTCGTCTATAATTTGGAATGAAATACAACACATTCTAGCAGATATTTTGAATAACATCTAAATGCTTATCAGGAAGTTCTGGGGAAATGAAACTTTCATCTAATTTTCCCCAAAAGTAAAAAATAAATAAAAAATGGTTGAACAAATTAGAACATTCCAAGTCTGCGAAAAATGTTTTATTAATTGATGCAAATAGTAAATAACTAATATTTGTATTCTTTATTATGCTCAAGAATTATCCCTCTGAGCCTCTGAGGATTTTCTTTTATTATTATTATTATTATTATTATTATTATTATTTTGTGTGTGTGCATTTTATTTTCATAATACTTCTCACTAAACGCAGTTTAAACAATGAATTTTCATTGGATTTTTCACTAAAATTTGTTATGTAAAAATTTATGTTAGATACCTCCTAAAATAAAAATATGTAAAAACCATTTTTGCCTACAAACAGTTTAAAATTATTCTTAAGAACAGAAAAACTGTGGAAGTGGATTTTTTTTGTAGGATTAAAACTCATCGTTAGTCGCGATATGAGCAACTCTCTTATGCTAGGCTTAAAATAAACATGTATTTAATTTAGAAACGACCTTTACATTTCTTTAAGTTCAAATTCTCTTGTTCTTCTTTAAATGAAAATTATATTGTATTTAACTTAAAGGAAGATGTTATAATTACTTTCACTACGGTCCTACACAATGGACGAAACTAGCGTGAAAGAAACGCTCACACGCGACCAGTGGCGTCGTTTTAACTTCTTGAAACCAGAGGTTAAAATAATATTACACATTCATTGCTTTTGTACAAACAAAAGGACCATAGATTAATTTCCATAGATGACAGAAAGAGCCTTTTTTCTGAAATTGATACTTTAGAAGACTGGTAATTTAGGTTCACAAATATGAATCTAAAATTACTAGCCCCCTTAAAATATCAATTGAATTATCAATAACCTAAATTCACCCAATAACATATTTAAGGGCTTTAAACAAGTGCATGATCTACAAATGCTCAATCTTATTTTATTGTAAAGCGTTCAATTAAATGATAACGAAAATTATTTATTTACTTGGCGACACTATCTTGAAGGCATTTTGCAAGCTCAGATGAAAATAATACTTATTACTTACCCATCATACGTAGTATAGAAAATATTCTGACGGATTTACACGTTTCAGACACTGGAGATTCCAAAAAACTTATTTTTAGAAGAAAAAAAATTGCCATCCGTCTCGGTGTGTGTGTATGTGTGTGTGCCTGTGTATGTGTCTGTAAACGCTCTATCTCCCAAACAAATTGAGATAGGTACTTGAAATGTGATATGTACCTAGTATGTAATAATGGGAAGGAGCTTATTGAATTTCAGTAACCTCGATTATCCGAAACTATTTTTTCGGACTCTCGAAATGTTCGTTCTGATGAAAGGTATATAAAAATTTTCGAAATTGTTTTTTTTAAGGAGTGAATATAAAGACAATTAAAAAAAACATATTTTTTTCCATAAAGAATGAAGTCGATCGGATAATTAGTTGCCGAGATATTTGTAATCATATTTTCCACACTCTTCGATTTTTCATGACCCTGTATTTCATTCAAATTTCAATTCAAAGATATATTTTAATTGGAAAAGAGATGCTTCATCCGACGCAGTAAACTGTTAGTTAATAGGATTATCATTTTTAGATTTATAAGGATGTTTCTTTTACGCAATCGAGTAATAGAGCATTTAAAGCGAGGCTAACGAAAAATACAAGTTTATGACGTCATCAAGCCACGATCTTATTCGAATTGCAATGCAATTTATAAATAGTTTACACATGTTTTATTTTCATATTTTATATTATGCATATCCATGATGGGTAAGTATTACGTTGGCCCCCAACGACTAGTTTTATGAGGAAATAAGCATCTTTTCTGCCATTTATTGGTTTTGTTTCAAAGCAAAAAACATTCTGCTCAATAGAAGTAAAGTAAAAATGTAAAAGAATAAAACTATTTAGTTTTTATGACGAAAAGAGTAGAAGTTCACATTTGTGTACCTCTGGTCTGAAGAGGTTAAAAGATGCGACCAATGTTTAAAAAATTCTAAATTTTTAATAAACAGAATTTTACCATATTTTTTTCTTAAAACTTGCTGTCTATTAAAGCAGTCTGTACAGCTATCAGTCATCTGATACCAATAGAAAAAGTGTTGAGATTAAGGCGTTTATAAAAATATCGTATTATATTTCTGCAAAGAAACAAGAATGGTGGTTTTCCAACTTCTCTGTGATTCAACAGAGACGCTGGATAATTAGAGAGATCCATATATTATTTCAAATGCATACACGGGATTGGTCTTTAACTCGTCATACGTATTTGGAGCACAGTAGTTTTCTGCAGTAAAATGGAAAAATGAAAAACATAAATTGTAGAAAGCTTTAGGAACGTATTGCGGTAATCATGATTTAAAATCGTATCGGTTATCTTGTGATATATAAACAGATATTGTGGTTACATAATATAATTGTTTTAACAATATTAAAAATAGCAAGAATTCAAAAAGTTATATAAATTATTTATCAAATGATATTCTTCCCTTTTCGAAGAACCAAAGATCCCAGGTAATAAGAATACTTTTCCTGCAAATTACTAAATATATACACATAATACACCATATTTATACATTTTCTTCCCAACTTGCAAAACAGGGGGATCTTTGTATGACAAGACAATTATTTAGAAAAGGGTCTAAGAAAAGATTTTGAAGCAATGACAAGATGCTAAAAAGTGTAAATTACACAAATCATCGTTGAAAATAGAATTTGGGCACTCCGTGGCCGAATTGATAAGACACAACTCTGTTAATCGCTTGAAAGCGTAGGAGCAGGCGGCGGGTTCAACTCTCGCTAACTCCCTTGCACACTCTTTCTCGGCTGTATTCTTCAGTGATGTCTACCCCATCCCCATCAAAAAGAATATGTAATTTGTCGAAGTCCTGTATGTGTTTCTGTGAATAAAAATATATATGGATAATTCTATACAACAGCCTTTGTAGCTATAGATCTCAAAGCGCCCTTCTTTCAAATGTTCAAAACAGAATATGCATAAATAAGAGAAAACTTTTTAATAAAATATGGGAAAACACAGAAGTTCTGAGATCCAAAAGAAATACGAAGAAAAAATCAAAATTCTGTATTTGAAGAACAATTTAATTTTCTATTTAACTTTGGTATTAACTCTGGTTGTATAAAATATAATTAATCCTAAATTGTTTCAAACAAAAAAGGTGATAAAAAATATAACAAAAACTTTTAATTCTCTTTTTTACTAATTTTTCGTTTGTCTGTTTGTTTTGCAAGTGCGATAAAATGCATGTCAAAATATAGCCATAGCTATTTTATTTGATTGTAACCTTTTTCTTAGATCAAATGTAGCAACTTATGCCAACATCTTGAAGATAAAATAAAACAGAATTATCTGAACACATATTGACATACATCTTTTTTTTAGTATAATTATTAAGGAAACATATTGTAGTGTATTCGTAACTGAGTGCATTTTTATAGAAACCTTATTTGTGAAAGAAAAAAACAAAGGCTGAAATCTGTAAACAAAATTATATTCTTCGGCCTATTTTGAAGAAATTCCTTCATATTATAGCAGCTTTTAATTCAATTCATGAAACCAATTTTCAGTATCAAAGATCATAAATGCGCATAATGGCTAATGAAAATTAACTTAAATGAAAATTAATACTACAGGAAAATAATTAACTTAAGATTTATGAATTGTTACCTATTTCTCTATTCACTTAATTCAAAATTATAATTGACAGTTGGATGTGGCTCAATCGGAATTAACTTAATGGTCGAATGTCGGTATCGTGCAATGATTTTAGATGCACGTGCAATGATTTTAGATAGCAGGCACATGGTAATTTTCCAAGAAAACAAAGAACCTTTTGGATGAGCAAATACCGTTCAGAAATTCCTCCCAGACATGGCTGTGAGCCAAAAGACTTTTTTAATATAACTAACTTATCTTAGTTATGATACATTGCATTTTGTTCTACACGTTGGAATAATTTTCTAAATGCACAGACGCATATCATTTAGCATCCCAATTTTCATGTAGAAAAATTATTGGTATTTGTGGTTACTTTACAAGGTTAGTTGTGTGATGCAAATTTTGTCGCATATTTCCTCGTCCCTTTATGATTCCAATTCAGGAAAATGTCTAGACTGATACACAATTTTTGAAGAATACATTTTTTTCCTGATACATTCAAATTTTTCAATAAATACTTTTTTTTCTCATTTTGTTAAGAAAATCTGAAAATCTTCGATTTACAGAACAAAAGATTTTGCTTCAGTTTTATGAGTAGTCTTTCATTCCACTGATCATGTAAGACAAAAATAATGCTTGGCAATTAAATTTGACTTAATAAAAATTTAATTAGATATCGAATATCAATATGTGCTGCAACATGTGCTGTGATTTCCAATGGCAAGCACATGACAGTAAATGTGAAATATCATTTTCCAAAAAAAACGTAAAAATCTTTTAGATGAACAAATACAGCTCAGCAATAGTTCTCAGACATGGCTGTAAACCAAAAACCGTTTTAGGGTTTCGTTCATCTCACGAAACCCTATTACTCCCGCTTCGTTGTCTGTCCGTCACAGAGCCGGTTCGCAGAAACTATGTAACTTACAGTCATGAAATTTTGTCTACTTATAGCTAAATACCTATTATAAAGCTCAAAATCATAAAATTTGAAAAAGTCATATTATTTTAATATATAGAGATAAAAAACCAAACATCTAACAGCCTTTTCCTATTAAATTTAAACATTTTTCGTTATAGCAGTTGCCAACAATTAAAAATCCCAATAAAATTATGTCTACAATAATTAATTTTCCATTGAAAGATTTCCACGTGAAAAATGAAAATGAAATAAAAAGTTTCACCAATTGAAAAAAAGATTAATATGACGTCATGTTGTGGAGTTTTGGGGTTCTTTCTAAAACACAACTTACTTAAACTTAAAAAGCTCATTTATTACTCAATCTTCACTTGACAATTAAATATTTAGAAAAAAATAAGTATACCCTGATTAGCTCCACTGAAATCTGTTGCCATGGAAAAGGTAGCAAATTATATTAAACTAATCAAAATATCAAAACTTAAGAATCCGAATAGGTTAATACAACAATGATAATTTTGAACTCATCATTTTAAGACAATATTAAATGTAGTAAGGGGCAACAGATTTCTAAATCAAGTAGCATACTGGATTGCATAAAGAACACCCAACTCCACTCCAACCCGATCAAGCTCAAATCTCCATACACATTAAATTAACAAAAGTGTAATCATCATATAATTTGGAAAAATGCAGACAACCTGAAATTCCTCCAATATGAGGACCAAAAGGGGAAAGAGTTAAATCCGTTAATAGAATAGGGATATGATGATGTACTAAAATTTTAGAACAACCATAGAGATTCTGAACAAGATCCGATCGGTTAACCAAGAATCGTATAGTGGTGTATAATGACAGGATATTTTTTTTTTTTTTTTTTTTTTTTTTTTTTTACTTTTTAAAATAAAACAATTTTGGTGTATATTTTAGAAAAACAATGTTTCTGAAAGAGGAGAGTTAAAGCTTAATTTAACATTTTATGAAATTAAATTTAATATTACTGTTTCACTTATTAATCTATCCATCCTTAAATCAAGATCAAAAATACGATTGTATAACATTGAGTGAACTTCAATTTATGTTCATTAAAACAGTCAGTTATGAATTTAAACTTAAGAAATTTTAAAGTCCTAATTTAATAAAGTTGAATTTTCTCTCCCTTTTTTTTTTTTTTTTTTAATTAATCACAGAAAGGTTAGGCCATTCTTATAGGTCTACTGTGAATATAAAAAATTAATTATTTAGAGATTTATACAAAGAAAAACATACCAACTTTGATAATAAACAAAAAAAAAACACAATTTATTTGAACATTTAAAATAATGAAGCAACTAAGTTATCAAAAATAATCTTAATAAAACAATATAACAGCTGATCTTTTAAGTTGAAACCACTCACTGGTTACTTTTAAATTACACATCATATTTTTAAAATTACCATCATATTACCATTTAATGGTCGTTCAAACATACAAACATTATATATTAACCTACAGACTATTTCTGTTCATAATGTTTATTCTTATTGAAATTATCCAAAGATATTCATTTCACTTTTAAACTCTGGTATAGCAAACATATTTTTTTTTTTTTTTTTTTTTTTTAAAGAGGTACAAATAAATAAAAAGAAAAACTATGCAAATAGTACTTACAACAGGTAGAGAGTTCTACAATTTTAGTCAATGGGCACTTAGGAGCATTTCCTCCTTTTTCAAAATCTGATGAAGCACTTAAGCTGGAGTATTCAGGCTGGGGAAAAATTCAGACGTGGTTTCAAGCTAACATTCATCAATCCTCTCATCTCACTGCATCACTTGCCATCAACTACTAGGTCCATCATCTAGTCCGGAGGGGAAAATCGTTCTACGGTCCAGAACTTCACCGTCGGAGTCAGTAATTTCACCTTCCTGAAGCATGTGTTTTATTCGAAGATAGCCATCACCGTAACTCAGAACACTACGACTACTAACGACCGGTTTAGTTCAATATCTATGATCACTTCTGATGGTTAAGAAGTCATAATCTTGGAGCGCCACTACGCCAAAAAAAAATAGGCTACACATATCTTCTTCTTAATTTCTCGTTAACAGTTATAGATCCGCAATTCGAAAATGCCCTTATAGCCTCTTTTCATCATAACATCATGATTTAGGATGGTTAATGTAGGGCCATCAATGCCCCACTCTCAAAAAAAAAATCTTCCAGAAACCTGTCCGCCTTCAACAACTTCGCGATCCAGCCCACAGGCCAATCTTCGAGCCCCGTAATAAGTCGAATTTTTTTTTTACGAGTCAAACGACAGGTCTCTTGGCCAAGCAACAAGTGTCGTAAACATTCATTCTCCCGCGCTGCTTGAAAAACGGGACCGATCCACTCTGCCAGGGGTACGGGAATGGAAACAAAAGGAAAAATGGACTCATCGTGAAGACTACAGCTTGCCGCTCCACTCTGCCGGCCGCTTCATGGGGGAAGGAAACCATGCATCACCCCCATGGCGTGTGCTGAAGGGGGTCCTGTTAGCCTCTGTTTACATGGGCGCCAGCTATCCGCCTGATAGCAGAGCCAATTGAAGCCTGACGTAAACTTACAAAGCCTAATTGCGTGTATAGTACACTCATAAGATAACGTAATTCTTATACAGGGCGGTCGGTCATTCTTATATCAAAGTCAGACTAGATGACTCCAAATTTTCCACCTGTGCAGTCTACTGACAAAACATCCCTCCCTTGCTGTCTGCTTTTCGTATTTGAAAAACAGGAAGCTACGTTAGACTATAAACGTTGAAATTACTTTGCAAAAAGAAAAAGAAAGAAGAAAAAATAAAAACTGATTTTATTATAATTATTACAATTACTTTTATTTATTTAAATTTTTATTAGAAACAGAAAAAAAGAGTGCTTTTAAATAAATGTTGAGAAAGTGATTTAAATAATTAATGTAGATTAAAAAAAAAAAATTTGTTGAAACCAACCGTAACAAGATTGCTCCCCCCGGCTAATTAAAAAAAAAAATTTTTTTTTGAGAAAACAAATTATTTTTTTGAAAGGTAACTTGGTACCACATGGCATGCTGGGACCTCAACACTGAAAAAACTGACCCACAAACACAGATCATACATCGATCCGGGACGGGATCCAGAGAGTTCACCGCTGAAATACCACCCTGACAATATATTCCGGATATATACAACCAGAGCTCGCACATCCGTAGAAACCATTACCTAAAATATTACCTGAAACATGACCATAAAAGAGTACTACCAGAGGAGGGACCACAAGGCTGATTTTACCACTAAAATGACCAAGATATTTTCTGCACCTGTAAAAGAACACATGTTCCACCTGATTGTGAAACCTCACTTCCCTACTACTGTCATTCCTACGCATAACTGCATCCTTCCTGAGACTTCTGGCAACAGAACTGTAAATAATACATAAATTGAATTTTGAAAAAAAAAATTAGCCGAAAAAGAAGAGAAGTGCCCACTGATTAATTGTCATTACACTGCTTATATACATAACTTCAATAATTGGCATCACAGTATATTACAACACTATCTATTAATGTAAATAAGTACTAGTAATATCATAGTTACAACACTGTAAATGTCAATGAAATTTGTAGAACACATATTAATTCTATTATACAAAAATACACAAGAGCAACTGGTGACACACAAAAAAAAATATATACATATACATCTGTCAGACACAAACTATGGTATCACAGACCATGTTAGAGAATTACGCACACAATTGTAACAATTTTATATGAGAACACATGTTCGAAATTTTGGTGTATATTTTAGAAAAACAATGTTTCTGAAAGAGGAGAGTTAAAGCTTAATTTAACATTTTATGAAATTAAATTTAATATTACTGTTTCACTTATTAATCTATCCATCCTTAAATCAAGATCAAAAATACGATTGTATAACATTGAGTGAACTTCAATTTATGTTCATTAAAACAGTCAGTTATGAATTTAAACTTAAGAAATTTTAAAGTCCTAATTTAATAAAGTTGAATTTTCTCTCCCTTTTTTTTTTTTTAATTAATCACAGAAAGGTTAGGCCATTCTTATAGGTCTACTGTGAATATAAAAAATTAATTATTTAGAGATTTATACAAAGAAAAACATACCAACTTTGATAATAAACAAAAAAAAACACAATTTATTTGAACATTTAAAATAATGAAGCAACTAAGTTATCAAAAATAATCTTAATAAAACAATATAACAGCTGATCTTTTAAGTTGAAACCACTCACTGGTTACTTTTAAATTACACATCATATTTTTAAAATTACCATCATATTACCATTTAATGGTCGTTCAAACATACAAACATTATATATTAACCTACAGACTATTTCTGTTCATAATGTTTATTCTTATTGAAATTATCCAAAGATATTCATTTCACTTTTAAACTCTGGTATAGCAAACATATTTTTTTTTTTTTTTTTTTTTAAAGAGGTACAAATAAATAAAAAGAAAAACTATGCAAATAGTACTTACAACAGGAAGAGAGTTCTACAATTTTAGTCAATGGGCACTTAGGAGCATTTCCTCCTTTTTCAAAATCTGATGAAGCACTTAAGCTGGAGTATTCAGGCTGGGGAAAAATTCAAACGTGGTTTCAAGCTAACATTCATCAATCCTCTCATCTCACTGCATCACTTGCCATCAACTACTAGGTCCATCATCTAGTCCGGAGGGGAAAATCGTTCTACGGTCCAGAACTTCACCGTCGGAGTCAGTAATTTCACCTTCCTGAAGCATGTGTTTTATTCGAAGATAGCCATCACCGTAACTCAGAACACTACGACTACTAACGACCGGTTTAGTTCAATATCTATGATCACTTCTGATGGTTAAGAAGTCATAATCTTGGAGCGCCACTACGCCAAAAAAAATAGGCTACACATATCTTCTTCTTAATTTCTCGTTAACAGCTATAGATCCGCAATTCGAAAATGCCCTTATAGCCTCTTTTCATCATAACATCATGATTTAGGATGGTTAATGTAGGGCCATCAATGCCCCACTCTCAAAAAAAAAAATCTTCCAGAAACCTGTCCGCCTTCAACAACTTCGCGATCCAGCCCACAGGCCAATCTTCGAGCCCCGTAATAAGTCGAATTTTTTTTTTACGAGTCAAACGACAGGTCTCTTGGCCAAGCAACAAGTGTCGTAAACATTCATTCTCCCGCGCTGCTTGAAAAACGGGACCGATCCACTCTGCCAGGGGTACGGGAATGGAAACAAAGGGAAAAATGGACTCATCGTGAAGACTACAGCTTGCCGCTCCACTCTGCCGGCCGCTTCATGGGGGAAGGAAACCATGCATCACCCCCATGGCGTGTGCTGAAGGGGGTCCTGTTAGCCTCTGTTTACATGGGCGCCAGCTATCCGCCTGATAGCAGAGCCAATTGAAGCCTGACGTAAACTTACAAAGCCTAATTGCGTGTATAGTACACTCATAAGATAACGTAATTCTTATACAGGGCGGTCGGTCATTCTTATATCAAAGTCAGACTAGATGACTCCAAATTTTCCACCTGTGCAGTCTACTGACAAAACATCCCTCCCTTGCTGTCTGCTTTTCGTATTTGAAAAACAGGAAGCTACGTTAGACTATAAACGTTGAAATTACTTTGCAAAAAGAAAAAGAAAGAAGAAAAAATAAAAACTGATTTTATTATAATTATTACAATTACTTTTATTTATTTAAATTTTTATTAGAAACAGAAAAAAAGAGTGCTTTTAAATAAATGTTGAGAAAGTGATTTAAATAATTAATGTAGATTAAAAAAAAAAAATTTGTTGAAACCAACCGTAACAGTCATATTGGTAATAAAACGGAAATTTTCAAACATTTCTCAATAATACCAGGAGTATGAGTATGTGTAAATACATAAAGCAGCTTAATATGACGTCATTAGATAATTAAAAAGAAATTTAATCTGACGTCTAACATTTTGACGGTCTATATACAACATGTTTAATTTTGAAATTGATTTTTTTTAAATATCGCATTTATTCAACATGACAAATATTATTATGACAGAGTATAATAGCGGGATTCGCCTGCTATCGGTCCGGTTCAGATTTTCGAAAACACGAGAAAAATAGACCGGTAAATTTTTACTTTATAAAAAACATGACTTTTTTTCTGGAAATGAAATTTATTTGGATTTATTAAAGGAAGGATAAAGTGTTTTGAAAGGAATATTAAACGAAACCCTTTGTGTGATCTTCGATCACACTTACTCACTTGTTTATATAGCTACAAATGGCTATATTGCATCGCGTTAATCACGTTAATATAAATTTAAAGCGCAATTTAGAGCCCAGACACTGAAAATTTTACACTTTATTTTTCATATAGCGTAATTACTGATGTTAAATTTTTTTTGTAGAAAGCTGATTGATTCAATGCTAACTTGTTATTACAAAACAGTGAAATAATAAATGTATATAAATATATAATAAATCCGAACACCCGGAGGTAATATATTTCGTTAATTGCAAAAAGTGTTAAATAAAACAATTTAAAAGTTTTATATACAAATTACCAATATATGTTTAAAAAATCTTTTTTGTCTTAAAACTGCATTCCAGAAATGTCTTCAGTGAAACCGAGACATGTAGACAGTTTGCATATAAAATATTTTTATTGTTTTATTTAATACCTTTCAGCAGTTAAAGAAGTATAATAAATATATGTCTATAAACTTTTTGAAAAATTACATGAGTAGGGATACACTAAACATGTTGAGATCTTCGTCATTACGTGTTGTTGTCATTTTATTCTACTTTATGTCTGTAAACTAAGAAAATGTCTAATTTTATATACCATGTATTTTTGTAGAGTAAATTCTTTTCCCATAGATTTAAAATGCAGAACATTTTTTTAATGAAAATCTGAAGACCGTTGATTTATTCAGCGGCAGTTAATTCATTGATTTTTTTTTTTTTTTTTTTTTTTTTTTTTAATAACCGGATCAGAGGACGACAATTAATTTCCACTCATCAAGCTGTTTTCTGCTATTATCGAAATCTAAGTAATCGAAATCTCATTAACATGTTATTAATTTTCTAAATGAATGAATGTCTGGAAGAATGGCCTATGTTATGAATTTAAAATTTTCGTTAAATGATAAAAAAAAAAATTTAATGTCATTGATTAGCGATGTCCTGAGAACCTAGTGCAACATAAACCCTTCTTCCTATTTAAAATAGGTTTATTGAACTTTGTGCCGTTATATTAAAATAAATGATCAACGTAAAATAGCACAAAAAACTGTAAAATGGCAAACAGCTGTTTCGGAGCCCCTAAAGCTACATCATCGGTGCCAAATTTAAAAGATTAAAAACTATTTCAAAAGTTTAAGCCATGTAAGTATGTTTGCGTCTCCGCACATGCCCAAGATAGAATGGCAGTGAGTTTTTTAAAAACAACAGAGGAGTCAGGAAACACATGTGACGTAAAAGACCAATAGAAGTGCTCGGCCAGACTGGACGAGTTCAAGTACGAAGGGGAAAAAAAGGGGGAAAGGGGAAATCGAAGAAAGTGAATTAAATAAAAGGTAGCTAGACATTTGAAAAATTTGGTGTACTGGACATATCATTAACTAAGCTGCCTGAATTCTTCTATGTATGATAAACTTCCCAAAAATTAAGTTCGTAAATCGATGAGCATTTCTGAATTATTGAACCTTCTGAAAAATTAAAACTGTGATTGCTAGACCAACAATGGTTAGCAATCGCAGAGCGTTTAGTGTCACAATTTTTAACATAGTTTTTATGTTCCCTCAAGCGGACCTTAATTATTACCTATTCATAATTTCTTCAAAATAGTCTGAAGAATATCATTTTGTTTACAGATTTCTGCTTCCTATCTTAATTACCCTCCACTTTTGTCTTGATGCTGAGCATTGATGAGTATAAGGAAAGTAATAATATTTTTTGTTTATCCAATCCTCAAGATGCAACAGGTGGAAAAACACCAAAACACCTATTTTGAAGAAATTGCCTGAAAGATCAAAAGATCTTAACATGATTCAGCCTTTCTAAGAATGTATGGTTTCAGAAATATAAATAGAAGAACCCTATTTAAAAAAAAACACAAGAACGAAAAATCATGCGTCCAGCATAGATTATGTAATACTTTCCAACGCTTCCAAAATAATTTTATAAATCATGACCGTTTAATAAGCTGAAAGACAACATCTAAGTAAACAATTTGGAAAATGCATAACATATTTAAAAACTTAATTTCAGGAATTTCCAACATATATTTCCAACATATACAATATTCGGAAGAATACTGAATACTTTTATTCAGCCCTGTATAGGATCTATAGATTTGTATATATACTACATAGGATGCTAAATTTTAGTTTAGTTAGGAAACGCGTAGCACAAAAAAATTCTTCTTCTGGAGTTTCTGTCAATAAACGGAAATGTGTTCGCGAACTCTTGTGCTGCCCTGTATATGAAATACAGAATTTATATACACCAAGTAATAGACAAAAAGTGAGTTAAATTTAAAATCGCGTTCAGTAACTTAAAACGCACTTCGAGGAATTATTGTTAACATACAGAAGAGAATTCTTTTGTGTGTCCCTGTAAATGAACGATGACTGCTATACACACACTATTCTGTAGTAAGCCCCTTGTAATGCACCTTAGTGATCTATATAAATTTCAATCCGTTAAAAATAGTGAAACATTATTTAATTAAACCGATGGCGATTTTTCTCCATAGACGTAATGTAACGGAATTCTTTTGATTTTCCCTGTAAAGTAACCATAAGTGCTATGCACACCCTATTCTATATTAAGCTTCTTGTAAGGAACCTTAGTGATATATATATCAATTACAATGTATTTGAAATTGTGTAACATCATTAAAATAAACAGCAAATGATTTTTCCCCATAGACAGTAATGTAACGGCATTCTTTTGAGTGTCCCTGTAAAAAAAACTATAAGTGCTACACACTTCAGTTGAAATAAGGAACATGCTATACATAACGACAATAACATATAAAAATTTCAGCGCAATCCGAGCCTATTTACGGGAGTTAGAGCACGGCCAGACGGCCAGACAAACCGAAGTCATAAACACTTTTCAACTAGGTTGGAAAGTGTTAAAAAGGCAGAAATCTGTAAACAAAATGATATTCTTCAGACTATTTTGCTGAAATGATAAATATGTAATAAAGATAAATAGGTATTTCTATAAAGTGTAATTTTCTAATTAATGCTAGAACGCTTGGAAATTTTACTTAAATTTTATAAAAATATTATACACCAGAACTTATTTTTATTTAAAGCTATTTAACTAATTTTTTTTTAATTATTATTATTACGTGGTTTATATTTCACTTTTTATAAACAAATTTCTGATTCGAATCAAAATATATTTATTTGGTACCGGTCAAAATGACCGCAATGGTCGTTCTAGCGTTAAGGAAATCCCAAATCTGCCATTTCAGAAGCAACAGAGACGTATAGAAATAGGTGATGTGATTCAGAAACAAATTAAAGACTTCTGTAATTAAATATCAATAAGTATACTAACATAACAAAAAAAAAAAAAACCTAAAACATTAAAAGTAATGTATATATCTTTTTTAGTATCATTATTAAGGAAGCCTATTACTTACCCATCATACGTAGTATAGGGTAAATCGTGTATTCGTTTTGAAAATCGAAAAATAAAGTTTTGATGGATTTACACGTTTCAGACACTGGAGATTCCGAAAAACATATTTTAAGTAAAAAAAAATTGCCATCCGTCTGTCTGTGTGTTTGTCTGTAAACGCTGTATCTCCCGAACAAATTGGGATAGAGACTTGAAATTTGGTATGTACTTAGTATGTAATAATGGGAAGAAGCTTATTGAATTTCAGTAACCTCTATTATCCGGAACTATTTTTTGGGGGACTCTTGAAATATTTGTTCTGACAAATGGTACATACAAATTTTCGAAATTGTTTATTTTAAGGGGTTAATATAAAAGACAATAAAAAACATAAATTTTGCATAAAGAATGAAGTTGATCGGATAATTAGTTGCTGATATATTTGTAATTATATTTTCCACACTCTTCGATTTTTCATGACCCTGTATTTCCTTCAAATTTAAATTCAAAGATATATGTTAATTGGAAATGAGACGCTTAATCCGACGCAGTAAACCGTTAGTTAATATGATTATCAATTTAGGAGTTATAAGGATGTTTCTTTTGCGCAATTCAGTAATAGAGCATTTAAAGTTTATGACGTCATCAAGAAACGATTATATTTGATTTGTAATGCATTTTATAAATAGTTTACGCATGTTTTATTTTCATACTTTATATTATGCATATTCATGAATGTTAAGTATTACGGTGGCCCCCAAGGACTAGTTTTAATGCTTTTGTAATTGGCCGCATTTAAAAAAAAAACCTTTATATACATTTTAAAAAAAATTATATTTACCAGTCTATTTTCAAAATTATGATAAAAATTAAATTTTAGATACTTTAAATTTGCTTCATATTATAGTAGCATATATTCAACTGATCAAACTAATGTTCAGTATCAAATATCATAAATGCGTAGAGTGCATAATGAAAATTAATGCTACAGAAATATATTAACTTAAGATTTATTAGTTGTCTATTTCTGTATTCACTCATTTCAAAATGGTATTTGGCAATTGGATGTAGCTCAATCGGTATTAACTTAATGATTGAATGTCGGTATTATGCTACGACACGTGCAATGATTTTAGGTAGCAAGGTAATGAATATGAAATATACATGGTACTGAATATGAAATATAATTTTCCAAGAAAACAAAGAACCTTTAAGATGAACAAATACAGTTCCGAAATTGCTCCCGGACATGGCTGTGAGCCAAAAGCCTTTTTTGATATAACTTATCTTAGTTATGTTATATTTCATTATGTTCTACAAGTTGCAATAACTTTCTAATTGCCCAGACGCAAATGATTTAGCATCCGATTTCTCATTTAGCAAAATTATTGGTATTTGCGGTTACTTTACAAGGTTAATTGTGTGATGCAAACTATGTCACTTTTTTCCTCATCCGTTTATGATTCTAATTCAGGAAAATCTCTAGAGTGATAGACTATTTTTCAAGAATAAATTTTTTTTCCAGTACATTCAAAAATTTTAAAAGATATTTTTTTTTCTCATTTTGTTAAGAAACTCTGAAAATCGTTTATTTAGAGATCAAGAAATTTTGCTACAGTTTTGTGAGTTATTGGTTATTCCGCTCTTCACGTAAGACAAAAATAATACTTGGCAATTAAATTTGACTTAATGGAAATTTAGTTAGATATCGCATATCGGCATATGCTGCAACATGTGCTGTGATTTCAAAATACAATCCAAGCACATGGTTTAAATGTGAAATATTGTTTTTCAAACTAGTCGGATGTGCCAATCCCAAAATTTTCTTCTATCTCATACACATTAATGCTTTAAAAAGCGTAATTGTTTTAATTTTTCCTTTTAGAAATAAAAAATGAGTAGTTAATAAATCTGTTATTATTATTATTATTATTATTATTATTATTATTATTATTATTATTATTATTACACTTCAAGTTTTTTATCGTTAATAAATGTTTCAAAACCGTGTGAGGAGGTGGGGGGGGGGGGGAATTCATAATGAAGTCGGATCAACAAGTAATATATCAAAAAACGTAAAAATTTTTGCTTATTACAAATATGCAAATTAAACCTAGATTGGACAATTGGGCGATTCAACGTTTTTTTTTTTTTTTCAAGCTCTACCGCGCCCATCTCAAAAATTAAACAAAATTCTCCATCACAGTGCCACTTTTAGGCCGATTTCCTCCAAAATTTTATACAAATCTCGACCTATGACATTATATCTAAATATAAAATTTCGTCGAGAAATTTTCATAAATTGTTCACTTTTACATCCAAAAAATCGAGAAAATCACACAAAGGTTCCTATCACAGCGCTCCCTTTGTGGGGATATCACCATTTTCAACTGGGACCTTCATAGTCAAAAAAGTGTATATTAAGTTTGGTTCAATTTCATACAAAACTTCATACACATTCCAATAATACAATAAGTAAAATGGCACGAAAATCGATATCGCAGCGCCCCCTTTCGGTGGAATATCCTCAATTTAAACTGGAACCTGCTGGCCGTAACGAAAAATATACATATGAAGTTTGGGTCAATTTATGCACTTAATACACCATAATTCCATACAGTTTTCGATGATTGAAAGAGAACACAAACACACACATAGACACACGGACAGACAGACATTTTGTAAAAACGTGTCTTTCGGTATCTCTGACCTCTAAAACGTGTAAATCCTTCGAAAACCGGAAGTAAAAAGAAAATTCGATTACTATACTTTCTTAAAGATAGAAGGAAGTAAAAAACAAACAAAGAAAGAAAGACAGAAAGAAAACCTTTTGGATTGACAAATACATCTCAGCAACAGTTCTCAGACATGGCTGCAAGCCAAAAACCTTTATTTTATATGGCTAATAAAGGATATATTCCACCGCGGTGAGCATGTTGATAGAAATATTAAGCTATATTTTTTAGGTCAGGCACTAATGATTTTCAATTCATTTTTCATGTAGCGCAATTATTTAGGGCTTCTTTCATCTCACGAAACCCTATTAGTCCCGCGACGTTGTCTGTCCGTCACAGAGCCGGTTTTCAGAAACTATATATCTTACAGACTTGAAATTTTGTGTACTTATAGCTGAAATACCTACTATGAAGTTGAAAATCATAAAATTTTGAAAACATCGCATTATTTTAATAGAGAGAGATAAAAAACCAAAAATCTAACAGCATTTTCCTATTAAATTTAAATATTTTTCGTAAGAGCAGTTGCCAACAATTAAAAATCCACAATAAAATTCATCCTACAATAATTAATTTTCTATTGAACGATTTCCACATGAAAATATAAATGAAGTAAAAAGTTTCACCAATTGACAAAAACATTAATATGACGTCATATTGGTAATAAAACGGAAATTTTCAAACATTTCTAAATAATACAAGGAGTATGAGTATGTGTAAGTACAGAAAGCAGGTTAATATGACGTCCTTAGAGAATTAAAAAGAAAATTAATTTGACGTCATAACAGATTTTTCAAATGTTTGAGAATAATACAAAGAGAGTATCAATATGAGTAATAGAGAAAGCAAGTAGATATGACGTCAGCAAGTGATTATAACGTCATATGAGTTTGGAGGAACGTATTAAATCATGATTAAAAAAACCGATTATGGAAATATTGGCATATTTTAACATTTTGAAGGTCACTATACAACATGTTTAATTTTGAAATTGATTTATTTTTAATATCGCATTTAGTCCACATAACAGATATTATTATGACAGACTATAATAGCGGGATTTTCCCGCTATAGGACCGGTTCAGATTTTCGAAAAAACGAGAAAAATATACCGGTGAATTTTTACTTTATGAAAAACATGACTTTTTTTTTTGTGGAAAATGAAATTTATTTGGATTTATTAAAGAAAGGATAAAGTGTTTTGAAAGGAATATTAAACCAAATCCTTTGTGCGATCTTACCCACTTGTTGATGTTGAAGGTTGTTTTACTATGCTGTTTTATGCAGTGCTAACTTGTTATTAAAAAAGCGTTAACAATAAATAGATGTAAATATATAGCAAATCCGAACAGCTAGAGATAATATACTGTTAACTAAAACAGTAAATAAAATAATTAAAAAGTTTTATATTCAAACTGTCTATACTCCACGTTTCAAAATTCATTTTTATCTTGAAAATGGCTTCGGTGACGTCGAAATATGTAGACAGTTTGTATATAAAACATTTTATGGTTTTAATCACTGTTTTTTTAACGATTTTCAGCAATTAACGAAGTATAATAAATATATTTTTAATGTTTTTGAAAAATTACATAAATAGGGATGCACTAAACAATTTACGATCTTGCGTTATTACGTGTTGTCGTCATTTTCTTCTACTTTATGAACGTAATTTAAGAAAATGTCTAATCTCATATAACATCTTTTTTTGAAGAATAAATTCTTTTCTTATAGATTTAAAATGCAGAACATTTCTTTAAAAAGAAATTTGAAGAGCGTTGATTTATTCAGCGGCGGTTAGTACGGCAAATTTTTGATATTTATAACCGTACTTAGACGACGAAAATTAATTAATAAGCGAAGCTGTTTTCTAATTTAAGTATTCGAAATCACATTAACCCTTTGTATCACCGTGTTGCATATTTGCAACATACCCCAAACTCAATGTTATTTATACAGTGGGATTTAATAGATGCTTTTATTTAGTGCTGCTATCTTCCAGCACAGCGGTTAATATAAATTGTTCATAAAATTCTCAACAGACGGCTATATTGAGTTAATATTTTATTCCAAAGTTTTCTTTATCATTTGAGTAGTTTCACATCGTTATTGCTAAAATAAACTTCATAAATTTTGTCAAACTAAAAGGGTTGGAGACGTCTATTTTTTACAAAGATAAGTTCGTATGCTTTACAATTTTGTATTACAAAACAGACAATATTTATGAAAAGTAAGTAATTTTCTGTTTATTGCAGATGGGGAAAAAAGTATATTTTGGTTAATATTTTTTTTTTATGTAAATTTTTTTATATATATATTTTTACATACATAAAATTTTGTATTCTAACATCTGAGAAAATATTTTTGTTGAGTCCCAAAGGGTTAACGTGTTATTGATTTTTTAATTGATTGGGTGTCTGGAAGAAGGGCCTATGTCACAAATTGAAAATTTCGAGAAATGAAGAAAAACTATTAATGTCGTTGATTAGCGATGTCCTGAGCACCAAGTGCAACATAAACCCTTCTTCCGATCTTAATTACCCTCCACTTTTCTCTGCATGCTGAGCATTGACGAGTAATAAAAAACTAGTTAGGTGGGTAAGGAAAGTAATAATGTTGTTTGTAGTTTATTGTTTTATTTTTTCATTCAAGTCAAACAGACTTGTATATTATGAAGTTACAATTTTTAACACTGGGTAATCATCATTTAATACACATAAACCCTTTTTCAAGAAAAAAAAATCAAAATTTTTAACATAGGCTTCCACACCTATTCAGTTGTTGATTTAGAACAGGATTTATCTATTAGAACTCTTATAATTTTTCAATGAATAAAAATAAATGTAGTTTAAAATTATTTGCTACTCTTTTAGCACTTTGATTAAGCATTAATACATTTTATTTTACTTCTCCAACATCCAGTCTCATAATAAACTTAATCCTCTTTTTTTAATAAAGTATTACTGAAAACATTTAATTAATGCCGTACCGAGAGAATCAATGAAACAGACTTGATTATTCGTTTTACCATTCGTGAAATTGATGCCTTTATTTTATTGGAAAATAAATTAGTATTAAATGTTAAATAATCGTCACATTTTCGAAAAAAAAGGGAGAGATTGAAAGTTTGCGCAATTTTACGAAATGTACATTTCAAAGCAAACATCCTTACAGTAATGGCTATAGACTGGAAAATATTAATGTGAAGCCGATTTTTATTTTTTTTAAACCTTTTTTTGGGAACTGCGAACCGCCAAAGAGTGTATTAGCTGTCTATATAGTATATATATGAGGATGCTATGACCTAACGCCCCACTGATTTAATGCATTTTGTACAAATGAGACATCAGTAGAATTGTATGAATCGAGCATCATAAGGTAAATGTTGTAACAAAAATTTCATTATAGCAGACAAACAGAAATTGAAATGTAAGGAAAAAAAAAACATTTCTTTTCAAATTCTATGTGAAAACGTAGTATGAAAACAATTACAAAAATGTAAAGTGCTTGTACTTCTCGAGGGAGAAGGTAGGTTGAAAAGAGACTATGAATTCACAATTCTTCATTTTTCAATCTATGGTGACGTTTACGTTAGATTATGGTTCAATTAGTAAGAAGTAAATAAATTTAAAAGTTATATTCAGCTACTACTAAATAGATTTCACTGTAATGTCTTCTGCAAAGTTTTTAAACAATAGAGTGTATATTATTACAGGATTCATACGCATGAGAGGAAGAATACGAAATTTTTCGTAAAGTACTATTTGCCTAATTTAATTAAAACAATTGTATGTCGACCGTTATTTTACGAAAGTTTTGGTATTCAAACCCTTTAAATCCCCTGAGAAGTACGAACCCTGTACTAGAATCGAATGAAATTTAAATGAGTTCGGATTTATTAAAACTTGACTCAGAATCTCTTATATAATAAATCATAGTCCAACATTTGGTGTTCCGTCCATAAACTTGTGTAGGTTGGGCCGTAAATTGGCAAAATGTTGAACCATTGCCTAGAAAAATATTGAATCAAGATTTGATGAAATATTGAACCGAATATCGGTAAGATGTTGAACAATAAACTGGGAAAATGTTGAGAAATAAACCGGTAAATTATTGAACTATAAAGTACTAGCTGTTACCCGTGACTTCGTTCACGTATCATTAAAAGAAGCATAAATGCATTAATTAAGCAAAATATTTCATTCCCGATAATTAGAAACGTAAATAATTAACTAACTCTTTATCACATTCCATAGGAGACAATACCGTATTTCTATGTTATACAGGCCTTGACATAACTAAGTTTTAAAAAAGTGAAAATTTGTGACAAATAATCACGAAAAGGAAACTGCAACCAATGAAAAAAGGCGGGCCAAATAAAATCGTGGAAATCGGCGAATTGTGTAAAAACATATGTCAAGTTTATCTGGTAAACTATTTTACTTTTAACGCCTTTGTGAAACGTTTTAATAGCATCCTTCAAAGATAATGGAAATAGTATATTATTTTTCATTAAATTCAATTCTTGTGAATAGGGAGCAATAATTGTAGACCTAACTGCAAGGAGCTTAAATTTGCCTCCTTGATTTAATTTATACCTGAAAAAAAATGATTTCTAAATGAAAATATGTTGACAGACGACTTTTTGTTCTCCAGAATAAATTGATTCATGAAGTTTGAATATGTGAAAATACGTTTTTATTTTTCAAAAATTTTACTGTAATCAAGATTTTTTTTTCTTTCACTATCTATTCGAATTGAAAATAAATTCTTTTTTTCAGTTTTAATGAGAAAAAATATATGAATCCGTTTTATTTTTTATTTTTTATCCACAAAAATGGAATAATTTAGTTGCCATTTTTAGAGAAACTTCGTTAAAATTTACAAAAAAAAAAAAAAAAAAATCTCGGAATTTAAATCATTTTTTTAAATTCTGAGAGTTTATGACATCCTCGGATCAATGATAACCGGTCTTAAGTAAATCGTGTTGCGTTCGACAACCTGAAAGGAGTAGTTGCGAAATGCAAACAGGCGGTCAGATTTTAATATAATAGATTCGTATTTATTTTTATTTTCCTAATAATTACGTTTTGGTTTTTGGCAAAAAACTCTCATCTGTATGTAACTGATGTTCATGCGTAATAATCGGTGTAGATAAAAAAAATATTTCAAATTTTTCGTTTTAAATATGGCGTGAAACTCATTTACTTTCTAAACTTACCGATCCTTGTATTATTAATGTAAGGAATTGATTCACGCTCCTTGTAAAACACATTTGAAAATTCCCGTTTTATTTCAAATATGACGTCACTTTTTCCTCAGAGAAATCTCTTTTTAATGGCATAATTCTTGTTAATTTTCTTTTTCCAGTAATCAGGGCGTAAATCTCACATTTGTATGTAACTGGTATTCAAGCTAATTATTAATCAGTAACGATAAAAAATATTCAGTTTTTCATCTTAAATAATACGTCCATTATCTATCTACTTTCATTATACATTGATATTCATGCTCCTTGTATTATTACGAACATTTGGAAATTACATGTTTTATTTATGACGTCATATTTGTCCAAACCGAGGAGGATCCTTTTCATAGTTCCATGGTCCAAGCGAAATCTATTTTTAATAATATAATTATTATTCATTTTTCCTTCTAATTATAACGCAATTTTTGATAGAAAAAGATCTTTTTAATGTAACCGATATTCATACTTCATGTATAATGTTGTTTCAAATATCACGGAATTGAACCTAAAACTTTTTGGTTTACAGACGGCGCACACTGGAGTATTTGAGACAAAAGCATGGTCAAAATTAATTTTTATGTGTTTTAAAGTTAAAACCACTGTTGTTGACTTACTATTAGTAAATACACTTAATTAATTTATATATGCATAAATGTATGTATTTACTTAAATAAATAAATACATAATACAAAGTTTACTTAATTGTTTGCTGTTTATAAGAGGAAATTAATTGTTGATAGGTTTGTTTTATTTACAAGTTAATTAAATTATGTTAATTTTACTACAAATAAATGTTTAATTATTTATTAAAACCAATGCATATAATATATATATCACTTTCATTTAGTATTTACCAAAGTTGAGTCTCTATAGTATACAGATGCTGGTTTTTGAGTGTTTTTAATAGATTTGCAGTCTTCCCAAAAAACATCGATATCT
Organism: Maratus michaelseni; assembly: GCA_963931845.1. Classification (NCBI taxonomy): domain Eukaryota; kingdom Metazoa; phylum Arthropoda; class Arachnida; order Araneae; family Salticidae; genus Maratus; species Maratus michaelseni. The sequence continues at coordinate 311,882,599 of OZ007587.1, read as the reverse complement.
AAAAATGGCAACAATACTTTTTATTTTTTTAATTTGCCATCAAAACTATAACCAATTCGATTATAATTCAAAAATGGTCCGACGAACCCCGACACAGCTTTAAAAAGCTTTGAATATGTTAGATAATATATTTCAATAAATATATTTCGATAAATTAGATCTAAAAAGAATTAAAAATAAACATTTTTAATTTTAATTATTTTTTTATTATATGAAAAGTAAAATTATTTAAATACACATGTCAAAGTATACATTTAAACACAATAACAGAGTTAAAACATTACAAATAAGTATGTCTTCTCACAAAGAAACTTTCGCTTCAACTGAGACTAGGAGCCGCTGGGTGTGACTCATACTCATGAAATACACATAGATCGATGCACCAGTTAGTTAGCTCTTATAAAATATGTTTTTCACAATAGTTGAGCAAATTTTAATTTCTGCATTTTTGGCCAGGATTTTTCATCAAATACTCCACTGTGCGCCGCGGCGTTCTAACCATCAGACAAAATGACGAATATTGTTCTCTAAAACAGCATATTGAAAGTTCATAAAATATTTGTTTTAATTGGCTGTTACCTATTGCCATAAGATGATGAAAAGTTTTACCATAACCAGGAGATTTGAAAAATCAAGTGAACCGTGTTTTAGTGTTTCTGAATTTTTTGCACCATCAAATGGTTCAACGTAGAACACAATTTTTTTAGAGTGTGATTCGCAATTCTTTTAAAGAAAAGTAACCAAACAAAGCATGCATAGAGAATAATTTCTGAAACACCCAAAGATTAAATTTGTACCTGAAATCGAAAAAATATTGGAATGAAGTAGAATTTTCGTAATATTTTATAGATCTTTGTCCTCATTTGAAAATTATGCTGTTTGCACAAAGCTAAATCAAATTTTTTTACCAAGTCGTAAATAAATCAAAATTAAAATCTTATCTTTCAAGTTGTCGCTATGCAAAATTCATCTTATCTTATTTTATTGCAGAGAAATTTTAAATTATTGATTATAGAAAGAAAGAAAACGACCACTAAATATGGCTATTTGTATATTATACACATATTCTTTCCTATTGCCGAGAAAATAAATTATCGCTACATCAAACATCACGTTTTGCTACACGAGAAGGATCTGCAAGATTAAGCAAATGTTGTAAGCAGAATGCTATTCATAAAAAAATACAAATTCATAAAATATCTCTTCTGATACGAGGAAATAATCTTCGTCTAATGTGTTATCTTTAACTACACATACATAAATTATGATTTCGTGTCTTCAGTAAAAACATAAAATTAAGCTGAACTCAAGTAATTAGAATGATTAGAGAAGATTTTGTATATATATGAATGTTAAGTTTTTTCCTTGCCCATTCCATTCACAATAAGTACAATTAAGTTAATAGATTCCGAAAGCTGTAATTTGATGAGAAAGAAAATTTGACTGCTGAAATTCGTATAGCGGAACGTTAGAAAATGTTAGGCTTTGATTATCACAATTTATTCTTAATGTAAAAGAGGCGTTACTGATGATGGTAAAACAACGAGTGAAAATGATCTTCACCAAAGATGCATGGATGCTGGTAATCCCACACTACAAAAAAAAAACAGTTTTATGCGCGGCAGTGCGTATTACAGCTGATTTAACTGTTTATTACTTCTAATTTTACGGTATAATACTGGCAGCTGGGATGCCAGTATTATATTGTAAAATCAACACTTTTTTTTTTCAGTGCATCACATTTTCCATTTTGAAAACTTTCTAATTGCAATATATTTTGGCACATGTTTAGTAAGCATGTAATTTAAAAAAAATTCTTCAAGAAATATTTTCTTAAACGGAAAAGTTTAAAAATTGGATGCCTTCAAAAACAAAATAATTGATAGTCATGCTTGAAATGTGCCATCAACTCCTATTAATATACAGTGGTGGCCAAAAGTTTGAACATTTTTTGAAAGTTTCGTGTTTTTCAACTTTGTGTACTTGTAGAATATATTAATTTTCACTTAAATACAAACGTTTATATATCAAATTGAAGGTACTTTAATGTAAAATTTAATAATAAAAACAGTATTACAATATCTGTATTACAAAAAAAGTTATGCTCATTTTAGTAGAACAAACAAACACAAATCGTTTTGAATAAGGACGCGTTTTGTAATAAAAGCGTACTAGCCATTCACAAACACTGTTCTGAGGACCAATCAAATGTCTGTAACTATATAGTTTAGATTATTTGGATGGTAAAAGAGTTATTGTTGTGGAAATATTTTGCGGAATGATGCATACTAGTACAATTAAATAGAGTATTGCTGTTTTTGAATATTTAAAGTCCTTTTTTAATTAAACCAATTTTAAACAATGTCATCAACAAGAAGAAATAATTGGACATCTACAGAAAGAAGTCGAATTGTCATATTGAGAGAAAATGGCCTCTCTTATGCTGAAATTGCAAGACACGTTGGTGGTTCAGTGACTTGTTCTGGTGTACGAAAGTTCTGTTTACGTTATGAAAAAACGAAATCAGTGGAAAATAAGACCAAATCAGGCCGAAAAATATGCACAAGTGCTACTGCCGATAGAAAAATTAAACGGCTATGCCTTCAAGATAGAAAAATTTCATCAGATGCCATTAGATGGGAAATGAATGCAGCGGGTATTGCAGTAAGTTCAAGAACAATAAAAAGAAGGTTATCAGGATTTGGACTACAAGCTAGAATTCCAAGGAAAAAACCATATTTAAATCAAAAGCAACGCGAAAAACGAGTTAAGTTTTCAAAAAAACACATTAAATGGTCAGAAAATCAATGGAAGCAAGTAATCTGGAGCGATGAGAGTAAAATATCGCTCTTTGGTAATGATGGTAGAAAATACGTGAGACGTAGAGTAGGAGAAGCACTTCATCCTGATTGCACTGAAGCAACTACAAAAAACCCAACAAATGTCATGATTTGGGCATGTATGTCTGCAGATGGTGTGGGCCGAATTCAAGTGATTGATGGCATCCTGAATGCCAAAAATACATCGAAACTGTCCTGGAACCAAAATTGATACCTTCCATCAGGGATCTCTTCCCCAACAACGCACCATTTATTTTTCAACAGGATTCAGCTCCATGCCACACAGCAAAAAAATGCAAAGCATGGTTTCAAAATAAAGGCATAGATATATTACCATGGCCAGGAAACAGCCCTGATCTCAATCCAATTGAAAATTTGTGGCGACGTTTGAAAATTCTTGTACGAAAAAAACGTCCATCCAATAAAAGACAACTTATTGAAGCTGTAATTGATTCTTGGCACCATGTGATTACGAAAGATGAACTCCAAACACTCGTTCACTCGATGAAAAGACGCTGTGAAGCTGTCTTAAAAAATACGGGTTATCCTACTAAGTATTGATTGTGTAAGTATCACTTAAAAAAATGCAAATCTAAGATAGATCTTACTATTAGTTGCATAACTTTTTTTAATACAGATATTGTAATACTGTTTTTATTATTAAACTCTTCATTAAATTACCTTCAATTTGATATATAAACGTTTGTATTTAAGTGAAAATTAATATATTCTACAAGCACACAAAGTTGAAAAACATGAAACTTTCAAAAAATGTCCACACTTTTGGCTACCACTGTATATTCTTAAAAGTATTAAAAGTCTAGTATGATGTATGTTGTACCCGTTGCATAATGTAATGTAAACGTAACGTGAGTTATTTTGCATGTTTCAATTTATTCCGAGTCCCGACCAGCGTCATTTACACTTATTTTAATTCTTAAACACTGGTTTTTAAAAATTGTAATTTTTGCCTTATTTAATCGGTTTTACCTTATTTATTTAGGCCCTACTACAGACCTAAGATTACTTACCGTATGAGTTATTGGCCTTTTTTTACCTGGCAGCAGGAAGCGTCTACATGCTGTTTAAAGAGTAAAACAGTAATGAGTAAATAATATGAAAACTTTAAGCGCACTTTCTTTTCCAAAACAGCTTTTTCAAAATCGGTGGGCTCTCTAGCTCGCCAATTTTTCAATTTTCAATTCACTTAATTTTTTTTTTAAATTGTCAAATTTTTTACCAGTGAAATAGGTAGAATGTTTTCGAAATATGTATACCTCGCTTTTTTGTGCAATTTTAAGTGTCGAAATTTTTGGTTAAACATTTAAATTTTACTTTGAATCTATGCTATTTCACAAAAAATGCATACCATGTATTTCATTAACTTTTGAATTAAAAAAACGAATTTGTTTGTTCATTGTTCTAGGTCAAGCCTAACGATGAGGTATTGTACTTACCACTTGATCCGCTTTTTTTGAAACACTGACGTCCATCCGCTGTCAAGCCGTCATTTTCTATTATATCAATTTAAAAAAGTATATATACGTATATATATACACATACACGATTTTTAACTTTCATAAATGCATAATTAATTCGTGTAAATGAATTTTCATAAACATATATCACATTAAAACTAGTCGCTGGGGGCCACCGTAATACTTACCCATCATGGATATGCATAATGTAAAATATTAAAACAAAAATGTGTAAACTACTTATAAAATGCATAGCAATTCAAATAAAATCGTGGCTTGATGACGTCATAACTTTATAGGCTCGATTACTGAATTGCTTGAAAGAGGTTTTTCCTTATAACTCCAAAAATAATAATCCTATTAACTAGCGGTTTATTGCATCTGATTAAACGTCAAATTTCCAATTAAAATATATCTTTGAAGTGAAATTTGGATGAAATACAGGGTCATGAAAAATCGAAGAGTGTGGAAAATAGGATTACAAATATCTCGGCAACTCATTATCCGATCGATTTCATGCTTTATGCAAAATTTATGTTTTTTTATTGTCTTTTATATTCATGTCTTAAAATAAACAATTTCGAAGATTTTTATATACCTTTTATCAGAACGAATATTTCGAGAGTCCGAAAAAAATAGATCCGGTTAATCGAGGTTATTGAAATGAAATAGGCTTCTTCCCATTATTACATACTAAGTACATACCAAATTGCAAGTGTCTATCACAAATTTTTTGGGAGATAGAGCGTTTACAGACACACAGACACACACACAGACACACACACACACACAGACACACAGACACACAGACGGACGGCAAAAAAAATTTTCTAAAAATATGTTTTTTGGAATCTCCAGTGTCTGAAACGTGTAAATCCGTCAAAAAAAATTTTTCGATTTTCAAAACGATTACAAGACTTACCCTATACTACGTATGATGGGTAAGTAAAAAGAGAGAGAGAGAGAGAGAGAGAGACAGCTTTAAATTCCAGGTCGTCAAAGCGGTGTTATCTGTTAATGTAAAAGCGATGTTATTGATTGTGGGAAAAAATAAGTTTTAGGATTAAAAAAAGAAATTTTACCAAATTTCTTAATGAAATGTACTTTGAAACTCGCTTATAAGACGTGTTACTTTTTTAAGCTCTTAAAGAAGTAGCTAAATTATAAAAAGTACCATGTCCGTATGTCCGTAAAGAATACTGACGTCATATCGATGGTGGGAACACCTGACCAAAAAATTTCGCTTTTACTGCAATTTTTAAACTTATAAACAACGCACAATTTAAAATTTTACACCTTCGAATAGGTAAGAAAATATGCTTTCAAATGCAATTTGTTTAAAAACTATCTCAATTTACGGATTTTTTATGGTTTTTAAAATAATTTTCAAGCATGATCTTTTAAAAATCTATCTGTATCGCATGCAGCCCGATTACAAAAGATTAACCCGTGTGCACTTAAAACAATATAAATAGTTCTTCATTTGTTTCTGACTAATTTTCAATAACAAAAATTCATTAATAAATTAATTAACAAATCAATCACAAATTTAACAGACGCCTAATACAATTACGCGCTTAAATCATTGAAATTATCCGAATAAAAAGGACTGCTGTAAGTAGCGAAATCTTCGTCGATTTTTCCGACTGTTAATCTACGACATGCGGTTAATACGAAAACATCGCTTTTAATGAATTTCAAAACTTTTTTTTTATAGCATAATTGATATTTTTCACATAAAAATGTTTTCTGGTGTTGTTAGTGGACAATCTAATATATATATATATATATATATATATATATATATATATATAAATTAAATGTAAAACATCTATTAGAATTTTCAATTAAAAAAAACGGTTTTCAAGTATATTCTGCGACCACGGAGCTCGGGTTGGATCCCCTATTTTTCTTAAACGGAAATGTCCGAATGTTGGATAATTTTAAAAATAAAATAATAGACAGTTATGCTTCAAATGCCGTACTTGGACGCAGGAAAGAGCTACTTCGGACAAAATAAAAAAAAGTTTTAAATCAGTTCTGGATATACTGCGCTTCTAGTTAGTTCTGTGGCCTGCGTGTAAAATATTAGTGAATCACATCAATACTATCAACACAGTAAATCGAGAACTGATTAAAAACACTTTTGTGTGTGTGTGTGGGGAGTGGCCTACGTGACACCCCCGAATCCAGTTTATGATACGCCATCAATTTAATTAACATATATTCTCGTAAGTGTTAAAATTCTAATTTTATGTAATTGATACTGCAAAAAAAAAAAAAAAATGTGTGTTCGTGTATCTATGAGAAATAAGTAGTATGTCCACAAATTCAAAAGCTAGGAGTGCACATTTGAATAAGATTAATATAGTTTATTGAAGATATAAAAAAAACTAAGACTTAATTTAAATTTCATGATTAACTTCACATTTAATTCAGCTTCAAGTGCTGAACTTTCCATATTCAAATACAAATTCTCTGTATTAAACAGAGCCAAAAAACATGTATTCTCTCTCTGAATGCAGAGTCAGGACTGAATTTTTAACAAAAATCAAGATAAATTTACAATATGTTTGATTATAATCAATTTTACTTCCAATATCATAAAACACATTAAATTAGATCTAAATTATTATAAAAAGCTATAAATCTTCATTTCAATGACATCAAGTAATTATAAAACTAATAAGTCTATTTAAATGATCCCAAAATGAATATAACCCTCATCAATTTATATCAAGAAATTCCAAAGTCATTCAATTACTAATAAATCATCATTAAGATTTCAAATTTATTATAAATCTAGTAAATCTATATTAAATGACCTTCAAATCATTATATTACTATTATAAACATTAAATTATATCAAAACATTATAAACAATAAATTAGGTGAAAATCATAAGATAATAAATTATATGAAAGTCATTATAAGGTAATAACTTACGTGAACATCATTATAGAATAATAATTATCTCTATTAGTTCAGAATGTAATTTATCAGGGTTTTTCTCATCATAATCAAATTATAAACAAATAAATTATAGTATGCATAAAAAACGGATATTACATCCAAACATATACGAATTGCGTAACTTCACGTAAACGCAACTTCAGTTTTTTTTTTTTTTTTTTTTTTTTTTTTTTTATGTATCTCTGTTTTTAATATAGAAGAGATGTTTTGATAACTAAAAACGGAGGTTTAAGATTTCAGCAAAGATGTCTTGATGCTTGTATTCACATCACATTTTCTGTTCTGAAAAATTCATTACTACAATATATTTTGACACGCTTTTAGAAAGCATATTATTTTAAATAAACTTTCCTAGAAAAAATTTTCTAACACGGAAATGTCGAAAATGACATCTTAGAGGTTAATAAACTTGAAACAATATTCTGTGTTTGCCATTTTAGATAGTATCTAAAAGCTATTGTTCAATTATAATTACAGATGCGATGTTAATAAAAATTCATTACATTTATTGATGTTCTTGAGGAAAATGGAGAAAATAAATGAAAATTAAATTGCCGTTTCAAATGATATTAAAATAAAGATTTGTGGAAAAAAGTACTGATTTATTAATTGTACAGACAAATGCCCAGATTATAAATTTCCTCCCCAGAATCAGAAAATTTCCTGGCGATCTTCGACAGCGATTTGGAAATCTTTACCACACTGAGGACAGGTGACTTTCGTCTTTTAAACAGGATTCCTGTCACGTGTGCAACTATTGCATATTGCATTATTATACTTATTTGCATATTGCAAAGATATTTTTGTTCATGTTTATATTACAAATAATATATATAATAATGGTATTGTTTGTAACAGACGTATTTATATACATAGTACACTAATTGTATAAATACGAATATTGTGAATGTTTTTGCCAAGTAATGCAACACGTAAAACTGAAATTCGCCGCGCATAGGCGAAGTCACACAAATCGAAAAGACGAATAAAATATTAAAGATAGAACATATTATTTATTACAAATTATATGTATAATTTTTTGAAGTTATTATTTTAATCCAGTACGAAAAAAAATACGAGAAAATAGTTATGTAATACAACTTGAAAATCGCTAGTTATTCATTAGAATTTTCAAATATTAAATAACTAAAAATAAAATACATCATTTATAACGAAACAAGCATACATACAAATAATTGAAACTGCAAACTTAATCCTATACGAAACTATTATTTCAAAATAGGAATAATAATGAAATTCTAAAATCTCAAAGTATTCATTTACAATGTAAATGTAAAACAATGTAAAACAATGTACAATGTCATCTACAATGTAAAAAAAGACAAATGTTTTGTAATCTACGAAAATATAATATAACCACAAATGAAAAAATGAAATAGCCTCTTTTGAGTTATCCACGAATCCTAAAATCATTCTTTATCATCAGAAACAAACATATTTTCGAGATTTATAAAATGATATTTTCGGAAATGTTTCCAATTGGTTTTATAGTGTATTAATAAGTTTTCGCAAAGCGGAATATCGGTCTTTAAGATGCTATTAATTCTCACTTAAACATCTTCAGTTCCGTAATTGAATTCATACAAGAAAAAATGACGAAATAATATTAATTTAAGTGTTAATGTTAACGTCAATGATATAAATTTATCATGTTTGTCTGTAAATTATGTTTGTTGAACATGAAAATGTTTACTTGAGAATTCATAGCATCCGAAAAACTTATATTACGGGTTGAGAGAACTGATAAATACACTTTAAAAAGTACTGTACTGCTTTAAATCAACAAAATAAATTGATTTCTGACGTTTATAAAGGTAAAGAACGCTTTTTGGAATCGTTAGTAAATTGGAAGATATTATTGTGCATTTTCGTTCGTAATTATATTATGTTTTTCTATATTAAGAAACATTTGTCTTTTTCTACAATGTACAAACTTTAAATTATTAAAGATAAGATACATTATTTATTACTATACATAGAAGTATTTGAAACAATGCATGTAGGGCTTACTCGGGATCTCGTTGCCGATCAAAACTTACAAAGGGCGTTCCATAAAAACTGAGAGTAAAATCATAGAAAATCAAGAAATATATTTACAGCAAACAATACATCATTCTTTGCAAAATACCTTCTCTCAGATGATATGCAACGGTCCCATCGTTCAACCCACTTTTCAAAACAAGTAGAGAAGCCTATTTCTGGAAGCTGCTTCAAAGGACCCTGCACTGCTGAAATAACTTCAGAATCTGTATTAAATTTTCTGCCACGAAGCTTCTTCTTCAACGTCGGAAGCAGCCAAAAATCGCATGGTATGAGATCTAGACTGTAAGGGGGATGTGGCGTGATTTTAATATTGCATTTACTAAGATATTGCTGAACAGAAGTAGCGACATGCGGGTGAGCATTATCGCGATGTAATGTCCAATTCCCTACCAATTCATGGCGCTATCTCGATATGTGTTGCAGCAAAATTTTAAAAATTGAAACATAATATTCACCATTTACAGTAGTTTTTGGAGGCACAGCATGCTGATAGATTACACCTTTATGATCAAAGAAAATATTCATCATGACCTTTCCTTTTGGTTTGTCGGATTTTTTTTCGGAGGCAGAGAATTTAGTGTGCTTCCATACACTTGTTGCGGACTTGGTAAGAGGATCAAAATGATGCACCCAAGTTTCATCACCTGTTATTACAGTCTTTAGGAAATTCGGATGACTTTGAAGCATCTGTTTCCAATCACAAGGTGCTGAATTCGTTTTGTGTTTACATTTGTTCTTCAGTAAGGTGATGAGAGACCCATCTGGAACAAACATGGCGAACCTGTAAATTGTTGCGTAGAATGCGAAATATCGACGTTTTTGAAATGTTAGTTGATGCCGATAACTCCTCACATGTCATTCGCCCATTTTCTTACAAGATATCCCACACAGTGTTAACATTTTTATCATTCACAACACTTTCTGGTCGCCTAGGCTTAGGAGCCAGTTCTGCAGACAAACGTCCGTTTTTGAAATCACCATGCCATCTAGAAATCGTAGACTCGCCAAAACATTTGTCTTTCTAAGCTTCTTTCATTAGCTTAACTGTTTCTGGAGCTGTTTTGCCCAAACGATAGCAAAATTTTATGGCACAATGCATTTAGTTTTTTAACTCTAAATCACTCACCTTAATTTATTTAGGGCAAATAAAAACAGTTCTTTAATTAAGCAAGCACAAAACTAGGAAGATAAAATCGTCTGCTTCGTTTAGAATATACAGCGTGTCCACGTATAACCTGACCGACCTTTATTTTCGCAACCGTTGGTCCTAGATGTATACTTCCAATTACAAAAATGGTTTAAATAAGGTAAAGAATTACTTTTAACGCGATTTGGGTCAAGAAAAACATTTATTAAAAAATTACGAAATTTAAATTTTTATACGGTCCTCCGGTCCTATAAGTGATATTTAGTAAAAATTTACTGTGGCACTAACAAGTACGACCAAAAAATTCCCATTCATCTAACATTAAAATTGACCGAGTTCTGAAAGTTTGAAATGCATGACTCATACCACTTTTTTGCATCTAAAAAGAGATGATTTCGGCCGTGCTTTCAGGGGTCGTATATAAAATACTTAAACTTATTTCAAGGTATCTGCGCTTTGAAATAAATCGTAAAACTATTACGATTGAGTTATAGATTAATTAAAATAGTTGTATTTTAACATATGTTTTATTTTGAAAGGATTTGAGGCTATGATTTTTTTTAACAAAAATTATGTTATTTTCATAAGGTTTTATTTAACTTGCAACGATCGTCTTTCCTGTTTAAAATTTGTACTCGAAGTTTAACTCACTTTTAAATGTCCGATCGAAGTTAAATTTTACACACTGACTTAAATCCGATGGCAATGTAATATTATTATGATTTTCGACGCTTACTATCTTATGCATACTTATATTAGAGGATAACACAAAAAAATTTCGGATAGATTATCGTCAACAAGTTTAAGAAAGAGTTTTAGATTAGATAACATAAACCTGCGATGGTTCTGTTTTTTAAATTTTAAAATTACGTTTTATGTATTTTTTAACGCTGAATAAAAAAGAATTACCTTAACTTTTAACCATCATATCAGGATTTTTCGCAAATCGTAAATTTCAAGGTTAAAAAACAGCGGAAAATCTGATATTATAAAATAGATGTAAGACTTTTTTATTCGGTTTAGTTTTATTTAATTCAATAGTTTATTCAAATTTTTGGCTTATACTGTGTTTCTTGCAGCTAAACAACTCAGGGGTCCGATGAGGTTGGGAGAGGAGGGGGGATCAATTTTAACTTTGAGCTTTTTAACTTTGAAATTTCGATTTGAGAAAAATCCTAACGTGATGGTTTAAAATGGTCATCTTCAGATTCAGCACTAAAAAATCCATAAGAATCAATTTCAAGAAGATAAAAAACACTGCACAACCAAAAATTTGAAAGACAGTGTAATCTAACAGCATTTTAAAATCTGTATCATTTTGTAAAGAATTGAGGCTGTTATTTTTCATCCTTTTATTTAACAAAAATTCTGTTATTTTTATCCCCTTATATGTACAGTACAAATTGTATGTTTTGCTTTAATATGTCAAAATGATTATAGATTTCACAATTATATTAGATTGCAATGTTAATTTTTCTCTCAACTATTTTTGTTGATATATCTGACGATTATTTATATTTCTACTACATTTGTGAATGACCCCTATTTCGCAGCAAAAAATATACTCCAACTTTAAACAGCTATTATTCGGTCAATTTTAATGTTAGATGAATGGGACTTTTTTTGTCTTACTTCTTAGTGTCACAGTAAATTTTTACTAAATATCACTTATAGGACCGGGGGACCGTATAAAAATTTAACTTTCGTAATTTTTTAATAAATGTTTTTCTTGACCCAAATCACGTGAAAAGTAATTCTTTACCTTATTTAAACCATTTTTGTAATTGGAAGTATACATCTAGGACCAGCGGTTACGAAAATAAAGGTCGGTCATGTTATACGTGGACACGCTGTATATAAACGTACAGTTAACTGTCTGAAAAAATCGCTTGCAGTTTTATATTTTAGTTTCGCGGTGTTGCTACTACGTAAAAAAATATCTCTCAGTTTTTATGGAATGCCCCTTGTATTTAATAGTCCAATTCAATGATACATCCAGAGAGTAAAAGTTCAATAGAGACCGCGAGAATCATACTGTTTAAAGACTGACATTTCCATAAGTCACGTAGGCACCTCAAAACTACCAAATTTGTATCATTTTCGCGGGGGTTTTCATTTTTATTTAACGCTCCAACTGCGGTAATGGTTTCATATTGGGAGACTTTAATGCAGCCATACTCACCGTTTTTTTCTCGTGGGCCGCAAACATATGTTTGCGACGTTACGCGGGCCGCAACACACTTAAAAAGGGTAATTAAAAGTAGAAAGACAGCAAAAGTACAAAAAAATTGATATAACAAAGTTAATGTTATCAGAAGGATTAAATATTTGCAGTGGAAGAAATGTTACCCAAAAAATTTAACACCCTTATTACCAAACAATAAACATCGTGATAGATTTCTATTACAAATGTTGCAGAAAGAGGCCGCGAAGTGTGTTGTTTGGAAATAGCAGTGTAAAAAAAATATTGCCGCCAATTTTTATTACGACAAACGATGAACTCTAAAAATCAATGATAATATCAAAAATACATAAAAATATAATAATAGACAAAATATAATCAGTATAAAACGTTATAATATAACAATGCGGAATTTCCAAGTTCTGAGGGGGGGGGGGGGGACAGAGTTTTTCTAATAAATCAGACTTTTCTCAGTGAAAACCTTTTTCTTTTAATTGTAGAAATATATAGCGTAAATGTAATTTTGAATAATGTTTGATTAGTGTTGAATATTAAGAAATGTATACAGCACGAGTATAGAAAAAAAGAACTTTTTACTAAGAAAACAGTATTTAGGATTTTAAATTAATTATAAATAACAAGATAGATTTTGCCTTCCCATCAAAATATATCAAACAACAGTTAAAGTCTTGAATACTTTTTATTCACATCTAAAAAAAAAATTATAAATATGGATTAATTATTGTGTCTCGGGCCGCAAATAAATGGTCGCCAGGCCACATGCGGCCCGCGGGCCGCAGGTTGAGTATGGCTGCTTTAATGGGTTATATAGCTTTTGACGGATGTGTGGTCAAGACCCGCTCAATTCCTGAACCTAAGGCTTCTTCCGGCCTCAACCACAAATAACTGAAATTGTGCTAACATTTTCACTTTTAATCTTAGAGTTAGTTACAATCTAATATCGGAATGTAATTTTTCTGGGGCTAGGAAAACAACTTAAAATGAGCAACTTTAGATTTAGATATTAAGTTTTAGAGAATATCTAATTGGAAATTAATTTAAATTTTAGATTTAAAATGAGATTTTAATACATTTCATGCATATAAATATTTGAAATTGAAATCTTAATCTTGTACGAACAAATTATGGCAAAAAAGTTTGTAATACAATCTGAAAATATCCAGTTATTCATCAAAATACTCAAATGTTAAATTATTAAAGACATTATTTGTATTTTTAAATATCCATATGAATATCTGAAGTTAGAATTTTTTAATTGTAATAGAAAAAAAAATATGGCAAAAGATAGGGTTAGTCAAAATTATGTTAATACTTAAAAGGAAAACTTTTAGTCAAAATAACGTTAACAATAAAACGCGAAAACATTTATTGAACATGTTTTAATTTTATATGAACTCTTATTTCTTCTGAAGTCAGTCTGTCACTCATTACGTGTATCTGAAATAAAGAAAAAGTTTACCTGTTAACGTATTTACATATTTTGACTAAATGTTTTTCCATCGACATATTTAAAGCGAAAAGCGCATTCTGTCAAATTCACATTCTCTTTTCCACACGAAAATCCTCTCATTGCGCTTGCTTCAACGTCTTTTTTAAAGGTTTTTCCCCTCAGAAATGAAAAACGTGTTTAGTCCTCACCTGTTTAGCCTAGAGGGATTGAAAACGGATTGCGTAATATGACCATTGCGTTGAAAGCTTTTTTTTTTTAAGAACTCGTGTTTTCACTACTAAATATGTATATTTTTCGCAAAATTTTAAAGAGAGCTTGGATACAGTTATATTTATAACCGATTGAAATTTCAGAGAGTTCGGAAGATGAAAACTTTTTTTTTATTGCTATGTTAAAGGAGCCGACGCGAAAAAAACAAACACACAAAAAACCGAAAAGAAAACATTTCTTTTACAACTAGATAACAATATTTTTTCACGAATTTTTTACACGCTCTTTAAAACTGTTTTATTTATAACCAATAAAGATTTCAAAGAGTTCGGACAAAAATAACTTTTTATTTTAAAACTATGAAACGACTCTACGTGAAAAAAAAACAAGAAAATGAGCACTTTTATCACTAAACATCAATATTTTTTCGCGCATTTTACATTTTAAAATATAATTTCATATAAAATCGAGTTAAAAATATAAAATAATAAAAACTTGATTTTTGTTTTTAATTTACCCTGGCAACGTCGGGCGGGCCAGCTACTTTAAATATTAAAATAATTTTAACTAACCCTGCTGTAATAACGCAGTGAAAAATCTCTATTCATCGAAGCGTTTCTTTTGCAGGTTTCATCAGCAAAATGCTGACATGGAAAGCTTTGATTCCTCTGGAAAGACTGTGTTTCCTGGCGTATCTTATGCATATCCCTATAATGTATTACCATGGAGGTATGCAAAGAGAGAGAATGTTCATGGGCCATTACAATCTGGTAAGCACAAAAGTAAATCATTTTTTGAAAAAGTGACACAAAATGGGAGTTTTTCGTGTCCTTTTTTTTATTTTTAAATATATTTGATAATTTTAGAATCGTTACAAATGCCAGATATAATTTTTTTATTTAATATTTTTAAACAAAATTACTTTGTTAACCCTTTGAGGGGCGGTGGTATATATTATATACCACCTAATTTTAATCCGATTCGAACCAGAAACTTTTAGTTAAATTTTACTTTTTTAACTTTGACGGGAAAAGATGAAAAATTGCTTTTTCTTATTTTGAACTAAATTCTTTCGTAAATACCGGTGTGAGTTCGACGTTACAAGAACAAAATTGCTTGCCCCTGAAAGGGTTAACACATTCAGATATCTGGAACTTTGGCTCCGGACGTTCCGTTTTCATTTTATATGTTAGATTATTCTCCAAAATATATACAAAATATTCATATTCATACAATGAATATACAGTCGTGGAGAAAAGGTTGCCCCACACTATTTTGGCTAAAAAGAATCGTATAAAAAATTTTACTGGTACCAGCCGATTGCTAATAACGTTTACTGTTAAATGCTATGCCATAATTAGGATTTGGGGGGCACCTACACATAAAAAATTGTATCAACTTGGATTCTTCAAATAATAATAATACCCACTTTTAGCATCATATTTGAGAGTTTCATGGATTAAGGGAATCCAGGAAAAGGCCTAGTTTATATACTTTTTCTTAAATTTTCATGGAGTATAAAAATATATGTGTTAGGGGTTTATCTATGAACTTCAAAAGCAAAATTAAGATCTCCCTAAGGGAAAAGCTGAGAATATTCAATTAGTTATCAGAAAAATTATTTAGGAAATTTAAATGTAAATTAAACTAATTTTATAAGAAAGAAAAATTTATAAATTCTTTCTGGTCAATATCTGAGATTTTTTTTTCTTTGTATACTAAGAATACAAGAGACAATCCCCTTCGACAATCGAAAAGTAAAATTTATCTATATAATGACTGGAATGATTTATAAACTTATACACCTATGTTTTTCACAATTGGGATTCGTTTTGTGCAAAATTTAATGTAGGTTATATTTCATAATAGTTTGGAATATGAATTTATCAATAGTTTTCATAATTAAAAACATGTTTTTGAAAAGGAAAAAATGCCTGTAATATGTCTGGCCTCTTCATTGTGTCTATTTACAAGGTCAAGGTCAAACCGGGCGGGAGGGCCGAAACTAAGGAGGGGCAGAGGGGGCACGTGCCCCGGCGCCAGCAAAACAGAAGGCGAAGGGGGCGCCAAATGCAGGTTTTGTTTGTTTTATGATATAGAAATATATATATATATATGAAATTTGTATAAAATGTCTCGCAGCCGGAAAATTCAAGAGAAAAACTGAACCAAATGCATTAAAATAGACAAATAGATAAAAAGATTCGTCTACAATACAAGATAGCAAATGAATAAAAAACGAACTGTTCTCTTAGATTATTTTCTTTCTCCCATTCCAAATGTATCATGTCTATGCCGTCTATCATTTAAATATCTTCCTGTGGTTTAGGAGAATCACTAACATTTTTCAAGTGCAGTCCCTACTCATGTCTGTATATGACACTGTTCAACGTCGTCTGGATACGGTACTGCACAGTCCAGCATGGATAATTGGCAAACGATTCCCTCACTTTGACTTTTCTATTAGATAAAAATATTCCACGAAGGCTGTTCTATTTTTTCCCTTTTCTCACAGCGTGGAGCTTTCTTCTTTTTCCATTTTGTCATGGGCGAGGAGTTACTGCCCTGGACAATAAACACAAATTGGGGGATGAATGCCCAAAGTAAAATTCTCAGTAAAATCTTTTTCTTTTAAGTATAGCATTTGTAGAGGTACAGTAAAAAATCTCGTACAGGGCGCCATGGCTAGTAAAGCTGGAGCCGCCCCTGGCTTTATCTTCCAAAAAGTTTTTTACTCGTCTTTTTGCGAAAGTTTTCCTAAGCGTTTTACCGCCCTTGGCAGCAACTGGAATATGCCGGCCTGTTACTTTTGCTGAAATTACTTTTTCATCCAGATCCAATCTAGTATTATTAGAGGGGGCGAGGTTGGGCGACTGCCTGGGATACTAAAAACATATAATATTTGAAAGGATAATTTGAAAAATACGCAAAATAAAACTCTTTGTAAAAACTTTTCTTGAAAAAAAAATGTCATTTGTAGGGGTGCAGGGAGAAAACCATACCCAAGTTGTTATGACTAATAAAACCGCAGCCGCCCCTGTCTTTATCCTCCCAAATTATTTTCTCGTCCTTTGGCCATTTCCAGATAAATGAAAAATGCTGCTATACCATTTGTTACAATTACTTTTTTACATACTGATCCGGGTTTAAAGGGCGCGAGGTTAGCTATTGCTAACGACACTAAAAACTAAGGGGATGAAACATATGCAAGATAAAATAGTAACCTCTCCTCCCCTTTTTTCTTTTTTAAGAATAGAACATTTGTAGAGACGAAGAAAAGAACCTCGCACAGGGTGTCATGGCTAATAAAGTCGTCTCTGCCTTTATCTTTGAAAAAAAATCGTCTTTTTCCCATTCTTACGTGTTTTGCCGCCCCATTCTTTTGCTGTAATTATTTTTTTAGAACCAGATGTAAATTTCCGGGGCAAATACATCGTGTACCCCTGTAATAGTCAAGCTCAATTTCTTTTTGTTTTCGATCTTATCCTACTCTAAAAATGCAAAATATCGACTATAATCAGTAACAAAGTTCTAACATTCTAAATATCAGCTTTATGTAAACTGCATACCAAGTGTGGGAGACCCCTAAATGAGGGGCCCCAGTGTCACGATCCAGATTTAGATTTATCAGATCTGATTTAATTAGACTCTGAATCTGTGTAATTAAATCGTCATAAAAGTCTCTAACAGTAACAGGGTTCCTTTCAGCTCAGATCCAAGTTTGAGTCTCACCCCAACCCTCCACAACTGTTCACAGTTCTCATAACTGCTAATAGAAAAGAAGACAAGGAAAAACATTTAAACATAACGAAAACATTTCTGGGAATAGCAAATGGTATAAAAATATCTATATATTTAAAACGCTAAGCGATTTCTTTCGACAATCCGTTAGAACAAACTACTGCATCAAATTACACCATTCTTTTTTAAAATGAAAGATATTAGGACACAGATTTGTTATCGTGCATTCGTTTGTTCGAAAATTTAATTAAGTAGCTGTAATTTTCAATTAAACATTTACTTCTGCTTATGACGTCATAAAGTTGACAACTCCCACTTTTGAGGGCATAGAGTTTTTTCCCTGAACCCTGTGGTTCGTCAATCTTTTGACATTAACTAATATCAACTAGGTAATATTTTAACATTGTAGTATAAAATCTTTAAAAAAACAACTTAATTAGCTAGAATATAATCATAATAAAATATCTAAACGTAAACATATCAATATGAATAACAAATCTCACGTAAAATGTTGCAATTTAAATGATTCCAATTAAAACAAGATTTGAAGAGTTATCCTTGACGCCCAGCTAACATAAAAGTACCTATTTTATTTTATTTATTTACAAACATATTCAAATTTATTATAAAACACCAGGTTGCCATACAAAGCAAAAATCGTCATTTAGGTGCCAAAAAATAACCCAGGTGCGTCTGCGATATCTGTAATGATTTAATCAAAATTATTTTGTTTGCACCGCATATTGCAAAATTAATTAAATCCATGATTATTGTTTCTTTCTCAGATTAAAAATAAGGAAATTGGTACTTCTCTATTATCCCGTCGACCACTTTTCATAACAAAAAACTATCGCCAAACTGTAACGCCAAATAAACGGGAGAACGTTGCCATTGGAATATCAAAATAAATAAATAAATAAAATACATGAATTTAAGGACACAATTGTTATTTTACTTAATGAAATAACTAATAAATCAGTAAAACATAATGAAAAATAGACGCAAATCTCGAATTAAAAACCACTTGATGACGTAACAAACACGTATAATGCTTCTGACATCAAGTAAATTGGACTGTATTTTTGGCGTTTAATTTTACAGTTTGGCGATAATTTTTTGTTATGAAAAGTGGTCGACCGGATAATAGAAAAGTACCAGAAAATTTAATGTTTAACGAAATTCAATTATTTGATCGATCGCAAATTTTGGTTCTTTTCCGTTATACCGACACCATGCCATACATGTAAATATATGCTTGGGGACAATGGTGTCCGTATAATGGAAAAGTACTCAATTTTTTCTTAGTTCGGGCTATACCAAAAACAAACATTTTACAGGTAACAAAAAAATCGCCGAAAATGGCTATTTCATCAGCTGTTATGACAGCAAAGTTGGATAAAATCTAATAACCGGAATTTTACAGCGTTTATGCGAAACACCACAGAGAACACACGCTATTTTTATATAAGTAGGGTATATTTAAACGAATAAGAGAACTAACAACCTTCAATAATATAATGCATGAAAAAGTAAACAACTAAGTGATTCAGCAAATCATAAAAATATGTATTTCTTAATATAACTATAAAATACAGAAAAATATTCTGGTACCATAAAAAATATTCATTATCCCGTCGAAATTCCGTGCATTATCCCGTCGTCCGATTAAGAAAAAAAAACTATATGCAAATTAGGTACTTTTCGGTTAGCCGGCGCCAATAAAGTATATATATATATATATATATATATATATATAATAACAAACTCCAATGGAAAATTACTTGCAGAATCATTATCATAAAAGCCAACCAAAATCTATAAACCACATAAATTCAATACTACAAAAACAATACTATATACATTATATATATTTGTATATATGTATGTATGTATATATATACACATAATAACAAACTCCAATGGAAAATTACTTGCAGAATCATTATCATAAAAGCCAACCAAAATCTATAAACCACATAAATTCAATACTAGAAAAACAAAACTATATACATTACATATATTTGTATCTATGTATGTATATATATATATATATACTTCATTGGCGCCCTGCTAACCGAAAAGTACCTCAAATAATTCGCCAAACTGCAGCGCCCAATAAACAAACGGAAGAATGTTGCCATTAAATCTCAAAAAAAGAATAATAATAATAATAATAATTAAGAAAAGCCCCATTTACTAAAGTATCATTTATCAGTAACTTTTAACAATAAAATTTACAATATATTAATGAAAACAGAATCAAAAATAATCTTGGATATTTATTTATTTACATTATTTCCCTTAATTATGGAAAAGGAATAATCATCCTAATTCTGTAAAGGAATGAAGAAACCATACAAATAAATTACACTTGAAAACATTAAAAATCTCCTTTTTCTGTAGATTGATTTATTATTGTAAAAAAAATTCTTCATCTTTACATAAAAATTGATTAGAATAAAACAATAGATGCGTTTCAGAAGATATGGATTTAAAACGAACAATGATTAAAGAAGACATTTTACAAATTTTATCAAAACATTTTAAAACTTTTTTTTAACGTCGAATTTCGACGATGCGTTTGGGGAGAAGCAATGCACATGCGCATAGGAGCTAATTCGATTGCATTATCACAGGGGGCGGGGGGAATGTGTGCCTTATTTAATATGTTCTTTTATTGACTGAATATGAGATGAACTTAGGGATATACTATTTGTATGATACTTCATAGGTTCAGGAAATTTTCTTTCTTGCCGTGGGGAATAGGGCGGTAATGTCAAACTGATTTCCATTTTGTTTACGGATTGTTTGTTTGGAGTTTGCATCGAAAATAATAACGTAATTCACTGGGCGAAATTTTTTTTTTAATGAAATATTTGAAAGATTGTTTCATAAGCACCCCTACTTATGTAATAAAGAAGCTTATTTTACTAATATTGCTATTGTAATTTTTTCCGTCAAGTTTTGACGGGTACCATCTAGTTTTATTTTAATTACATGAAAATTATGTAGCAATACTAAATTTAAAAAAAGTGCTAAGAAAATCCTTTGATCAAAAAATAATTTTTCTCGTTGAACTCAAAAGAGGATTTTTGGGACCCTTTGGATGTGGGGCCCCTCGCGATTGAGACCATCGCAACCCCTTAAATCCGCCCCTGAGAATATCAATAATTATACTTCCTAAGATGAAAACCTTTATAAAGCGGAAAATTTTTCAGTTCCTTTCGATTCCATTTTCAAAGTTTTAATGAATCAGTATTTGACAAAGCTGATTACTTAGTTCAGCATTACAGATTATCTGATTATATACTTTAAATTTTAGAAACTTTGAAAAAATTCGCTTTGGAAATTTTCTTTTCGGAGGGGGGGGGGGCACCAAAATCCATGCTTGCCCCGGGCGCCAAAAAGGCTAGTTTCGGCACTGGGGTGGCCTACCTTTTGGCTTAACCCATTAACCGCCAAAACTATGGGGGCGGAGCCATCAATATCTTTACTGAAATTCGTTTCCCACCAAAAATTCTGAAAGATAATATTCGGTATTTTTAATAGCAAAGTTTATGTCATTAAAGAAAGTATTTTTTAACATATTAAAATAGTGGTGGCTAAGCAGGTTTTTTTATTTTATACACTTTCATTTTGAATGTTATGTTAACGAACACCAGCGGGTAATGGGTTAAACTCAACTAGTCTCGTCCAGCAGGTTTGTTTACCTAATTATACTGAGCATTACTAAATTATACTTTGTGATATTGAGCAATAATTATACTATGTAATTCCGAAATACAAATTCTGAAAATACAAGATTCCAAAAATACAAATTCTGAAAATACAATTTACCAATCCTACTTAGAAGTACTAAATTCTACTATGTGATACTGAACAATAATACTACCATGTAATAATACTGTAAGATGCTGAAGTAAATAATAATAATGGATAGAAGTAAGTACTAAATGAACAATAATGAATGAATAATAATACTAGAGTAAACAATGATAAATTTTGCTAAAAATACTAAATAACACTGTATGATGCCATTAAAAATAACTAAATTGTTAAGGTTAAAGTTTATGTAGTGTGTAAAGGTCCTTA
Organism: Maratus michaelseni; assembly: GCA_963931845.1. Classification (NCBI taxonomy): domain Eukaryota; kingdom Metazoa; phylum Arthropoda; class Arachnida; order Araneae; family Salticidae; genus Maratus; species Maratus michaelseni. The sequence goes on along the minus strand of OZ007587.1, from coordinate 311,860,401 downwards.
TGCTTATTAGAAGTCCACTTCATCCTCAACCTCCACTAAGTCCAATGGAGGCAGCATGAATAAGTATTGATTGCATTCTAGCAGAAACATATAATCTGTTATTTTTTTAAGCAATTTTGGCTGTTTCAGCACGTAGGCAAACCAGGCCGAGAGATTCATTTGTGATGGCTTTCTAATGTGATGGTGGTCAGTCAGGGTACAATCTAGGATACAATGTAAGGAGGTACCTCTTTTCCCCCAGGTGCATCTAGGTGACGATGCTTTTCCGAATTTATTGAGATATTGAGGAAATGGGCCATGGTTTGTAGCAAAGATGTAGTGGTGCCTATTTTGAAGTTTATACTGTTGGGATTAAGGCGTGAGTAAAGCAACCCGTTGTTCCCAGATTCCAATACATTTGCCATGATCTTATTAATTCTGATGTTGTTTTCTTCTTTAAATGTGATGGTGAAAATGGTAAAATTTTTGTAAAGCTGACCAGTGACGGTTTCGTTGCAACGCGGGCCAGTTTATCAGCATATTTGTTTCCAGCAATACCAGAATGACCACATACCCATTTAAAGAAAATATAAAATATTTCAATAGGATGATTTTGTGTGGCGGAGGGGGGGAGACATAGATTAAAGTTTGTCATGTGCTATGAAGATTTAAGAGTCTACGCTAGTCACGAGAAGACACTGGCAAGTTAATGTTAAACCAATGACAGCGTTTTTTATTTAATTTCTCGTTTGCATTTTAATATTTTTAAATGATTTTTTTCTTTTGCACAGGATATCTGAGGTTAACGTCTAACTGGATATTTTCGTACTTTTTCAACTTTAGTTGCAGTTTTTTTTTTTTTTTTTTTTTTTTTTTTTTTTTTTTTTTTTTTTTTTTCTGGTGATATTTTTACTTTTGAAGCCAGTTCCGAGTTTTTCGTGGATACAATTTTCCACGACGGTTCCTTTTACAAATTAAATGTGATCGGACCATTGTTTAGCCAGACACTGTTAAACAGACTAAACAGGAAAGTCCACAAGATGCAAGATATAAAGCCAGTTACAATGAACAAATAAAATGTAAGGTGCACATGTCACAAAACCTAGTCTTTATTGTTTATATAGTTGTCTAAAATGTCATTTTTCCAATGACATTTTCAGATTATTTGACACCAATCCGTTCGAAAAAATTATGTTTACAATGTTTAAAATGAGATTAAACCTGTTTTCGGAAATTTCGATCACTGTAATGATACAGAAATACCGTGAAAGAAAGCTAAACTGTTGATCAGGATTTATGTGCAATTAAGTATAGTAATTAATTTAAAATTTTTGCAAAAACTTTTACAAATTTTATTAGTTAGTTGAACGTATTAACTCGATTTGTAAAAAGTAATTAATTGAAAAACATTAAGCAGAGCTCCAAAATAGTCCGTTTTATGAATACAGCAATTTAAAAAATATATATACATTATTCTTGCAAATTTTGTATAAGTCGAACCTATTGCAACTGTTTCAGAAAACTACCACGAAAATATTCCTTAGAAAATACTGATATTCAAAAAGCAGACCATTTGGGAGCCTTGAGATAGTTTCAACGCATTGAATGCGTACCGAAATTTAATTCAAAACACCTATTTAAACAGAATTTTCTGTTCTGCCTTTACCTAAAAATGGAGAAAACTGTTCAATTAGAAGGTGCGCGATAAATTCGTCAAAACTTCAAAAATTCATAAAAAGGAACAAATGAGGCTAAAAAATTGCAGATTGCACGATTGGGATTAGAGGGAAATCGGATTTTTTTCAATAACAAAGTTTTGGTTCAAAAAATTACCGATAGATGGCGCTGGCATGCATAATATGAAGCAGATATATGCAAAATAGGCTTACATTAAAAGACCCGTTTCTTCGAAGTGTCTGACAAGCTTCAGTATCTCAGCACATAAAACGAGCCCTTTTCTAGCCTTGAGTCCTTTTGCCGTACGGAATTTTCGCAATGCGCCGGTTGCTCATTCCTCGTTCTTGTAAAAGAGCTTACCAAAAAAGCTTGATCTGGTAACGATAGCATACTTCTGGCATCGAATGAAGAATCTATGTGCATCGAGGTGTTTTATTGACAGCCTGATTTACATGAATCTGCTGCATATTATGCATTCCAGCGCCATCTATCGGTAATATTTTGAACAACATTTTGTGTTATTGAATGCTAAAAAAATTGTTGATGCTAAAAATTGTTGTAACTAAGTTGATGCTAAAAAATTGCAGATTGCACGAATGGGATTAGGGGAAAATCGATTTGATTTTTTTCAATAACAAAGTTTTGTTAAAAAAATTACCGATAGATGGCGCTGGCATGCATAATATGAAGCAGATGTATGCAAATTAGGCTTATATTAAAAGACCCGTTTCTTCGAAGTGTCTGACAATATTCAGTATCCCAGTACATAAAGGGCCCTTTTCTAGTCTTGAGTCCGTTTGCCGTACGGAGTTATCGCAATGCACCGGTTGCTGATTCCTTGTTCTTGTAAAAGAGCTTAACCAACAAAGCTTGATCTGGAAACGATAGCATATTGATGGCATCGAATGAAGAATCTATGAGCATCGAGGTATTTTATTGACAGCCTGATTTGCATAAATCTGCTTCATATTATGCATGCCAGTGCCATCTATCGGTAATATTTTGAACAACAATTTGTGTTATTATAAAAATTCTGATCGCCCTCTAATCCCATTGGTGCACACCGCAATGTTTTAGTCTCATTCCTTCCTTTTCAATGTTTTTTAAAAGTTTTAATGAATTTATGGCGCACCTGGTACATAGTTATAAGAAAACCTGCAAATTTCGTGCATTAGCGAACAAAAATGAATTCAGAAATGTGTCAGAACGTAGCCAGTTTGGATTTGAGAATCATCTTAAGATCAACAGAAAAAAAGAAAAATGGTTCTATTTATCAATATTTTTTCAAAACCTGTTTTATTATTTTGTTTTCCTATGTTTAAACCTTTAAATACAAATATTTTACTACTTTTTTTTCAAATACAAAAGTTTTCCTTTAATCTCTGCTTCATCAATATTGTCATTAATTCCCTATCAAACTTATTCTTCTTTTTCAGGTCATGTGCTTTTTCTCCTACGCGGTTGCCAGTTTTTTGGTATCTTTCATATGTTATCTCCTTTTTCAATATCCATATGAGACTATTGAAAGTTACATATTTGGCATACATAAAGAAAACATATGGCAAGTGGAAAAGTCGTCAAATTCGACTGAAGCTCTAAAAACAGAAAAAATGGAGAATTTTGAGAAAAAGACTGTTGAAGACAAAGTGTTATACAGCAGATATGTTCAAAGTAATCCTTTCACGGAAGTTCAATAAAAATGCTTATATGCCAAAAAAATGTATTTTTAAATGCAGAAGTTACACAGTATTTGTATAAATGTTTGTTATGATTTAAATAAAGTTGTTAATACAGTTAACTTGTGGTTTTACAAATTGTTGAGAAATGTGACAAGCCTTAAAAATGAAATCTAGCTTGCTTTATGCAAATTAATATTTTTTATATTTGTAGAAAAACGTGCTCAATTAAAGTACATGCAATAAATACCATGGCGTACGTAATATATAAAGGCTAGTCAACAGCTTAAAATGGGTGAAGCAAATCACTAGAGGGCGCTGCAACTCTGCACCAAACTTGAAGTCTGTGCAATGCTTAACAATAGCGGTAATCTGTAATCCTCCATAGTCGCGTTATCATCACTAATACGTTCATGTGACTTTACCAGACTTCACTAATCGACTTGCGTGGACTACACGTATATAGGCGTCGTCGGTAGATCTAAAAATTTTAATTTGACAATATGCATTATGACACGAATGCATATTTTTAGATAAGTACAGGATATTAAAAAGGATTAAAAGAATTAAAAATCATTAATGTATCAAATAAAAAAGTAAATAAATGAGCAATGCAGCAAATCTAATATAACAGTAATTCGTAAATATAAACAATTCGTTAATGTAAGAGTAAAGGGTTAAGGATTACAATCTATCGAAATATATTCTTATAAATCGTATAAAATTGAAGTGTGTAAGTAATTGTTTATTTGAAAATACTATTAATTTCTTAAAACTCGACGAGGAGAAACAACCGAGTGCGAGCCGCTATCTCGCCAAAGTAGATATACAGGGTGATTCATAAGTAAGTATACAACTTCCAGATGCTGTAACACAGGAACAGTTTAAGGCACGTTCCCCAAATGCATGCCATAACGTAGGTGTACTCATAAAGTTTTTTTTCCAGCTGCTGTGTGAAGTGACATAGGCGATAGCTAGCGTGTCACGCTAATATCAGTAGAAATGACTGCGTCCGCAGTGATGAAGCCATTTTGTGTTCTTGAAACGAGCAAAACGAAATCTGTCACCATTGTGCAGCAGCATTTTCAAAGACGATTTGGAAAAGAACTTTTAACCAGAAAATCTATGTATGATTGGTTTAAAAATTTTTAAACTACGGGCTGTTTGTGCAAATTGACCAGAAATGGATTAACGGTTTAATGTGCGTCATGTGACTAATGGTGCACAAATAGAACATCTGTGACTGTTTTTCTGGTTAGCGGTTCTTTTCCAAATCGTGTTCGAAAATTCCGTTGCACAATGATGACAGGTTCCGTTTTGCTCAGTTCAAGAACACAAAATGCCTTCTCCACTGCAAACGCAGCCATTTCTACTTATATTCGCGTGACACGCTAGCTATCGCCTACGTCACTTCGCACAGGAGCGGGAAAAAACTTTTAGAATACCCCCATTTTACGGCTTACATTTGGGGAGCGTGCCTTATACAGTTCCTGTTTTACAGCATCTGGAAATTGTATACTTACTTATGAATGACCCTGTATAAACAAATATCAGCTGATCTGCCCAGAATCTTGGACAGAGTTGTGTAAATAAAACCAGTTACGCTATTTCCAGGATTTTCGGCGAAATGTACTCTCTTGAGTATTAAGTACGCCACTGCAATAAATGTAAGACAGATGACACAGAAATAATTTTTACAACATGCATAAAATTTTCACATGATTTTCTTAACGATTTAATAAAACTTCCTATAGAGAGGTTTTTAAAATGTTATTTGAAAAAGTAAGATCCAGTCGAATTATGCTGATTTTTATCAATAAATACTTCAAGAAAAATTTTTCGATTTTAAAATATTGGAATTCCTTATTTTTTACTTTAGAACATTTTGAGAACGATTAAATTAGTAAATCAAAATGTCACTGAAGCTGAAAAATTACCATATTATTAAAGACCATTTGCATGTGATGAAACATATTCGGATTTTATGCGTGTCCATCAAAAAAAAGAAATTTAAATTTAAACAAAACTTATAGATTTTAAAATTTTTAAAGACGCACTAGAGTGATTCACAAAATTAAGCTTTGTGTTGTTGTTTCTTAACGCCTTCGGAACAGGCCTCATTTAACAACATTTAAATTTTGAATACCAGTAATTCCGTATAGCATTTTTCGCCTTATTTAATATAATAATTCTACGATTCAACAAGGCAAAGATTATGACTAAAATATTCTGGTGCTAAAAAATAAAAATCATACTCATCCTATTTGGAACGGGCCAAAAGAACGGAGTCTTGAACGGATTAAAAGTAGCAGTTTGATGTATTTACATAAAAATTGTACATTATATTTTTTAATTTTTTTTGCTTATAATCAGACTGTAATGTAGTACATTACATGTAGAGGTCCGAATGTCGTTGGCTGGGCTTGAACCAGGAACCTTTAAATAGAAGACGAGCGCCGTAGCACCAAGCAAAAGGCTCAATTGCTCCGTGCTAGAAACTCATTATGTACTATTTTCGCTTCCGAAATGGTATCGCTACATACAGAATACAAAATTTGAAGCCGCATTCTATTTATATAAGGAGAAAAAGTTTGTTATAATCTAAGTCTGTCCTACCCATGGTCTAACACTTTTTTTAATACAGCTCGATATAAAATAATAACTTTTCTTTGGAACATTCATATTTTCGTCACTTTTCATATAGATGATTATTTTTAAATTTGCGCTTCAATATAATACAATATTTTTTTAATGGTGTTAGTCATATAACAAAGGATAGGAGACTTCAAACAAGAACTAGAGCAAAATTAAATGCAATGGGAGTATCACCAGCTTAATAAGCAGTTCACACAACTTCCAACTTTTAGATTTTATAATTAAAAGAGAAAAGCAGACATTTTTTCTTAAGTGTCTTAAATTAAATCGTAAAAACAACGCGTCGTTCACAATCATATTCTCTAGAAGTAATAACATAGTGTATCAAACTGTAGAAACTTCAGGTTTCATCAGAGCTATAACAATATATCTTCTATATGAATTACATTTTTACTCAATACATATATATATATAATATGTTAAAATCAATTACGTAAACCACACAGTTGCCGGCAAAAAAAAATTAGCTATCGAAGTTTTCTAAAGTAAAACATCACTGTAGCAGAAAAACCTCTTCGCATGCATTCGTACTTAGAAGCGGGCACTGCGCAAAATGAGAGGTAATGCTAGGAAAAACGAAGCGACTGCAAAAAAGAGCGTGCTAATGAAAAACTAAAATAAAAGAACCGACAATGTGTGGACACAGATATTTTTGCTCGCAACTCGAGAAAAAGGTGTTTGCAGAATAATCTAAACTATGTGAAATTATATTACCATGCAAAAACGTTTACATCTGCCTAAAAATAACCCTTCTTCTCCCCTACTTACGTGCATACAAAAGAAAAACATCTTACATTCACTTTAAATTAAATTTTAAACTGCAAACTTTCTATTTTCAAAAAGAGAAATTACTACATAGTCCCTTTTAAAAGTAAACTTTTACATATTTAAAAAGTTTTAAAAAAATAAATACACTATATGTATATAATCACAATTGCAATAATAAAAAGTTTTGAACGTGTACCTACATCGCAGGCAATTTTCGTTCAAACAGGCAACCTTTCACCTGAAACAAATATTATCTAGCAAAACTAAAAAACTGATTTGCAGTTTAAATATATTCATATATATATATATATACATTTTCAAATACACTAATCAGAGAAAATTAATATAAATATTGAGATGCAATTACTTTCAAAAATATTTAAGTATAAACACACTTCTGAACATTTTACGTATAAACAAATTTTCCTTAAACATTTAAATAAAACTTTATGTGCATTCAACACGTTTGTGACATTCACACGTTATTTTTTTTTAAATATACCAAGTGGTCAGTTGAACCTAGCATCATTCTTTAAATGCACTTTAAATTATACAACGTGTGAAACATTGATTAACCAATTATTTTAAATGAAAAAGGGATGATAAATGCACTTATCGGAAAGAAGAGGAAAAATGTAAAACAATGAATTTTCCGTTTAAAAAATAAATGTGATCTAAAAAAAAATTCCCTTATGTAAAAACATATATTACATATATTATATCAAGTTTATTAACTACATTCACTTTGTCCAATAAGTATATTCATGCACCAGATAAACTTTGCTACACTAAATGTGTATGAAAAAGGGCATAGTTCATTTTTGGAAAAAAAAAATCCAGAAAAACCATGTATTCTGGATTGTTAAATTTATGAATACTATAATTCATAATATCTCCCGTATATTTTATAATCTGAAAAACATTTCTGAACGAAAGCTTTTAACCACTCTTTAGGAAGAGATTTAGTGAGGATATTGGCAAAATTTTTCTTAGACCTAACCGTGTTGCAGGAGGAATATATTCTCATAAATCAAATTTCTTAGGAAATGGTATCTCACACTAATATGTTTCGTCCTGTCGTTTTCGAAAGATCAACGTGAAGAATCTATTGCCGCTTGGTTATCACATAGAAGTGGAACTGAAACATTTGTTTTATTTGGAATATGTTTAACATGTTGACCATCCAGCCTGAAATGGATGACAAGCATTTCTGGCATCATCCAGACGTTTTTCTTTCATATAGTTTCCCACAAACATTAGTAACAGACAATCAAATATGGATAATTCCCCACAAGCATTGAGAGCTCAGCCCAATGGGTGTAGTCGCGTAGTTCAGTCATTTGTCCAACAGATGGCACTACGAAGCAATCAGAGACGAATCAACAGCATTCTGCTCATGAGACCGTATAGTCTCACGCTGTGCAGAATGGAAGTCACGCATGAGACCGTATGGACTCGTGGGACGTATTAACTTATACTTTAACTCATAACGTGTTAAACTTATACATTTGTGTAAAATATGAATTACGCACTGTAAATCTATAGCGTCTTCTGTTAGCGCTATGTATTCAGATTCCGTTGTGAAAAGGATGACACACTTTTATTTGTATGAGCGTCAGATAATTTAATGCTTATCTAAAAATAGAATTTAGTTTGTTTTTTTTTGTTGTTTTTTTTTGAAACGTTAAGTTTATAGTGTTGAGTAGATTTAATATAACCCAATAGTTTTAACAAGAGATTCCAGTGAATCATAGCAGGATTTTCTTAAAACCGAAAAAATTTATTAATGATAAAGCTTATATCAGTCAGAACGTGTGAGACTTGCAATGTATGCCAAACACCCGATTAAATTACGGTGCGAAATATTACTATTACTTCTTTCTTGAATTTTTATTTCTGCATTTGGGGAATCCGTTTTAGATAATGCGATTCATTTTACTATTGGCAGTGATGTAATTGGAATCTTAAATTTTCTAAACTTTTCATGCAGCTGTGAAATGTAGTTTGATTGTTGTATACACAAGGTTTTATTTTCCACTCAAAAGTTATTTCTAAAAGTCTTTTAGTTTTTTCAAGACTTTTAAGATCAATTTATCCTTAACTTGTTTATGGCGAGGTTTAAATCTTGAATGTGTTTTCCGAATAGCGCAACATCATCTGCATAAAGTAGGACCAAATTTTGCGTACACACAGTTACACCAATTTAAGTATTTAAATTTTAATTCTGTCCAAACTGAATTGATTTCAAAGAACCGATGTTTTCCAGACTGCTTTAAACCATGTATCTTTACTTATTTTGCATATATGATCAGAACAGTTTTTATCCGTAAATCATTGGAGTTGATACATTAAATATCATTATTTAGTTTAGCATATAAATATGCTGCTCTAATGTCAAGCTGACAATGTAACCAGCCATATAAGCAAACTAAAACTGTAAAAAATAACCTAATGATTGAAACATTCACGACTGACCTAAACACTTTGTCGTAATTTATTTCTTCTTTTTCTGCTAAAAACCTTGAAAAACTAGTCGTGCTCTGACGATTTTATGACTCTCGTTATGTTTTACAGTATACATCCAGCGGTTATTAATGATCGTAGCTTTGGCAGGTTTAGAGACTAAAGTTCAGACTTTTCTTTCTCTCATTTTTGTACTTCGTCGTACTTAGCTTAAACCATTCATTTTTTCTGTAGGGACTACAAGCTTCATTATAATTAGAAGGTATTTTAATGTCTACAAAGCTAGCCTCAGGGGATTCATTGTCAAACTCCTCGCACTAAGTATTTAAACTTGATTCTTCTTTTCATTTTACTGCTAGACGTTCCCACTAGAGTTTAGAAGATTCAAGCTTAAAAAGTACGTTTGAACGTACCGGGTATAGAGCCATTTTGAGCATTCTCTTGATTAGAGAACAAGTTTTGAGTTAGAATGCTGCTCATATCTTTTGTCCCCATTTTCTTTTTGATCTTGTTCAGTTTTACCCTCTTCATTCGTTTCTTCATCAAAATCTTATTCAGATTCATCAGAGCAACTGCAGGCGTTTCGCTTCATGTCCCTTACGAGCCCCCTACGCTCTCCTTTCTGAAAAGTGACGTTTATAATCGCTATCTTTTTGAATGTGTAACCATATGCATGTGTGTTTTCCATATGCGGTAATATTTAGTAAACGTATGTATTTGACAATTCTACCTTTTTGAGCTCTCGTTGAAAAAAATTTCGTGAGTTGATTAGGCTTTCCCAAGTAAACTGCACTACCGAGGGGTTTTAGGTGTTTTGCCAATGCTTTTCTTCCTCCACATAGTTCAAATGGAATGATTGTTTGACTACCGTGACAGACCCGGTTCCAAGTATAGACAAAATTCAATAATTCTTCTTCCCAAAAACTTTTGCTGAATTTGCAGCAAAGTAAAAAGGCCTTTATAGTGTTTAAGGTCGTGTAATTAAAATTTTGCTTCGGGTTATACACGTTACTGCGTCCGTTGCGTATCTCCTGGACTTCGAGGTGTTTGGTAAAGGTCTTATTGACATACACTAGATCATTCTCAGATATTAAATTTATTATCTTGAAATTTCGAAATCTTATCGCCTTTTTTAGAAACGGTTGAAGATTTCAAAAACTTTCTTGGAATAGTCATCTATAAAGGTTAAAAAGTATCTAGTTACAGCATTTTATTTGGTCAGTAGAGGGGCACAGACATCGGAATGTATCAATTCCAAGGGATTACTAGAGCATGTTTTACCTATTGATTCGAATGAAACTTTTCGGGATTTAGTGGCCTTAAAATCTTCACAAGTAAGCATGGCCTTTTCTTTAAAATTTGGTAGACCATGAACAGTTCCGTTTTTAGTTGTGTTTAAAATGTACTTCGTATTAATGTTCAGAACATGCGATGACTTTCTTTTCAATTCTCTTTGCATTTTTTAGTCTCTGCTGTAAATTCCTTTTTATCTTTTACGTTGGGATATTTCGGCTTACAAATTTTTAAAAAAAAGTTAGTTTTTATTGCTGAGATTTTTTTCTATTTTATGAGAACAACGTTAAGCAGCCATTTTTACATGAAAAGATTTTCCCTTGTTGTCAAGGGTTGGACCTGAAATTAAGATACGTTTGAGCTTAGCCACATACATTAAATTTTTAAGTGTCAAACTTGGTAGTTTTATCATATATGAACATCTCCACTGTGACAGTACCTAAAACTGGACATTTAACACTCAATATTTCAACATACATATGTCAGTCCCACTGACCTTGAGAAAAGCCTTCGATCTTTACAAAAATGTATTGATGCGGCAGTATCAAAAAGCTATTCATGTTCTTTGATAGAACTTTGATTAGCTTCAAGTGTGTAGTGGCAAAACTGGTATCTGAGATATTTCCCCATCTCCTTAAGTGGGGTTTTTAGCAAAATATGGAGCAATGCGACCCCTCTTTTTACATTTGTAGGCAGTTTTTCAATGGCTTCTCTAAATCTCCAGCAATCAAGGTCCATAAGGAGGACCTTCATGTCCGCGGACCATGTTGCGTGGTTATCTGGGGTCAAAACTCAATATCACCCATTATAATATAAATAAGCTGAATTAATTAACTACTGAAAGAAAGACATTTATATAATAAGCATTTGGGGTCTTGTACCTTTTAAACTCGCCAAAAATCAACAAAAACTTTCAAAGTTTGAATTAGTGTATCTTCAAAAGATTTTTATGTATAAACATAAAATTTTGACTATTGATTAAACAGATTCTGCTTTTTTAATATACTACCATCAGAAACTGACTAGTCCTTTACAGAATTTGTGTATTGTTGAAATTAAAATAGCTCTTTTTTTTACTCCGTAAGTCATTGCGGCCATATCTTGAGAACGTATGTATGAATTGTTATGAAATTTGATATAGGTACTAAGCACATATGTATTTTTTAAATGATCTACTCTTAGGTCAAAACTATTCTATTAACCATGTAAAAAAAATATTTTTGCAAAAGAAAATCAAAATTTATATTTTTTAATGAATAAAATTAGTTATAACTAAAAATTTTATCACCGTAAATACTTTAAGTAGATCCTTTTAAACACACATATGTGTTTATTATCTATATCCAATTTCAGAACAATCCATACATACGGTCTCAAGATATCATGCGCACAATGCAATAAAGAAATAAAGAAGTTATTTTAATTTCAATAATGTACAAATTCTGTAAAAATCTAGTCAGTTTCGAATGGTGGTATATTTAAAAGTGCAATATGTTTAATCAATAGTCAAAATTTCATATTTATACAGGGTGTTTTTTTTTAAACTGACACTATTCAGAACCGTCTGTAGCTCGTTCTAATAACTGGATTGACACAAAATTTTGTGAATGGACTAAGAAAACCATGGGAAAAAAGATTCCAACAAAAAAAAAAAAAAAATTAGTTCCAATCACCGCCGATAGGGGGAAATGTGGCGCTGTACATTGAAAAAAACCCATCAGAAACAGACAAAATTAATAATTTGGATAAAATGCCACGTTTTATTCATCATTTACACTTTCCCTTTCGTTGATCGCAGTTGAAACATCCATTATCACTTTTTCTGCCACCGGTTTACGTCCTGTGCCTGACCGAACTGCTAGCGAGCCTGTTTCTTCGAATTTCAGAATCATTGCTTTCAATACATTAACGGATAAAGGTCCTTTGCGCAGTTTATGGCGTGTTCTAAGTAAACGAAGAGCGGCTGGTGCATTGTACTGGTTACAATATAAGAACTTCACAAGTAACGCGCGCTGCGGTAACGTGAGATTCATTTTCAACCTGAGCTGAAATTGTTTCTCGATGTTTTTCGCATGCATTTATAACTTAAACTATTGGCGCTACTGTCGCTTGCGTAAGTAAAAATTTGCATTTGCATTTTTTGCCCGTATTTCATGCTAATTCCCAGTTGCATAAATGACCACAGCGCCACATTTCTCCCTATCGGTGGTGATTGGAACTAATTTTTTTTTTTGGAATCTTTTTTCCCATGGTTTTCTTAGTCCATTCACAAAATTTTGTGTCAATCCAGTTATTAGAACGAGCTACAGACGGCTCTGAACAGTGTCAGTTTAAAAAAAAAACACCCTGTACATAAAAAAGGTTTTGAAGATACACTAATTCAAACTTTGACTGTTTTTGTTGATTTTCGTCGTGTTTAAAAAGGTACAAAACCCCTTAAGAAAGTATAAAAATTTCAAAATCAAAAAATTCTTACTTGCTACATTTACGATTAGATAAAATAATTCAACAAAATCTTAAAGTTCAAAATCACAACAAGAGTTTTTAAAAGTCCTACATATATTCCGTAGAACGAGAATCCATACTCTAATCCAATTTATGAATAACAGAAAGCTCTTTTTCTACCTTTGAGTGATAAGTACCAAAAGTTGAATTAACACGGAAACATTCGTCGGTATACGAAAGGAAAACATCTCATTTCGGTTCCATAAAAGAGCATCTTATTTACATATCAAAGTCATCAGAAAAAAGGAACCACTTAAATAACGCAAGATCATGAACCATTATATGCATCAAGAAGAGGAACCATATAAATGAACCTTCTTCAACAACATAGTCTTATGGGCACTTCGATGGTGGTCAATATAACGGCTAGCATAATTATTACTCCGATCCATAACCTGCAGCGGGGGATAAGTGACTTAAACAAGGGCCATAGCAGACTTAAATGTAATGGAATTATTACCAGCTTAATAAACAGTTCACACAACTTCGATTTTTTATTTAAAAGCGAAAAATGGGCATCTTTACTTATGTGTCTTGAATTAAAAGTTGAACTCTAAAAAAACAATACGACATTCATTACATATTCTGTAGAAGTAACAACATAATGTATCAAACTGTAGAAACTTCATGTTTTATATAAGACATTAGAGGTATACCAATATACCTTTCACACGAATTACATTTTTATGCAATATATAGAATACGTTTAAATCAATTATGCAAGCAACACATTTGCCGGGGAAAAAACTAGGCATCTCAAGCTGTCAAAAATAAAACATCTCAGTAACAGAAAAAAATCTTCGCATGCAGCCGCACTCAGAAACGGCGCAAAATGCGAGGTAATGCTAGGAAATACGAAGCGACTGCAAAAGAAATGCATGTAAATGAAAAACTAAAGAAAGAGAACCGGCAATGTGTGCATGCAAAGGTTTTTGCTCACAATTCGGGAAAAGGTATTGACAGAATAATCCAAATTAAGTAAAGGTCAATTAACTTGTGAAAACTTTTATATCTGTCTAACATATATGTTAGTATAAATCTAAATGGGTGTATTCTTTGTACGTGTATCTATTAGTACATGCAAACATTCAAACTCTCGCTGACATTTTTTTTCACATAATCAATATAAAATTAAATATTTTTTCTTCGCGCCATAACAATGCGCTATTAAATATGCAGGGCCAAATACAAAAGTAATGATAATATATTGTTTACTACGCGTTTGACGCTGACTCAGATAACTGCATCTGTCGGGAAACGTGCCATGGGCGGAGTCAGCTTTAAAGCGCAATGGTCGCCACTCTGCGTGGAGCATTTGCAGCATTAAAATACTAACGCTCTCTGTTGTGAGTATCGTCACAGCCAACAATGCAGCGAACGAGTTTGTTCCACCAGATCGAACAGTAAATGCGGCTTTTTACGTGGAAATACTGATACGATTGAGGAAAAGGTCATCAGAGTCCGACGACAGATCACCAAAAGCTAGATCCTACACTATGACAATGCGAGGGCTCACACCGCTTTGTTGGTGAGGGAATCTCTCTCTCTCTCTCTAAAATATCGCCATGATCTCCAACCGTCGTACAATTTTGATTTGACCTGTTGTGACTTCTTTCTGTTCCCAAAAGTCAAGAAAAACGTTAAGAACATCCTTTTGCCACAGTAGAAAGCATTCAAGAAGCCGTGACAGGAAATTTGCACAACATCCCGGAAGAAGCGTCCGGTCAATGTTCACAACAGTGAAAAGAATGCTAGATTCGCTGTATCAATGCACAAGGGTCCTATTTCGAGATAAAGGGGTTTGCATTTAGCTTTGGTCTGTTTTTTTTTTACAAATTTGCTTTCATTACTTTTGGAATGGACCCTTTATCATTATTTTGAGCGCTTAAACACAAAGCACTTTTTAAGAATAATTCATTAGTTCAGGCACCGGCAATAGCATTGATTTGTTCGAGGCTAATGAAAAAGACAGGCTGCCGCGGTGCGTTACACGTCGCTCTTTTTTCAGACCACTTGAGTCACGTGATGCATGAATGCAGGTGCGTGAAAAGAGCATCATGTGACTCTGGTGGTCTAATGCGAAAGATAGTGCGCCAGCCTGTATTCTTCGTTAGTCTCGGATTTGTTCAAATGACGTCATAGTTTCCGTGATCAACCAAAGTTATCAAAATGGCTGAACCTTTTCTTTTAAGCTTTCTATCAATGAATTATAACTGAAAAAACGACCGGACTGCTTTTTATGCTATTTAAGGAATGTACGTTCCCATTTTTTTTTTATAATGTTACTACCTTTCTGTTTGCGGTTTTTTCCACTCCTTTTTTCCTTCTTTTTTAAAAAAAATAAATCATGGCATTTAGAAATATTGGGTATATTTTTTCTAGCGAATTCTTATTATTGAGTTATTTATATTGTATCTATTATCTTTAATTTATATTATTTGCAAAAATTTTAATATATATATATATACAGGGTGATTATAATTAAAGTTTAAGTTTCAAAACGCTCTAAAAAACGAACCACTGATTAGAATGACGTCAAAATTGAACGGCGTATTATTGAAGAAGGTGGAAAGAACATGAACCAAAAAAATAGCTCCAAATTTTAGCGACAGATGGTGCTGTAAGCGTCAGAATTTCGACTACAAATGACAAATCGTAAAACAAGGGCTAAGGCGTAAGTTACACGATAAACCGACTGTACTGTTCAGTGTGCATGACTGTACAGGTGTGATACTGTTAGTTACGTAAGCCCATCCACCACGGCAAGGTCGTATCAAATCGGATGGGAAAAATCGGTTTTTAATTGTCCTGAGGACAAAAACCGCATAAAAAGCATCCATCCAATCTGTTTTTAATTGTCCTGAGGACAAAAACCGCATAAAAGCATCTATCCAATCGGTTTTTAATTGTCCTGAGGCCAAAAACCGCATAAAAAGCATCCATCCAATCGGTTTTTAAGTTTTGCGAGACTGGCGCAAAACATGTTCAATATGCTGTCCACCGTTGTGTGCCACAAGATGAAATCGGGAAACAGCATGTTCCACAACCGATCGAAGTGTCGCCGGGGTCAAGTTCAGAATGTGTTGCGCAATGCGTGTCTTCAATTCAGCTACGTTGGCAATCGGAGTACTGAACATCTTTCAGATAACCCAACAGCCAGAAATCACACGGATTAAGATCAGGTGATCGGGCCGGCCAGGCTGTAGGGAACTGACGACTGATAATTCTAGCATTTCCGAAACCCCGCCTCAACAACTGCTTCACTCGATTTGCAATGTGCGGAGGAGCGCCATCTTGCAGAAAAATGATACTATCCAGACATCCACCCTGTTGCAGAGCTGGAATGACGTCTTTACGCAAAAGAGACTCATAGCGCGGAGCGGACCATTGACGGTAACGGTAACAGGACCGAAAGCACCCGTCTCCTCGAAAAAATATGGCCCTACGATAAATGATGCCGTAAATCTGCACCACACAGTGACCTTTGCAGGATGAAGGGGTACTGGGTTCGTTGCGAGTGGATTTTCTGTTGCCCATATTCAGCAATTCTGTGTATTGACATATCCCGTCAGATAGAAATGGGCTTCGACTGTCCACAGAATTTTCTACAGCCAATCATTGTCCACTTCCATGCGAGCAAGAAATTCCAAAGCAAAACCCTTTCTTGCTGGCAGGTCAGAAGGAAAAAACTCCTGAACATGGCAAATTTTGTACGGATAGCATTGCAGGATGTTTCGTAGAATGTTATGCACCGTGCTCACAGACCTGTCCAATGTTTGGGCAATTCTCCATGCACTGCATAGTTGCACACCACCGCTCGACTCCTCCTGAACTGCTGTGGCCACTTCTTCAACTACCGCCGAATCACATTTTTTCCTTCCTCTACCAGACTGCACATCAAACGAACCTGTATTTTCGAATTTTTTCATTATTTTCACTAGACCCATGACAGTCATCGGTCCAACGCCTTTTTTTCCGGGGTGCGGGGTCGGTGGGGAAAATGACCGACTCCGACTCCGAATCTGACTCCTGAAATTTAAAAGGAACCGACTCCGGGACGTCAAAAGTACTAGTATTGCCTGTTTATTTCTATTATTCAGATTGCTTTATTGCTGTCATTTGTTTTGAAATAGTAATAGTCGCTTTATTAAATTTGTCATTAAATAAAGGAAATATTACTATTTTTAAAAAAATGGCAGCAATCAAGCAATCAGAATAAAAAAAACTCAACTGGCAACACTGCAACCTGCTGTTACATTCCTGTTTGACCTTGAAGTATATGATGTGTATATTTTTGGATGAATTATGGGTATAAGCTGTGATAGGTAGTCAAGACTAGGACTCATTTACTGCAGCGGCAAATTTCTGACAGTATTTTAGTATAAAAAGTTTCACCTTTTTTCACCAAAATATGGGTGACAGGATGTTTAATTTTGGTTTTATACCTATCCCCGCAGACCCAAAAAATAGGAGGCAAAAATTTTACAATTTAAGCATCATTTGGGGTCTCCAGAACCCGAAAAATTACGGGGGAATGCAAGAAAAATAAAAATGAAAATTTTACTATTTTAGCATTAATTCTGTTCTCACGGCTTCGTAAAAAAGGGGCAGAAATTTTATATTTTCAGCATTATTAATTGTACAATTTTGGGTCCTTCAGACCCGAAAAATCCAAATATTGAAATCTAAAGAAGTAAATAAAATGGAAATTTCACTATTTCAGATCCCGCTGACTTGGAAAAGAAAATGCAAAATGTTTTAATTTTGGAGTTTTTTTTTTCCAGACCCAAAAAATTCCATAGTAAGGGAAGAAAAATAAAGAGGAAAATTTTGTATTTCATGCATTAACTTTATAATTTTGGCTAAATTTCGGGTCTGCAAACCCTGAATATCGAAAGGAGAAAAATGACTGAAATTTCACTATTTCATCATTATTTTGAGTACTGCAGACTCAGGAAAAAAATTATAATTTCACTTTTTTCGGGGGCGGGGGGGAGGTTCTATGCACACGAAAAAAGGGGGAAAAATTACTACAATTTCAGCATTAATCTTGGTCCTACTGTCCTGAAGAATCTGAGGGAAACAAGAAAACAAAAGGGAAACATTTTCTATTACAATGATATTTCGGATTCTGTGGATTACAAAAAGAGCAGAAACTTCCAATTTTCGCATTACCTCGAGTTCTGCAAACCCCAAAAAATGAGAGAAAGTACTGCATACTAACATAAAATATAAACTAGAGATTTCAATTAAAAGCAGTTTTCATATACACTGTAAACTGGACAATATATTGGACCTGTTTAACCTGGGTTACCTTGTATATATAGTCCAAATATAAAAATAATAATTCCGTTTATAAATTTCAAATTACATAGAATTGGTTTAATTTCACTTCAAACTGTCTAAAAAACAAGCTGGAGTCGGCCTGTTTTATAATGACTCCGACTCCGACTCTTTTGTCCAAAAATAGGCCCGACTCCGACTCCGCAGTCCTGCTTTTTTCATACCCTTGAGGGTCCTGAACTTCTGCAGAGCTACTGGTGCAGAATCACCGTTCTTGTAATAAAGCTTTACAAGCAGAGCGCGGTCCTTCATCGAGACACTCATAGCCAACGTCTGAGACGCGAAATGAGGAAACGCCGTTTACCCAACGCTTTTATAACACCTGAAATAGCCGTGCGCATGCCAGGTATTTTAATTTACATCTTCTGACGCTTACAGCGCCATCTGTCACTAAAATTTGGAACTATTTTTTTTTCATATTTCTTTCCCCCTTCTTCAATAGTACACCGTTCAATTTTGACGTCATTCTAATCAGTGGTTCGTTTTTTAGAGCGTTTTGAAACTTAAACTTTAATTATAATCACCCTGTATACTGCTCAAAACAATTAGGGGAGTACATGGTTTTAACGAAATTACACAAATATTTACACCAATAGGTAACTTAAATTAAAACATCCATAATTTAAAGCATAGCAGAAAACAGAAAAATAAAACTTCATACGCAAATCAAAGTTCATGACGTCAAAAATCAGAAAAAAGGAGATAAGTGCAGAAATCGAGATTTTGCAGAAATGTCTGTTTCACTGTCTCAGATGCGAAATTCGATTGTTCAGCTTTTGTTTTGAGAAAAGGTGATTTGAAAATGTCACAACAACGTGATTTACTGGAATCCATAGCTTGGCGTATTAGAGAGAGACTTGAATCCGGACAAAAACAACGAAGTGTAGCGGAGGCTGTTGGAGTTGCAAGAAATGTCCTTGCAAGGCTGTGGAATTGATTCCAAGAAACAGGAAATGTTAGATGTCGACCAGGGCAAGGTCGAGCACATGCACCACAACAACTAATGTCCGATATATCCTGTTAACAGCTCTTCCAGACAGAAAAATAGATGCTACTCAGCTGCAAAGACAATAGCTCTTGGCAACACGACGAAGGATGTAAAGCCAAACAGTGCAAAATATACTTCATCAGGGTGGTCTCTATGCACGTAGACCGATGGTCTGTATTCCGTTGACCTCAAGCCACCGTGCGGCCCGAAAAAGGTGGGATGCTGAACATCAAGATTGAAGGCAACGGATTGGAGTCAAATGGTGTTTATAGACGAGTCCCTATTCAGTCTAGAGTGTGACACTCGACGTGTTTTGGTATGGAGGGTAAAGGGCACACGAAATAACCCCACATTCGTTCGTGAAAGATAACATTACAGACAAGGTGGGTTGATGTTATGGGCTGGAATTAGCACAGGTGGACGTACGGACCTGCATATCATTTGGAATGGCACTTTGACGGCCCAAAGGAGTACAGACGAGATACTGAGACCTCATGTCGTACCTTACGCTTCACCCATGGTGATTCCTTTGTTTTCATGCAAGATAATGCCAGACCGGATACAGCTCGTCTGGTGGAGAACATGGTTGAAGCTGAAACAATACAGCGTATGGAATGGACAGCATGCTTTCCTGACCTGAATCCGATTGAGCATGTTAGGGAAACACTCGGACGATGCATTGCAGCAAGACGAAGGCTTTCTTTTATTGTCTGGGACAAGGAGATTGCAATTCTTGAAGAGTGGAACAGTATTCCTCAAAGATAACCTCATCGCATCCATGGAAAACAGGTGTGCAGCAGTCTTGGCTGTTCGAGGGGACCACACGTATTAAACAACTTTCATCATTACTAAACGAAACTTTTTTTGTCATTTCATGTAACCAAATTGTTGCCCTAAACTATCTTTTCATGTTCTTTCCATCCTTTCGAAGAATTAAAGCTCCCTTACAATGTTTTTGCGTCTTTTTTTCTGTATTACGCATTGATACACCTGTACTCCCCATTTTATACCCATGCATGACTGTTTCACACGATTCTCTTCTCTTCTTTGCTTGCTCCCCTAATTTTTTTGAGCAGTATATATATATATATATATATATATATATACGCTTAACAATTTATTTCCTATTATCATTTTATTTCAAAGCAATGTTTGCATTGATATAGCAGCCAATTTGAGTTAATGATGACTGGCTGTTTGTCAAGTACTTATAATCTTGTTCAATCTACAGTAACATTAGTCGTTTTTAGTAAGTCTTGCACATTATTTTGATCTAATTTCTAGTTAAGTTGAATAATTGTTTATTTATCTTATTTCTATTTAAGTTGAATATTTCTTTATTTATTTTGTTATTTGAACACATATAGGTTATTAATTGTCTTGTTTCATATATATATATATATATGTTATTAGGGGCTTAATATTGTCGATTTTAGGGATAACTTTGACAATATTTGATAAAATAACATATATTCACTATGAATATTCTTATAAAGTCCTTCTGAAGATTCTATAAGATATTCATAGTTTTCCAATTTTTACTTTTTCATCCTATTAAGTATAATTCCTGCAGTGTCCATTTCATTGCTTTTTATAATGTCTTATCCTTTGTTTTTCACATGTGCTTTCATTTATATATATACTAGCAAGCTTCGCCCGCTACGCTGGTCGGTTTCTCCAAACGAATTTTGAATCAAACTAAATATACCGGTGAATTGCATTTATCCAACAATGTACGCTTTTGGTCAGACAGCTACAGGAAAATATAAAAAGAGATCGCATATCAATTTATTGCCTTGCACTACTAAGTATTTGTCTGGCTTTAAATATGATCCTCATATTGATTATTCCAGGAATAAGCCTGTTGATCTCGGATCTCAGTTACCCTGCACCTCGTGCCGTGCCTTGAAGTGGCAAGATGAGACTCCCTGGATATGTTGCAGTGGCGGTAATAAAGAAGATATAGTAATGGATGCGTTTTTAAAAATTATAACTTGTAATGTTAGAAATATTGATGAGTTGGCGATAAAGGCATCACCAAATTATAGAAAATGTGCAATATCGAAACCGTACAGACCCTCGAAACTTTACTTCAGCAAGCATATTTTATTTAAAACTCACAATTACATAAATATCCGTAAGAATAATTGGTACTTTTATATTGCTGGGCGCCAGTAAAAACTCACCAAATCTAGTTTCAATTGGCATCATTTCAATTGAAACATTTTGCGTGACATTTTATTTGTATTGATATGTTTGTTTTTATGTATTTTATTATGATTATATTTTAGTTATTTTAAATAAGTTTTTTAAGATATTATATCGCAATGTTAAAATAATGGCTAGTTGTTATTAGCTAACGTTAAAATATTAGCAAAAAAAAAAAGGATTGGCGAGATTAAAAAAAAATTTGGCGATCACTGGCACCCAGCTAACATAAAAATACCGAATAATATTCAATTCCAAATTCCCGAAGCAAACAAAAAAGTTAAACAAAGAGCCCGGGAACTGGCATTATTGAGATTTCATCTAATCAAAATATCAGGTGATTTTTTTCTTATCCAGTATCTTATAAATCGCCAATTATTGTTTGATCTTTAACAATGACGAATGTATTTTAGAAAATATCACTTGGCGATCAATGCAAT
Organism: Maratus michaelseni; assembly: GCA_963931845.1. Lineage (NCBI taxonomy): Eukaryota > Metazoa > Arthropoda > Arachnida > Araneae > Salticidae > Maratus > Maratus michaelseni. The sequence continues at coordinate 311,838,406 of OZ007587.1, read as the reverse complement.
AAATTTTAAGGTTTTGTCGCCAAAGGCAACGCCAAATTCGAAAATGTGCAATATCTCACGAATTGTTGGAGTTAGAATATTTTTATTTGGTACCATTCGATTCAGCATGCAAAAATGCATTGAAATAAGTTATCATTTGACAAATAAATATAAAATCCGATTTTTAAGAAATTTTGTTATTGTTTGTTCCCATTTTAACCCCTTTAGGGATGGAATTTTAGGAAAACTTTCTTATTGCGTCTCTACAACAGAAGAAGTATTTTCCCCGCAAATTTCGTGTTTGTAGCTTCAGTAGTTTGGACTGTGCGTTAATGATATCCCAAGTCAGGACTTCCTTTTACATAATATAGAATTTTATATACAGATAAAATTAACCATTATTATTACCTATCAGGCTTTGCTCGCTACGCTGGTCGGTTTATCCAAAAAAACTTTAATCAAACTAAATATATCGGTGAATTTGATTGTGTGTTTTAAAGAAACATGAACTTTTACCTTCATGTCCTTCCGCATTGGTGTAAAACGATACGAAAGCCATTATGCTGTTATATTTTCTAAAGTGTTACACGAAATTTAGGCGGTTAAAGACCAACGCGTTTATTTAATCATTTGCAGTATGATTTTCTAAAGAACGATATAACGATATGCAATATACTAAAACTATCCCTGGAAAATTAACAATGCAAGTTCCATAGAAATACATTCAGCAGAATCTTTAAAAAAGTCTAATGTTTCATAATTGGGTTCAACTGATTATAGAAATGCCCCCCCACCCTAACTAACAGTGCAAGTTCCAGCATAATCCATTAAGCAGAATTCAAGGTATAAGCGGCAGGATTGAAATTCCCTTTGAATTATACATATACAATAGACAGATAAATGTATCTTTCATAATCGTCTTCACCTGTTGATAGAACTCTCAGGGATTTTGTAGAAAGTATGCTATGCTGGTATACGTCGTCAACCTTCTGGAATTTTTAAGACTAAATTCTGCACACCGTCCGTAGCTATAACATATACTCTCTAGTATATATCCTCTGTCTATAGAGTATATGCACTGTTTTTTTTTTACGACTACACCACTGACAACTTTCTCCCATAGCTCCATAACTAAACAATGTAGAAAATCAATTCCTGAAATATTATCACACTGCGAAACTCCCATCAAAATCCGTTCAGTAGAACTTTAAAAAAGGTAATCTTTCATAATCGGGTTCACCTAATTTTATCTATAACTTCCTCCCGTGGCTCTATAAATAAGCAATGTAGAACAATGTACTTTGTTTTAAAACCTTTCTAAAACAAATTACCTTACTAACAGTGAAATCATATAAAAATCTGTTCGGTAGAACCTGAGTTTTAACCGATCGGAATGGAATAAGAATTTGCGTTTTATAAATATTATAGATAAATATGATATGATTTTTGTAATCGGATTCGTTGTCAAGCTTTCGCTTCAGAAAACACAACGCAGGCGAAAACTTTGCTCCACAGAAGTACCAACCATCCCCACAAAATTACCTAACTAACAGTCAGGGATGAAATTTCTCCGCTTTTTTGCATACCAGTATAAATTTACAGAAAAGGCTTTTTTATTTAATCGGAACATTCTGCAATTTAAAAGAACAACGTTTTTTCTAACATTATACTGGTATGCAAAAAAGCGGAGAAATCTCATCCCTGCTAACAGTGTAAATCGCACCAAAGTCCGTACAGCAGAACTCAAATTATAAACGGTCGGAATGAAATACGAATTTGCATTTTAAATACAGAGTAGATATATCTTTCATAATTGCATTCACCTTTCCCAATCACTTTTCCATTAGCTCTATCACTAAGCAACATAGAATGATATGTTATAGGGTCATTAACCATGCCTGAAAAATCCCTTCCATTAACATTCGTTCAGTAGAATTTTTTTAAGTAATCTTTAATAATCGGGTTCACATAATTTTAGAGCTTTCCTCTTTAGCTCTATAACAAAGCAACGTAGAATAGCTATACGCTAAAACCTTTCAAAAAACATTACCTGATTAAAATGTGAATATGCGGTTTATACTCATAGTAGATGATGATATGATTTTCTGTAACAGGATTCATCATGAAGATTTCGCTTCAAACATAAATGATGCTTTCAACATTGTGGCTAATACGCCAATTGGCGAGGTATCCGATTGCGGAAAATTAGCCCGAAATCGTATGAATAACTACCCAAAGAAAAAGAGAAACATGGCTGCAGACTGAAAACAAATAAAGCAGTAATACATAATACCAATCAGACCTTCGACACTTTATTTGGTACTTCTCCATTATCCCGTCGATCACTTTTCATAAAAAAACTATCGCCAAACTATAAGATTTAACGCTAAAAATGCAGTCCCATTCACTTGACGTCAGAAGTATTAAACGTGTTTGTTATGTCATGAAGCGGTTTTTAATTCGGCATTTACCTGTATTTTTCATTTTGTTTTTCTGATATTTTTGTTATTTCGTTAATTAAAATAAAAATTGCGTCCTTAAACGGCTGTGCCATGACATTAAAAGAGAAAATGCATTGTAAAAATGTTGCGTTTCATAGTTAAGTGCAATAGATCAATTTCAACTGACGTCACAAACATTAATTCACCAGCCGAGAAGGATAATTAAGAAAAATAATGTAAATAAATAAATATTCAGGATTTTTTTTTCTATTTTCATTAATATATTGTAATTTTTTTGTGTTAAAACTTACTGGACACTTTGCTGAGTGGTGCGTTTCCGAATTTATTTTATTTTATTTATTTATTTTGACGTTCCAATGGCAACATTCTTCCATTTGTTTATTTGGAGTTCATTCATGTTTGGCGATGATTTTTTTTTATTTTTTTATGAAAAGTGGTCGACGGAATAATTGATCTGAAGACCCTTTATTTTAGCAATCACGTTTTATTTTAAATCATGGCGTTTCTAGAAATAATAATAATACACAATTACATAAATATCTGTAAAAATAATATTCAATTCCCAATTGAGCAGTTAATGTTTCTATCTGCAAAAATAAACAAAAAGATTTAATTTGAATTTCTTCCATTGCTATAGTAACGGACGTATTTTTAGAAATTATCACTTGTATTGTTAGAATTGTTAGATTTTGACGTCAAAGACTTCGCTAAATTAGAAAAATGTGCAATATCTCACAAACTATTTGACTTATGAGTATTTAATTGATACCATTCGATTCATCATACAAAAATACATAAAAATATGTTATCATTTGTCACGTAACTATAATACCCGATTTTTAAGGAATTTTTTTAAAGTTTGTTCCCCTTTTTACCCCCCTTAGGGGTGGAGTTTTTGAAAATCCCGTCTTAGTGCGCCTCTACATACTAAGACGTATTTTTCCTGCAAGTTTTGTCTTTGTAGGTTCAGTAGTTTTGGCTGTTCGTTGATCATCTAGCCAGAAAGGACTTTCTTTTATATATATATATATATATATATATATATATATATCATTCTTTACCTCTATGCCAAGATCCATTATCCAACGAAATTTCTTGTATTTGGTCTTAACAATTTCTACATGCACAGACAAACAGGCATGCAAAAAAGTCCCTTTCAGTTTTAGTGATTAAAACTTCTTCACACGCTCATTAATTTTATTTTCTTTTATATATATATATATCTGCACTATACATAATTTACTATCATTTTTGTTAAATAATAAAAAAAATAATGACAATTATCGTTAGAATAATCCAGCAGTCATTTATAGCAGTCCGAGAATAGTTTTTTTTTTCAAATGTAGTTCATGATGTTAAAAGATTGAACTATTGGGCTAGATAACTCATAACGATTACATATTATCGTTTCTGCTAATTATTCATCCATACTTAGAACTCATCTGCTTGCACTTCCGTAGAATGCCTTCAAAATGTGATAGGATATATTTAAATTGGAAAGTGGGACATAATTAATGAAAATCTTTTTACCTCTTATATCGTTTTAAATTGTTTTTAATATATATTCGCGCATGAGCACGTCCATTGCTTTATATCTATGTAAATCAAAGAAGAAAATGAATACTTATACGAAGCAAAGATTTATTTTCTCTTCTATTAAACAGCTTGAAATTCTAAGCAATGTTACCCAAATTTTATCCACGTGTTTTCTTCTTCCATATTTGTTTCGGTACTTTTCCGTTATACCAACAACATGCCAAAATGTATACGAATGAGCCATTCATTTCAACCCTCAACCATGTATTTCAACTCTGTGAAAGGATTTTTATTGAAAACCGTGCCAAACAGTGTGACTCGATATTTATTGAACGTGATCATTTTTTTTATTTAATCGTAACCACGCAAAACAACTAAATTTGCTATTTTTCAAATCGAAAATACCTTTTATTAAGTTATAACTTACATTTTAGCTGATGCTGAAATGGATTTTATCATTTAGCAATTACCTAATGATGAAGAAGCTGCAATAAAATTGTTTCAGGACTACAGAATCTATATTTAAAAGGAAAAAGCGTTTGTGAGTCTACCTGTCTGTCATTCTGGGTAGACTCTGACTGTGTTGGATAAGGCCACCGCTAAGAAAATGGGCACGAAGATATCCTAATGCGTACCCAAAAATCCCTCGAAGAGATTTTTTTTCAAATTTCGATTTAATTTTTTTCTAATTTTAAGTCTTAAGGGATCTGTTATTGGTTTTTTGCATTTGGTATCTTCTTTCACCGTTTGCATCGTTGTTTCTAACTATAGCATAATTTCGCTCTTTACAGCACAGAAAAGAACAAAACGTGTGCTTTCAGGTAAAGTTTATCTCAAAAAGAAACGTAATTTCCGGATTTTTAATAATTAATTTGAAAAAGAATCTTAAAAAAACTTAAAACATGTAATTTTCTGCTTGAAATTTCAATAAATGTCATACTTTATTATAACAACCACCCGCTGGTGCACGAACTGAAAAGTAGGTTCGTTATCGGTACCATCTAATTTAACATCTATATCAAAATCATCGACATATTAATCATTTTAACCGGTTAAATATCGTGATGATAAAAAAAAAGTAATTCCTGTTTTAGCTTTAGATTTTTTTAAAACGTAGCGAAATTATTTTGCTAAAACTTAAAGAGAGGGTGGTAGGAAAAACTCTTTAATTTTCACATTATAGTAAGAATTCAGAAGCTTAAGAGAAAGTGACTTATTTCGCGCAGTGGTAAGTAAAATATTTCAAATTAATGTGTGAAAATGCATTTTTTTTTTTTTTTTTTTTTTTTTTTTTTTTTTAACATGGCTCAGTTTCAAAGACGTATTTTCGCCATTGAGCTCATTTAATAACTCCATTGCTTTGTTTATTCGTGAAAATTAAAACAATTTACCTTTGCAATGTGTGCCTTTAATCTTAATCTACAGTAGGTTGAAAATAAAAGTGAAAAGTTCATCTCCTTTAAAAAATCCTTGTAAAACGTATTACTTCTATGGATAAAATTGCCGATATATTTTTATATGTATGTCATATTCATCGATGAAAGCGTCGCGTCTTTCTATGTTTAGGGTTGATAAGTAATTATTTTTTAATGTTCTCCGTGCGTAGAACAGGTTTATTGCTAGTTATGCATAAAGAAAGTTTTTGTTTAAAAAACCATCAAATGAAATTATGCATGAGTTCGGAATTTTATCCGCAATAGAGATGTAGCTTACAATTCTGCCGCAAAAGCATAGGAATACGAAAGAAAACATAGTTTGAAGCATCGTGGTTACCTTTTCTTAATGCTGTGGGATTTATATATTTGTAGTGCCAAGAGCCGATTTCGATTGAGTTTTATGAGTTTCTATTCCAAATGAACCACACTACAATAGTGGACTCGAACAGCTATATGAGAGAAGTTTGTGCTAATGCTTTGGCGTCACGACTAAGTGGAAAAATCGGTAGACCAAAAAAAAGTTGTACAAACAGATGAATGTATGTAAAGACGGTACAGTTTGAAAAAAGTGACGCCAGTCTCAATGAGACAAATTCCAATATTTATACGAGTACTTTATACATTTAATGTTTCTTGGTCAAACATACTAATAGAAATATGACTATTTACTGGTGAAATACTTCAATATTTATCATTTAAACAATTACTTTTAAATAGATGGCTATCAGAGTAAAATTGTTAAGGGACGACGCCCAATTTAACAATAAAAATCCGCAGACCACAGAGACATTCTCTCCATGTTCGAAATTAAAAGCCATCTTCCAGAAATCAGGGCTCGCAGCAGCTAGCTAAAAAAATAGCGCTTAGCCTGCATGAATTTGAACTTTGGATTGGTTCTTCGGCTGCGGCTTTACATTTGATTTTTGCATCTGGTCTAGGATGGATAATTTCGGGCACCACGTGTATATTCATCAGAAGGAAAATCAACGTATTAGGTAGTTTATGTCGAAAAACACGAGGATGTTTCCTTATTGCTATTCCCGATTGTACATCTAAAACTTTAATGGCGACAATCGAAGATAATGTAGTTGATGGGAGTATTATCTTCACTGATTGCTGGTGATGATATAAAACTTGTGAATTGAGAAATGCTGCTATGAACATTATACAATAATTTACAAATATAATTTTGTTGACCAAAACACTGGACGTCATACCCAATCTGTTGAGATATTCTGGAGCATCGCAAAATGGAGTAATAAAAGACAACGTGGCACTGTTATTTATCATTTACAATCCTATATCATCGAATTCATGTGACGACGTCTTTATTCAAAAAATTAAATTTTACTGCAATGCTAAGAGACATTTACAATTGCACGCCTGAAGTTTCAATTGAGTTTTATTTTATTATTTTATTGTATAATATTTATTTGTTCTTTTAATTTAAGTATATATTTTTATTGATATAATAAAATAGTTCGTGAACGTACGTAATTTTCAAAAATTATTATTTTTTAATGATCATTTGTGCACCAACATTGTTAATGTTTTTCATATGTTTCCTTTGGCGCCATTACGCTTGGTGACAATGATGGTGGTGTAACAGAATAGTAATTTTTTTTTTTTTTTTTTTTTTGGCACAGTAAAATGTCCCATATGCATTACATGATTTTTAGTCGTTTTACTATATTAAAGCTATTAAATAGGTGAAATCAGTAGAAATTTCCTTGTTTTTTCAATCCGAAATTTTAAGAAGATTATATCTTCTTTGTGACATATGGACATCCAAAAACTTATTAAATTAAAAGCTTTACGATTTTCACATTACTGGTCTTGTAGTTGAAAGTAAATATTTTTTGTTTCGCTCTTTTAAAAAAAAATTCTCTTTGTATTATTCTGAGAATTCAAAACTACAGCAATCAGGAACCAATAAAGTTTCTGATACGTTTCTGACATTTTATGCTGAGTATGCTAAGATTTGCCTGAACAAAATATATCAATTCTATGTAAGAAGTAGAGAATATACAGCGTATACCTTTAATTACTAAATATTATAAGCATTCGTTAAAATAGAATAAATCTGTGCTTTTAGATAGAGTCGTTGAAAGAATTTTCCTTTCTGAGGCAGTTTGCGCGTTTGTGTGAAAAAATATGCTTAACTTCTGCCGAGAGAAAGCATTATACTTGGGAACGTCATTTACTAAGCATCTAGGATAAACGAGGGAGATTTTGAAATGAATATCATTTTATTAACCTTAGTACTTTCAATTCGCCTTGGAATATAATTAAAACTTTTGACTTAATTATAAATATACTCGATTTGTCATGAAATTTAATGATTTCTAGGCATAGAGTCTCTGCCATGAAAACATTTAGCTATTTTTTCTTTTTACAAAGAAAAATAAATCTTCGCGAAAATACTTTTTTTGCAAGTTACATTGAAATTTGTGTATTCCTGCAACTTTTATAATTTTTTTAAATGTTTATGAATTTCTGAGACATTTTGTATATGAGCACAATTGATATACCGGCACTCTTTGATAAATAGAAAAATACCAAAAACCCAACAAACAATTACCTAAAAATGTTTTTCTAACAAAAAATATGTAATGTGTAAGTCTTTTGTAAAAAAAGATAAAAGAAAATACTTAAAATTTATTTCATAATATATTATTATTGTACATATTTGTATGTTTGAAACAGAAAAAACAGAATTCTACAAAAAGAGAAATTTGAGAAAAGAGCATAGAAATGATTACATTCATGCAAACTTTAATTTAGACAATGTTTTCAAATTTAAAAAATAATTCTTTTCTACAGAATTCAGCTACACATCGCGACCAACCTATGACCAAAATGCGAATGTATCGTGATCTGCATGCAAATCTTCTTGTTGTTATTGTCGACATGTGGCATGGAAAATAAATGGTGTGACCTCGAAATGTTACATTCTGTGGCGAGTTGCAAATGAGTAAAAAATCCGTTACGCGACGCCATAGGGAATTCACTAAATGAGGAACGTTATTGGTAGAATCATAGTATGACGAATTAAAAGAGACAAATACAATTTGACAATCATTGTGTTTGTAACCATTTATGAGTCATAGTGACGTTATATCGACTGGTTGTGCTATTAGTGGAATTATCACTTGTCGGCGTTTAAGCAATGAATCGAATCAATTAAAGTATTCATGTACTCTGATATTATCTCATCTCATTAAATAATTATAAAATTCAAGATAACTTTAATTTTATACTAACTTCGTTTATGACTTCTTTTGACGTCTAGAGATTGCTGTGATACATCTTGTATCTGATATGTTGTGCGAAAATCACACCTCTCAGCCATCAAGGCATATATTTCTGATCATTATCGTGTTCAAAGTAATAATAAATCATAATTTGTAGATTTTCATCACTATTTCTAGATATCCACATTATATCATTAAACTGTCTACACTGTGTTTTAGAAATGTTTTCCTTTTCATTCTTTAAGGATGACGGTAAGGATACCAGAACAATCTTTCTCCCATTCAACTGTCAACCATTAAAATAGATCCGCCTATGATTTTGTTTTCCGAATTATATTTTGTGTGTGCTGTTAAAAGATTGTGTCTATTTCAATTTGTTTTGTCTGTTAAGGGAGCGCTTCAGCGGTCCTCGTCTATCACGAAATCCCATGTTAATCTGAGGGTAGTCGCGTGTTGTTTTAGAACGTTGTTGGTCGCGTTCGGTCTTTTTGGGCGTTGCTAGTGGACAAAATAAAATAACAAAGAGTTTTCATTATTTATACACCTTAAGTTATAAATTTGCACTTTAGTGAAATCAGCCAGTTTTATCATGAGTTATGAAACATTTGGAAAGCTTGAAAATGAACTCTCAAAAGTGATTATGTAGTGGTCGTTTCGAGGAATTTTTAGTTTAGTTTTCTTATCAATGTATACTTCAAAATAAGCTAGAATGCCATGTGACTTTACTATGATAGTACAGAAGCATTTAAAGACAGCTACATGTAATCTCACTACTGTATTTATAAGGGGAGATGGCGTAGACGGTAATAATTGACGTGGGCAGCATAAACGCTGGCACGCGACGCCAGGTTAACATACGAGGAAATTTAAATAGAGGATTGCCCGTTATCAAATCCACTTTTTAAAATTGTGTTTTCCCAATTAGAAAGTTTATATCCGATGCCAACAAACGTCAATTTTAAAACCTGCTTTTTTAGATCTCAATTATTTTAGAAAATACAATACAATTTTTAAAGTTTGCTCGAGTAAAATTTTTAAAAAAGTACAGCCTTTTTAAAATTATATAACATTTTTTAAAAACATCACAGTACGTCGGCATTAGATGTCAACTTTATCATGATTAAATCTGAATTTTGAAAATCATATTCAGGCATGAGTATTGAGTAATCATCTCTTTAAATTTCTCTTTATTCCATGGGATATCTCGAACGGCGACAATAGTTAAAACTTCTTTCTAATCATGCTGATATGTGCATTCCACCTTTTTATGTCATCTCGATATTTAGATTATTTTAATAAATTTATAATATTTCATTTTTACTCAATAGCTTCTTTTAGTTTTAATGTAATCCTTAAAAATTTCCAAAGGGATGTATTTTATCTCTTTCTGTACAAAATGTTTCATTTTACGCTGAGTTTATTATATTCAATTTACGTACGTTTATTTTCTAAAATTAATGTAGTTTTACATCCCATAAACTTATTTCTAAAAATACTACACGCGACGATTTGTCTACTATTCATAAAAGTGTCTGTCTGTTGTAATGATTTACTTCTCAAAATATAAATTATTTACTTCTCAAAAAGTGAAAAATGATGTATAAGTAAACAATTTGGAAAACATGTAACACATTTGAAAACCCAATTTCAGCTATTGTCATCTATAATCAGAAAAATATCAAATTTTTTTTTTGTGCATCTTGTATATGATCTTATAGTATGCAAAAATTTAGTTCAGTTAGGAAACGCATAACACAGTTAAAATTCCCCTTCAGCAATTTCCGTCAACAAACGGAAATGTATTCGAATCATTTTGATGAGCCCTGTATATGATCTATATAATTTATACAGACCAAGTAATATGCAAAAAATTAGTTAAATTTAAAAACGCATACCACAACTGAAAACGCACTTGCAACAAATATTGATCATAGGCAGTACTGTAACCGAATGAATTTTTTGTGTGTCTGTAAATGAACGATATGCTATGCACGCAATATTCTAAAATTAGTATCTTGTAATGCACCACAGTGATGCATATCAATTTCAATATGTTTGAGCTAGTGTAATATCATTAAACAATGCTGCAAATGAGATCACAGACCATATTGCCCTGTAGATCATAATGTAACGGAATTCTCTTCAGTGCCCTGTAAATAAACTATAAATGGTACATACTTCATTTTCAATACCAAACATTACATGGTAAGTCTCAATAGCATATATCAATTACATGGTAACTCGAGTATATTTATGGGAGTTAAAGCACGGACAGAAGACGGCCAGACAAGCCGAATTCATAAACACTTTTCAACTAGTTTTGGAAAATGTAAACAACTATTTTGGAAAGTGTAAACAACTATGTTGGAAGCTGTTAAAAAGATATTTTTTCACTTCTTTATGAACTGTTTTGTTTACTAGCTGTTGTTGCTAGCTTAATAACGCTCAAAAGGCAGAAAAAATTACGCAATGCATCTTGAAAACCTCATTGTTGTCGTATTCTGTATCTTTTAAACCTTAAGTCTTATTTTGTAAAGTCACTGAGCGACTGTGTGGTATCACTGTAAATTTAAACAAAGATATTACCTTTCCAATGAATATACGTACATAAATATTTTAAACATAGTATATGTGGAATAAAGTGACATTTGTGGCATTATTTGAAATATATCTATAAGGAAAACTTCGTGTAAACATTGAATAAAGTATTCACTCGACATGATTGAATATAAGAATAGAAAATAACTTTTTATGGCTAGTGTATTCCCTATAATTAAGCTTTTGTTAAAAAATTTGCATCGAGACCGAATAACATTATTTCTTCCGTCTTGATAAAATTTGAAGGCAACTCAAGTTTGATGTCTTACTCAAATTAAATATTTATTTTGTAATTTAAATCAAATGACTCGTTTGATTAAGTGTTTAAATTTCAAGGCTGATTTATTGATATTTTACTCAAATTAAATAATTATTTTCTAATTAAAATAAATGACTCGCTTGATTTTTTGGCTGATTTTTTTTTTTTTTACTCCAATTAAATAATTATTTTCTAATTTGAATAAATGACTCGCTTGATTAAGTGTTTAGATTTCAAGGCCTTGTTATTTATTGATAAAAGAAATTCGAAGGATAACTTTGCAACTTAAAAACACTAAAATTTGCTTTAAAATAAGTCACAGTAGCTATATCTATTTAAAAATATTGGGGCATACAAGTTCCTGTTCATAAAAATTGAGAATAAAATCATGAGAAGTATAAGCACCATAAAAAATGCCTAATTCTTTTTCAAAACATCTTCCCTCAGATGATATGCAATGGTACCATTCCTCAAATCAAGAGGCGAAAAACGTTTATGTAAACTGCTGCTGTTATTGTTGTATTTTGCAACCTGGCGGAGTGTAGGAGCCTAGATATGAGAGAGGCGACATATAGGGTATAACATTTGATTGGTTGAGACAATTCTGGATAAAAACGAATCGCCAAACATCCTGGCGAGCCTGCCATTATCGCCAATCTAATGCTTGTTAACTTGTTTCATTCAATCAAACTTGTCCAGGCGAGTATCGCTAAGTGAATGCCTAGGTTTGCCATAGTTTGGACAAACGGCTCTGTCTAAGCACAGTCTGAGCATCATATCTCGTCACTCGCATATAGAGGCACGCTAGACGGAGTGAACCATCGGATAAGGTCTTGAAGGTACTAGCCAAGGGGGTGCAAATTCCATTTAACGAAACATCAAGAAGGCGAAAGACTAACTATAGCTCAGTTTCGAGGCTAACGAAAAAGAAAGGCTACCGCGGTGCTTTACGCATATCTTTTTTTACAGACCGCGGGAGTCACGTGATGCTCGAATGCACCAATGGAGGTGTACGAAAAGAGCATCACGTCACTCTTGCGGTCTGTAAAAAAAGATAAGTGGAATGCACCGCGGTAGCCTGCCTTTTTCGCTAGCCTCGGCTCAGTTTAAACTGACGTCACACCCTAGCGACCAGATGGACGTTTTGTTTGCCAATCGGTTTTGTTCGATTGTGATTGGTTAGCTCATGATACAGGCTGCAAATTGACGATTATGATAGGTTGGATAAAAATCGGTGGGCTGGTGATCACGTGGTTGAAATTGATCTATTGGCTTCAAAGTCCACCACATTTTTTATTGCCACTCGAAGGAAGGGATCTGTCATCTCGGTGTCGCTCTTCCACCTACCAATCTTTCAGCGAGATGATACTGCATACTACTGATTTTACATGAGGTATATGGAATCCACACAAAAGCCAACAGCAACTCAATGTTTCCAGTCGATCATCCGCCGACTACTAATTATGCTCCATGGTGCTTCACTTCGGTGTTGGGTTTCGAACCGTTGCTTTACGGCATGACTCATGGTTAGCATTCTGAGGAAACTACTTTGGCGATCCGGATACGGTTGAATTAACATCAGTATCTGAATTGAATTTTCTCCCAGTTAACTTCTACGCGAAAATGTTTGTCTTCGTAAACTTGTCTTAAAAATTTAATTCTTTTTATAGCTGGTTTGCCCAAACGATAACTATAATAAAGAATAAGTAGAAAAGTAGAAAAAGGGTTTTTTTATATATACACTCTTTTATAAGCATCCAATGGTTATCTTGAAAATCACGCGTAATTTCATGACTTCAATTCATGATTTTCCCCAAAAATTTCTTTTAAAATACATTAATTTGGCGAAGGCACCAATCCCTAATAATGGAAAATTCAGAATTTTTTTTTTTATACTTGGTAGAAAGCGTAAAGTAGTGAATTTATTAAAAAATATATAATTTTGTGGGTTTTTTTTTTTTTTTTTTTTAGATGAACAGGAAAGGGAAAAAAAAGCATCCTTTAAATTACCTATTCGGGATTTATAAATTATTTACTCAATGTATAATTATAATTTAATTAATATTACACTGTTAATTGATAAAAGCATACTTTTTCTAATTTTTACACTCTTTATTTTTTTTTTTTAATTTAATTTTCTACCATTTAGTGTTTAAAATATTGCATTGTTGTGGTTTCAGTGCAAGTTGGGCTTTTTTGGCGAGCGCATAATTAAATCCATTGTTGTTGTAACTCGTATACAGTTGTAATCATGACTTAAAATTAAGCTATTTATTTATAATTAAGTTCTAAAACTATTAAAATGTTATATTGCCATTGGAAACGCATCTTTGTGTATATTTTTTATAATTCTAGCATATTAGGAAGTGAGTTAAAAATCGATTAGAAATGTCCATCTTTACATATAAAAACCAAGTTGAGTTAAATAAAAGAGTATAAAACAAACATTTACATTTTTCAACTTTCAAAGTTCATTGAAATTACTTCCACAAATTGTGTTTGCCATTTGCTTTGAATTTTGGGCTGAACGATCGGACCATTGAATATCAACGGAGAAAAAATATTTTTTAAAAGAATGGGATATTACTTACCCATCATACGTAGTATAGGGTAAATCTTGTAATCGTTTTGAAAATCGATTTTTTTTTTTTTTTGACGGATTTACACGTTTCAGACACTGGAGATTCCGAAAAACATTTTTAGAAAAAAAAAATTGCCGTCCGTCTGTGTGTCTGTAAACGCTCTATCTCCCGAAAAAAATTGAGATAGAGACTTGATATTTGGTATGTACTTAGTATGTAATAATGGGAAGAAGCTTATTGAATTTCAGTAACCTCGATTATCCGGAGCTATTTTTTTCGGACTCTCGAAATATTCGTTCTGATAAAAAGTATATAAAAATTTTCGAAATTGTTAATTTTAAGGAGTGAATATAAAAGACAATTAAAAAACAAATTTTGCATAAAGCATGAAGTCGATCGGATAATTAGTTGCCGAGATATTTGTAATCCTATTTCCACACTCTTCGATTTTTCATGACCCTGTATTTCATCCAAATTTCAATTCAAAGATATATTTTAATTGGAAATGAGACGCTTAATCAGATGCAATAAACCGCTAGTTAATAGGATAATTGTTTTTGGAATTATAAGGATGTTTCTTTTTTTCAATTCAGTGATCGAGCCTTTAAAGCGAGGCTAATGAAAAAGAAAGGCTACCGCGGTGCTTTACGAGTATCTTTTTTTACAGACCGCCGGGGTCACGTGATGCTCGAATGCACCAATGAAGGTGCACGAAAAGAGCATCACGTCACTCTGGCGGTCTGTAAAAAACGATAAGTGGAATGCACCGCGGTAGCCTGTCTTTTTCGTTAGCCTCGCTTTAAAGTTTATGACGTCATCAAGCCACGATTTTATTCGAATTGCAATGCATTTTATAAGTAGTTTACACATTTTCTATTTTAATATTTTACATTATGCATATCCATGATGGGTAATTATTTCGGTGGCCCCCAACGACTAGTTTTTTGCTGTACTTATATTTTGCTGGAATCTGAAAATTTTCTACTTAGGACCGTATTCTGTTATATACCGCTTCCGGTTTATAACAGGTTTTATTAGAACTTTGATTGTCTGCAATCACTCAACACTACATCACATAGTCTGCAGAGTATTGCATCCTATTATAGTTTAGTATGTATGAATGTTGAATTTTTGACAATGATTGCGATTAAAAACAACTTTCGGAATAAATTATAACTCAAAATTGACTTAATATCTAATTAACAAATGTCAAAGTAGGTCTTTACGATGTTTCTAATAAAAAAAAATAATAATAAAATTATATTCTTAAGATTTTTTTTTTTCTTATGCTTCAATTTCAAATAAATGAATGTTATACAATACAATAATGTTATAAAATACAATAATTTTTCTTGAGGATAAATATGTTTTTTTTTTTTATTTACGCTGTAAAAAAAATAGACAAATGTTTCTTAATCTACGAAAATAAAATATAACCACGAACGAAAATATACAATAACCTCCTCCGAGTTACCCATGATTCCGAAAAGCATTTTTTTATAATTAAAAACCACCGAAACTAATATATTTCAAGTATCGATTATAAAAACAAAGTTTCTTTTGCCACCACTGATTTTCAGAAATGTTTCCGGATAGTTTTTATACTGTATCAATTAGTTTTCTCGAACCGGAATATAGATTTTTTGGATGCTGTTAATTCTCAATTACACATTTTAAGCTCCGTAATTGAATTTATGCATGCAAGAGTAACAAAATATTATTAATTTTAGTGTTAATGTTAATTAATCATGTTTGTCTGTAAAACATGTTTGTTGAACATGAAAATTTTTACTTGAGAACTGATAGCATCCAAAAAACCTTATTCTAGGTTACGAAAATGGATTACTATACTACATTATAAAAACTACTCGGAAACCTTTCCGAAAACCAGCAACAGCAAAAGAAACTTTATGTATATAAGTGCTTCTATAAATCTAGAAAATATATTAATTTCTTAGATTTCTAAAGATAAAGAACCGTTTTTTGGAATAGTGGGTAATACGGAAAAGGTTAATGTGTATTTTCGTCTGTGGTTATATATTATATTTTCCTAGATTGAGAAACATTTGCCTTTTTTTACAGTGAATAAAGAAACAAATTAAATTCCTTTTTCACCTTTTTTTTCCTTATTAGGTGCGTTTGTAATTATATAAATACGTAGCACCAATAGTCGTCGCCTGGTCCGTCCGTCTGTCCGGATATAACAGCGCAAAAACTACCCAAACGAATGGTTTGAAATTCAATATATATAATAGTTGCAGAATTTTGTCGAGTCATTTCAAATTTTATGAAAATCGAATAAAAACTTAAAAAGATTTTAATAAAAGTTTTCTTTATACTATTAAATCCTATCGTACGTAATCTGTGTAATAAAAGCGCAAGTCATGAGACTGAGGAAAACAAATACAGACAAACCACTTCTTTTTTCATATGCCAGGCGGCCATTTTATTCAAAATTATTTTTTCGAATAAAATTGCACGAAAGTTACATTTTTAGAAAGTTGGTTGAAAAAAATTGTTTGTTTGAGAGATGAGTTGTATTAAAAAATGTTTAGAATATGAGATAACTTCAGTGGAAATTACGTTAATATCTCAATCCTGTAATCAATCCTCAATCTGAGTAAATAAACACAGGAGATTCTTTCATTATGAGTCATAAAAATATTAAACCATGGACGTAATCATTCGCAAAACAAGATCTCCATGGTGGATTTTACAATGCTGTCTGGTGTAGAAGAAAGAAAAAAATAGCATTTGTAAATGTGGCATACGTAATAATAAAAAAAAAAAAAGTCATATTAATTTCGCTTATAGCAGACGATATAATTCATTTCACTAAAATAATAAGGAGGATTTTTTTACATTGTGAAACTAGTTATAAAAAAAAATGCACCTCCTATGTCACGTTTAACGCACAATTTACAACTTGTATTATTTAATTCTTTCGTAATATTTTTCGTGGTAAACAATCACTTCTTGTACCTTTTTCATAAAAATTTGAAAAAATATCTGTCGCAGCAGCAGAAATTTTTCCCCTTATAAGCATCATTGCATGAAATGCACTTCTGGAAAGTAATTTAATATATTTGCGAAACATATACACATCCAGATCACAGTGTTTTAAAAAAGAATCCAGAAGTTTTCAAGGTATCTTTCATTGCAATTATGTTCTGGAATGTTTGTTTTGCTACTTCATGAAGCATAATGCTTGAAAACAAGCAATGTTAAGGTTAACAAATAAAAAATATTTGTATATTATCGTCAACGTACTGCAAAATAAAAAACTGTGAACTCAGCTATTTTTCACGCTATCATGGAATAACTACTTAAATTAAGGTTTTATTTCAGATTTTTCAATTAAGCAGAATCGGTGTAATTAACCGTCTGTTTGCTGGAAGACCTTCAAAAGTTATCATATTTCGGTTTTCTTAATTTTAGAAGTAATACTATAGAGACATCTCGTTTGCTAATCCCATAAACTGTATTTTGTTGATTTGAAATAGAAATGCAATTGAAGAATGACTGACACTTTGATTATCGCATACAGTATAAGGAAAATATTGTAATCATGATTAAAACACCTGATTACTGAAATATTAATATAGTTTTACATTTCCCTGAATCCCTTTTCGCTATTTTTACAATGATTCCAGCATGTGTAATATGAATGTTAAATTTGGGTTGAAAACCATGTATGTTAAAAGTAAATTACAACTAATTTTTTAATTAATTTTCAGGAGTGAAATTCGCCCGAAACCAATAAATAAAAAGCATGTTTTTTGTTTGTTTTTTTACATTGCTAAACTGAGCAATTTCATTCCTGAAAATTAATTTAAAAAAGTAATTGTAATTTATTTATATGTATTGGCCTATGCTGGGCTTTGTGTTGCTTTATATGTCGCCTCAAATTTGACACAGGGTTTGTGTGCTCATGATGACTTTTCCATCTTGCGCTGCTGTTGCAGCCTTACCGACATAAATGAGTGAGAGATGCGAAGTTGGGTATCGTCCTTGTAGATCAGTGGTAGAGCTTTGGAGCGTTTTTCAAAAGACCTGGGTTCGATTCCCGGTTTGGATATTTTTCATTCTGTCAGTTTTAAGCTCAGTTTAGCAATGTAAAAAAAAATCATGTTTATTAACCATGTATGTTAGACAAACTGATTTTTTTTTTTGAGTGGGGGGAAGGGTTCAAAGAAAGTTTTATATTTTCATAAATATACGCGATATTCTTACACAAATTCACACAAATATTATAAAATATCTATATAATAATTTATGACAGCTGCAGAACATTTCGAGTTTTTCTATGATACAGGATGACTGCAAATATTATTTTTCTTATTCAATTTGTTGCTGGTACCTTAAGTGCCCCCATGACTAAATTATCACTGTAAAACGTGAGTTAAAACTCGATCTTTCCATGGCTTAAGTGCAAGAACAATTCTTCAAGTATTTCTCTAAAAAAATTTCAAAACATCTAAAATTGAAAATTTCAGTGCCTTTTGGAATTTCAGTATATTTTATAATTTTATTATTTATTTTATTATTTAAAAACTTCTAGTCGCGGGTGATTTTTTCAGTTTCTTGTATAAAACTGCGGCCTATTTTTATTCGCTATTTATAATAGTTATAAGGAATGTGTTAACGGAATATAAAAAGAAAGCCAAAGATTTAAGAGCAAAGTTGAAAAATAAGGAATAAAGTAAATGGATTGGTTTCGAATGTTTTTAGTTTTCATAATTTGAACTTTTGATTTGACAGTTTACGTCCAAACAATTGCTGTTATTCAACTGAATATAAATTCTATAGAATAAAAATTATAGTAATATAAAATATTCTTAAAAATAAATAAAATCCGATAATAATTAAATTGATGCAGAGTAAAAATATGGTGAAATATTATATATGAAATTATATTGATCAGAAGGTAATAATACCGGCTAGTAGGTAGTCTGCGAACTGAGCGAAGCGAAGCTTAGCGGTGATAGGCAGAATTTGTATCTTTAATTGAGAGAAGAAAGGCACGATCAGTACGTCGCTGAAATCTGTCTAATTTACAAACAGTAAGAGTAAAGGTGTTCACACGGTGAAATCTCAGATATCAAAAGTTTTCAGGTATGTGTTTCTCATTTTTAAATAAAATACTGATCGTATATTGGCTTGAATTGATGATTAAATTGTATTCTAAACATGTTTAGCTCTCAAATGCCGCAAACAAGTTATTGCCGTTTTACTGTATGAATGGTTAATACCGGATTTAACTTAAACGTAGCAGCGGTCCAAATACTGGCCAACCAGAGTGGTCTAAATACCGGATAGCCGGCGATTCACATCTCTTTCACTCTGTGTGATTAGTAGGAAAATAAATTAATTTATAGAATCACGGATGCTGTATTGCTTTGTTGCGCCATTTGATTATTACAATGTATACCTATGATTACGATGCTGGCCAAAATCTTCTGCTATAAATGGGAAGAGAAAGAAGAAAAATGACGGAAGAATAACTAAGAAAAAACAGACGAAAAGGACAGAAATTGGATTTTAAAAAGGCAACAAGAACGAAAATCACGCGTCATGCACAGATTATGAAACACTTTCCAATACATCCACTACATACTTCACCCATCATTTCATCATTAAATAAGGAGAAAGAAGATATGTGGTAAACAGTTTAGGAAACAAATAACACATTTAAAAATCCAGTTTTAGCCTTTACCTTCCCTAGTCAAAAAAGTAGTCACAATATTTGTGGAGTCTTGTATATGATCTATAGACTTAGATATATACTACATAGCATGATAAAAATTAGTTCAGTTAGGAAATTCACATTTAGCAATTTTCGCCAATCAATGGAAATGCACTCGAAATCTTTTGTACAGCCCTGTATATTACATAAAGACTTTTGTACACACCACATATATTAAACTAAAATTTAATTCAGGTAAAAAACGCATAAGGCAACTTAAAATTCATTTACAGCACTTATCAACCATAAACGACAATGTATCTTGTTCTATACATAGCCCTGTATATGAACTTATTTATATTCCACAAACTTATATTAGTCTACTAAATATAGTTCAGCAAGAAAATGCGTAGCACAATTAAAAATAATCTTAAGCAATTCACTCCCATTGTCAGTAATGTTTAAGAATTCCTTTGTGTAGCCCTGTATATGATCAACAGAATTTATTCACACCCCGTACTATGCAAAAATTTAGTTAAACTTAAAAACTCAAACTTAAGTTGAAAGCACTTATCATACATACACTGTAATTATCGTACAAAGACTGTAATTGAATTATTTTGTGTGTCCCAGTAAATAAACTATAAACGCAATGCATACCATACTTTTCGGTGAGCAATTTATAGTGCATCTCAGTAATACACATAAATTTCATTATGTTTTAAATAGTGAAACATCATTACATTACACTGCAAATTATTTTCCTCCGTATAACATTGTGTAACAGAATTATTTTGTGTGACTCTGTAAATAATAATAAATGCTTTGAACATCATATTTTAGAAATAGCATATTTTAGTGCGCTACATAATTGTATGTCAATTTTATCATGTTTCGAATGGTGCAAAATCATCAAAATGCACTTGAAGCGATTTTTTTCCCATTGATTGTAATGTAACTGAATAATTTTGACTGTCCCCGTAAATAAACTATAAATGCTACACGCTTCTTTTTCAATAGAGATCATGCTATAGTCAGTGTCAATAACACACAGAAATTTTAGTGCAATCCGAGTATATTTAAGAGAATTAGAGCACGGATGGACGGCCAAACGAATCGAAGTCAGGAAAACTTTTCAACCATGTTGAAAAGAGTTAAAAAAAAGGAAGATGTACAACGGAGGAAAATGATGAAATGTGTGTCTTCTGCTAGAGTGCTGTCTCTGTGGACAAGAAGAGAGAACTCTGGGTTCAATGTTTAGAACAAGATATATGAGCTCATAGCGACTGCACTGACGCAGAGAGTGGTTATACTATGTGATTTTTTTCTAGATAAAGTAATCTGCATTTCAAGCAACAAGGTTTTTTTTTTTGTGAGTAACTCGTTAAATTTGGCTAAAAGGCATGTTTATTAAAAATTCAGTGTACTTTCTGTGCATATTAAATGTTATTAATTAATAAAATTTAATAAAACAATGTTCCTCTCTGTTAATTAGCAAAGATTGCCCTATTTGTGTGATTCTTTTGGAAAGACACTGAGACCCGGTATTTAAATCCCATTTTCAAAACTCAAAATTTGCAGGCTTTCGGATTTTTTTCCTTTTTATAAACAGAAAACACTTTTTAAACTGAATTTTTTTTTCCAAGAGGATATGAAACATATCAAGGTATCCTACCATGACTTTTTCCTCTACTAATTTTCAAAATTGTAGGATCTAAGTTGAAAGCAAAAGTGGTAGCCGGTATTTGGACTTTTCGTCTATGTATTATAATTTATAAACGACTCTCGATGTTTCGAAATAAATTAAAATAGATTCAATGAAGAAATAACACTTCCCTTCGCTTAAATATCATAAAAGTTTTAAGCAACGCGGAATTGTATAGAATAAGTGAAATGCGATATGAGCGTTGCTCGCGGCTGGAGGGTTAATAAAAAGCGGCAATTTTTAAAAGGTAAACTTTTTCGTATACGTTATAAATAGCACATTCCAGAAGGTTTTAGAAAACTTTACTCAAAGTCGATGGGTTCCGAGGTTAAATCCCTAAGGTATCTACAACTTTTCAAATTTATTATTTTTTATCGTTAAGAAAAAGAAATGAAGCATCACGCATAGATTATTAAACATTTTCCACGGAAATTTATCACAAAGGTCTAAAATATTAAAAAAAAATCAGAAAAATATAATTTCATGTTCTACAAAATCATAAATAATATTAATGGATTAAATACAAGGACGTTTGCTTAAACCGGATATTGATCGATAATCACTCTATAACCAATATCTATGGCAATGGCAACATTCGTCCAAATACTATTTCTTTAAAAAATACAACAAAATAAAGAATTCGTTATAACTACCATGTGTACAACATTGATAACATTTCAAGTGCTAATCCTATAACCATGCATATGGCCAAACGTCACCGGACGCTAGCGATTTTCGACATTTGGTCGTATATCTAGAGAAATGATTGATAAATTCTTCTGGAACTTCAGGATTATAAAGAACATGTTTCAGCTCATATTTTTCAGCAATGGTTTGATCATGAGCGCAATTAGAAGACGAACAACAAATTGAATAATAATAATAATATTTACAATCATCACCCTGTAAAATAAAATATTTGACATGTTCTGTAGCTGTAGAATGTGACAATATGGATCTTGTACAGCATTTGTGTTCATTTATGCAATAACAGCATGTATATATAGCACGTTATGCAATATTAGCACCTATTTATAGAGATATACCTTTTTTTTTCTTTTTAATTCCGCTAGCTGTTTGTTTCTAGCATGCAGGGTGTTTTTAACCAAATTTAATGTCACTTTCAGGAAACTTGACAAAGTACAGTCGAAACACCGTACTAGAATCATAATATAAATAGATTAAATATCTGATGAAATATATATATCATTGTATAAAATAATTTTTTACTGTGCATGCGCGAATGATAACAAAATTTGTTTTTCATAATTTAGTAGTCAACTATTTAGAGCAATTCATATGAAAAGACCAGTCAAATATCGTAAAAAAAAAATTAATATCGTCTATCAACTTCTGCGTTTCGTTACCCAAAATATAGTATGACATATCTGCTTCGCTGTCGGCCACAATTGCTTTAGTTCTCACATTTCCAATGTCTTTAATTTCGAGCATTACATCGGCCGTCGGCAAACAATGCAAATCATTTATTAAAGGTTGTCTTACCCAAACGGTTCCCCCGTCTAATTGATCCGAATTAATGAATTTCCTAGACACCACGTCCGAACAGGAACCCGTGTCTCTCAACACGGTAATTTCTTTTCCATTAATTAGCGCATGACTTAAATAGGGTTTAAAACCTTCTTCCAATTCAGGGCTGTTTCGGATGTGACTAATTTTAGAGATGGGTCTTTCGTTTTTTTTGTATTCTGGGCAATTAGCTTTCAAATGCTGGGAGGATCCACACACGAAACATTTGTTCCACCTCTTTTGTTCAAATATGCGCTCTTTGTCTTTGTTAATATCTTTGTCTCGCCAATTTGTTTTGGTTTCGGAAATTCTCTCACTTCGCGTTTTTTCTTCGAACCTTGGTTTTTCGGTTCTTTTATCGGGAGGGGGCCTTACATTCCAAAGTTTTTTCGAAGGGCCTTTAATCGCTTCATATTCGTCGAGACAATTTGCCAAAACTAACGGGTCTTTGTAGTTTGCCCACGAATCAATGAAATGCTCTTCTAATTCGCTAGAAGTACGGCGCTTGATCTGGTCCGTTATCAATAAATTTTTCAGACTATTGAAATCTGTAACATCTAACCCATTTAACCAACCCTCTAAATAACTATTGAGTTCGAAAATAATATCCTTCCACGGAGCACCTGGATTGCGTGGATGTTTCATTAATTTTTGACGATACGCTTCGGGACTCATACGGAATCGTTCAAGCAAAAACTTTTTGACGTATTCAAAGTTATCCGTCTGATCTTGCGGTTCCCTTAAAATTAACTCTGCAATTTCGACCGGCACTAAAGCTAATAAATGCGTCACTAAGTCACCTGTCTCTATTTCCGCTTTGGTCGCCTGTCGTTCGAACAAATTTAAAAACAAAGTTATATCTGAGCGTTCCGGATCAAATCGATGCATTATTGTTCGGAGCGGCAGTTTAGGTGGGCGTTCCGACCCGGCACTGTTAGTTGAACTACGTCTATTTGCATCTTGCGTCAATCTAAGTTGTTCTAACGTAAATTCGCGTTCTTTTTGTTTTTCCTCTCTTTCTCTTTCTTCTTTCTCCCTCTCATATTCTCTTTGTTTTTCCTCATATTCCCTTTGTATTTCAGCCTTTTCCCTTTCTTTATTCTCTTCTCGATCTTTTATGATATACGCAGCTTGCGTAAAGGCAAAATCTCTGTCGTAATCCTTAGCAGCTTCGATTTTTTGGATAATTACCGGAATCCTGTCATTTTTCCCTATCTCCACTCCCAATTCTTCCGCTAAATTCTGCAAATCAATTTTCCTGCACTGTTTCAGATCAGTTACTTCTTGCATTTTAAAATTTTAAGCAAATGCAATATAAAGATGAAAATAATATTTTCGCTCGCTAACTTATGCAATAGGGATTCTAACACTTTATGAAAAATTTTCTGCTATTACCCACATAATATTAACAATTTTAAATACAATTCAATTTTGAGGAATAATAAAAATAGTATACATATAAAAATAAATTTTCAATATTGTAAAATTTTCAATACACTGACACGTTTTTGTGTCGATCATACAAATTTTAAAAAAAAATTAGAAATGAAATTTTGTGTTCATAATTCAACCAATACTTGATATTTCTGACACCGCAGGTAACAATTTTCAGAGTTATAACAAAATGAACACTTTTTGCAACTGCTAAAAATTTTCTTAACATCACATATGCAAAATATTTTAGTATCAAAAACATCTATTCTTTCATAAATAATGGGAAATTAAAATCTTTGAAATCTTTCAATCAGGAATTACTAGACAATCGACTTATATGAAAAGTCGGAATTTTTACCTCTTTTTTTTTAAAGAAAAAAAAAGAAAAATTGCACATTTATCCTAACCGTCCCTCTTTATATTATTTTACTGCCAAAAGAAAAATTCACACTATCAAATTTTATGCTTATAACAAATACACATATATTTTTCCAAATATGTTAAAATTTATTAGATTTAAAAATTTATCATAATCTATCATAAATTAATATTCAAATAAAAATTTTCTCAGAAATGAATTTTCCTCACTAATGAATATATAAACAAAATGAGAGCCACTCAAAAATGAATTGAGCTTACCTTTTCTACAGTCTTTGTCTGCATTATCTGTCGCCGGTTTCGGGTCTGGCCTAGACGTCGTCGATTTCACAGGTTATCTCGGTTTGTCGGCTCCTGATGTTTCCTAGAAAGGGCTTACTTCGGACTTATTCTCTGTAAACACGGGCTTGTTTCCAGGACGGAACTGCGGTCTGTCGTGACACTACAAGGGCTTGCTTCGGGCTTGTTCTCTGTAAACACGGGCTTGCTTCCAGGACGGAACTGCGGTCTGTCGTGACACTGCAAGGGCTTGCTTCGGGCTTGTTCTCTGTAAACACGGGCTTGCTTCTAGGACGGAACTGCGGTCTGTCGTGACACTGCAAGGGCTTGCTTCGGTATCTGCTTTCCTCTCCTGAACTGGCGTCAGATCTTGCGCGCTTAGATGCGGGCGGGCGTCACTGCTACTGTCTGGGCTCTCTTCACTAATGCTAATAAATTTTTGTCGAAATATCCGACTCGCTTGCCACCAGCTGTAAAGAATCCACGATGTTGTGTGTTTTTGAAATGGGGTAGCGTGGAACCGTTTCACAATGGATCACCTTCATTAAATATTTCAGAACAAATTTTATTAAAAAGCGTTCTTGAAATTTCTAGAGGTAAAAATTATTTACAACACTTTGTTTAGCTGAGTTCGCTCGACTTGTAATTTATAGCAAATCATCAAATAGTCCAGTCTTTTACAGTAGTTTTAGAATCTTAAAGTCTTAACTAGTGCTACTTTTCACTCTCCCCGAAAGGTCAAATCCAAGGCTTTTGCGTTGACTTCAGAGAGATCGCACTCTCTCATTCAAAAATCTGTCAGCAAAGCCCTTCCTTCCCCACTTGGTCGGGAATCCATCCAGAGATCAGTGTCTTTTCACCAACGCTCCTCTGCTCTCCAAAAAACTAACTCTCTTCCCCGATTCTCTTCTCCGGTCCGCTTGCTCGAACAAAAGATTCTCCGATGACCAATCAAAAAAGTTTTAGTTTACATCATTGGCTAAAGCTTTCTTTAGGGAGGTCTTACTGAACTTTTAAATGTTCTCGCAGGAAATTTTCCCACGATCCGAGATCCCCCATATCGACGGTCAGATCAGAGAAATATTTGCTGTCTAGCAATTTCAGTTTCACAAGATTGATCGAAGCTTATCTTTTCCTATTGTAGTAAACGACATTCTTGTCACACCACAGCGAAGCGTGAGAAAAGTTTTCCAACTCTTGGGAACTTCTATCTTTGATTACTCTGCCTAATTAGCAGACTGTGAGAGATTTAATGAAATCGTTACAACACCCCCACCATCAAAACATTTTCCGGGTTAAAACGCGGAAAATCTGCAAAAAAAGGGTTAGCTCAACATATTTGAGTGGCTCAAATAACATTTCAATTTAACCTCACTATATACATCAGTGACTTAATTTCTTATATACTGTTTACCATTTCTTGAACATCTAGCTTTAGAGACTTTTTTTTTTAAGATACTTTTTTTTTTTTTTTTTTTTTTTTTTTTTTTTTTACTACCCATGCCAAAATAACAATAAAACTAAAAATAATCAAATATGTACAAAAGATTGGATTTTACTCAAAAACTTACTACTGAATTGCTCTACTTAAGTAGTCAACGTGGGGTATATCTTTTCCCGGTTTGTGTCGGATGGCATATTGAAAGGGTTGCAGGGCTAGCGCCCATCGAAGTAATCTGGGATTGTTACCTGCATTATTTTTCAGAAACACCAAAGGGTTGTGGTCTGTTTCTATACGAAATTCTTGACCGTCAATGTAATGTCTTAGTTTCTTGATCGCAAAAATTATAGCCGCGCATTCCCTTTCCGTTGCGCTAAAACTTTTTTCTGGGTCAGTAAACTTCCGGCTGAGGTATATTATGGGATGTTCTTCTGAGCCCTGCCTCTGTGCCAACACTACTCCGATCCCTTTTTCAGACGCATCTGTTTGCACAACGAATTCCAAATCATAATTTGGGGCGTATAGAATCGGTTCCCTGGTGAGTTTATCTTTTAGTAGATCGAACGCGTTACTCATTTCGTCACTCCATGCTATTTTTTCTTTTTTGTGTTTTCCCTTCAGCGCTCGCGTGAGAGGTTCAACTATAGTGGCGTAATTTTCTATGTAACGCGAGTAATACCCTGCCATACCTAGGCATCTCCTAATTTCTGTTTTGGTTTTTGGCGCTGGCAATTCCGTGATGGCGTGGATTTTAGCTTCGGCGGGTTTTCGTTGTCCTTCCCCCACTATGTGGCCTAGATATTTAACCGTCTTCTGTGCGAATTTGCACTTCGCCATTTTAACTTTTAATTTAGCGTCCCTTATTCTGACTAATACCTTTTCAAGATGTTTGATATGTTCCTCCCAATCGTCTGAAAATATGGCCATATCGTCTAGGTTGGGTAAACAAAATTCTTCTAGACCATATAACAATTTTGCCATGAATTTAGAGAACCTATACGACGCGTTGAGGAGCCCAAAAGGCATTGACAGAGGTAAAAAACTTCCAAAATTAGTCACAAATGCGGCCAATTTCTGTGCCCTGGGTGTCATGGGTATCTGCCAATATCCTTTTGTCAAATCAAGCACCGTAATATACTTCGCGGCTGCCACTTTTTCAACCCTTTCCTCTATATTCGGGAGTGGGAAAAACTCTGCTTTCGTAATTGCGTTCAGTTTTCTATAATCAATGCAGGGGCGCGGATCTTTTCCCGGGGCTTCCACCAATATCATCGGAGAATTAAAATTAGACTCCCCTTCCTTAATTATGTTGAGTTCTAACATGCGCTTAATCTCCTTTTTTAAAATTTCATTTTGTCTGGGCGATGTACGGTATGGCCTTATTCTCACCGGTTTTTCTTCTATAAGTTCTATATCGTGTTCCGTGAGATCCGTTAATCCTGGGTCGTTCGAGAACACTTCGCTGTATTCGTCCAATAAATTTTCCAACATATGCAATTGTTCGTTACTGCACCTATCCCTTAACCCACTATCCTCCACTACTTCGCTAAACTTGTAACTGCTGGAGTCTGCTAAGGGGTACACAATCTCTAAGTCTTGGGATGCATCTGGCTCGTGAAATTCGCGGGTTAAAATATTTATTTTTCCCACCCTTTTTACATACGGTTTTAAGAGATTTACATGATAGATCTGTGATTTTTCCCGTCTGCCCGGAACACTCACTATATAATTTGTCGCGGAAATTTTGGATTCGATCTTTCCGGGACCTATCCACCCTACCGACATTTTATTCTTTTTGTTCGTTGCTAAGACTAACACTTCTTCCCCTGGCTCAAAGTGCCTTTCGACGGCATTTTTAACGTACCAGATTTTTCTTTTGTCTCTAGCGACCGTCATATTCTGGACTGCTAATTCCTGACAGCGCTTTAACCTATTCATAAGATTAAAAACATATTCAGTGACCAACTCTGGCTCTTGACTTTCCCCTGTCCATTGTTCGAACAATAAGGTTTCCGGGGTCCGTAGATTTCTCCCATGAACTAACTCGGCCGGGCTAAAACCGGTCGATTCATGCGTTACCGTCCTCAAGGCTAACAATGCATGCGGTAGATTTTTCTCCCAGTCACTACCGTTTTCCACTCTCAATACCTTTAATAATCGTTTGACAGATCGGTGCCATCGTTCTATCAAATTTGATGAAGGTCTACACACACTCGAATGATTTAGTTGCACTCCAAATTTCTCCAGAAAAATGGTGGTTAAACTTGAAGTAAAAGATTTTCCAAGGTCTGTCTGTACTTCAAAGGGGTAGCCTAAACGACTAAAAATTAAGGTTAGGGCCTCGACTACTGTTTCAGAAAGCATGTTTGGTATCGGTATCGCCTCAGGATATCGCGAATAACAACAAATTGCAGTTAGTAAATACCTATTTCCCTTATTAGAGACCGGTAAGGGGCCCACAAGATCCACCGAAAGTTTTGAAAATACCTCTGAAATTATAGGTACTAGCTTCAGCGGGGCCCTTTTCTGCTCCCCCGCCTTTCCCACTTTTTGACATGAGTCACAAGATTTTACGAAATTTTCCGTTTCTTTTATTATGTTCGGCCAAAAGAAATATCTTAAAATTTTGTCCTTTGTTTTCAATTCGCCCATGTGAGCCGCGATTCCCTCATGACATGCATTCAGAAGGCCTATCCTATATTTTGCCGGAACCACTAGTTGAATTCGTTCAAACCCCCGATGGTCTTTAGTTTTTCGTATTATCAACGAGTCTTTTATTTCATAATGCGATTTTTTTTCCATTGCCTTTTTCCTGATAATGTCTAAAGAAGGGTCACTGCTTTGTTCCATTCCAAACTCACCCCTACCTACTTTAGCCAGATCTAAGCATTGATCATTGAGAACTTCGGGGAGTAAATCTTTTTCCCAGGTCTCAATTGTCACCTCATCATCCGCCTCTTTTTCGTTTTCCCCGGCTAGGGGAGAAAGAGTAACTTCCTTGTTCGGTTCGTTTTCTTTCGGATTCGTTTTAGTCTGACTACTCGTTATTACCGCATGTAGGGTTTTAATTGTTCCGTTTTTAATATCGTCTATCAACTTCTGCGTTTCGTTACCCAAAATATAGTATGACATATCTGCTTCGCTGTCGGCCACAATTGCTTTAGTTCTCACATTTCCAATGTCTTTAATTTCGAGCATTACATCGGCCGTCGGCAAACAATGCAAATCATTTATTAAAGGTTGTCTTACCCAAACGGTTCCCCCGTCTAATTGATCCGAATTAATGAATTTCCTAGACACCACGTCCGAACAGGAACCCGTGTCTCTCAACACGGTAATTTCTTTTCCATTAATTAGCGCATGACTTAAATAGGGTTTAAAACCTTCTTCCAATTCAGGGCTGTTTCGGATGTGACTAATTTTAGAGATGGGTCTTTCGTTTTTTTTGTATTCTGGGCAATTAGCTTTCAAATGCTGGGAGGATCCACACACGAAACATTTGTTCCACCTCTTTTGTTCAAATATGCGCTCTTTGTCTTTGTTAATATCTTTGTCTCGCCAATTTGTTTTGGTTTCGGAAATTCTCTCACTTCGCGTTTTTTCTTCGAACCTTGGTTTTTCGGTTCTTTTATCGGGAGGGGGCCTTACATTCCAAAGTTTTTTCGAAGGGCCTTTAATCGCTTCATATTCGTCGAGACAATTTGCCAAAACTAACGGGTCTTTGTAGTTTGCCCACGAATCAATGAAATGCTCTTCTAATTCGCTAGAAGTACGGCGCTTGATCTGGTCCGTTATCAATAAATTTTTCAGACTATTGAAATCTGTAACATCTAACCCATTTAACCAACCCTCTAAATAACTATTGAGTTCGAAAATAATATCCTTCCACGGAGCACCTGGATTGCGTGGATGTTTCATTAATTTTTGACGATACGCTTCGGGACTCATACGGAATCGTTCAAGCAAAAACTTTTTGACGTATTCAAAGTTATCCGTCTGATCTTGCGGTTCCCTTAAAATTAACTCTGCAATTTCGACCGGCACTAAAGCTAATAAATGCGTCACTAAGTCACCTGTCTCTATTTCCGCTTTGGTCGCCTGTCGTTCGAACAAATTTAAAAACAAAGTTATATCTGAGCGTTCCGGATCAAATCGATGCATTATTGTTCGGAGCGGCAGTTTAGGTGGGCGTTCCGACCCGGCACTGTTAGTTGAACTACGTCTATTTGCATCTTGCGTCAATCTAAGTTGTTCTAACGTAAATTCGCGTTCTTTTTGTTTTTCCTCTCTTTCTCTTTCTTCTTTCTCCCTCTCATATTCCCTTTGTTTTTCCTCATATTCCCTTTGTATTTCAGCCTTTTCCCTTTCTTTATTCTCTTCTCGATCTTTTATGATATACGCAGCTTGCGTAAAGGCAAAATCTCTGTCGTAATCCTTAGCAGCTTCGATTTTTTGGATAATTACCGGAATCCTGTCATTTTTCCCTATCTCCACTCCCAATTCTTCCGCTAAATTCTGCAAATCAATTTTCCTGCACTGTTTCAGATCAGTTACTTCTTGCATTTTAAAATTTTCAGCAAATGCAATATAAAGATGAAAATAATATTTTCGCTCGCTAACTTATGCAATAGGGATTCTAACACTTTATGAAAAATTTTCTGCTATTACCCACATAATATTAACAATTTTAAATACAATTCAATTTTGAGGAATAATAAAAATAGTATACATATAAAAATAAATTTTCAATATTGTAAAATTTTCAATACACTGACACGTTTTTGTGTCGATCACACAAATTTTAAAAAAAAATTAGAAATGAAATTTTGTGTTCATAATTCAACCAATACTTGATATTTCTGACACCGCAGGTAACAATTTTCAGAGTTATAACAAAATGAACACTTTTTGCAACTGCTAAAAATTTTCTTAACATCACATATGCAAAATATTTTAGTATCAAAAACATCTATTCTTTCATAAATAATGGGAAATTAAAATCTTTGAAATCTTTCAATCAGGAATTACTAGACAATCGACTTATATGAAAAGTCGGAATTTTTACCTCTTTTTTTTTTAAAGAAAAAAAAGAAAAATTGCACATTTATCCTAACCGTCCCTCTTTATATTATTTTACTGCCAAAAGAAAAATTCACACTATCAAATTTTATGCTTATAACAAATACACATATATTTTTCCAAATATGTTAAAATTTATTAGATTTAAAAATTTATCATAATCTATCATAAATTAATATTCAACTAAAATTTTTCTCAGAAATGAATTTTCCTCACTAATGAATATATAAACAAAATGAGAGCCACTCAAAAATGAATTGAGCTTACCTTTTCTACAGTCTTTGTCTGCATTATCTGTCGCCGGTTTCGGGTCTGGCCTAGACGTCGTCGATTTCACAGGTTATCTCGGTTTGTCGGCTCCTGATGTTTCCTAGAAAGGGCTTACTTCGGACTTATTCTCTGTAAACACGGGCTTGCTTCCAGGACGGAACTGCGGTCTGTCATGACACTACAAGGGCTTGCTTCGGGCTTGTTCTCTGTAAACACGGGCTTGCTTCCAGGACGGAACTGCGGTCTGTCGTGACACTGCAAGGGCTTGCTTCGGGCTTGTTCTCTGTAAACACGGGCTTGCTTCTAGGACGGAACTGCGGTCTGTCGTGACACTGCAAGGGCTTGCTTCGGTATCTGCTTTCCTCTCCTGAACTGGCGTCAGATCTTGCGCGCTTAGATGCGGGCGGGCGTCACTGCTACTGTCTGGGCTCTCTTCACTAATGCTAATAAATTTTTGTCGAAATATCCGACTCGCTTGCCACCAGCTGTAAAGAATCCACGATGTTGTGTGTTTTTTAAATGGGGTAGCGTGGAACCGTTTCACAATGGATCACCTTCATTAAATATTTCAGAACAAATTTTATTAAAAAGCGTTCTTGAAATTTCTAGAGGTAAAAATTATTTACAACACTTTGTTTAGCTGAGTTCGCTCGACTTGTAATTTATAGCAAATCATCAAATAGTCCAGTCTTTTACAGTAGTTTTAGAATCTTAAAGTCTTAACTAGTGCTACTTTTCACTCTCCCCGAAAGGTCAAATCCAAGGCTTTTGCGTTGACTTCAGAGAGATCGCACTCTCTCATTCAAAAATCTGTCAGCAAAGCCCTTCCTTCCCCACTTGGTCGGGAATCCATCCAGAGATCAGTGTCTTTTCACCAACGCTCCTCTGCTCTCCAAAAAACTAACTCTCTTCCCCCGATTCTCTTCTCCGGTCCGCTTGCTCGAACAAAAGATTCTCCGATGACCAATCAAAAAAGTTTTAGTTTACATCATTGGCTAAAGCTTTCTTTAGGGAGGTCTTACTGAACTTTTAAATGTTCTCGCAGGAAATTTTCCCACGATCCGAGACCCCCCATATCGACGGTCAGATCAGAGAAATATTTGCTGTCTAGCAATTTCAGTTTCACAAGATTGATCGAAGCTTATCTTTTCCTATTGTAGTAAACGACATTCTTGTCACACCACAGCGAAGCGTGAGAAAAGTTTTCCAACTCTTGGGAACTTCTATCTTTGATTACTCTGCCTAATTAGCAGACTGTGAGAGATTTAATGAAATCGTTACAATACTAACTCCTTTGCTCGAAGTCAGTTAATGAACAAGAGAGAAAAATCATGCATAAAGCACAGATTACGAAACACTTTCCAACACTTCCAGAATACTTTAACAAACCTTCGCTGTTTATTAAAATAAGATACCTAAATAGACATTTTAGAAAACGCATAACACTTTCGAAAACCAGATTTCAGCAATTACCGCCCATAGCTAGAAAGTACTCCAATTCTTTTGTGCCGCTCTGCATATAATGTACGAATTGTATATACTGTATATACTGTATATAGTATACTACAATTTAGTGTAGTAAGAAAACACATAACACAGTTGAAATTTCACCTTCAGCAATTTCTACCAATACACGAAACATATTTGAATTATTTTGTACAGCCCTATATATTGCCTTAAGATTTTTATACACGCCACATATTAGGCTAAAGTTTAATTCATGCAACAACATGCTTTAAACTACTGAAATTCAACTTGCAGAAATTATCATCCCTTTATATGATTTTATTTATATTCGACAAACATATCTTACTATATTAAATATAGTTTACCTTCAAAATGCATAACGCGATTAAAATACCCCCTTTAATCAATTTACGCTGATACAATAATTCTTATGAATTGTTTTGTGTATCCCTGTATATGATCTATGGCATTTATACGCACCACATAGAATGCAATAACTTAGTTAAACTTAAAAAGGCATACCTACCTGAAAGCACACTTCCAGCAATTATCGCTTTTAGACAGTGCTTCGGATAATGTACTGTATCCGAAATATTTTGTATGTCCCTGTAAATAAACGATAAATGCTGTGCACATTATATTATGCAACAAGTATCTTGTAGTAAACTTCTGTAAGGTACATAATTTTCCTTATATTTGAAATAGTTTAACATCGTTAAAATACGCTGCAAACAGTTTTTTCCCCATAGACCATTACGTAACGGAATTCTTTCGTATGTCTCTGTAAATAAATAATAAATTCTTAGCACCCCATATTCTACAGATAAGCATGTTATAGTGTACTTTATAAATGCATATCTGTTTCATTATGTTTAAAATGGTGCAACATCATTAAAATGCACTTGAAACGATATTTTTCCATTATCCATTGTGTAACAGGATTCTTTAGTGTGGTCCCGTAAATGATTAATAAATGCTTTGCACCTCATATTCTACAGAAAGCATATTTTAGTGCATCACTTCATAAATGCATATCAATTTCATTATGTTTGAAAGGATTTAACATCATTAAAATGCACTTGAAACGATTTTTCCCATTGATCGAAATGTAGCGGAATACTTTTGACTGTCCCTGTAAGCAAACCATTAATGCTACACACTTGATTTTCAATAGCAATCGTGCTTATCGATTATAGTAAACGTCAATAACATACAAAAATTAGAAGGCAATACGAGTATATTTACGGGTGTATAGTTACGGACGGACGGATGAACAGACGGACAGACAAGCCGAAGTCATAAACACTTTTCAACTATTTTGGAAAGTGTTAAAAATGACAGTTTGTAGATAAATCCTTATCATCCAAATACTTTTAGAAAGCAACTGAAATTCAGTTCACTATATTGCCGATATCTTTCTGAACTTTCACAACATACAATTAGCCTTTTTATACGAGTTGCCCTACATCGTTTATAACTAAATTATGCAAAAAAAAAGGATGTTATCCCTTGGGTATGCGGGGTTAAAAATTGTTTCATACAAATGTCCATATTTCATCAAATATTTAATATATTTTTTTTCTAATTGTAATATATTTCTATTGAACTTTGTCTAGTTTCCCGGACATCGCATTAAATTTGATTGAAAATCCCACTTGCCATATAGAAAAAACATGCGGAAATTTCTTGAATTTTGAAATAAATCTTTATATTTCCACGTATATTCGCACCATTCTTATATAAATTAACACAAATATTGGTGTAAATAAACAAATAAAAATGGATATACACACAAGATCCACATAGTCATGGCAGTCTACAGCTACAAGGCATTTTGAGTATTTTATTTTACAGGGTTTGCAAATATTACTTTTTATTCAATTTGTTGTTGGTCCTTTAACTGTTTTTCTGACTTCCCTGAAAAATATATCAAGCATTTTTTTATATTTTATTATTCATATTACCAATTTATTATCTGACATTATGATAATAAATTGGTAATATAAAAAATAAAATATTAAATACAGACATTAAACTAAAGATATAAAATATAATTTTGTAATATTTTCTTTATAGTCCTGAGGTTCCAGAAAAATTTATCTCTAGATATTCGACAAAATGGCTCAAATCAAAAGTAATCCATTGACATTTGGTCATATAGTGTATATCACACAGGAGTAAAAAGGTTTTTTTTTCGATAAATTATACAGAATAATAGAGGGGGGTCTGGCTACCTCATACAGAAGAAAGGGAGTAAAATTTTTATTTTTCTGGTTTATTTACACAGAGTAACGGCAGTTATTTTGTTATTTTTCTGTTTAATCCATGCACAAGAATAAAAGTGTTTTTTATGGGGGGGGGGGGGGGGGGGGGGGGTCCACCTTATAGAAGAATATTTTTTTCTCGTTAATCCCTACAAAAGAACATAGAGAACATAAATTTTCTTTATTATTTTTCTGGCAATTCAATGCAGAATAGAAATTAAGATTTTTCAAAAATCATCTTTAATTTCAGATATTAGAAGTATACCATAACGGAAATTCAGATTTAACAATGGATACATTTGTAATGCTATTTGACAATGGAGTATTTTTTTACTCTGCAGAAGCACATTCCTCCGAAAAAATTATTATCTAGGAACATTAATAATAACAACATAAAATCTTTTCTTTTTTTTTACAAATGATTATTTTCTATTAAAGGAAAATATTACTATTAAAAACAGAACTGCAAAAGTAAAGACCAATTAGTTACAATGTGTTACAAATAATAGTGGTTATACAGTTAAACCTTACTATAACAGAATCGCAAAACTAAGAAAAAAATTCGTTGTAGGTTTGTGTTTTAACGCGTACACAATTTCTTATTATTGTATTGTAATAGTTTTGCCGGTATCATTTAAGGCAGAATTTCGATAGGCAGGTGCCGTTTACACAGATTTTGCTGTAATAAATTATGTAAATAATAAATCTGAAAATTACAGTACCGTTAGACTTTTACAGAAATAGATAATGTATGCAATAGTGTTAACTTGATACCCTGTAAAGATGAGAAACAAACTTTATTCCTATATACATAACTCTTATTAAAGTAATTTAACACTAGAATGTCTGTTGGTGTCATTTCAACACCGAACCGAATTTAGCCTTATCTCTCTGTCACATTTTTAACCTATATTCTTGAAATTGTATGACTTTTAATCATTTTACGTAATAAGTTCACTGTCAAAATTTTTATTATGGGATTAGTTTTTCAAACAAAATTACAGCCAAATTCACCTAGAACGTCCGTTGGTGTGATTTCGTCACCAAACCGAAATTAGCCTTATTTCTCTATCACATTTTTTTCACCTATATTCCTCAAATTGTGTGACTTTTAATCATTTTACGTAAAAAGCACACTGTCAAAATTTTTATTATGGGATTCGATTTTTAAAAAATATTACAGTCAAATTCACCTAGAACGTTCGTTGTTGTTATTTCGACACAAAGCAGAAGTTAAAATAAATCATCGTTCTTTTGTGAAAAGGTAACAATATAAGCTTAATTGAAGTACAATGATCCAATATAGTGTTAAATTGGAATTTATAGCGTCCATTTTTCATATATTAGTGGTGTCGAAACGATACCGGCGCCTTTTTTAGGATATCGAAATAGTCGGTCGTTTTGATTTAATGTATTTTTATGTAAATTAAATCATCGTTCTTTTGTGAAAGGTAACAGTATAAAGCTTAATTAAAGTACAATGATCCAATATAGTATTAAATTGGAATTTATAGCGTTCATTTTGCATAATTAAATTAGTAATGTCGAAATGACACCAGCAGCTGTTTTAGGATATCGAAATTGTCAGCCGTTTTGATTTAATGTATTTTTATGTAAATTAAATCATCGTTCTTTTGTGAAAAGGTAACAATATAAGCTTAATTAAAGTACAATTACACAATATATAGTGTTAAATTAGAATTTATAGCGTACATTTTACATAATTAAATTAGTGGTGTCGAAAGGTCACCGACGGCTGTTTTAGGATGTTAAAATTGTCGGCCGTTCTAGTGTTAGGATTATTATTTTTTCAGTTGCAAAAAACCATTCCGCTTTCACTGCCCTAATATTTCATTAAGTGATATAAGCTAAATGTCAATCAAGTGGTACTTCCACACCAGCTCGGTCAAAACTAATTACATAAAAATGTTTCTTCTACAGCTGATTGGTAATAATGTCTATTATTAAATGTTTAGCATCTATTAGGATTTGGGGACTGTCTACATATTAAAAATTGAGCCTAAGTTAGCAGTCATTTTTTACCCCATATTTGAGTTCCTTGGATCAATGCAGCCCACAAAAAAAGTTTACTTTATATATTTTTTTCTTAAATCTGCCAGCAGTTATACAAGAAAATGTATTAAGGATTTATCCCTAAATTTTGAAAAATGAAATTACGACCTTCCAATGAAAAGTACTATAAATGTTCAATTTATTACTAGGAAAATTATTTAGAAATTTTAAATGTAATTTAAACTTATTTTATAAACCATTCGAAGAAAATAAATTATCTGTATTTCGAAAACTAATGATTGGAACGAGCTGTAAACTTACACACCCGCGTGTTTGACAATTGACGTCCGTTTATGTAAAACTTAATGTAGGTCATAATTCATAATTTTTAAAAGGAATTTATTAATACTTTTCATAATTAAAAACAAGTTTTTGAATTTTTAAAAAATGCTTAAAACATGTTTGTGTCTATTCATTGCACCTCATTAAGACATTGCAATCGAATGATATTTTGAGAAAATATAGATTAAAGTTTGTCACGTGCATTTAAAATTTGCATCCTTAAACTTTGACCTCTTCTAACTCTGTGAATATTTTTAAAAAAATACATAAACTGTACCTTTTTGTGGGCTTTCTTGATCCAAGGAGCTCAAACATGGTATAAAAAACAAGTTGGAAATTGTACGTCAAACGTGACAAATGAGGTGCGTTCGTTCTATAGCTAGTTATATAAATATTCAGATCTGGATGTGATTTTTAATTCTGTGAAATGAATTATATCGTCATTATATATATATATATATATATATATATATATATATATATATATATATATATATATATATATATATATATATATAAAATAAAATATTATATATATTATATATATATAATATTTTATATATATAATATTATATATATATATATATATATATATATATATATATATATATATATATATATATATATATATATATATATATATATATATATATATATATATATATATATATATATATATAATGATCATACGCATATTAATAACAATGCACCTTATAATAAACGTTAACTAAATTGAGATATATTGCAATAATTCTAGCGTAAGCGGAATCGCATAAGTCTGGGGAAAATCCGTTCTGTCAGTTCTTTCGCATACAAAAATATTTATAAAAGTGATATAACAAAAATTAAAAATTTATTTTTTCGATTTTCAAAATTGATATACTGCATATATTATAAAAGCCTGCAGGTCGCCAAGCAGTTTTCACATACTGTACCTCCCTCCGAGTCCTTTGGAAACATTATGAGTGGTGATAGATTTTTACACGGGACTCGGAGTATGCACTTCTATATCGTTTCTTTTTATGTGATATCACTTCTTTTTATGGCTGACGTTTTAGGTTTGTGGCTTGGCGGGATCATTTACAACGAGTTGTTTTTGATGAGATATCACTCCTTTTTGTAAGGTGTTTAATTTCAATTACACAGATCCCATTTTTATTCAGAAAATAAAAGATAAAAGAAAGATGAAAAGGGCAAAATAAAAGAATAATCGTGATGCTATAAACAGAATTATGCATCAGAATTATACAATTTATTAAATGACTTATTCCAATGTACATGTCGCTACCATAGCAACGGGGAAACTTTTATATTCATTTCCTCACATTGTATTCATCAGATTATTTATGACATGTTTATTTTCCTTTTTCTTTTGTTAATCTCACTCTTCCGTTTATATACATTCAAAAAACAAAAAAAAAAAAGAAAATTTTACAGTAGTTTACAAAGTAATTAAAATACTGCAGTTTCAGAAAAATGTGGAAAAATAAGAAGCACCTTTTTTTTTTGGTCAATTATAACAATGAGTTTACTTTACCGAGAATAATCAAATTTGTTTTTCTACGAACCATTGTAATTTACAGGGATTTTTATACTAATATATTAAATATTATTCTTGAAAATTACTGAGCACCTTAAAAGTTTTTTTATTTGTTAAGTTTTTTAACTCAACGTTTCGAGAATCGGAAAAATATAAGATTCGCAACTTTTGCAAAAGTATA
Source organism: Maratus michaelseni (assembly GCA_963931845.1). Classification (NCBI taxonomy): domain Eukaryota; kingdom Metazoa; phylum Arthropoda; class Arachnida; order Araneae; family Salticidae; genus Maratus; species Maratus michaelseni. The sequence goes on along the minus strand of OZ007587.1, from coordinate 311,798,694 downwards.
AAAACTATTAAAGTGATTTCAAAATAGAAACTGTTCGTAGGATGACATGTATTCCAAAATTTTGTGTGATTTTGTAGATATACCACAAAGACTAATGCGTTTACATAATGAACCGTTTAGAAAAATGTAAAATTTTATTAAAATTTTTGATCTGATAAATCATAAAGCTTAAATTAGATTTTAAAAAGGAGCGTGATTAAACCAAAAAGGATTATATTTACTAAATGCACAAAATACATAAAGACACAAAATACATAATTAATGTTTCTAGTCTGTCCATTCCAATTGGGGGATACTAAAATATAGGTCCTCAATCCTCGGCAGTCCATGAATTAATTAGGACATATGTATGCAACTGTTAAAATGTTCCCAAAGTCGACAATAGAAGCAATAAGTATAGCTCAGCAAATATAAAACACGGCATTGCTTCATCATGACTTTGTTTCGTGAGGTGTTCGTTCTCCAAACATAAAAATCTCTTGAAAGTGTCCGTTAACCGAACATGAGTTCGTTATCCGAACATAAATATCTCACTCGAAAGTGTTCGTTAATCGATTTGTTCGTAAACCGAACAGTTCGTTACCGATCACCTATTGTATACGAAATATAGCATTTTTAATTTTTATGGGGAATTTAAGAAGATATTTCCTTTTCATTGTGCTCTAGGCCCGTTTTTAGAGCATTTTAAGTTCGTCATAGCCGGAGATTCGATGAACGGCAAATATTTAAACGCAAGACTTCTAATCTTGCGGTAGCAACATTTTACATTCTATTACTCAGCGCATGAATGTAAAGTTGGAATTTTTTAATCGCTTTTTCAATCAATTCCTGATACATTTATTAATAAACACAGTTTTTTTTTAATTGATGAAAATACTATATTTTAATAGATTTAGAGCTTAAGATCGACGAGCTTTCAGGCGGACAAAATGAACGCGTATTAAATTTTAAAGCAAGATAATAAAACCTTACAGAGATTGAAACAGTATAAAATCATTAAAATACATCTCACTCAGTAAATATACATCGGTTGTAATGTAATCAAGATCTTCTAAGAGACTCTGTAAAATAAACGTATATGGTTCAACAATACAAACAATAGAGAGTTTAAATGAATCGGATGCAGTAACATATTTGAATATCTTGTGTATATAGCCACTTTGACAAAAATTATGCTATTTATACTATTGTTTTTTCTCTGTGTTGAGGAATCAAGTACTTCAACGTAAAAATTCGCTAATTACACAACTATTTAGTCTTATTAAAAAATCTTTTGAGTTACCCTGTAAACGAACAGTAAATTCTACAATTCTGTTTTACAATAGGAAGCTAACTTAGGTCGTTCGTAGTAACATATTTTAACATCCTGCGCATACGTTCTTTTTTAAAAGAATTGGACCATTTAATATTTCTTTTCTTCATCTTAAGTATAGGAATAAATCACTTTAAAGTGATATACATAAAAAAGCTAATTCATATTTTTACACGAAATATTAAACATTTGAACTACTCATAAAAACAATGCAATTGCTGAAAACCGCGTAAAAATCGGATAATTACACAATTCTTTAGCCCTGTCAACAGTTTTTTGCTATATGTTAAGTATAGGAATCAATAACTTTAAACTGATATAAATCAAAAACTAATTAATATTTTTTCATGAAATTTACAAAGGTTTGAACTACTCATAAAAACAATTCAAATGACGTAAACCACGTAAAAATCCGATAATTACACATTGCTGTAGCCCTGTCAACAGTTTTTGGTCTGTACAAGATTTAAAAAGTGCAAAAAACAGCACTTTTAAAATCGCATTTCCTGAAAACCTATTCGACAGATCTTGCTTTACTTTTGAATTCTTAGTCCCTTGACACGCCCCATTCCATAGAATCAAGAATTTTGTTTCTATCATAAATAGAACGCGAGATATAGATGTGTCAAAAATCCGTTTTGTTCCGTCCGCAAAATATAAACTAGACAGAGTTAAAAAAAATGTAAAATCGTTTGGCATCCATTGGCGGAAATTCCTTTCATTTACAGTTCAATGCATTGCTGTTTCTTATGCTTGGCGAGAAACTCTGTCGAGTTTCTATGATCTCGGTCGCTTGACCATTAAACCTCGGAAGCTCCTCTAACAAGAAAGCACCAATTTTTAAAAAAAAAATTCAAATTTCTTAATAAATATTTTTATTAATATCTCCTAAACTTTTGATTCGATTTTTAAAAAAAATGAAATGTCTCGACAAAATTCTGCAGAGATAATATATCTTAAATTCCAAACCATTCGGTTGGGTAGTTTTTGCGTAGTTATATGCGGACGGACGGACAAACAGACGGACAGACAGACGGACGGACGGACAGACAGACGGACGGACCAAGCGACGACAATAGGTGCTACGTATTTATATAATTACGAACGCACCTAAAAAGGGTATTTGAAAAATCAAATTTTTTTAAATTGTTAATATGTATACGGCCCTCAAACCCTATTCGAGCACAGTATTAAACGGCAGGCATTATTACCAATCGGCTGGTATCATTAACATTTTATACGATCATTTTTGGCAGTAGTGTAATGATCGTATTTTTTTTCACGGCTATACAACAATATGTATATATTCTAAATATTTTGCATTGTCTGGGGATTTGCCCTAGAAACAAGAATGGTTTTGTACTTCAGTAATCGTATAAGTATTTTAAAACAAAAACAGTAGGTTAAATCCATTATATGGCAAAATATTTACATTGCAGTTATTTATATACAAAACAAAATTCAGATTAACGTGTAAAATTATTAAAGCATTAAAATTAAATTTTGGGTTAGAGCATTTTTTAGGCTTTAATTTGTATAGTATATATTTTATTAATATAAACAAACACACTCTTTAGCTAGTAAAATTATTAAACTATCAAAATTAAATGTTGTATTATAGTATCTTTAAAAAACTTTATTTTATGTATCACATTTTTTTTTATGAACAAACACACACAGGCACTGTTGCGAAAAATTTATTAGATACATCCTTTAGATTTTCTTTTCCAGATATTATTTAAATTAATAAATTTAGACATATGTTTTAACCCTTTCTTAGCGTACGATAGTATACTTTTATTTTATGCATAACATAATAAATTTAGACATATGTTTTAACCCTTTCTTAGCGTACGATATTATACTTTTATTTTATGCATAACATAAAAATTTTAAACTTAATAATGGGATCCCAGAGATCACCAAAATGGATTTCAGAAAAATTTAGCTTCGCCTCCTATTGAGAGAATGAAATTATTTTTAGAGTGGGAATGCCAAACCTGCCTCTCTGCGTTAGAAAAAAAAAGAAAATATCTATTTCTACATTTGAGGAGGTCGGGGCAAGAAAGTGTCAAGCCACATTTTTGGTGAAATAAATCTAACACTGTAATCTGTTACTTAATATTGTAAATTATAATATCCTACATATAATTTATTTCTACTGTTACTTGGTGGCAGCATATGTCCCACGTTTCGTTTTTGCCCCCAAACGTTTATGTCCCAATGAAGATAGCTAATTTACAAAGAACGTAATAGTAATATCATTAAATTAATGCCATATTTTTACTCAGAATATCTGAAATGTTACCAAGACATTGGCTAAAAAACTTTGTTATATATCTTGATTTGAGTATTGGATCAAATTTTCAAATTGAAATATCTCAGAACTTCAAAAATGTGGCTTAGCACTTTCTTTCTTCGACCCCCTCATTTATATGTTTGATATCAAAAATATAAAAAGTTATCAAATCAGTATTTTTTGCCTAAAATAAAAGACCTTCAAAAAACGAACATCACCTCCAACTTCCGAAAACGAATTTTTGTTTCGAAAGCTGTCGATAGTACACAAAAATTATATTTGTATAAATTTATGACCAATATTGTTAAAACTTTTATGCTAATATCATTATGCTTAATTATGCTTTTATGCAATGTAATATTTGGAAATAAATGATGGATTTTTGATAGATATATTTCGAATATTCAATAAATTTAAATGACAAAATCATGGAATAATGACAAAATCATGGAATTGTGCTCGTGGACAGGACGACGCACGTTTAAGCAGACTGAGAAATCAAAAAATATCCCTGTTTTAAAATTTTTATTTTAGTTTTAAACTATTGTAATGTTGCACACGTACTGCTGGAAATAATTATATTTTCAATGAATAAGCACGTGAAAAACTTGTGAATGTTTCCTCATTCATTTCAATAAATAGCAAAACTATGTTTAATATTGAAAAATGTTGATGCGTATTGAATAATAAACATCATCTCTTTTCCTTATCTTCAAATTACAGGGTGAAAGAAACTATAAGTTACAAGTAGTTTGGCAACTTGTCTGCGTTTACTTATTGTGTTAGCTTTATGTAAGATTAAATCTGTAACTAAATGGCATTTAAATTTGAAAATTACAATTTGGATTTGCATCACAGTGTAAAAAAAGACAAATCTTTCTTAATCTACGAAAATATAACATAACCACGAACGGAAATGTGCAATAACATCTTCCGAAAAACCCAAGATTTCGAAAAGTACTCTTTATCTTTAGAGACTGTTGTGGCATAATTTATAGTCTTTATATGTACATCATATTATGTTTAGCTCATTGTATTATTTTTATCTAATTTACAATTTTATGTCATTTAGTTTTTAAAATTTGGGAACACTCAAAAGTTTTACTTGTTGTTTTGCATCTTAAAAGTTTGTTCCATGAAAATAAAATCTGATAAGTTAAAAATGAATAATGATGTCAGTATTTTTATTTGCAAATACACGCAAGAAAATAATTTACGGTCGTATTTGAAAGTCGGCTCCCAACAACTGGTGACCCGCATTTCTAAATAAATATTGCTCAATAACTGTATCAATCTATCTTTAAGTAAATATGCCTGCAGACGACGAAAAATCAAAGGATCCTACCCAAGAACTATGTAAGGTGAGTGTTAAAATTCCTCCTTTTTGGATTGATCGTCCGGAAATTTGGTTTTTTCAAGTTGAGGTGCAGTTTAAAATAAGCGGAATTGTTTCTGAGGAAACCAAATTTAATTATTTAGTATCGCAATTGGAACCGAAATACGTCGAGAACATATGGGACATTGTAACAAAAGATACCGATACGAAGTACACGGAATCTAAAACAAGACTTTTAGACTTGTTTAAAGAAAGTGAAAGCACTCGTATTAAAAAACTAATTACTGGAATTGATTTAGGAAATTTAAAACCCAGTCAATTATTACAGAAACTGAAATCAGTCGCAACATCAGATGTATCTGAAAATTTAATAAAAACCTTATGGCTAGAAAAATTACCAGATTCTATGCGAAATATAATACTTGTTAGTGATGAATGGCTACCAAAGCTGGCGATTATGGCTAACAAGATTGCCGATATGACACCTTCTAATGATATTTGCAGTGCATCTTCTACTTGTAATTGCTCGAATACCGAATTACTATCCAAAATCAAATCCCTTGACCAGCAAATTGCCCAATTAAGTATTGATCATATATCACGACCACGATTACGGAATAACTCTGTTTCTGGCAGAAGGTCTCGACGCAATTCTAAAAAGAGATTTAATCCTCGAGGAAAATACTGTTTTTATCATTTCCGTTATGGTGCCAAATGTCATCAAGATAAATGTACTCCGCCGTGTAGTTGGTCAACTGATTATTCACCAAACCAGGGAAACGCCAAAATGCAGTAGAGAATGCGGCATGCTCTTCTGCTAATAATTTTACGGATTGTCGCAAACTTCGCTTATTTGTTAAAGATAAAAAATCGAAACTGCGATTTTTGGTAGATAGCGGTGCAGATGTTAGTATTTTACCAGCTTCTAATCAAGATAAACAATCCGTGGATTATAAATTGTATGCAGCAAATGGCACAGAAATTGAAACATATGGTATAAAGATGCTAACACTTGATTTAGGCCTTCGACGGGAATTTCAATTTCCTTTTATCGTTGCAAAGATCAATAAAGGCATCTTGGGAGCTGATTTTCTAAACAAGTTTAACTTGTTAATTGGTTTGCATAATAAGAAACTGATTGACGGAGTAACTCAGCTAACTATTACTGGCGAAGTTGCTGTCGTCAGTGAGGATAGTGATGTCGGTACTGTAAATAATACCAATAAACTTTATAACCTGTTAAAAGAATATCCCGAGATAACCAAACCAAATTTATTTTTATCAAGTGTAAAACATAATGTTCAACATCACATTATAACACAAGGTCAACCTGTCCATTCTAAAGCAAGACAATTAAATCATCAACGACTTGCAACAGCAAAACAAGAATTCCAATTCCTGCTCAATAATAATATAATAAGACCTTCCAGTTCTCAATGGTCAAGTCCTCTTCATATGGTTACGAAAAAAGATGGTACTTTTCGCCCATGTGGAGATTACAGACAACTCAATGCCAGAACTGTTCCTGATAGATATCCTATCTCTCGAATTGAAGATTTCCATCATATTTTGAAAGATACAACTATATATTCTAAAATTGATTTATTTAAAGCCTACTACCAAGTGCCCATTGCCGAAGAAGATAGATGTAAAACAGCAATTATTACTCCATTTGGTTTGTACGAGTTCAATGTAATGAGTTTCGGTTTAAAGAATGCACCAGCAACATTTCAAAGATTTATTAATGAAGTTTTTTCAGGTCTAGATTTTGTCTTCGCCTATTTAGATGATATTCTTATCGCATCTACAAGTGAAGAACAACACAAGAATCACCTCAAATTAGTGTTTGAAAGATTAAACCATTATGGACTTCGCATTAACGCTTCCAAATCTCATGGGAACACAAGAAATAGAATTTTTGGGATGTTTAATTACTCCTCAAGGCTCACGTTCTTTACCTGACAAAGTTCAAGCCATCGTTAACTACAAACTTCCAACAACTATTCATGAACTTAGAACATTATTCCAAGGCATGATTAACTTTTATCGTCTATATTTAAAGAACGCTTCAAAACTTCAATCTCTCTTACATAATTACCTCAAAGGAGCAAAAAAGAAAGATAGACGAAAAATTCCTTTTACAGATGAAGCGAAAGAACAGTCTCAACAATGCAAAGATGATTTAGTCAATACTGCAGTCTTATCATTTCCAAAGTCTGAACTACCTCTGTCACTAAGTACGGACGCTTCAGATTAGGCGATTGGAGCAGTAATTGAACAGTATGAAGATAATGGATGGAAACCTAACGCATTTTATTCTAAGAAACTAAATGATGCACAAAAGAACTACAGTACTTACGATAGAGAATTACTTGATATTTACCTCTCCATTAAACACTTCAAGCATTTACTAGAAGGAAGAAAATTTACGATATATACAGACCACAAACCCTTAACCTTTGCATTCCTACAAAAGCCTGAAAAAGCATCTCCTCGTCAACTTCGTCACTTACACTATATTTCACAATTTTCAACTCACATCCAACACATTAAAGGTCAAGACAACATCATCGGAGATACCCTATCTAGAGTAGAAGACATTTCTTTAATCGATTATGATAACATAGCAGATGAACACGATCAAGATGAAGAATTCCAAACTTTAAAGGCAACCACAACTTCCCTGAACTTCAAGCAATATCCGCTACCTTCTGGAAAGTCTTTGTGGTGTGAAACCTCAACAAGTAATATTAGACCATACATTCCTGAATCCCATCGCATGAAAATTTTTCATCAAATGCATGGAGTATCCCATCCTGGAATTAAATCATCTGTGAAACTCATGACATCCAAATTCATTTGGCCAAGTATCCGAAAAGATGTACAGCTATGGACCCGATCTTGCATGGCTTGCCAAAAAAGCAAAATTAATCGGCACACCAAATCAAGTTTCGGTGAATTTCAACCGCCATCGGAAAGGTTCAGTGATCAAAGTCCATGTTGACCTGATAGGACCTTTACCACCATCGAACGGAAATATTTACTGCCTGACCTGCATCGACCGGTATACTAGCTGGATGGAAGTAGTTCCGCTGAACAACATTTTGGCCGAAACAGTTGCTAAATCATTTTACGGTAATTGGATTTCTAGATTTGGAAACCCATGCCGACTCGTCACGGATCGTGGTGCACAGTTTAGATCAGAGATTTTGAATGCCATGTCGAAAATGTGTGGAATAAAATTGCAGCCCACGAATGCCTATCACCCCCAATCCAATGGAAAAGTCGAACGGCTTCACAGATCTTTAAAGACCGCACTAATGGCACACAATAGCCTGGCCTGGAGTGAAACACTGCCAACTGTTCTTCTTTGTCTACGCACTGCCATGCAGGAAGATTCGGAATACACCATTGCCCAGATGGTCTATGAACAAAACATACGATTACCTGGAAAAATTTTCCACGAAAGTACAACTCAAACAACGCCTGATACTTTTGTAAAACAACCTCAACAAGTAATGGAAGAAGTTGGACCAAGAACTGTGTCAAAAAAGAACTGTGTTCCAAAAGACTTAAAAACCACGTCACATGTATTTATTCGCAAGGATAGAGTTAAAAAGCAACTGGAACCCCCATACGAAGGTCCCTTTCAAGTCATCAACAGAAATGAAAAATATTTCACACTCAAAATCAAAGACAAAACTGTCACTGTGTCTATTGATAGATTAAAACCGGCGTATTTCTTGCAAACACCAGACCTTCCTGCAAAAAACTCAACAAAAACAAAACAATCTGCGAAACCTAAACAGGATTTACTTCCTCAAGTTCAAAAACTTCCTGAAAAACATTCACGTACGGGACGAACGATCAAACTTCCTGTGCGATTTCGCGATTAATTTTATAATTAATTTTTTTCTCTATATAGATTGCAGCCGTAACTTTGTTACTGGGAGGGGAGTACTGTTGTGGCATAATTTATAGTCTTCATATGTACATCATATTATGTTTAGCTCATTATATTATTTTTATCTAATTTACAATTTTACGTTATTTAGTTTTTAAAATTTGGCAGCACTCAAAAGTTTTAGTTTTTGTTTTGCATCTTAAAAGTTTGTTCCATGAAAATAAAATCTGATAAGTTAAAAATGAATAATGATGTCAGTATTCTTATTTGCAAATACACGCAAGAAAATAATTAACGATCGTATTTGAAAGTCGGCTCCCCAACAAGACATCAAAAACCAATAGTTTCGAGATTTAAAGAAGCAAATATAAAATTTGCTCCCACTGATTTTCGAAAACGTTTCCGAGTAGATTTATAGTGTATTTATCAGTTTTCTCAATTCGGATTATCATATTATCAGGTGCTATCAAGTCTCAGATAAACATTTTCCTGTTCAACAAACATGTTTTAGAGACAAACATAATAATTCCGCCATAATTTACATTTCCGAGTAGTTTTTATAGTGTATTAATCAGTTTTTTTCAAACCGGAATATTGGTTTTTAGGATACTATAGCTAATTTTCTTTATACAAGTTATTGTTAATGCTATTAATTTATCATGTTTCCCTTTAAAACAAGCTTGTTGAACATGAAAATGTTTATTGGAGAATTGATAGCATTCTGAAAACCTATATTCCGGGTTAAGAAAACTTATTAATTCCAACAAAAAAGTTTTCTGTAAAAAAAAAAAATGCCAAGTTCTCCTTAATGTTTCAGCCACATGAAGTACTGATACCTGAAGTTCGCCCAAGTTAGAAGTCAAATATATAAATGTTTCATTGAAAATGACTTAATGCGACTTGGCGGTTAACTCATTTTAAGTTGTTTTCTTTTTCTTTTATATGGCATTCTAATACACGTGAGAAATTTCAATAAATTCTAAAAAACCTTAGAAGAACGTAACATTAAGAAAAATAAATTAGAATACATAATATTTCCTGATTAATGTTAAACATATCTAACCTTTCGCTTAAAATAAACGCTTACGTCCATAAATCATAAATTAATGATTGGAAATTATGTATTTATGAATTATTTGAATATTAAAAGTTATAGTAGAATGCAATTCACATGAAGACATTGTATCTAAAATCTTTGTGATAAATACCATTGAGTTTCAACAAACATTAGATTGGATTAAGAAAATCACTCAGTCCACTTATGGTTTAATGACCTTATTGTACGGTTTATGGTCATTAACGCGAATCCCAAAGAAATTTTTTTCATCAAATTTCACATTGTGTTACATTATATAAGGAGTTGAGAACCAGAGTGGACCATCCTCGCCAGCTGTGATTTTGAATTTATGATTTTTAAAATGTGTATTATATTTCTATACTTTCTACAACAAAATGCCTAAAATGCTCAAAAAAATATAGTAGACATGTAGATTATTATACATTCTTTAGAATTTGAAAAACTCTCTAGAGTGCATTATTGGCACAGTCGCGGGAAGTCATTTTCAATGAAAGATTTGAAATGTTTGACTTTTAACTTGGGCGAACTTCAGATATCAGTACTTTTTGTGGCTGAAACATTAAGAAGAATGTTGCACTTTTTTTACAGAATTTTTTTTATTGGGATATCATTACTTTTTGTAAGTTTTATTAAATGTATTTTTCTAAAGGATATTAATATAAAAAAATTATTATTTTATTGTGCTTTACAAATTTTTATTTTATTTCTAGTTTATATTAAAATACTAGTCGCCCCTGGCAACCAGTTTGGTCTTCCTTAAATGTATGTTAAGCATTGCATCATATTAATTTATTCATAATTTACTTGCTCAATTCTTCACCAAATCGGAAATTTCTAGATAAATCAAGAACTCTTTCCGATCATGGCAGCATATCAAATGTTTTGTGCTGTTATATATTTTATATTTATTGACAATTACCGCTTAACTCACTTAGGCTTTTATACTTCATGTCCGTTCGCTTATCAGTTGCAATACGTTCGCTAAAGCGGAGATTTTTAATTCTATTAAGTAATCTTCTTTAATTGGGTCCACTGCTATTCGGTGTATTTTAGCTAATACGATTTGGTGCAAGTGAAGTTGTTCTTATGAAAAGCCTTTAATGATATCCACATTTACATTAAGTCATATTGATGCTAATACCTTTTTTTATCCACGCTCATCTTGGCAGTAGGCTCTATTATGGAAGATTAGAAAAATCTACGGACGCACCGCCGTACCCCCATTAGAAAATCTATCGTTATTCTCCTCTAATAGTCTTGGATAATGTGTCAATGTGTCTTGGTTTTAAAATTTTACTCGAAAACTTAAATCTAAAATTCCAGAAACCCGATTATAGAAGATCTATTCTTAAGCAAAATAAACTTGAGTCATGAAAAACACAACACTCAATTGAATCAAATTCACCTCTGTCTATAAATAATTGTTTAAAAACAACACAAAATGTCACAAAAACACATATGCATCATTTATTAAAAACTTTTACTTTAGGTGTTTTAAAAATATACAAAACTGCATTTCACATTAAAAACCTAGCGCTTTCGAGCCGTCCTGGCTCATCATCAGGGTTAAAACATCACCACGCAGATACACACAAAAAAAAAAACACACAACTAGTCTGAAACACTGTAAAAACATCAATGTCTGCTGAAGACAAGGTCAAACCATTATAAACAGGGTGGGAAGCATAGGGAGGGATGTGCCAATCTTATTCATTCTTGAACTATCTGTAAAAGCTTATACCATACTTTAGGGATATTGTACGAAACTGAATCATTGCATGTTTTATTTTTCCTGGTTAAAATTTCTATTGATTCACTTATTATTGCTTCATAAAAAGAGGATGTGGGTTTAATAATTTTAGCGTTATCAAAATCTATTATAATCGACTGCTGTTGTTTTAATCTGGAAAGGGCGGTTTTACTTCTATTATACTTGACATCTGCAATATGTTCTTTTAACCGAATTTTAAATTTCCTTAAAGTCATACCAATGTAGTCTTTAACTTTATAAGATTTTATCCTATTTTCAACTATTTCCATAATAACTGGGATTCTATAAATTCCTGCTAAATCTTCAATCGGTATGGGATCAATCTTCTTATGTAGTAGCGCATTCAATTTAACTGGAGGGGATGCTACCAAATTTATTTCATATTTCTTTAAATTATATTTTAATTTTTCAAAAAGTTTCGGAATATATTGGAACTTGTAAAATTTAGTTGGTTTTTCTGTTAATTCTTTTTGTTTTTTACCCTGATATTGATATTGACAAATTAACTTATTAATTAACCTCTCTGAAAAACCATTTTCATTTGCTATAATTTTAACTCTGTCAAGCTCCTCATTGACCTTGTCTTCAGCAGACATTGATGTTTTTACAGTGTTTCAGACTAGTTGTGTGTTTTTTTTTGTGTGTATCTGCGTGGTGATGTTTTAACCCTGATGATGAGCCAGGACGGCTCGAAAGCGCTAGGTTTTTAATGTGAAATGCAGTTTTGTATATTTTTAAAACACCTAAAGTAAAAGTTTTTAATAAATGATGCATATATGTTTTTGTGACATTTTGTGTTGTTTTTAAACAAAGATCTATTCTTTTAAATTTGTAAAAATAGTTTATTTTATTAACTGTCAATGTAACGGTTATAAGCAACGTGCATTTCTAACGGATAACGTGGTTTTTTATAGCTAATATGTTGCTGGTTTGGTATGTTTTACTGATATTTCTCTTTTTGCTTAACCATTCCTTTAAATATTTTATTTATAATCAAATTTAGTATTTTTCCAAGTTATTTTAATTTTGATAATCTTAAATTTTTGGATATATTTATGTATTTATTGTAATTATCGGTTTATCTATTGTCCATTATTTATGTGGTTTAATGGTCATTATTTACAAAAGTTTATTACATATATATATATATATATATATATATATCGTAGCGATTTTTTTCCAGATTGACTAGAGTGCTATTCAGTTTAAAATCTCGATATTTATAATCAAATTTATTTAAAGAAAGTAAAAGATAGAAAGATGAACAGATAAACTGAACTATTTACCTTATCAAAATTTTTGGAAAAGCATTTTAAAATTTCATTCAGCTTGAAATCGTGTCACACCTTCAAAACTCCAATTTTTCCATAATCGGGCTTTGGCGACCAACATTGGCGTCTAATATGGGCGAGTAAATGATCGTCTACGGAACCATTATTATTTAAATATTTATCAGAAAACAAAAAAACATACATGGTTCCAACAATGTAATTAGTTTAATTTGCCAATTGAATGTGTTACGGAACTGTAGATGACCAAATAAAATGTTTGAAAGGTTTTAAGATGGAAATTTTATATTTTCAAATTTTTCTGGTTAATTGTGCTGCAAAACCCACTTACTTGTCAAATTTCATCATTCCACGACTGTTAGAAGTACGTTAGTTATTTGATGATCACCAATGAGTGAGTCCTTGAAAAAAAATCCTTTTTTCGGACTCACATATTTCGAAAAACATTAAATACAGAAACACGAAATCGTGGAACCTAGTTCAGTTTGATTATACTAATATGTGTGTAAAAAGGAAAACTCTGTAGTGGGAAGAAAAGTAGGGCGAAGTGGTTCAAGAAAAAGCTGCTACGGCCTGTGCGAATCTGGCGGATGCACTTTCGTTCTCCCTGATACACAATCAAATCTATTTGAAAACTTTTCCGAAAATCAGTGGAAGCTAAAGAAACTTTGCTTTTATAAATGATCCTTTAAATTTCAAAAATATGTTGGTTTCTGAAGTTTCTAAAGATGAAGAACGCTTTTTGGAATCGTGAGTAACTCGAAGAGGTTATTGCATATTTTCGTTTGTTGTTATACTATATTTTTCTAGATTAAGAAACATTTGTCTTTTTTTTACAGTGTATGAGTATATAAACTAAATGAGTATATACTAGTATGAGTATATAAACTAAATATTTAAAAATATACCGTAGTTAAAGAAACTTCTATAAAAATAATTTCTAAAACTCAGTTTAAATTATTAGTAAAAAGTAACTAATAGTTAATGATCTATTTGTTCACTTTTTAAAAAAATCCGTGTTATATATTTTCTTCATTGTTTCATCCATTAATAAAGACATTTTTTAAACGACAGTGTTGCCTAATATTTTAAATCACGCTAAATATGTCGAGTCTTTTATGATAAAAGCATTCCGAGAAAGAAACCACTTTTATAGCGATATTGTGATGTGTATTAGGATTGTGGAAGTTTCTTCGTTGGTCTCATTTTCTAAAAAAAGGAGCTGTTATATCTACCTTATCTTAGGGTGATTCAGAACTCCTGGGCAAAAGTTTAAAGGGTGGTAGAACACGCCTAGGTACGCTCAAAACACCGTACAATGCATGGTCGTAACTCAAGTGAAGCGCTACGGGGGTGTTTTCTTATTGAGAAGAGAACCCTGTTTACTACACAATTAGGATTTCCAGAACACTTACAATCACAGTACCACTCACAAAATGCTAGTCCGCCTTTTCCTCATTACTAAAACAAAACCAGCCATCATTTTTGGAATCTTGACGAATGACTCTTGGAGGTGTGAATTCAATAGTGGCGCTATCTCAGAAAAAAGGTTTCTCAGAAAAATAAATGACTACTTGATATCTTCAATAAATGAGAAATGAAAAGGAATTGTTCTACCTTTTCTGTCGGTGATCATCGTACTTGTGTTCCGCAGTAGTATCCATATATAAACTTATTCTAGGGAGATCTCAGTGGTACATGATATGAATCAATCCTTTATATTTACAAGTCTGGAAAGAACTTTTTAGAATGTTAGAATAAACTCAAATAATTAGTCTCTTTTGTGTATAAGTATTAAGTATATATATTACTGAATTTTACAATTGATTAAAATTAAATTTTAGATTAGATTTACTTAAGTTACAAAACAATATTAACATTTAGATTGTTACAGATTATGAGAGCCATTTGCTCCTTTTAGAGATGTTGACAGGGTTAGTTTTGTCGGCAGAATGAAGTAAAATTTTTTTTTAAAGTCAAAAAGAATGAGAATGTTTTTTAAGTTATTAAATTTGTCCTTGATCTGTATACAGTCACGAGATTGTCTTTTAATTACAGTTTATGGCACACATCACGAATAAACGAGCACAATTCACGAACATAAAAAGTACATCACAAATATTTCACCAATGTCTGGATTTTCTTACTTGTTGCAACAATTATACAAGTTATTTGATTAGTGTGTGCACTTTGTTCATTTTGATAATATAGACAAAAGAGTCATTAAATGATTCACTATCGCTTTTGATGAAAAATTAGCAGGGTACTGTATTTGAAGATAATTGGCTATAACTGTCAGCAAGATATTTATTTTCGATGAATCAATTTGCGAGATATTGTACTAAGTAGAAGAAAACTTCCCGTTGGTTTTCCTTTGTTGAACATCTGGTTTTTAAGTGGTTGCAGAAATACTAAGTTAATCTAATATAAGGAATTATTTCTAAATATGACGACGTGTGTTCACCGCTTGCGATACGCCCATGCATTGTATGATGACAATAGCTTGTTTAGAACTGTTCTATGACCCCTTAAAGTTTTGCCCATGAGTTCTAATACACCCTCAACTTCTCTGAAGGAAATTTTGGTCCAATATAAGATACAGCCTCTACCCCTCCCTCTCAGAGCTACTTACCTTGCAATTTCTTTATTTCTTCTTCTAATTTTCATCCATATTAGCATCCTAGTTAGTAACACTATCCCACATAAATAAAATCAGCAATCATGTGTTAGATATTGTGTAAATATGGTTCTCTCTCCACAATCAAAAAGCGTCCTGTAGCGCTTCGCTGCTTGACTTACGACCATGCATTGTATGGTGTTTTGAATTTGTCTAGGCGTGTTCTATCATCCCATCGTGTTCAATCACCAGGTGTGTTCTATATAAGTTTTCCCCAGGAGTTCCGAATCATCCTGTATATTAAAACCCGTGTATGGAAAACGGCTATAACTAACAACTTCAACTGAAAGGATGTCAAAGGTATTTGTGTTTTTAGTTAAGTAATTTGCGTTATTAGTTTAGGTATTTTGCCCGGAAATTTTTAGAATGTTGAAGGTATAATATTTTCCTGAAAAGTTATTTATTTTTCATTTAATATGCATAAGAGAGACATTGGATGTTAGCTGTTTCCTCATTCATTCAAATAAATAACACAAATACATTTAATATGAAAAATGTTTATGTGTATTCAATAATAAACATTATCTCTTTTTTCCTTCGCGTAAAATTACACGCTGAAAGTAACTATAATTTTGCAACCTGTCTGCTTTTACTATTGTCTCTTTATAAGGTTAAGTCTTTAACTAAATTAAATGCAATTTTGAAATTTAGCAATCTCCTTTTACATGATTATTACTATAAAATAAATCATAAAAACATTGTATTGTTAATAAACGCCTAAAAAATTAGCTTTCAAAACTCACACAAATTTACCTTATAGACAGAGTAATAATGTTTCATGGCGTAACATAATAGGCATTAAAAGACATTCCTTACTGACTTTTCAAATGAAACTGTTTTATTTATTTATTTATTTATTTATTTATTTTTAAATGAAACATAAATATATATTTCTGCATTATTGTTCTTTTTCATCTTTATTTGAATTAAGCTTAATCGTAAATAATAAAATAATAAATATATGAATAAATAAGTAGCAGTTTTAAACAGAGCTTTATAAATGAGGTCGCCAGGTCACCACTAGTGACCAAGCTTTTTCATCTGTCGGCTTTTTTTTATGTATAAAAATTAACCTAAGAAATGAACACAAACGGTATTTTGTCTATCCCCAAATATTAAGAAATAAAGTTAGACACTATATTCAGAGAAAAATATTTTTTACTTTTATTTTTAATTTGTCAAAAATAAGTTCATCAACTGCGAAAAATTAAAAAATAATACAATCAGAATAATTTGACTGACTTCGACAGGAAAATAGGAAAAAAAGAAGAAAAAATCTTGCTTCACTGTTTTATAAATGACCCTCCCCCCCTCCTCCTCTCATCAGATATAGATTTTGTAGCACTCAACTATCCGGATATTTGAAGTTAGATATATATAATTTTGATAAGTTTCATCAGAAAACATAGATATTATTTTTCTAAATTATGTACTATTCTAAACTATGTAACTAATAAGTCTAAACTATGCTTGTTATCATTTTTTCTCGATTAATTCACTAAAAAAAATTGTCTTTTGAAAATCAATGGCGGAGGAGGGGGGGGGGGAATATTTTTTACTGTCGACTAGAATTTTTTGCTGGCTGCCAGATTTTATGAAATTTGTGAAGCCTTGTCTTAAGAATTGAATGCTACGTAGAATGTATATAGTAATAGACACCGTTCTGTTGAAATTAATGGTCATTGGCATCTTATAAAAAATAGTTTTTGCTGTCCCAAACCTTTTTATTATTCTTATTTCTATTTACGAGTTTACGACCTTGCTCTTAATTTCCCCATGCTT
This sequence comes from Maratus michaelseni, assembly GCA_963931845.1. Lineage (NCBI taxonomy): Eukaryota > Metazoa > Arthropoda > Arachnida > Araneae > Salticidae > Maratus > Maratus michaelseni. The sequence continues at coordinate 311,781,246 of OZ007587.1, read as the reverse complement.
ATAAGTAACCTTAAGAACCAGATTTGTTAAGTTAAATTAGGTAATTTACACAGTTCCTTTAAATACGCTTAACATTGAAGAAAATATCCCTCTTTTAGAAGTTTTATCTCCTTTTTAAACTTTTATATTACTATAAAAGTGTTACTAAAAAGAACTTCATTTTGCGAATTAATAATCACGCTGCAAACTTGTGAAAGTTTTCGTTTTCTTGAATAAGTTAGATAAAAAGAAACTATATATATATATTTAATATGGAAAAATGCTAAGGCGTATATTTAATAACTTTATCAATTAATTTAATAACTTTATCGCAAAATTACAGTATGCAAATAACTATACATTTTAATACGTTTCACAATCTGTCTGTTTTCACAATCTGTCTCTTTTCACAATCTATCTCCTTTCACAATATGTCTTCTATTACCTTTTTACAAGATAAAATCTTTAACTAAAATTAATACAGCATCAAAATTCATCAGTCTGCATTTGCATCATGGTTACTCTAAAGAGAAATTTAGAAACATGCCGTTGTTATTGGAACTTCTAGAAACTATCTTTCAAAACTGACTTAAAATTACCTGCTAAACACGATGCATAATAACTGGTATTTGTTATTCACTTTTAAAAAGAGTGTATTTTATATTTCCTTAAATGAGGGATTTTTCAATAAGTATATGTTTTTCTTTCACTGTTTATTTTAGTTATTACTTGAATAAAGCTTAATATTAATTAATAAAAATAAATCACTGTAAATCAGTAAACTAAGTCACTGTAATAGATTACGCTCAGACGTGATCGATTAATTATACATATTGGTCC